>JAGKPW010002340.1:670996-1341992 GCA_019926035.1 Melaleuca alternifolia
ATCTACTTTCTCTCTATGTATGTAGTAGGTGTTTTTCATGGAAAGCATCCAAGAGGCGGATTTTATTTTTTGTGGATTACACCCTAAAACAATTTGAGAGTATTAAATCCAATATAACTTGTAATAAGATTTGTGAATTTCTTTATGAAATTGAGAGATTATTTCATTAGGAACTGAGAAAGCTAAACACTATTCAAATTGTTGGGTGTAATTGGAGATTGGAAAACATGGAGAGAGTGAGTGTCGCGATTGTCATTGTTATCTTCACTACTATTTATAGTGAATACTACTATTTTTATTGTTTGAATGCTTATTTTCTATAACAGTATTATTATTGCTCTTTCCACGATTTCACTTTGTTATCATGCTTATGTAAGCTTCCTATCACAAAAATGCAAAGCTAATGACACATACTTGTAACTTACACTTGACCATGACTGCTGGAAACATGCATATGATATTTAAGGCTTTTTATTAGAGATATATTTGGAAGATTTTGTATACTTCCCTTCATTGGTCCTAATTGATTGGAAGATAGTTATTTTGTAAAGTTTGTAAATAGACTTACGTTATACTCGTTTGGTAAAGTACGATATACTACACTTTTCTCTTTATTATCACAATTCTCAACTTTGTATCAGTCTTCTTTTTTGAGGAAGTGCCTATTGAGTTTGTGTCATAACACTACCAACCGCATTGGCCACGTTTCTCCACTGTGGTGTCACGACGCCATCCGTTTCTCCATCAAATTTGTAGCGTTGTTGCTATTTGACACTCTCATGTGGCTTGTTTGTCAAAAGAAAGACCATTACCAAACTCGTAGCTCTCAAATCAGTCGAATCTTAAAATTTCATCATAGAAGGCCGACAAAACCAGCTTTACACGCCATCACTCACTGCCACTTCTTTTATCTACTCAACCCACTGCATTCTAGTTCTATTTTGACATATTTTGGGGGTGTTTTGAAATAAAAGGAATGCTATCACTAGACTTGCCGCCATCCGCTAAGCCAACCTTTGAAATTATGCCGCTAAACACCACAAAATGCACCTACATGCACTGCCAAAAGCTAGTATATATGATATCCGCATGCTTGTACACTGTAGACACTCATTTCTCATGCTGACGTCATCATTGACGTCATTTACTATATTGGCATAACCATGTCAGCTTATGCTACCTGAAATTGCCATGTCAGCCTTTGATACTTGATCATTGATGGATGACCAATTCAGTCAACTTGGTTCAACCAGTTCCAAGGCAAATTTCCAATCGGTTTGGGTGCTTTAAAATCGGTTCTTGGTGAACTCAAACCAGAATTTAAGGTATTTTGACGCTCTTTGTCCGCCTTTAGCCTTATTTTCTTTATATTAATCTCTCCAAGTGCAGGCTTCTTCACATTTCTTATCCAATCCATCATATTAATATTAAGGATAAATTAAATATTTTAATGCTCAATTGCTATCGTTTGCTACCTAAACAACTTAGTAGTACAGACAATCAATCTTGAAATCCCGTTCCATATGCAAGTCCATCTACCACTGTTGTTACCATAGAGGCTTCTCCCAATGGATCGTATATTATTCTCTCCTTAGAGGATCTTCATTTGATACTTCTAGTTCCTTTGTCCCTTTAAATATGTCTGTGGCTTCATGTACTTTGATTCATGATTTTTTTACTTTGGCTATTATAGTCATATGACTTCAAATTCTAACTTGTTTCAATCAAAATCATTCAGTTCACATGTCCTTACTATTCACATAACTGATCATTCTTAAATGAAAGTAAGACATACAGGAAACATTTCAGCATCCTATTATTCTTGTCTAGCACTTTTATAGCTCCCAAATTCTCCCTAAATAAGATCTCAATAGGCCAATTGTATAAATGTGATTTTGATGTTACCTTCCTTTCTCATGGTTGTCATGTGTAAAATCCATAGATTGCATAGACCATTGGGGTGGGCCAAAGAGTGGGACGCCTATTTTAGCTTTGTTTCTTTGAAATTTCCAACTTTTTTGCTGGTTGTTGTATTACAGGGTCATTTGAAACTTAGTATTCTCAATAAATTCATGCTTCTTCCTCAAGATTTAGATCTCTAATTTCAAGTGGTCGTTTATGTATTGTTTATACTAAGCACTTTACTTTCTTACCTTGTCAGTTGGAAAAACATGCTCTTTTAATTTAGTGAATCTATTTCTCATGCTCCTTTTGATCCCATTTACTTTGATATTTGGCAACAATTTCTAACCTCCACCATGGGAGGCTCTCGGTATTTTGCAATCTTCATAAATAATCATTCTTGCTATACTTGGCATTTTCTTATTAAAATCAATTTAAATTTACTCATATCAACTGTAGGGCAATTGTATAAAAGTGATTTTTGGTAGAAGCTTTTTTTACTACTACATACACTATTAGCCATACTTCAGCATTGATCATCAGTAATTTTAACCTTGTGAACGCTTGCATGGTGGTATCTTCAATTACAGTCTTCTTCCATTCTTTGGTAGTGCTTGTTTTGTACATCTTCTTTCATGTGAACACATGATGGTAAAACTTTACGCTCATTTGTGTTGCTTCCTTGGTCATGACATTGAGCACACATGGTATGGATGCTTGGCTCCTATCTGCTTCTTGTTTGTCTGGCCGTGTTACCTTTTAGGGACATAAGATGTTCTTATCTCTGCATCCCTTCAAATCATCGACTCGTATTCTCTTCTTTAGCAACACTTAAATAGAAGACTCTATACCTCCATCCACCTTTTGCTTAACTATGCAATTATCATTGTTACTTTATCCTTCTCTTTTTGAACCTTGCAAATATAGAGAAGCTATTATTAATCCTCTTTGGCATAGAGGAATGGTCGATGTGTTACAAGCTTTAGACAAATCTTATACATGAGATTCAGTTGATTTAACTCATGGTAAGTCGGCTAAGTTTAAAATGGACATATAAGATTATAACAAAGGTATGCAATATTGTGAATTGTTATAAGCTCAGCTAATGGTGACATGTTTTACTCAAGAAATGGAGTTGACTATGAAGTGACCTTTACTTCTATTGTGTGCCTTACTTTTGTCTTTGCTATTTTTGCGGTGAAGTGTTGGTTTCTATTTCAAATAGAAGGTAAATATGCATTCCTAAATGCCGATCTCATTTATATGGTACCTCCTCCTAGGCATACTCATACATCAACAAGGTGTGTCGATTCTGTCAAGCATTATAGTACCCAAAATAGGTTCCTCACTATTAGAGGAAGATATGTCGATGATTTTGAAAATGACAAAACTCTATGACAAAAGGACAAAACTCTGTGATTTGACTTGGAGTCAAGTGTTTAGTTGTGGTCAGATCTTTGTCATCTGGAGAATTGACAGATCTTGTATGATCTAGAAGTCGCCAAATCTTTATCATCCTGAGAATTGGCAGATCCTGTATGATCTAGAAGTTGCCAGATCTTTATCATCTGGAGAGATGTTAGACTTGGATAGTCTGAAGGTTTTCATATCTTTAGCATCTGAAAATAGTCAGATCTTAATCATCTGAAAGTATCAGACATGTATCTTTTGGAAGTCAGATTTGGCAAAATCTGGGAAGTCAGAATTATGACGACTATTGAGTAAGCAGGTGTTCTTATGACTCTGATACTCGTGGATTACAGACAGCATATATGTGGATCAACAAGATTGATTATTGCCAAGAATATGAAGTTTATTATTGGCATATTAGATTCTTTTAAGATTTGGTAAATGTGGCAAGTATTCACTTATGGAAACCAAGATCCCGATTGTGTGGGCGACCAGGATTGATAGACTCTTAACACTATTTGAAGATTGCTTGATATATTCCCGACTCTGCCCAACGGGTTGATTGGAAGAATTACTTTGAAAAGTGTCAATGGTCGTATTTTCATGAAGGAGTATTTAAGGGAGTGCACTTACATTGTAAACAAAAGAGTGTTACATATACTTGCTGTGAGAGAGCAGATTGTAACTCTTTTGATGCATAGTGGAATTCAGCCGATAGGATGTCAGCCCGAGAGAATGGACGTAGGCTTGAGCTAAGCCGAACCACTATATTTCTTGTGTCTTGATCTCTACTCTCTTTACTCTCTATTAGTGTTTTTATTCATTCGTATATCACTCATATATTACGCTTCACACGCTATGTATTTCATACTTCTGCAAAAGTTTTCAAAATCACCTATTCACCCCCTCTAGGTGATCGTACTAGATCTTTCAATTGGTATTAGAGCATCGTGCTTGTTTTTGAAGTGTTTTACTTCTGAGCTAAAGATATATGTCTAGTGTGTTTGTACCAGGAGTGATGGATGGACAGAACTTTGCCGGAGCACCTTACTTTGATGGAAAGGACTACAATATCTTGAAAACAAAATGAGAGCATTTCTGAGATCAAAAGATCCACTGGAATGGAAGAGGAGTGAATCCTAAGTCTACAACAAATTTAAAGAGAAATGTTGTAGAAGCTGGAGAGATGAATCAAGCTGAACTCATCAGAAGACAACACATTGATGCTAAAGCTATTTACTCATTATACTGTGCTTTGTCTCCTACAGAGTATAATCGTATTTCTTCTTGTGCAACAGCTAAGGAGATAGCATTCTACTTGGTTAATACGAAGCATTCAAAATGAAGCCTGGAAAAAGCATCTCTGATATGTTCAGTCGATTCACAGAGATTGTCAATGGCCTTGCATATCAAGATCAAATTATTTCTGGACCAATGAAAGTCAACAAGTTACTACGTGTACTCTCAAGTGAATGGGACCAAGTGAAAATCACTATCAGAGAGACAGAGGATTCAACCTATCTCTGTTGATGAGCTTATTGGAACTCTCCAATCTTACGAAGTGTGTAGATCTAATGAACAATCAGACTTGAAAGGTAAGAAATCCATAGCTTTAAAATTTAATGAAGACCTTCATGATGCAGGATCAAGTGAAAACTTTGGATGATGAAGATATGGCTCTTCTAATGAAGAAGTTCAAAAAATTGAACAACAAATGAAGAATATTCAACTTATGAAATTCTAGCTCTCAAAATTTTTAAAGAAGACAGCCATAGCAAAATTTCCAGAGAAGACAGCCTAGACAGAACTCTCAAAACAGACGGTCTTGGAACAATGAATCCAATAATAGTGTAACATGTTACAACTGTAGGCAGAAAGGACATATCAAACCCAACTGTCATTTACTGAAGCGAAGCATGGAAGAAATGAAAAACAAAAGAAAGCACTCAAAGCAGAATCATGGAGTGATGCTGACAGTGATGATGATTTTGGGAACATTTGCTTGATGGCACGATCAAATTCGAATTCAAAAGCAAGTTTTGATTCAGATTCGGATCAGGATGATGAGGTCAGTAACTTTCAAATTCCTGCTAAAGTATCCAAATACATTGATGAGTTATGCTCCAGTTTGGAATCATCTCTGAAAAGAATTTCTGAGCTCAAGAAGGAGAACTTTCAAAAGCAGGAAAATGGTTGGTTTGAAAAATTTGAAAGTTTGAGTGAAAAACTAGCTGCTACGAAGGAGAAGTCAAATTCTCTTGAGAAGCAAGTTGTCTATCTCAAAGCAGACTTTTCAAATCTTTCAAAGAAGTTTTCAAATGGTTCTGAAAGCTCGACAAACTTCTCTCAATTCAAAGACCATATTTTAATAAAGACAATTTGGGCATGACTCCTGAAACTATTCCTTTAATCGATTTTCCGAAGGTAAAGGAAAGGCTTGAACGAAAACCTTCAAAGGTGTTTACAAAAATCATTTTCAAAAAGTTTTTATAAAACCTGTTGGAAGAAGTTCTTTGAAGTGCACCAACTACAATTGCTCAGAACATCTTAAAAGAGATTGTCCTTTGTTGAGAAGATCAGTGAAGAAAAACTAGTCAAACTTTGATTATACTAACTATACAAGACCCAAGAAAGTCTAGGTACGAAAGAAAAAGTGAGTATTCTTCTTGATGACAGGTTACCACCAAGAGCAAAACAAAGTGGTACCTGGGCAATGGATGTTCAAGGCATATATGACAAGTGATTTAAGCTGCTTTGTTGAGTTAGTCAGAACAGAAGGAGGGAAAGTCTCTTTTGGAGGTAAAAGCAAAGGAAAGATAGTTGGATGTGGAACTGTGCAGATTGAGAATCTAACTATCAAGGATGTTTCTTTGGTGAAAGGTTTGAACTATAATCTTATCAGTATTAGTCAACTATGTGATGCTAGTTACAAAATTCAGTTTCAAGAAGGTATGTGTTATGGTTCTAGTAAGGAAACTTCACAATCCTTCTTGGGTAAGCGTCATGGAAATATCTATGTACTTGATATAAATCCAGATAGCTCGTAATGTCTGTTATCTATTCAGGATGAGATAAATCTATGGCATAGAAGACTTGGACATGCTAACATGAAGCATATTGCCAAGATTTCTTCTAAGAAGATTATTCCTGGCCTTCCTGGTTTAGCATTTCAAAAGAGCAATTCGTGCACATCCTGTGTGTTGGGAAAATAGCTCAGAAGTTCTTATAAGTTGATAAATCAAGTATCAACTGATCATGGATTTGTTTGGACCTACTCGAACTCGAAGTATTGGATGCAAGACTTATTGTTTGGTAATAGTTAACGATTACTCTCGGTTCACTTGGGTTTATTTCCTGGCAAGTTAATCTGATGCTATCACTTACTTCTCCAAGTTTGCCAAGAAAGTTCAAAATGAGAAAGGTTATACTATTTCATGAATTCGTACTGATCATGGAAGAGAATTTGAGAATCAAGATTTTGCCAAGTTTTGTGATGATACAAGAATCCGACATGTGTCTTCATCTCCATATACGCCTGAACAAAATGGAGTTGTAGAAAGGAAGAACAGGTCATTGCAAGAGATGGCGAGAACTCTGCTGATAGAGAGTTACATGCCTTCTCAATTCTGGGCTGAAGCTGTATCTACAGCTTGCTACATCATCAACAGAGTTTATCTCAGGCCTATCCTGGAGAAGATGCCTTATGAAATTTACAAGGATAAGAAACTTATTGTTTCCTACTTTCATATTTTTTGTTGCAATTGCTTTATACTGAAGAATCCTAATGATAATGTTGGTAAGTTTGATATGAAGTCAGATGAAGTAATATTTCTTGGATACTCCATGACAAGCAAAGCCTACAGAGTCTTTAACAAAAGGACTCAAATTGCGGAAGAGTCAATGAATGTCAAGTTTCATGAAGATACTCAATTACATTCACTTCAACCACATCTTGTTATTCCAAATCATTCTCAAGACTTCTCAATCATGAACTCACCTGAGGAAGCTCAACAACAAGAAAATGAAACTCTTTCATCTGAGTCCAGAAGATTTCTTAGATCAAATTGGAAACATAAGTCCGGTTATCCAACTGAACTTATTATTGGTGATCTTAATGAAGGAGTTTGAACAAGGGCACAGAGACATGAAGAATCCAGTGCAGTAGCACTTGTGACTAAAGTTGAACCAAAATGTATAGACGAAGCACTATTGGATGAAAGTTAGATTGAGGCTATGCAAGATGAGCTTAGACAATTTTCAATCAATGATGTTTCGGAGTTAATCCCAAAACCAAAAGGAAAATCTATCATTAGAGTCTAATGGGTGT
This sequence comes from Melaleuca alternifolia, assembly GCA_019926035.1. NCBI lineage: Eukaryota > Viridiplantae > Streptophyta > Magnoliopsida > Myrtales > Myrtaceae > Melaleuca > Melaleuca alternifolia. The sequence continues at coordinate 678,636 of JAGKPW010002340.1, forward strand.
TCAGAAACAAATTGGATAAGGAAGGCAAAGTTGTTAGAAACAAAGCTAGACTAGTTGCAAAAGGATACTCTCAGCAGAAGGAATTGACTATGATGAAACTTATGCACCAGTGGCAAGGTTAGAAGCTATTCGATTATTACTGGCCTTTGCTTGTTATAAAAATTTCAGGTTATTCCAAATGGATGTTAAGAGTGCATTCCTGAATGGATTCATACAAGAAGAGCTGTATGTAAAGCAACTTCTTGGTTTTGAAGATCTGAAGAAGCTAGATCATGTGTACAAACTAAAGAAGGTACTCTATGGTCTGAAACAAGCTCCTAGAGCTTGGTATGAAAGGTTAAGTAAATTCCTACTTGAGAATGGCTTTGAGAAAGGCAAAGTAGATATAACTTTGTTTGTCAAGACTGAAGGCAAAGATTTTTTCTCAGTTCAAATATATGTTGATGATATCATCTTTGGTTCCTCAAATGAAACACTTTGCAAGAATTTTTCCAAAGTAATGCAGAATGAGTTCAAAATGAGTATGATGGGAGAATTGACATTCATCTTGGGACTACAAGTCAAACAATCAAAGGAAGGAATATTCATTCACCTGGAAAAGTATGCCAAGGAGATTGTGTCAAAATTTGGCTTGGAAAACTACAAGAAGACAGAGACGCCCATGTCAAGTACTTTGAAACTTGATGAAGATATTGATGGAAAGCAAGTTGATCAGAGACTTTACGATAGTATGATTGGATCTCTTTTATATCTAACAACATGTAGACCTGACATTTTGTTTAGTGTGTGTCTATGTGCTAGATATCAATCCATTCTATATGAGTCACATCTCAGTGCTATGAAAAGAATTATAAAATATGTGGCAACAACATCAAAGTTTGGATTATGGTATCCAAAAGATGGGGATTTCACATTACTTGAACATTCAGATGCTGATTTAGCAGGCTGTAAGTTAAACAGAAAGAGTACTTCAAGTACTTGTCAATTACTAGGTGAACGACTTATCTCATGGCTGTCAAGAAAGCAACACACTGTTGCTCTTTCAATAGCAAAGTCACAATACGTTGCTCTTGAAAGTTGCTGTTCATAGATTATGTGGATGAAGCAACAACTGCTTGACTTCAAAATTCCAAGGTCATATATTGAAATCAGGTGTGATAGCACCAGTGCTATGGATTTAATTAAGAATCCTATCTTGCACTCTAGAGCAAAGCACATTGAAATTAGACATCACTTTATACGGGATCATGTGGAGAAAAAGGATGTCAATGTCACCTTCACTGATTCTAAGAATCAACTGGCGGATATTTTTACAAAAGCCTTAGATAAGAATTCATTTGAATTCATTCGGAGCAAGTTGAATATTTTATCTCATGATGATTAAGTTTTAGATCTTTTGACGCTTCAGATCTTGCAACATTCAGATCTTACGATGTTTCAGATCTTACGATGCTTCAGATCTTACGAACATCTCAGACGGACCAAGTCTTGATACACTATCATCTATGGTATTTTATGACTCAGGACCATATGATATAAATTTTCCCGCCATTCGGTCATAAGGTAACACGTATCTTTATTTTTAGTATGTTAAGGTATGATCGTTACTTAGAGCATATTCACCTACCTCTTTGAATCGTTGCATGATATATACATCCCTTGATTGTTGAATCGCTATTTTGGAAAAATACAGTTTTTTTTTTAATTTCGAAAGGCACTCTCTCACTCCTTAAACCGATTGGGATTCTGTCTCTTCGCTCAAAGCTTCTCTTTCATCTGAAACCCTTGCAGTTTGTTTTCTTCTCTCATTTTCTATCTTCCAAAAAGTTCAACTTTTTGCTTGATCAAATGAAGGAAGTCCTTTCAATTGCAACAATATATGCTCCTAGGAAATCCTCTCGACTCACCACCAAGAAATTTGAGAAAGGAAGTGCTGGCCCAACTCACTTTGACCTCACAGAGGATTCTACGTCCACTGAAGGCCATCAACAAGTATCAGCCACACCATTTGTGGAAACCCGTGTTCATGAAACCATTCCACTAAAGAAGAAGAATCCAAAAGTTTTCTTTTCATTCTACAAGAGAATAATAGAGAATAGAGCATCCATCAATGTCATCCAGGATTTTCTAATGTCCAATGGCTTCACAAACGAGCAAAACTTTCTGCGGCAAATGGAGGATGCTGGTGTTGCACCACCAGGTACGGCTGATCATGTATGCAAAAACTTTCCTGTTGATCATAGGTTTCATACTTCATCCGACTTTGAATCGAGGGATGAGGATGAGAAAATATTCGTTAATTTCCAACCGAGGAAAGGGGTAGCAGCTGATGTGCCTATCAAGGCAAACAAACTTTTTTGGTCAAAGGACCACAAATTGGCTTACAATAGGATGATGGAACGAGGAGTGATGAGCCCTCATAGTGTGGACTTTCAGTTTCTTGATTATGTTCATGTACTATTGAGGCGACTTCTTCAATATAATCTCGCGGACCAACTTTGTGAGGACTTCACTCCTACGTATCTTGAACTTACTGCATATTTTTACTCCAACCTCTCTTTTCCGAATCGACACAGTCTTCAGTTCACCATGGCAGACAGGATTGTGACCATTAATATGGATGATCTGGCGGATATTCTGGGTATCATCAAGAGTAGCTTTATTCCTGTAGAGGAATCTGACCAGGCAGTTTTTCAGTTCCTAAGCACAAATAAGTCTTCCTCCTGGCCGATTACCTATTCGAAATTGATGGCTACTCATGTCCTACTTCATAAGATCATCATTAATTGCCTTCAGCCAAAGGCAACTTCACGGATATATGTTTCTAAGTCAGAGGCTCGACTGATGTTTGCGATTTTGAATATTCGCAAGTTTTCCTCTGCCTTCATGATTTTATATCAGATTTCTCGAGTCTCTCAAAAGGATAAGGGACAGTTATCCTATGCATCATTGGTGACTCGCATTTTCCAACACTTTCACATCCCACTACCCTTTACTCTTTGTACCAACAGACTTGCCCCGATCTTAATGGCACATACAATGGTCGCAAAGATGAAATTGCCTGATCTACCTCTTGGATCAAGTTCCAAGTCAACTCCACTGAGGCAAGTAAAGGCTGAATCTTCTGTTGGAAAGAGGAAAGGCAAAGAGCCAATGGCTGAGGCACCTTCATCCCAACACCGGAAATTACTACTTGATAAGGAGGTTGAAAAAGAGTTTGAGCCCACAGGGGAAGGAGTGGAGACTACCTCCCCTGGTTTGTTCATCAGTACGTCTGGTAGTTCCTAGAATGAGGAACTTATTGAGCAGTTCTTTACCATGGAGGCAAAAAAGAAAGGAGGAGAGGAAGAAGATGAGAGAGAAGATGCTGAGAAGGGGAAAGAGAAGGAGAAAGAGGAGGAGGATAAGGATGAGGATGAAGAGGATGACCAGGATGGTAGTCCATTTATGCTGTCGATGGATGTTCCTTCCCCAACAACCATTGAGACAGGGGGAGCAGAAACAGAGGTTGTTCATTTTGAGGAGATGCCCACCGCATTTGAGACAAGGGGAGCTAGACAAGACAGTGGTTCTTTAGAATTTACTCCACATCCTGTTAGTCCAACAACTGCTGCCCCTGCTGGATCAAGTGTCCCCAGCGTTCAAATCACTCAGCTGCAACAACTTATGGATATCTTGTCTGTCTTGAACAACAAAGTTGACAACCTACACCTCGTGCAGACCCAACAGGAAGGAGTGCTTTAGCAACTCTTTCAGCAACTTGGTCAGATCTCTGTATTGGATGGTCTTGATGAAATCAAGCAGACGTTCAAGAAGCTGGAGCAGACTGTGCAGTCGTTGGACAATCTTCATTTTGTTCGAGTTCAACTCCCTCTTAAACTTTTTGATTATGATAAAAAGGGAAAGAAAAGTGCAGATTTTGTCTTTGACAGTGTTTGATTTGACTCTTTAGATAATTTTGATGTGGTTGACTAGATAGATGATTGCTTGATTGGTTGAATAAATGGATGGATGATTTGTGATGCTGATTGGTTGCAATATCGTTTATATGATCTATTTGAGTGACAGGCACATACAGGTATATTGTTTATTTCTCCAAAGTTTTATAACCTGTCAAGACTAACTTTGTCTTGTGGATGCAGATTATACAAAGAATATATTGTTTTATCTCACTTATGAGATATTGCTTTTATCTAACATTTTGTGTTGTAGAATATATCTTCAAAATCTGCAGGATCGTTTTGTCATCATCAAAAAAGGGGAGATTGTTAGAGGAAGATCTATCGATTATTTTGAAGATGACAAAACCCTATTACAAAATGACAAAACTCTGTGATTTGACTTGGAGTCAAGTGTTTAGTTGTGGTCAGATCTTTATCATATGGAAAATTGGCAGATCTTGTATGATCTGGAAGTCGCCAGATCTTTATCATCTGGAGAAATGTCAGGCTTGGATAGTCTGAAGGTTTTCAGATCTTTAGCTTTTGAAGATAGTCAGATCTTTATCATCTGAAGATAGTCAGATCTTTATCATCTAAAGGTATTAGACATGTATCGTCTGGAAGTCAGATTTGGCAAAATCTGGGAAGTCGGAATTATGACAACTGTTGAGTAAGAGGATGTTCTTATGACTCTGATGCTCGTGAATTATAGATAGCATATATGTAGATCAACAAGATTGATTATTGCCAAGAATATGAAGTTTATTATTGGCATATTGGATTCTCTGAAGATCTGGTAAATGTGACAAGTATTCACTTATGGAAATCAAGATCGTGATTGTATGGGCGACCAGGAATGACAAACTCTTAACACTATCTGAAAATTGCTTGATATATTCCCGATTCTGTCCAACAGGTTGATTGGAAGAATTACTTTGGAAAGTGCTAATAGTCGTATTGGCATGAAGGAGTATTTAAGGGAGATATTTCAATCAATAGGATGCTGATGAGAGTATAATTCCAAAGTTTAAAGCTGCTCATTTACTGTGCACTTACATTGCAAACAAAAGAGTGTTACATATACTTGGTGTGAGAGAGCAGAAGACTCTATGAAGTCTTAGAACTGATTTGTAACTCTTTTGATTCATAGTGGAATCCAGCCGATAGGCTGTCAGCCTGAGAGAGTGGACGCAGGCTTGAGCTAAGCCGAACCACTATATTTCTTGTGTTTTGATCTCTACTCTCTTTACTCTCTATTTGTGCTTTTAGTTCTTCGTATATCACTCATATATCACGCTTCACATGCTGTGTATTTCACACTTCAGCAAAAGTTTTCAAAATCATCTATTCACTCCCCTCTAGGTGATCGCACTAGATCTTTCACTCATGTATGGTAGTGCTAGCTTACCTCAACCTTAGAATCTTTTGACTTCAAATCTAGTTGCTATGACTATGCTCTTTTTGTTCGACGCATGCACATATTGTGGGCATATTATTTTACTCTTATATGTGGATGGCATGGTTAATAATGGAAATAATCATGTTGGCATTGCAAAATTCGATCAATATCTCAATCAACAGTTTGAAATGAAAAATCTAAGATAAATATTTTTTTTTGGATTTTAAAGTTAATCAAGGTTTTGGCCAGACACACTAACAATTAGGTTGCTACAACTTCTACTGAGACTAATGGCAAAGATGAGACTCTTCACATTGTTAGTCAATGTATGACCATGCCCCATATGACACATGTAACTATTAGGAGTGATCGGTTCTTGAGCGGTTCCTGGTTCCTAGGGGAACCGAGAACCAGACCAAACCGGACTAGGTGGTCCAATCTAGTTCTCGACCGGTCCAATTTGGTTCATGAGTAGGTAATTCTTAATTACCGGTGATGCGTTAGCTCTATTTTAAGTTAGAATAGATTCCATACGATGTAAAAGACCATAAAGATCTATGTCCCATAAATCACCAAAAAAAGACCAGAAATGAATGTATGAAGAAAGAGCATTATCTGAAGATACATAAAGATGATCAATTTTCATAAGGTACCAACTGGGAAACTCAATCACATTTTAAACAAGAAGGGCTCACCTAGACATCAACATATGCACATAGACTCCGATCGCGCGATTAGAGAGTAGAGAGGAATCATGTATTAGGATTAAGATTTTGTTTTCTAGAGAGTGGAGAGGAAGGTGGAGAAAAAGAAAGGCAGAATCGTGGAAGGTTAGGTCCTAGGTGAGCCGATCCACCAAAAAATAAAAATATGATATATAATTTTCTTTACATTTTATTTTTTAATAAATGAAAATAGTTTCGATCTGATTCGGGTGGGTGGTTCCACCCTTGGAACTGGGAATCGAACTGAATAAAAAATTCTCGATTCCATTTATATGGAACTAGGAACCAGACCATTGCTTCTTAGAACCACTTGAAATCAATCGGTCAGGCGGTTCTGGGTGATTCTCGGGTAGGCGGTTTCTAATGCTCACCCCTAATTACTATAGTCCTTCGAATTGTTTGTTATGTTAAGTGTACTATATTTTATGGCCTTCACTTTTCCTATACATTCTATCTTGGAGTTGAGAGCTAATTCTAACGTTGACTAGGCTAATACTCTCATGGTAGTTGCTCTTCTACAACTTAATATTTCTAAGCAACTCCCTTATCTCATGGTGTAGCAAGAAACAAACTCGCTTGCTTTATTACATAAGTAGAGTATCAAGCTCTTATTAATATCAAAGTTACTATTGTTGTGATGGCTACTACAAGACATAGAAGTCATTGTAGCAGATTAATCATTCATTATGATATTTTTCATGAACACATCAAATATGTTGGAATAGACTATCATTTTATCCAATATCACATCCTTGATTGAATTGTTTGATTTGTTTCGACTTCATTTGTTGAATAGATTGTTGATGCCTTTACCAATACATATATGCATGAACACTTTTCGGATCTTTTCTTTAAATTTGTGTGGACCTCTTTTAGATCACCTTGAGTTTGAGAAGATATATTCAGGGGACTTTGTATATTTTCCTTGATTGGTCAAAATTGATTGTAATTGATGTTTCGTTATTTTAGCTAGCTATCTTGTAAAATAAATTAATAGGTTCATGTACTCTTTGTTTGGCACTGTACAATAAATTATAGTTTTCTTTTAGGGTATTTAAGCTTCGTTTATTTTGAGGAAAATAATTTTGTCATTTTCTGGATTGGATTGCTAGACTCGAGCATGAGTGTCGGGGATCCAGGCAAGACTATATTGTTATATTGATTAAAGCTTTAACCTTGTGCGCGTGAATAATCGTCTAGCTAGTTTTTAGAGGTTTGGTTGAACTATCTGCGTCCTCTTGTAGACTAGGCATGAGTTTCAACCTTTCATGGTTTGTGGGGTAGAGAAAAGTCCCCCTGTTCCTTTGAATACGATAGAGATTATCACTTATTTTCATGTGATCGATGGAAAAATTCATTTTGGTTGAGGAAATCTCGTTATTTCTTCCATGGTAGAGCCAGCTCCAATAACATAGAACCCTGAAAAATTTACTTCAAAGTTTATCCCGTGAAAAGGTGTGAGAGATGTATTGTTCCTCAAGTTCATTTGCAGTGATTCTGCTATTATCAGTTGAACAATATCGATTGCCAGGCTAGGTTCATGACTTCTAAGTATTATGCACGAAAGAGCACCTAAATCCTAGCCATAATTATATACTATGATTTATGTAACTAAAGTGAATTTGGAGTTTGATTACAAAAAAAAAATGTCAAAAAATTTCAATTTTTTGGCTAAATAATAAGTATTTGATTTTTAATGGAATGAATATATTGCAATTTAAAAAATGTAAAAATTTCTTTAATGAAACAGAAATAGAAACAAAATTTTTTTACCATATCAAACAGAAAAATCTAATTCTATTTCTCATTTTGGAATAAAAATTCTTTAACCGTATCAAACACGTTTCTTTTTTTAGAAACCCATTCTGGAACATAATCAGAAAAATCTAATTCTATCTAGAATTTATGTCATGCACATCCTAATAGATCTAAGCTTGAGCAATGGAGACTCGAGCCTAGACACTAGTGTTGGCAATTCCATACTTAAGTATAGAGTTTGGATTCAAGCGCCAAAACTTAGATTAATTCCAAAAAATGATTTCTGATTTTTTAAAACCATTTTCCTTAACTTAAACATAAGTTTTCCTTGGATTAAAAAAATAATTTCTGTCGACTCATCTTCCTAAGTAAACTAAACACTAGAAAATAAGAAAAAAAATATTTCTCATGAAATAAATGGGACCTTAGCTAACTATATTTTTCTATAGATGTTGATTTTATTGTTGTGAGGAAAAAATGAACAATAATAAATGCTAAGAATTGTAAGATACAAAATGTTTCTTCCGACAACAGTATTTGCTTTCAGTGGTTGTAATTTACACGGTTCCTTTCATATTCTTAATAAAAAAAATGAAAGAGATAATCGAAAATGAAATTACTAAAATGAGAGGCCTTTGGGAAAAAAATATCCTTGGTGGTATATGGTTAAATGCGTTTTACGACATTTCCGACATGAGACCTTGTGGGATTATAAAGATTAATAGGCGAGCTGGAGTAATCTCGACTACTCCTAGCATGATATGTATGAAAAAAACTATAAAATCGATTATTTTTTTATATTCCTTTTAAGACAACTTATTTATGAAGTGACATGACTTAAATATAAAGAAACTAGACAAAATAATGAAGAAAGGAAAATGAGACAAAAACATCGAAATCGTCTAGAGTCCGATGAAGCCGTTGTGAAATGTTGTAGCTTGACACGAATCAAAGGATAGTTCAACTACTATTCAGACCCGGATACGATGGAAACTGCTTGAAAAATCACAACCTAGATCGTAGATCTAGGTCCTTGTTGTTATTCGTGTATGTTACATTCACATGGAAACGAACCTACTTGAAAGCTCACACGCTACTCAATCTTAAGTTGGACGTCATCACAAAAGGGGACACCGAGGATGAGCTTGGACAAGCACGTGCACTGATCGCACACTGTTCAGACCGAAGAGCGGTCTGGATAGCTAGGGCATGCATGATTCGATTTCAGCTAGTAATTGATTTTTGGATTTTTCTATTTCTATTAAATTTCTATTTTAGAAATGTAAATTCATTTGATAATGAAAAAAATTTCTATTTCTTAAAATAGATTTTTCCTTTTGGATGGTGATGGTGACTGGCCGGTCGACAGTGGCGGTGACTGGTGACGACCAACAATCAAAGGCAACAGTGGTGATGGTGACCGGTGAGCGGCAGTGAGGTGATGGGCAGTGACGGTGATGACGAGTTGGTCGGCGACGGGCTAGAGGCAACAGCAGTGATCGGCGGTCGATCAACGGCGGCGACAACTGATAGTGGCGGCAATCGGCGGCGGTGACCAACGGTAGCGGAAGGGAGAAACAATTTTATGATTTCTTATTCTAAAAGAGAATCACATAATTTCTATTTATGATTTCTTGACCAAACCTATTTTTGGAATAAATATATAATCCATAAATAGAAAAAAAGAAATTTTCCTATCAAATGAATTTGGATTCCAGATTGAGTTCTGGAATAGAAAAACTCATTTGAGAACATAATTTATTCCCTATCATGTATGCCCCTAGTATTCAACACACGTCTAGGCCTAGGATTGCCCTCAAAAGATGCCTCGACAACCTTTGAACCACCATGGTGGCATCTCGAATTGTGCAAACCAAGGTCGCTAGGTAGTAGCACCTTGATTTCTAGAATCTTCGCTAATCTTTAGTCTAGGTTATCTATTAGGTGCATATGATCTCAAACTTATAATCTAGACTAGAGTTTTCACTAATCAATTTAGGTAAATCTACATCAAGTGACTGCTAAAAACGTTAGGAAGTGTTTCAGAAGTCAAACTGCCTAAGTGACCATGCGAAGGCGCTACTAACGAAACCTAGAGTACTAAGGTCCATGGATCCGGTTACCTATGGGTAGTTAGCATCTAATGTGTATGTAATTTTCCATTCATTTCAATTTCAATGAAATTGAAATTGATTTCATTTTCATGCACTTGCATGTTATTTCCTTTAGATTAAGCGTTCGCATCTTTATCTTCCTTTTCTTTGCGTTGTGATTTCGATTTTCCTTAGATCTCTAGCAATTCACTTTATAATTTTAATTTAGGCTCCATTTGTTTCATGAAAGATGTAATACTTTTAGAAAATATTTTTCAGGAAGTTATTTTCGTGAAAAATGACAATGTTTAAAACTTAGGGAAAATTATAAAAAAATTGATTTTTTCTTTCTCTTTTTTCATTTTTTTTAGTTTACATTGGCTGGTCGTTAACCATAAGCCTCACTAAGCCCCAACAAGCTCCCAGCTTGCCACCACAAGTCACAAACTCGCCAAATCCAAGGTCAGCCTCGAGATCGCCTCTAGAGACTGTGAGTTGCTCCTAGAGACCGCTAGCTCGCTGCTAGAGGCCGCCAACTTGTCGGCCTCGGGTGAGGTCGAGGCATGCTACTAGAGATCATGATATTTAAAGATAAACAAAGAAAAATTAAAATATTTTACAATTTCTAAAAAAATGAAAACATTTTCCCTACTTTTGTAGGTGATTTTTCAATGAAGGAAAATGTTTTCATTGACCATTTTATTTTCCGTAAAACGACAATAGAAAATTCGAAAAATATTTTTCTAAAAATTATTTTTTGTAAAGCCGTTCGTTTCATGGAAAATAACGTCCATGAAAATATTTTTTGAATTTTTCGGCATTCATTTCACTAAAAATAAAATAGTGAAGCAAATTATTTTCCACCAATGAAAAAACACCTTCAAAAGTGAGGAAAATGTTTTTCGCTTTTTTGAAAGTGAAAAACATTTTCCATCTTTTTTGTTTACCTTTAAATATCATGGCCTCTAATAGTGTGCCTTAACCTCGTTTAAGGCCGACAAGTGTGAGGCCGTTAATAAATGAACACCCGAAAATATTATCATTTTCCAGAAAAATTATTTCCTGTAAAATATTTTCTAGAAATGTTATATTTTTCATGAAACGAACAGAGCGTTAGTTTCTTTGTTTTCGCCAAATTCATAATTCTAGCACTTTAAGTCTAAGTACATTAGATTTTTTGTCACTCAGATCAAGTCTCTGCATCACTTTTGCTCTCACGAGCTGGCACGCCTTTCTCATAGACATTCACACCCTATGAATCTTTATAAACAGTTACTTTTAGTAAAAGTTTGATCAATTTGTGGTCAAGCTAGAATTAAAGAACAGGTTTAGTTTTTGTTTTTCCAACAGCCTATTGGTCAGATTTGTCTTAGAAAGTTTTAGATCTAACATGTAGATTGCCAACACGCATGCACATGGGCCACAGTCCAATATGTAGAGGATCCTTCAATATTGCGAAGTAGCACTAATCACCCTAATATGTAACAGGGAAAAATCCAATCATTTGTTGGTTCTAATTTGGTTCACAGGACTATCAGAATTCCTGAGGCAGTAATCAATTTGCCTTGTGTATGTAATTTATTTTATACCCCATGGATACTTTACAAGTTCCATGAATCTGTTAAATCTAAGTCATTAATTTTTGTTGGCTGCTCTAACCTAGAGGGGTTTGCACGCCGCTGTTGAATTTGAATGAGTTACTTCCAATTTCCAAACCGGAAGTACTCTAATGTCCCCACCCTCCATCTCAATCCTAGTGTCCAAATGGATTTATCTTTTACTTTACATTGGTTTTCTCTTCTTTCTGACGTGATGTTTACCTACTTAGACAAAGGGACGATACTGGGGAAGGTGCCGTTCTTGTCAAAATGGCCGTGGTGCTTGTCTTTTAGCTCCCAATGGAACATCAATATGGTGAGTGACGCGCCCCCATAAGGGCAAAGGACTCTCTCTCCCACTCCCATCGAGTCGCCAATAAAGGTTGAGATAATTTTATGTTTTTTTTTTGTTTATTCTCATCAGATAAAATTTGTATCGATCATAAGATTTACTGGTGGATTATAACTTTACCAAAATTTAAGTTTAATCAAATTTTAATGTGAGTGACATTGGTACTTATAATTCACCATTCAGAAACACTTCGATATGACTCTTTTTGAATCATAACAATGATTCTCCATCATGGGATAGTGCCTTGTGGGATTGGTGACAGAATCCAAAGGTAAGTCCCATCCGATTGGAATGTATTAAAGAGCTTTGATTTGATGAACTTGAAAGTGGACTAGATTTGTGTTGGCCAACGCCATCTTGACAAGTAGTGATCAATCAATGGCCCCTATCCTCCTAACACATGGCCACTCATCACCGACCCATCTCGGTATAACTTGTGATAACAGGCCTCCGCCGGATTCTCCCCATCAGTATTGTTGTAATGGCCTGTCCGAGGTCGCGTGATCCTGCCTTCGGCGGAACAAGGGGTTATCACCACCAATATGTCTTTCTCAATGTGAATGCAAATTTGGACCGTATGTGAAGCAAGGGCAGATGTGAAAAAGGGTTTAGTTGATGGGGGTAGAATGGGAAGATTGAAACACTCCTTTATGGAGATAATGGTGCAAACAGTCCTAAACCTATTACTTGTTCAAAGATTTAGTCATAAACCTTTAAATTTTTGTCAATTTAGTACTAACTCTTTTAAAATCTTGTCAATGCAGTCCTAAATATGCTTATGTGGATGTTCGAAACATGTTTACGTGTCCGAGAAACATTTACCAGAATGACTAAATTAACAAAATTTTAAAAGGTTTAGTACTGAATTTGTCAAATTTAAAGGTTTAGGATTAAATTGGCAGAAGTGTAATATGTTTATGACTTTTTGGACAATTTTTCCCTCTTTTAAGGGTGGGATTCCCTTTTGAAAATGCTAGATTGCAAAAGTAAGGTATCATTACTTTGGATTTTGAGCACTTTGAAAGCAAGTTTGGGTCCGAATTTTAATTTCTAAAAAAATCTTTGCCAAGTATCAAATTTTGTGTTCAAGGGACTTTAGAGACTTAAGCTATTCTCAAAATCTATCCTAAACGCACTTCGAGGAGAAAACGTGGTGGCTAGTGCAGCTAAAGATATTGGAGGAGGAAAATGGGGGACATAAGCATGCACTCCATGATGCATTAAAACAATTTGGAACTAGATTATATATGCCTATGCCTTTCTCTGCCTCCTTCAATAATATAAAGAAGTGAAATAATATTTTACAATGCAAACAATGGGGGCGTCACGTATCATTATAGATGAAGAATCGATGAAACCGCCGCATGCTTTAGAATAATGGTTTCTTGCAATTGAACTTGACTATGTTTCGAAGAAAACATGCATACTAATGAGAATCCGAGAATAAATATAATATATTTACTCTTACTAGTCTAAAAAGGCGTATCGGTTGATGCTTTATATTATTTAATTGAAATTGACATGTCCCATGAATAGAGAATGGAAGTGAAACAAAAGACAAATCCGAACATGTAACCGAGATGTGTTATGACTAGAGAATGGAGGCAAAAGAAAAGGACATACTGTCAAATGACTGGAGAATACAGGTAAATGAGTTCGAAAGGTTATTATGTGGTGGGAAAATCCATCACCACATAAAGAAAGATAATTAAGGTATATTATGAAGTTATTAATGCTTTCGAATCCAATGTGTATAAGACCGTTAGAAGTTTCCTTTTTCACTCTGGTCAAAAGCCGCGAATTCCTGCTTTCTTGAAATGTCTAACGTGAACTAGATTGATTTTTGTATTGCAGCTGACTTGATTGACCGCAAAATGGCTAGAAGCAATTCTCTCAATAATTACTTGAACAAAAACGGCAGACCAAACAACAAAGAACCTTAACAGCGTAAAATGACGTCTGCATTAGGCAAGACGCACGTTGGCCTTGAGCCGATCATCTATATGTCTCTCATGCCCAGAGCACACCATCAGAAGCAATCACGGAACAAAAGAGAGAATGGCCTCCTCATTCTTCGCCATCTCTTCAGTTTTGCTTCTGGTCCTTTTCTCAATAGACTCGCATGCATCTTCAACTTCAAGTCCGATTCAACTAACGTTTTTACAGTGCATGTCGTCTCTTAACGACACGCTTCCCATTCCCCTCTCCTCGTTCTACACCCCCGACAACGCATCCTCCTTCAGTTCTGTCCTCCAATCTTCGGCTCAGAACCTCAGGTACTTAGTCCCGTCCATGCCCAAGCCCGAGTTCATCTTCACGCCGCTTACTGAGCTCCACGTGCAAGCGGCCGTTGCCTGCTTGGAGAGACTCGGCATCCACCTCAGGGTCCGGAGCGGGGGCCACGACTATGAGGGTGTGTCCTATGTGTCGGAGGTCGAGAGCCCATTCGTTGTGATCGACATGGTATTGCTCAGAGCCGTTGATGTGAACACGAAAGAGAACACGGCATGGGTACAGGCGGGAGCCACCACGGGAGAATTAAACTACCGGATTGCCGAGAAGAGTGCGATCCATGGCTTCCCGTCCGGGGTATGCTCCAGCCTGGGCATCGGCGGGCACATCACTGGGGGTGCTTACGGGTCGATGATGAGGAAATACGGCCTGGGAGCGGATAACGTGCTCGATGCCCGGATTGTGGACGCGCAGGGGAGAATACTTGACCGCACCGCGATGGGGGAAGACCTCTTCTGGGCAATCCGTGGGGGCGGCGGTGGGAGCTTCGGGCTCATCCTCGCTTGGAAGCTCAACCTTGTCCCAGTCCCAGAAAAGGTTACAGTTTTTACCGTTACAAAAATATTGGAACAAGGTGCAACAAGAATCTTATACAAATGGCAGCAAGTGGTTGACAAGCTTGATGAGGACCTATTCATCAGGGTGATAATAAAAGCAGCCAGTGGAGGTCCAAAGGGGAAGAGGACTATCACAACCTCATACAACGCCCTGTTCCTAGGAGATGTGGACAGGCTCATCAAGGTCATGGACAAGAGCTTCCCCGAGCTGGGCCTGAGTCGGAATGACTGCATCCAAACAAGCTGGATTGGCTCGGTCCTCTACATGGCTGGCTTCCCAAATGGGACATCGACCCCGCCCGAAGTCCTCCTGCAAGGCAAGTCCCTGTTCAAGAACTACTTCAAGGCCAAGTCAGACTTCGTGAGAGAGCCCATCCCTGAGGCGGCACTCTCGGGTCTCTGGACGAGGTACTTGCTGGATGAGAACCCATTCATGATTTGGACCCCCTACGGAGGGATGATGAGCAGACTGCCCGAGTCACAGACTCCCTTCCCTCATAGGAAGGGTACAATCTTCAAGATTCAGTATGTGGCCTCTTGGCAAGATGGAGACAAAGACCCATCAAAGCATATGGATTGGATCAGGAGGCTCTACTATTACATGACCCCTTACGTGTCCAAGTTCCCTAGAGAGGCGTACGTGAATTACAGGGACCTTGATCTGGGGATGAACAGACGGAGGAACACCACCTTCATGGAGGCCAGCTCGTGGGGCAACAAGTACTACAAGGGCAATTTTTACAGGTTGGCCAAGATAAAAAGTAGAGTTGATCCTGAAAACTTCTTCTGGCATGAGCAGAGCATCCCAGTGATTCCTGGGAGGAAGAAGAATGGTTAATAGGAGCACTGAAGTAGAGGACACTTGATTATGGCAGTGTGATCGTCATGCTTAGCCCTTAGAGTAATGATGAATTGGCCTAAGTCAAACTAAGATAATTTGCTTGCTTTTTAAACGGGTCATGATGGGACGGTGCTCCTATAGTAGCACTTTGTATGTAGTTCCACCATATGCTGCTACCTAAATGGCGTTTTTCTGTTTAGTTCCACGCCACCGCGTGCCAAGTGTTTTGGGCACGTAGACTCCTGCTGGTGATGTGGTGAATAGAAATAATTACATCTTTATAAATTGCAGGAGGACTTCCTAGGCTGGTGGGAGACTAACTGTTCGACTTAGTCTGACGGACTAAGGCAATGTCAGCGGAGAGTGTGTTGTCTGGTTTTTTTGTTAGGTACAAAATCGTTTGTTGTAATGCTTTTTAGAAGTAATGTTGATAATGTGCATTGCATTGCATAGGCTAAATTAGTTTGTATAAAAGACACTGAAAGATCTAGTGCGATCACGTAGAGGGGGGTGAATAGGTATTTTAAAAACTTTTGCGGAAGTATGTAAAACACAACGTGTGAAGCGTGATAAACAAGTGATATGTGACGAATAGTAAGCATACACAGAGAGTTAAGAGAGAAGATCAGAACACAAGGTTTATAGTGGTTCAGCTTAGTTCAAACCTACGTCCACTCTCTCGAGCTGACAGCCTATTGGCTGGATTCCACTATGAATCAAAAGAGTTACAAATCAGTTCAAAGATTTCACGAAGTCTTATGCTCTCACAGCAAGTATATGTAACACTCTTTTGTTTACAATAGGCGCAAAGTAAATGGACAGCTCTAAACTTATGAATTTAACTCTTGTCAATCTCGTATGCTATCGAACAGCTTGAAATACCTCCCTCAAATACTCCTTCATGAATACGACCGTTGACACTTTCCAAAGGAATTCTTCCAATCAACCTGTTAGACAGAATCAGGAATATATCAAACAATATTCAAATAGTGTCAAGAGTCCATCAATCCCGGTTGCCCATACAATCAGGATCTTGGTTTCCATAAGTAAATACCTGCCACATTTACCTGATTTTCAGAGAATCCAAAATGCTAATAATAAACTTCATATTCTGGAAGTAATCAATCTTGTTAATCCACATATATGCTGTCTGAAATCCACGAGCATTAAAGTTGTAAGAATATCCTCTTACTCAAATAGTCGTCATAATTTCGACTTCCCAGATTTTACCAAATTTGCCTTCTAGACGATACGTGTCTGATACCTTCAGATCTTAAAGATCTAACTACCTTCAGATGTTAAAGATCTGAAAACCTTCAGATGTTAAAGATCCGAATACCTCTAGACTAGACAAGTCTGACATATCTCCAGATGATAAAGATCCGGTCCCTTCAAGATCATAAAGATCTGCCAACTCTGTAGATGATAAAGATCTGGCAGTGACTAAACACTTAACTTCAAGTCAAATCACAGAGTTTTGTCCTCTCGATATAAAGCTTTGTATAGAGTTTTGTCATCTTCAAAATCATCGATAGATCTTCCTCTAACAATCTTCCCCTTTTTGATGATGACAAAACGATCCTGCAGATTTTGGAAATATACATTGCAACACAAATTGTTAGATAAAGATAATATCTCATAAGCAGATATAAAACATGATCCTCTCTATATAATCTGCATCCATAAGACAAAGTTAGTCTTGACAATTTATAAATAAACAATATCCTTATATATCTCTGTCATTCAAACAGAAGATACAATAATGTCACAAACAATGCAATCAATCAGCATCACGAATAATCCATCCATTCAACCATCCACATCAAAAATATCAAAAACAAATTAGTCAAATACAGTCAAAGACAAAATTTGCACTGTTCTTCCCATTTTTGTCATAATAAAAAAGTTTAAGAGGGGGGTTGAACACGAACAAAATGAAGATTATCTAACGACCGCACAGTTTGCTCCAGCTTCTTGATCGACTGCTTGATTTCATCAAGACTATCCAATACAGCGATCTGACCAAGTTGCTGAGAGATCTGTTGAAGCACTCCTTCCTATTGTGTCTGCATAAGTTGTAGTTGATCAACTTTGGTGGTTAGAGCAAACATCATATCCATAAGTGGTTGCAGCTGAGTGATTGGAATGCTGGGAGTACTAGGTCTAGTAGGTGCAGCTGTCGTTGGAGTAACAGGAGTGGGAGGAAATTCTGAAGAACCACTGTCTTTTCTAGCTCCCCCTGTCTCAAATGCAGTGGGCATCACTTTAGAATGGACAACCTCTGTTGCTGCTCCCCCTGTCTCAACTGTTGTTGGGGAAGAATCATGCATCGGCAGCATAGAAGTACTGTCATCCTCTTCATCCTCATCCTCATCCTCCTTCTCCTTATCTTTCTCTTTCTCTGTCTATATCCCTTCTCTTTTTCTTTTTCTGCATCCTCTCTCTCCTCTTCTTCCTCTTTTCCTCTCTTCTCTGCCTCCGCGGTAGAGATCTGTTCAACAAGTTCCTCATTTCAAGAACTATCAGATGTACTAAATGAAAAACCAGGGGAGGTTATCACTACCCCTTCCCTTGTGGGCTCAAATTCTTTCTTAAACTCTTCATCAAGGGAAAGTTTCCTGCGTTGGGATGTAGGTGCCTCAGCCATTGGCTCCTTGCCTTTCCTCTTTCCAATAGAAGATTCAGCCTTAACTTGCCTTAATAAAGTGGACTTGGAACTGGATCCAAGAGGCATATTAGGCAATTTTATCTTTGCTGCCATTGTATGTCCCATTGAGATCGAGGCAAGTCTGTTAGCACAAAGAGTGGATGGCAAAGGGATGTGAAAGTGTTCGAAAATCCGAGTCACCAAGGAAGCATAATGTAACTATCCCTTGTCTTTTTGAGAGACTCGAGAAATCTGGTATAAAATCATGAAGGCAAATGAAAACTTGCGGATATTTGTAATGGCAAACATCAGTCGGGCCTCCGACTTAGAAATATATGTTCGTGAAGTTGCCTTTGGCCGTAGGCAGTTGATAATGATCTTATGAAGTAGGACATGAATAGCCGTCAGTTTGGAATTGGTAATCGGCCAGGATGAAAATTTTATGTGCATAGAAACTGGAAGACTTCCTAATCAGATTCCTCAACAGGAATAAAGCTACTCTTGACGGTACCCAGAATTTCCGCTAGATCATCTACATCCACTGTCACAGTCCTATCTGCCACTGTAAACTGAAGACTATGTCGATTTGGAAAAGATAGGTTGGAGTAAAAATAGGTAGTCAATTCAAGATAAGCAGGGGTGGAGTCCTCACAGAGTTGGTCTAAGCAATTGTACTATAGAAATCACCTTAGAGGAACTTGCATTGAGTCGAGAAAATTAAAATCCACAGTACGATGGCTCATCACCCCTCGTTCTACCATCCTAGTGTATGCCAATTTGTGGTCCTTTGACCGAAATAGCTTAGTTGCCTTGCCAGGCACATCAGCTGCTATCCCTTTCCTTGGTTGAAATTGACAAACATCTTCTCATCCTCATCTCTAGGCTCAAAGTCGGATGAAGTATGAAATCTAGGATCAACAGGAACGTTTTTACGTTAGCCTGCTAAATCAGCGTCTGAATATCTGAGTAAAGTGAAGTCCCCATCTTTTGGATACCATAATCCAAATTTTGAAGTAGTTGCCACATACTTAATAATTCTCTTCACAGAACTGAGATGTGACTCCTTTGGATTGGATTGTTATCTAGTACATATACATACACTAAACAAGATGTCAGGTCTAGATGCTGTTAGATATAAAAGAGATCCAATCATGCTCTTGTAAAGTCTCTGATCAACTTGTTTCCCATCAATGTCTTCATCAAGTTTCAAAGTACTTGACATGGGCGTCTCTGTCTTCGTGCAATTTTCCAAGCCAAATTTTGACACAATCTCCTTGGCATACTTCTATTGGTGAATGAAAATTCCTTCCTTTGATTGTTTGACTTGCAAGCCCAGGAAGAATGTCAATTCTCCAATCATACTCATTTCGAACTCATTCTGCGTTGCTTTTGAAAAGTTCTTGCAAAGTGTTTCATTTGAGGAACTAAAGATAATATCATCAACATATATTTGAACTAAAAGAAAATCTTTACCCTCAGTCTTGACAAACAAAGTTATATCTACTTTGCCTTTGTCAAAGCCATTCTCAAGTAAGAATTTACTTAACCTTTCGTACCAAGCTCTAGGAGCTTGTTTCAGACCATATAGTGTCTTCTTTAGTTTGTACACATGATATGGCTTATTCAGATCTTCAAAACCAGGAGGTTGCTTTACATATACCTCCTCTTGTATGAATCCATTAAGGAATGCACTTTTGACATCCATTTGGAACAACCTAAAATTTTTGTAATAGACAAAGGAAACAATAATCGAATAGCTTCTAACCTTGCTACTGGTGCATAAGTTTCATCATAGTCAATTCCTTCTTGCTGAGAGTATCCTTTTGCAACCAGTCTAGCTTTGTTTCTGACAACTTTGCCTTCTTCATCAAATTTATTTCTAAACACCCATTTGGCTCCAATGATAGATTTTCCTTTTGGTTTTAGGACTAGCTCCCAAACATCATTGATTGCAAACTGTCTGAGCTCATCCTGCATAGCCTCAATCCAACTTTCATCAAGTAGGGCATCATCTATAACTTTTGGTTCAACTTCAGACATGAGTGCTACTGCATTGGATTCTTCATGTCTCTGTGCTCTTGTTCGAACTCCTTTATTAAGATCACCAATGATAAGTTTAGTTGGATGACTAGACTTATGTCTCCAATTTGAACGAAGAATTCTTCCGCTCTCAGCTAATAGAGTTTCGTCTTCTAGTTGTCGAGCTTCCTCGTGAGAATTCATGGTTGAGAAGTCTTGAGAGTGAATTGAAATATCAAGTTGTGGTTGAAGTAAATATAGTTGAGTATCTTCATGAAACCTGACATTCATTGATTCTTCCACAGTTTGAGTCCTTTTGTTAAAGACTCTGTAGGCTTTGCTTGTCATGGAGTATCCAAGGAAGATTCCTTCATCTGACTTCATGTCAAAGTTACCAACATTAACATTAGGATTCTTCAATATAAAACAATTGCAACCAAAAATACGAAAATATGAAACAATTGGTTTCTTATCCTTGTAAATCTCATAAGGCGTCTTTTCAAGGATGGGCCTGAGGTAAACTCTATTGATAATATAACATGATGTAGATACAGCTTCAGCCTAGAATTGAGAAGGCATGTAACTTTCTATAAGTAGAGTTCTGGCCATCTCCTGTAATGACCTGTTCTTCCTTTCCACAATTCCATTTTGTTCATGCATATAAGGAAATGAGAACACATGTTGAATCCATGTATCATCACAAAATAGACAATAAGTCTTTCCTCCAATACTCTGAGTTCGAGTAGGTCCAAACAAGTCCATGTGAAGCAGCTGTAAAACATGGTCAGTTGATACTTGATTTATCAACTTATAAGAACTTCTGACTTGTTTTCCTAACACGTAGGATGTGCAAGTGTTGTTCTTTTGAAAAGCCAATCTAGGAAGACCACGAACAATCTTCTTGGAAGAGATTTTGGCAATCTGTTTCATGTTAGCATGTCCAAGTCTTCTATGCCACAGATTTATCTCATCCTGAATAGATAACAGACACTGCGAACTATCTGGATTTATATCAAGTAGATAGATATTTCCATGACGCTTACCCGAGAAGGATTGTGAAGTTTCCTTAGAAGAACCATAGCATATACATTCTTGAAACTGAATTTTGTAACTAGCATCACACAATTGATTAATACTGATAAGATTGTACTTCAAACCTTTCACCAAGGAAACATCCTTGATAATTAGTTTCCCAATTTGCATAGTTCCATAATCTAACTATCTTTCCTTTGCTTTTACCTCCAAAAGACACTTTCCCTCCTTCTGTTTTGACTAACTCAACAAAGTAGCTTGAATCTCTTGTCATGTGTCTTGAACATCCACTATCTAGGTACCATTTTGTTTTGCTCTTGATGGTAACCTGTTAACAAGAAGAATACTTACTTTTTTTTGGTACCCAGACTTTCTTGCGTCAAGTATAGTTAGTATAAGCAAAGTTCGACCATTTTTTCCTCACTGATCTTTTCAACGAAGGACAATCTCTTTCAAGATGTTCTGAGCTATTGCAATTGGAGCACTTCAAAGAATGTCTTCCAATAGGCTTTACAAAAACTTTTTGAAAATGATTTTTGTAAACAGTCTTTGAAGGTTTTCGCTCAAGCCATTCCTTCACCTTTGGAAAATCAATCAAAGAAATAGTTTTAGGGGTCATACCCAAACCGGTTTTATTAAAATAAGGTCTTTGAATTGAAAGAAGTTTATCAAGCTTTTCAGAACCATTTGAAAACTTCTTTGAAAGATTTCAAAAGTCTGCTTTGAGACAAACAATCTACTTCTCAAGAGAATTGGACTTGTCATTCGTAGCAGCTAGTTTTTCACTTAAGCTTTCAATTTTTTTAGACCAAACATTTTCCTGCTTTTGAAGTCTCAAGTTCTCCTTCTTGAGCTCAGAAATTCTTTTTGGAGATGATTTCAAATTGGAGCATAACTCGTCAATGTATTTGGATACTTTAGTAGGAATTTGAAAGTTACTGACCTCATCATCCTGATCTGAATCTGAATTTGAACTTGCTTCTAAATTCGAATTTGATCGTGCCATCAAGCAGATGTTCCCAAATTCATCATCACTGTCAGCATCACTCCAAGATTCTACTTTGAGTGCTTTCTTATGTTTTTCATTCCTCTCATTGCTTCGCTTCAGTAAAGAACAGTTAGGTTTAATATGTCCTTTGTACATGCAGTTGTAACATGTTACTTCATTGTTGGATTCTTTGTTCCAAGACTGCCTGTTCTAGAAGTTTTGCTATCTTCTTTAAAAATTTTGCTCAGGTTGTCTTCTCTGGAAATTTTGAGAGCTCGAATTAAGGTGCTCTGGCAAAGTGCTGTCCTTCCATCACTCCTAGTACAAACACACTAGACATAGATATTTAGCTTAGAAGTAAAACACTTCAAACAAGCACGAGGCTTTGATACCAATTGAAAGATCTAGTGTGATCACCTAGATGGGGATGAATAGGTGATTTTAAAAAATTTTGCGGAAGTATGTAAAACACAGTTTGTGAAGCGTGATAAACGAGTGATATGTGAAAAACAGTAAACACACACAGAGAGTTAAAAGAGAAGATCAGAACACAAGGTTTATAGTGGTTTGGCTTAGCTCAAGCCTACGTCCACTCTCTCGGGCTGACAGCCTATTGGCTAGATTCCACTATGAATCAAAAGAGTTATAAATAAGTTCTAAAACTTCACGAAGTCTTATGCTCTCACAGCAAGTATATGTAACACTCTTTCGTTTACAATAGGCGCATAGTAAATGGACAGCTCTAAACTTATGAATTTAACTCTTGTCAATCTCGTATGCTATCGAACAACTTGAAATATCTCCCTTAAATACTCCTTCATGCCAATACGACCTTTGGCACTTTCCAAATGAATTCTTCCAATCAACCTATTGG
This sequence comes from Melaleuca alternifolia, assembly GCA_019926035.1. Classification (NCBI taxonomy): domain Eukaryota; kingdom Viridiplantae; phylum Streptophyta; class Magnoliopsida; order Myrtales; family Myrtaceae; genus Melaleuca; species Melaleuca alternifolia. The sequence continues at coordinate 701,752 of JAGKPW010002340.1, forward strand.
ACAGAATTAGGAATATATCAAGCAATCTTCAAATAGTGTCAAGAGTCCATCAATCTTGGTCGCCCATACAATCAGGATCTTGGTTTCCATAAGTGAATACTTGCCACATTTACTCGATCTTTAGAGAATCCAAAATGCCAATAATAAACTTCATATTCTGGAAGTAATCAATCTTATTTATCCACATATATGCTGTCTGAAATCCACGAGCATCAGAGTTGTAAGAATATCCTCTTACTCAAACAGTCGTCATAATTCTGACTACCTAGATTTTACCAAATCTGTCTTCCAGGCGATACGTGTCTGATACCTTCAGATCTTAAAGATCTGACTACCTTTAGATGTTAAAGATCTGAATACCTTCAGACTATACAAGTCTGATATCTCTCCAGATGATAAAGATCTGGTACCTTCCAAATCATAAAGATTTGTCAACTCTCTAGATGATAAAGATCTGGCTGTGACTAAACACTTGACTTCAAGTCAAATCACAGAGTTTTGTCCTCTCGACATAGAGCTTTGTATAGAGTTTTGTCATCTTCAAAATCATCGATAGATCTTCTTCTAACAGACACTCATGAGACTAAATCTACATAATTATTGAATTTGCAAGTGGACTTGATTTATATATCGAATGTCTGCACCTTGCATGGAAATTGGGATGTAAGAATTGAATCCCATGCTAGCAAATATATGACCGCGATGTGACGCCTACATAGTTATTACAATTTTAACATATTAAGAAAATTGCAAAGTGGTGCCATTAGCACCACCGACAAGGGTCTAGCGACCATCACTAACACTGGAGTTCGACTTGAGAGAGAGAGAGGGGGGGGGGAGAGATTAAGGTGATCACGAAGTCGATGTAGGGCATGACGACAATAGCGAAGGCGGCAAGGCCTTATGGATTCGTGCCCGCGGCGACCATAATGGCAATGGTCGCCCATGGATGATGAAGAAAAAGAAACACCAAACATCAGGAAAAAGAAATGAGAAAGGTCATTATTTTAGCTGGAAAACATAAAATGACATGGCCGCCTATATCACGGTTTTGGTCTAGTCATAATTGTCGGCACCTCCTGCTTTGCCTTGCTTTTCTAAAAATCAAGCGTTTGGACAAAAGTTGACCAAGTTTTGACGGAGGAGTGAATAAGGCTACAGACGTCCAAAAGTTGCGAGTGATATGCCGTTGGATAAAATCTTACCCCATCGATTTTCAAACCAGAAAAGATCCAAGAAAATGTGATAAATTATCAAAATCTTCGGCCTCTGTAATTAGGGTTTGCGATTACTCATGATTGGCACATCGAATTTACACCAAAGTTCGTTCGGCATATTCATGGTTATCATGTCTACCGGGCGCATGAGTTTCAAGCATCAAAATGATGGTGTACTAATTAAGTTGTTTCAGGCGAAAATTTCAGAGAAAATAAAGATTTTGATCATATAACTAAAAAATGTGGCAACATCACATAATAAAAAGACTTGTGAGCTTCATACCACTAATGGGAATGCATATGTAAATTTACATTTGTATATTTACATATATATATATATGCGTAAAATAATAATTAACTCATCGTGTGCCTATCTCAACAGGTGAATTTCACCGGTTGATTGACGATCTACTTTTGCTGCAATCTTGCATGCACGGACGGAGTATAGTCACACAAAGGGACTACATCGACATACAGCAACCAAAGAGCCTTGCGTTCTTGCATAGAAACCGTGGAAGCAACACTCTTGACTTCTCTCTCACGCCCTCACATGAGCAAGACTTAGATGCAAATATACATATTGAAATTTGCATCCCTAACAACCTCGATATCGAACAATAGATAAGGTTCTTAGGGGTGTTGCCCCAAATTCAGATACGAGGTAGAGTTCTATTATCTTCCCGAATTCTACCACTGATGAACTCCAAAATCAAATAACAATCATCATACTCGATTAATTATTGCTTCTTTGAATCGGATTGGGTCGACTCAGCATGAACGCCCCCAAATATTATCCAAACTCCATCATTACAGCTAATGTCATGCTAATCCCCTTAACTTCTTTCTGCTCATGATTGATCTGAAAACTCCTCAGAACCCCATATCCTCAGTTTATTCCTTAAATCTAATGATCAAATGGATGCACGAATTTGAGCAATGTCCAATGCATAACCTCCCAAGTGCTGCATTTGTGGCTAGGTCGACCACTTCGGACTATAATCAAAACTTGATGTCTTTTCGACGGTGATGCAAATTATGTCAAGCCAAGTGTATATTAAAAACCAATTAATTAAATGAAAGAGAAATGATTCATTTACTTAACTGGAAATGATGTAAACTACACAAACTAAGAAGGTATAACTAACCATGTGGGCGATAGTAACTGGTATTAATATGATAAGAAAGATTATAATGAAGTAAATGCTACAAAAGTTGATCCAGGAAAACTTACAAAGGACTAGCGATCCAAAGCCACAAGGGAAGACTTCACTTCTACAAATGAAAAGGCTGCAATGCAAGAGTTCTTATAGGGCGAATAGCCAAGGCTGCTCATGATTATATAATGTTTGGAATAATGATTGAATAATGTTTTGTCCACCATGTTCTACTACAGTAGATCACTCATGCTTCTACAGTTTTGACAGGGCATCTTCTTTTGTTGGTGATTAGCAGAGCATCTGCCAATGGTATTTGATAGAGCATCTACTTTCGGTGGTATTTGCTTTTGGCGGTGACTGACCGAGGTTTTACCTTTATTCTTTATCATTAGACAAATTGATTCCATAGCAATCGTTTTCACATTGTGATGTGATTGACTAGTGTTACTCCTTTTCGAGTCTTTTATCCTGGCAAGAAGTTGCTCCATTATAGCAAAATATTCATCTATTGATTATACAACTACAAGTTGGGCTACTGCTAATGATTTTTGTTGGAGCAATGATGCATCTCTTCGTTCCAACAAAGACTTATGGGATTGTGTGATGACTTGAGTTCAGCGATTTAGCCAACTTACAACTAAAATCTTCTGATGCTCGTTGAAGGAAATTAAAGTTGTCCCACCATTTGGTTTTAAATCTTTCAACCAAATTTGGAATATCAGGTCTCTAGGAAGGAGAACGATAACTAACTTCTCCAAGTTGATACCATGATACCGAAAAATTAATGAAGAAGTGGGCAAGAGTTGGAAAACGTTCTTTATGTGGGGTGCTATGAATTTTGAGCTAAAGAGTTTTGAAACTTTTTATAAGTTAGGGTGGTAAAATATTGATGATAGGACCAAATTTATCCCACGGGTGATTGAACAAATTGCGTAATTGATTCTTCTGAATTCTAATTTGAATTAATGAAAAGCCAAGAATGCTAGTAATTGTTATTTTGACCAAAGAAAGCGGGCCATTGGTAATCATAGTAAGTAAATGTGACGAGATATGTTAATCTAGTGGTTAATTGGGCTTGGAATCTTATTAGGATGGTAGGATGATGAATTGTTATGCCTTGCAACCGCGCATGTGACAGTCCCCCAAGATGGTTCTCACCGATCGATAAAATTAGCGACGTTTTCAGGATGCTTCGGCGACCAATTACATAATAAATAAATAAATAAGTAATTAATTTAATAAACACGTCAGAAGCAACAAATAAATCCCTGACAAAACTTGGGGTATTCAAAATTTTCCTCAAATCAATTAAATTGGTTCAATGTTCACCAAACACCTATAAAGAGTTCAAACTCAATATTTATTCAATTAAAACTATAAAATGGAAATAATCTCATGTCTCGCAAAATTCTCCTAATCAAATATGACAATATAAATCAACTACTCCGCATTAGTGGAACTTCCAGCCTCATTTGGCCCTTGAGGAGGAACTCCATGGCTTGGACCTGTAAAAATGGTTTAAAACAACGGGGGGAGATAACTCAGAGAGTCTACGCCCTAATTTTCAATTAGGATGGCACTCACTCTAGAGTCCCTATCCACCTAATTAATCTAATTCTCGTGTCTCACGGGCTTCTAGGCCCGCTTTCTTGTCAACTCGCTAGTTCTCACTCCACACCAACCTCCAATCAGTCAAGTATAACCTGCATAATAACAAATAGTAATTATACTCAATCAATCAATCCACAACCAAGGCTCAATCCATTATCAATCCATTATGAGTAATCACAGTCAATTGTGCAATCTACAATATTAAATAATTAAATATAAGGGCACGATCAATTTCTAGGATAAATCCCCAAAAATCCTAAAAATCAACCTCCTAGGCCAACCAATTAGGGATTTGCTTGGGTCTCTAATTCGAATCCATAATCTTTATTCGACCAACTACAGTCGCCATCACCTTAATTGACAGCCATTTGGCCAACCACGCGATTTTTGTAATTTATACTTAAATTTCGTAAAATACCTAAAATTAAATAATTTTCCCCTAATTAAGCAAAAGCTGAGAAATTGCTCCCAATTGCTCAATTAATCAACCCATTCTCTCCCAGCTAATTATTAAAATTTACCGCAGTCAATAACTCTCAATTTCGCCCCTGAAAACCCTAATTTGGCCCAAATATGGCAAAATTAATAAATCTCTTCCAACTTTTCCAAATTTCCAATTTAACTCCCTCCAGCTAATTTAATAATTATTGAAGCTATCTAAAATCCCAATTTCACCCTTGGCCATAATTAGCCATAATTAGCAAATTACCTCCAATATCTCAAAATTGCTAACTTATTGCTCACCAATTACTAACCAAGGTAGCTAGTACTAATAATTTGCAAATTCGCCCTCTAATAATTCAATTTTTCCAATTTACCCCTAATTGGCCAAAATTACCAAATTGCCCCTAATTAACCCAAAAATCGTCAATTAACCCCCAATCGCTCAAATTGACAACAAGTGCAGCCAAATCAAGTTAACAATTATCTACTAGGGTGAATAAACGCCCTAATCAAGGATTATGAAGTAAACTTGCAATTATGTCCAAGCTTTTAGGCCCAATTAATGTCGACGGTTCACGATGAGCCAGTTAATTCATGAAATTCACGCTCTGAACACATGAATGGCCTAATATTCCATGACACGACTCAGCGCGACACAATGGTGATGACGGTAGCTTTTCGGTGGACTCCGACGAGTTGGCGGCAGAGCTCTAGCGAGACTTCCAATGAGCAGGATTTGGCTCCGGCGAGGTGGATAGGGACGATTAGACGACTGGGCAACTTGAATAAGGGGTTGACGGTGGCTGTCCATGGCTGGAAATTGGAGTGGAGGACTTCCAGCGAGCTAGGGTTTCGTTCGGCGTGAGTTGTGGCGAAGTAGGGCCGTGTTGGAGGCGATGAGGACCCTAGGGACAGCTGGTAGTGCATTGGCGGTGAGGATGAAGTCACGGGGGTCTCGGGTTCTCGGGCTCAACCCGAACTGAGCTAGCGATCCAAGGCAAATCAAGGCCCTTGGAGGAAACTGAGGATGGTGAACCACCAAGGGACATCCAGGGAAGACTCAGGAAGATTTCCCAAGTGGTGGTGGTGGCTGGGTGCTGTTGCCGTGACGACGAGTCAAGACGGCGAGTTAAGTCGGTTTCAAGGCCACGGTTCGTCAAATAGGGGTAAAGGTTTGGGGACAGCGTTTTCATTCAAAACAGGGGTGCCCATGAGCAATATAGCCGTGGTGGTGAGCCACATCGACTAAGGCAACGTCTCACAGTTAGGCTGGTGTGGTTTGGGGCTTGAACCGCACATGGATTCCTAGAGAAGATGATGAACAAGGAGCTCCGGCTAGGGGTATTCGGGGTGAGAGAAAACGAAGGCGAGGAGAGAACTTGAAGAACTATTCATTGATCATATTTAAATAGTGATATGATAACTTGCCTTCCTACAAGAATTGGTTTTGATGCAATATGTAAAACATCTTTTTGTAATACCTCTTTATTTGATTTGCAATCAATTCATTAAATGATTTTTTCATTCAATAAATCTCATATCTGGAAATTGTTAAATAATAGGAAAAATCTCTCTTAATTGAATAGTAATTTGTTGTGCTTGGTTCCAGTGTTCTAAGGCAAATTGAATATATATTTTGTTATTGTTGACCTGTTTTAGTATTCCACCATATATTATTTCTAAAGAATCTTTTTCAATTAGCAAATGGATCGCTAGATGAAGGCAAAACATTCTCGACATCATTCTTGATATGTTTGATAATATTTGCATGAGTTGATCTCCATGATGGTGGAATTTGTTTTTTGTAATCTTTGATTAAGGGTTTCAGAATATGTTGATATTTGGATAGAAGTCTAGTATATATGAGGCTCCTAAGAATCTTTGCAATTAACTTTTATCCATGATTTCCTTATTTCATATGCAATGTGGTTCTTGAACTTTAAATTTATTTAATAGGGTTCATGAACTTCAACCTAATGTGTAATATGGTTCATGAACTTTTAATTGATCCAACGTGATTTCTGAATTTTTTATGCAAATTCAAACTAATATATAGACTATATAAAGACGTCCAATATGGTTACTAAACTTATATTAATAGAAATAATCATATCAAATATATTTTCATTTATTTTAGAGACTAGCTTGAACATGTATCAACTGTTCAAAAATTATATTGAACAAATTCAAATTTGAGTAAACCTTATTGTACATTGGGTTAAAGTTCAAGAATTATATTGAATAAATTGAAAGTTTATGGACTAAATTACATTGAGTTAAAGTTCAAGAACCATTTGTGTCATAAACCTAAAATTGAAAAGATATCTGAATTATTATTGTTGATTTGCTCCTTCAGCCTTCTCTTAATGAGAGAATTCAACCCATCAGATGAGAAGCTCACAATAAATAAATCCGACCCCTTTCATTTTCATCTTTCCTACTCTCCCTGACCACAACGAAAGAGACGAATAAACATGCATGCAGGTCGTGACCAAAGCAAGTTGAGAAAATTCCGTCTTTCGGATGCCATCGCTTTGGTGCTGGAGGCCCAGTTCTTCTCCTCCGTTGTGTTGCTCTTGACCCAGAGTTTCTCCGAAGCTGACCAGCACATCTTTTTTTCTCTCGATTTAACCTTCACGGAATCAGAGCTGCTCTCTGGCTTTTCCTCTATCAAGGATTTCAACGATCGAATCTTCATCTTGACGATTCCGGCAAATGTAACGTAGTTCTCTCGATTGAGAAGCAGTTGAGCGAATGTTGTGGTGTTGTGATTATAGAAAGAGTTGGGCATGAAGTTAGAGCTACTTCGAGTAGAGTCTGATCAAACTTGGATTCCGAGTTATAGCTCTACATCGCTTGACCTCTGCAGTTTCGCCGTTGCTTCTGAAGCTCTTCTTCATCAGCGACGTTACTAGGACCGGCATGGTTACAGAGCAGCACCTCGGGAACTTCTTCTCAGATAAATCCAGATTTGCCTCCTCTAACACACGAAAATTCTTTGTTTCTCGGATTCCACTGTCGATTAAGTTGTTCCGACGTTTTCAGGCCATCGATAATTGCCATTTTTGTCACGGGTTGCTGTTTTCACCGCTACTCGATGGAGATTCTGCTCGCCTCTATCCACAGTTACTGTCGCCAAGGAGCTCAAGCGATGACCATTTATTCTCGTTTTGTCGATATTGATCCTTGAATTTATTCCCATGGATGCTTATTGAGGTTCCATCATTGACTAGCACAATTAGCAATCCTTTGCTAGTTGAAGACAGACTTGGAAAATGACTCGACTAAAGCATTGCGCAGCTTGTGCAACAGACTCTGAAGACCCAGAAACAATTGCAGCCCGCAGCCAAATACACCAGACAAATGAATACATGGACGATTTGTAGTTTTTATTGATCATTCGCCTAATACATCCATCAACGCCATGCCATCATCTTGTCGACACCTACCTCCAACCGTCATGAGAGTGCACAAATAACGTAGTACTTGGCAAACATTACATGTTCTTGACAATTATGATAATATATATACATATATATATAATTCACTTAATGGCTAACACAACGATTGCTTGTATATCAAATATATCAACACATGCACAGATTTGAACAGTAACGGGGACTGATCAATAATTAAGTCTTACACGAAATTCATTGAACATGTCACGTTTTTTTGGCTAAAAAGTGAGAAAACACATGGATGAACTTGGATTTTATACTGATATCAACTTAAATCCTTAGAGGATGTTCAAAATTAAGAAGACAAGCTCAACCTTGTCTTTTTCACACATTTATTCATACACATACATGGAAGACTTATTGCTTTCGTTCATCATTCATCTAATGTTTTACACGTCTCTATTTTTGCTCTCCATCCATGCCTATCAACGACTGGTCACTTCTGTTTTAATATAAAAAAATGTGAAATTATCAAGAGTCTTGAAGCAAAACCAATCTGAAACCACAGCACCACCTAGTTGAGTAAGGGAATGCAACCACCAGCAAGAAAAATCTGAGCAGCCAATGGGGCTTCGGGAAGCGATGGTAAAGGCGTGGTCAGGGGAGAAGAGAAAGACATTAGTGCATTAATGGGAGCCAAGGGGTTGGCAAGCTTACGAATAAAAGGCGCAAACTCTAACCTGAGCTGGTTGGACATAGATGACAAATGAAGCTGCCAAGGGCTTGGGGAGGCGACGGCGAAGGTAGAAGCGTGGTCGGGATCAGAGGCACAAAGGGGTCATGAAGTATGAAGGGGGATGGAGAGAGACAGCTGAGCAGTTCACTTAGCTAAAGAGGTGTAAAACACTAACCTGATCAAAGCCGTCAATAGGGCTCCAGGTGGCGACAGTGGAGGCGGAAGTGGCAGCGTGGTCAGCAGTGAAGAGAAAGATGCTATGTAGTACTGGGAATGAGTGGTCGGCGAGCTCGCTGAACCCGGACCATGAACTAGAAACACAAACCCTAACCTGAGCTAGAGGTGGACGACAAATCGAAGCCACCAAAGGGTCTCCGATAGGTGATGGTGAAGGCAGAGGGAGCAGCGTTATCGGGACCAGTGGCACAAAGGGAAAACGAAGCAAAGCGAGGGAGGGAGGGATGGAGCAGGTTGTGAAGAGGGACCGGAAGAGAGAGAAAGCGCTGAGCAGGACATTTTTTTCAAATAAATGGTAACGGTGTAGAAAGGAAGAGACAGGAAGGGATTCACAAAATTCTGACAAGGTCGGACCGACTAACCACGTGATGCACAATGAGTAGAGTGTCTCATTGATGACGTGGAATGTCAATCCCATCCAATGTTTCCTCGGTGATCATATGAGAGTAGATTCATCTAATTCCCTTTTTTTTATGGGTTCTCTTTCTTAAATTGTTTTGGTAATTTAATTATATTCGACATTTGCATTCCTTTTTTTGGACATATGATATGATTTTTCAATAAAAAAGTCAGATTATATGAGGTATGACGCTTATATTTGTACTATTATTTTATTACGAACTGGTAACCCATTAAGGTAAATCTTACTAAGAATCTTTAAATATGTAAATCTTCCTAATGATTTAGACTTTGATTATATGTAAATGATCTCCTATGAGATGTTGTGATATAGAGAAGATTAATGTATCGACAGCATCTTGGATGATTTATCCATCATCATACTCAATACATTGTCCAAATCCATCAATTTAGTATGCATTTAGAATTATAATTTTTTGTTCATTGGTGCGTCATCCTACCAACCTTCAAGATCACAAGTAAAGCCAACAACTAAAAGATTTGCATCAACGTGACCAGAAACGTCTTGCTAAAATTTATAAGCATTGGCAACCTAGAGGGATAATAACACTACAAGTGCCATAACTTGTGTACGGCGCTTATTTTAGTGCAAAAACTTTCATTCAGATCACTTTAGTGCCGCTTTTCAAAAAAGCAAAAACAAAAAAACAAAACGGTCACTTCAGTACCAACTCTGTTAATATTTGCCGGAAATCCAACTGGTCGATTGTTTATTAATTTCCAAGCGGACATAGCTCACCGGAGGCCTAGTCAGCATTAAAGTAAAATAAAAAACAGAAATTTCATCTCCTGCCACCTTCGCCTCCATCGTTGCCTCTCCTCTCGCTGCCTCCGCTGATTATACCTCCCGTCCTCCTCCTCCTCCTTCAACCTCAACTCCCTCCGCGCTTCTTCGACTCACCAGATGCTGGCACCGGTGTTAAAAATCAATTAATATTTTTTAAAAGATGGGGTAAAATGGGCGGGGGGTGAGGGCCGGCCACGCTGACGGCCAACGAGGGCCACTGCAGGCCCTCACCCAGCGTGACCCTCCCCCAAATCGGGCGAGGGTCGCCAGCAATAATTGTCCTGAAGCAGCTGGAGGGCTTGGCTGGTCACTTGCGAGCAGCTCCAAGTCAATTTTTGAGATCGTTCACTTGGAAATAAATGCAAACACCTGTAGGGCTAAAGTTGAGCTTCATGATGCTCTTCTCCAGAAACTGAATCCTCCACTTCAAGAGTTTACTTGCGCGTCTCTTCATCACGAAAGCGCTCCAGTACAGCTCCACGTTGTAGCAGATTGGGTAGCCCTCGGTGTCGAACCCGTGCGTGAACACGACCTTCTCCAGCTCGGTTCCAAGATCTTCTTCGAGGAGAGCCTTCATCTCGAACTCGTTCTGCCAGCGAGCTGTGTTCTTGATCATCACGAAGGCATCCTTCACCTTGAAATCCCTTGCCCTCAAGAACTTGAGCAGGACGAGGGTGCTCCTTTCGTCCGTCAGGAGAGGAATTCCCCAGATGGACACTTCCTCGAGCAACCATGGCCAGCGACTCTCGCCAGCCGTCGATGAGGGTCGCCAGCCCATGGCCGGCGTGGCCGGAGGCCAGCGACCCCTGCCAACCGCCCCATCCTCATTGACGAGGATAGGGTGGCAGTGGCGAGGGCTTGCCGGCCTCCCCTTTGTCCCATTTTTAAAAATTAAATAATTTTTAGATTACTTTTATAAAATTGAAAAACCATGTAGAATATATTTTTAAATAAAAAAGTCATGTGAAATAAATCTTTTAATTAAAATGTCACATCTTTTTTATTACCGGAATATTTCGCTTTTGGCACTTAAGTGATCGCTTTTTCTCCGATATGACACTTAAATTATCCGACGAAAACTTTTGGCATTGAAGTAAGCGATGTACATAAGTTATGACGCTCGAAGTATCTTTCTCCTGCAACCTAGACCATTTGTATTAATATGTTTATGATGTTGATTTCAGTATTGTCGTCTTTGCTCTATTCATATAATGGGGCAAGGATAATATTATTTTGAATTCTTTACGAGGGTTTTTCAAAAGCGACATCGAGAGAAGTGACTCTAGAATAATAAAGTTTTTCTGTATTTACCATGTGAGTTTGATAGTATCGGGAGTAGATTCATTATCCGATTCACCATAGATCTATCAAGAGTATTTTTTTCGTGATCTGAAGTATCTTCTATGAAAAGACCTTTTAATATAGGGATATCAATTGCAGGCGACCTTGCTAAAGATTCTCTTTTCTTTTTATATATATGGCTTTGGCAATTTAGAATTACATTTTTGGTAAACTTAAAAGTTTTGAAAATTGGGTGGTTTAAAGGTTGTTGGTATTGATAATATTTGTGCAGAGGACTATTATATTGTTTTCCAATAGTATGAAGATGTTGATTTGTATAATTATTTCATTCTATTAATTTCCAATAGTATAGGATATCAGTTTTGTCTGATGATATAAAAAGAGTAAGCTAAGTATATTACTTTGTAAATGATGGAATTTTATTTTTCTAAGGAGAAGATGATTAAATTATATGACCTGGCCATTATCTAGTTTCCATCTGTAAACATGATCTAGGACCTGGATTTCTCATGATTTAGGAAATGTTCTTCAAGCAAATCAAAGAAAAATATATGTATTTCTTGTTCGTACATATGATCACAATATCTTTGTTTGATTACTTTGGATTGACTAAAGAAATATTGAAAAACCATTGTCTAATTTGTGTTTTCTTCTGAATTAATTGTTTTATTTAAAATTACTTTGTTTAGTTCGAAACTTTTTTCTAAAAAAAGAACCTCAGTATCTACCATTTTTTTAGTAGGTAGGTGAACGCCGTGATACGGAGTTCCTACGTTTCCTACAGTTGGATCATGTTGATAAATAAGTCTAGAAATTTCAAATTTGTAATCAATACAATTAACACTAGTAATTGTTTGGTTACTAGATTGATAAGCAACATTTACTTCATTGGAGGTGCAACCTTGACTACTTGGGGAAGAGTAATTATAGGAGTAATATTTCGATGAAGATCAACTGACCTTATAGATGAAGATGAATTGACAGAGGAAGAGGTTAAACAAAGACCAAACAACTTCCTAGGAAACTAAACGGTTACTCTTCCTTCCTCGTTGAATTATGTGTGTTGGATCACTATTCGGGATTCCTTGTTTAGGAACTATATATTCCAATTCCCAATTTTGTGGAACGATTATTTGGTTCCACTTAATAGATTTGATTGTACCTACTCTAGAAATATTAGTTTCAAGGAGGATCCTCCTGGACCATATTTGCTGCCAAAGACAGAAAGCATAATTTTACGAGTGCTAAAAGAACAGACTTATCGGCTTTAGTAACTACGTGGTTTTATTTGGAGAGTTAGTGATTTAAAACTACTAATTTTGTCTTTGAGTGATATTGATAAATTAGGGTAATGATCGAAGTGATTTGGACCGTTGCAATGTCTCTACCGTTTTAAGGATCGATTCTTCATAGTTAATGAAATGCGAGTCTCTCAAAGACTAGAATTAAAGTGTTTAAGCCTTTTGTTGTAAGGGGCTTAATTTCTACTTGAACTAACCCTATCTAAGTAATTGAAACTTCGTTTATGCTATTTTGAGCTATTTGTGATTTAAAAGCTGTATGGTTTCATAAGAATTCGAAATAGGAATGTCTCTTTCTTTTATTTAATTTATTTGATTTAATGCTTTTCTAGATCAATTTTACATTAGAATTGGATAAATAGATATATCTTCTAATATCTCGAGCCATACGAGGAGAAAACTTTGGATGTGTTTCTAGGAGGGTTCTAGTTTATATATGTCTATCCCAATGAGTCGTTTATTGAATTGTTACAATTGATGTTCACTCCCAAAAAGAAAAGAAGAGATCTTCAGAAAGTAGGTTTTTATGATCCAATAAATAATCATACCTATTTAAATATTCATGCTATCTTATACTTACTTGAAAAGGCACTCAACATATTGCTAATAAATTTGTTTAAGTTGAAACATAGGGATTTCCCAATATATTGATCTGTTAAAATCTTCTATATTTATCTCTTCTTTATGTAAAAAACCTTGGTTTGAAGGCATTTGTGATATAGCATTAAAGGAAGATATTAATCTTTTTAACAATTAAATGGGTTTATTTTTACGTCAGTTAGGTTATCAATCAAAAACTGACCAACGGACTCAACCATATATGATTTACTTTTGGAAATAGGTTTTAGGAATATGCAAAGGCCAAGCAGATACTTGACATGTCCCCCCTCTTCTAGGTCCATCACTTGGTGAAAAATTTCTTTATACAATAACTCCTATTATATAGTATCTAGCAAACTTCTTTTTCAAAGGGCTTTAGCTGCTTTTTTTTTTTTAAATTGTTAGAAAAAGCTCAAACCCTTTGCAAGAGCTAGTAAGCCAAATGTAGCTTTAGTGATCATTGCTTGAGGTTGCCCAACCTTGAGCAGGCCATAGGGAGGGCCAGCTGTGTTGTAGGAACTTAGGCGACGGTTGCCTGAGGTGGTGCGACGGTTGTAGTGCTACCTCGCTAGCCCCATTATGGCTAGATCTCGCTTTGTCAGTCAACCTTGCATAGAGAATATGAAGAGTCGCAACAAGGGAAACACTGGAAAATGAACAAATTAATGAAAATACCATTTGACTCTATAAATGGCCTTTGAATGCCGAAGTCAAAGTAAGGAGAGATTTACCTTGAACTTTGAGCTTTGCCAGTACCAATATTGGATCAAATGGTAAAAGTTGAATCAAAATGGCCCTATAAATGGCCTTTAACCCTATAAATGGCCATTAAATGCCGAAGTCAAAGTAAGGAGAGACTTACCTTTAACTTTGAGCATTGCCAGTACCAACATTTGATCCAGTCGTAAATGTTGAACCAAAAATTGAACCAAGCAACTCATTTTTATCCCAAGCGGCCTTGGGAAAGTTGGACCATGCAGCCTCCCAACCTCCCTAACCTTTACTGATTTTGCTTACGTTGCCTAAGTTGTGTAAAAGGCAAACTTGACAAACTTATTAAAACATTTTAATAAGATGATTAATACTTCCCCTAGTTCTGATATCAGACACCTATGGCACATTTTCTTAAAATAGAGATTGCAAATCTCGCGGGTACCTTGGGGCACTATATTGACAAACTTATCATAACGTTTTATTAAGATGTTTAATATTTCCTCATTGGTAATCGTCTTAAAATGGAAATCTCAGATCTTGCGGGTCTATGTGCGTGAAGGCGCGCCCCCGTTATCTCTTATGCATTATGGACACAGACCCTCCATCACAAACCACACAAAAAAGTAAGATAACCCAGGATGGAACGATTAACCTCTCTTTGTTCCCTCTTTGCTCTCCTCCTCCTCTTCATCTTCGTTTCTCTCCATCTCTCTCCGTCATGGGCTGCCTCAGACTCGCCGTGCAACACCTTTCTTCAGTGCCTCACCTACCGCACTCAGCCATCCATCCCCAACATTGTCTTCTCACAGGCCAACTCCTCTTTCGCCAATGTCCTCGAGTCATACATCCATAACCGCCGGTTCAACTCGTCGTCGACGCCGAAGCCGCTCTTGATCGTGACGCCCATGCAGGAGTCCCACGTACAGGCCGCTGTCCTGTGCTCCAAGGACCTCAACGTGCACCTGAAGATCCGCAGTGGCGGCCACGATTACGAGGGCATGTCCTATGTCTCCGAAGATGACTTCTTCATTCTCGACATGTTCAACCTTCGCTCAATCGACGTGAACATCGAGGAGGAGACCGCGTGGGTCCAGGCCGGTGCGACTCTAGGAGAGTTATACTACCGGATTTGGGAGAAAAGCAAGGTCCACGGCTTCCCTTCCGGTGTCTGTCCCACGATTGGCATCGGAGGCCACTTGAGCGGCGGCGGGTACGGCACAATGCTGCGGAAGTACTGCCTGTCGGTTGACAACATCCTTGATGCAAGGATGGTGGACGCGAAGGGGCGGATTCTCGACAGAAAAGCCATGGGAGAGGATTTGTTCTGGGCGATCATCGGAGGAGGTGGGGCGAGCTTCGGAGTCATTCTGGCTTATCAGATTAAGTTAGTCTCGGTCCCGGAGAAGGTCACGGTCTTTCGGGTCGAAAAGACGCTCAATCAGAATGCGACCGATCTCGTGTACAGATGGCAATTCGTGGCTTCGAGCACTGACTGTGGCCTATTCATGAGGCTTTATTTGCAGCCAGTTAATTCCAATACCACAAAGGGAAATGAAACGTTGAAGGCCTCTGTGGCTGCAATGTTCCTAGGAAATTCAGATCAGCTCCTGGCAATTACTGACAAGGAGTTTCCCGAAATGGGGTTAAAGAAAGAAAATTGCATGGAAATCAGTTGGATCCAGTCGGTTCTCTGGTGGTACGGCCACGACAATGGCACCATCCCGGCCCCGGAGACCTTGCTGAGCCGAAAGGATTTTACCTTCTTCCTCAAGAGGAAATCGGACTACGTCGAAACTCCAATCTCCAAGGCTAATCTCGATTGGCTCTGGAAGAAGATGATCGAACTGGGGAAAGTGGGGCTTGCATTGAATCCATATGGGGGGCGAATGAGCGAGATCCCTGCGTCGGTGACCCCATTCCCGCACCGGGCTGGGAATCTGTTCAAAATTCAGTACTCCATCAATTGGATGGAGGATGACCCCGTACTGGACAAGAATTACTTGGAGCAAATCAGGACGCTGTACAGTTACATGACTTCATTCGTGTCAAAGAATCCAAGAAGGGCATTCTTGAACTACAGAGACCTGGACATTGGGGCTACTACGAATGGCAACAACTGCTACCAAGAAGGGCAAGTCTATGGGGTGAAGTACTTCAATGACAATTTTGAAAGGTTGGTGAAAGTGAAAACTGCGGTTGATCCCAACAACTTCTTCAGGAATGAGCAGAGCATCCCTCCTCTGCCAAAATAAAGAGGCAATCTTTTTCTTTTCTCACCAATCGATTAAGTTAGACGATCTTGATGAGTAGCGATTGCTCCAAAAGAGAGTATGTCATAGTAATTCCACAATAAATTGTCGTACCAAAATTACTTCAAATTTTTTACTCTATACTCATCAGTACCAAGCAAAGGGATAACCCTCCAAACATGTTTTAGTGAGACATATGTATCTCAAATATTTTTTCGTCTCGTTAATACACCAAACTTATACTAATTGCTCGAAAATAACTTTGTTAGATTTCTATTAGTGTAGATGCTGAAAAATCTTAAGTGACAATTAGGTTGAGCACACTAGACCTGCCAACCCGGGAATTGCGCAGACCAAACCAATGGGTTGCGATTCTTCGGAGTTTCGGTCTAGTCCTTGAAACCGGTTTCGGACGGACCAGTTTCCAATTCCTGGGAGGGCAAGACCAAACCGGACTAATTATAAAATCTAATAAAGGAACTAACTTCCCTCTTATATCAACAAAAGTGCAATGTCATAGTTGATCTTTTGTTTTGGAATTCTGTACTCATGAAGTTCCTCAAGCTTTCTGTTTGGAACTGATACAAATCTAAACGAATGCTGACTTCCCTTGAATCATAGATTTTTCAGGGCATATGCTGATTGCTGAGTTTTATTTATAAGTCTAAGTGCCATTGATGTCTCATCTCATTTCTTCTTGTTTGTCGATTCTTTGGCAACTTTGTTCCCCAAGGACGCACAAGTTCTAAAAATGGACTAGATCAGAATTATTGGTACAGATTCAACTTTTATTTGCTTTTTTCTCAATCCCATTGGACTGCCCAGGAACTGAATCGATCGGTCTAGTTTGGTCCCAAGTCCAAAAAATCGAGGACCGGTCCCATCAATTTAGTTCCCAGTTCCGAGGGGAACCGATCACAACTAGAAACAATTAGGCTAGTCAAATGGATGGATTGGGTCGGATTTAAGTTGGCTCATCAATGATCTCACCAAAATTGACTTATTAACATATTTATTTTTAATGCAATTCTCTAGACCCCATACTTAAATGATGTAAAAACAAACATGTTAAAATGTGTATCAAAGCCAAGGTGGAAATAGTTATCATCTTTCTAAAAAGTTTTAATAAGCTTGTCAAATTTGGCTTGAACAAAATTTAGGAAAGTAAAATTAGTAGCGGTCCTGACAATAAAGCCTAGAGAGGTGGTGAGTCGATTAATCAGCTTTGATTGGTACCTTAATGGTGTAAAAAACACACATGTTAAAAGAATTCCCTATACAATTGGAAATAAATAAAACAAATTAGTTGTATAAATCAATATGATCATACTATTGTAAAGGTTAGATGGCATAGACTTCTCTCCCCAATATTTCTCTCCACACATATTATTAAAATCAGAAACCTCTAAATTACCAATTTCAAAGTATTTAAATTTCCTAAAAAAATATAATTCTGAAATTTCCAAAGCCATAGAAACGAAATAAAAAAATCTTTACAAAAGTCACTCGTAATTGATACTCTTATATTAAAACGTCTTGTCAAAGAAGATACTCTAGATCAAGTAAATACTTTTGATAAATCCACTGCCAAATCAAATAATGAATCTACTCCTAACATGACAAACGCACATGGTAAAATCTAAATCTTCATTATTTTGGAACCACTCCTCCTAATGTCGTTTTTGAAGAATCCTTGTATAGAATTCAAAATAGATATTCTTCTGACGCAATATATGAATGGAAAAAAATGGTATTGTTGAAAACAATATTATATACATATTAACAGAAATGGTCATGGTTGCAGTTTGCCAATGTTTAAAAAACTCAGCAACATATTTCTGATCATGCTATTGCAAAACTTCTATTTGCCAGCTTTACTTATCAACATAAAGGTCCTTGGGATAAATACTCATTGATGAACAAAAAATTTAAATTTGAAATGCATAATAAATTGATGAGTTCGGACAATGTATTAAAAACGATACGGGAAAATCATCCAAGTTGCTGTCGGCATGCTAATCTGCTCTATATCACAACATTCCGTAGAAGATCCAAGTGTTGTTTTTTCTGTTAGCAAAAATTCAAAATGGCATCACAATAACACTTTGACACTAAAGTCCGGTAGTCTTCAGACTTTAATAGAAAGTCTAGTAGTCTTCAGACTCAAACCGTAAAGTCTAACAGTCTTCAAACATAGATCATAAAATCTAGCCGTCTTCAGACTTTGACACAGAAGTTGGAAAACTTCATAATATACTTTGAATAACAATCTCCAAATGATGTATATTTGCAATAGAACGATACAATAACACAAAGAAAATGAAATTGAATTGCAATAAATTAACTAAAACTGATACAAAGAATATCGAGGCATGTGTTTAACACAGTTTTCTTAAAACAGATTCGTCCCCTCCTATACACTCGTGGGTTCGTGACATCTATTTCCCAGGATACAATGGTTGGTAGCAACAAAGAAAAGAATTTCAAAGCTTTCAGTGAACCATAATAACACCAGCACTGTTGACCACTATCGAAAACAATGCAATGTAGAGAAAACTAGGAAAATAATGCTCTTCTCTCTCTGTCTAGTAAAAAATTTATATAAAACCAATGTAGAGAAGGAAAGAATTTTTAAAACAAAATTGGGGGAGCATTTCGGGAATAATTGCTGATTAAATCCGCCGTTACAATCTTAATGCGGATTAAATAAGCCGTTCCAAGCTTAAATCCATAATTGCCATCATAATAGGACAATTATCATGCCGTTACAAAACTTGTAATGATTTTGAGTTGGAAACTGTTAATCCATAAGTCAAAAATTGGCTTGTCGCAAGGCTAACTTTCTAGGGCTGCATTCATGTACACAGCTCGTACGCTCTGTAACAACCCTATTTCTTCTCTCTGTCCTCCCCTCTCTTTTCTTTCTTCTTTTCCCTCTCTCTCTCTCTATCCTTTCTTTTCCCCTCCTTTCCACTGCACATCCCCTGCTCCTTTGACTTTTGACCCCCTCTTTTATTTTCTCTTCTGCCGAACGCATTCCCCCTGTAGACCTGCACCCCACCCCATCCCATCTCTCTCTTTCTCGCGTGAGTCTTCATCTTCTTCCTCGCGATTTCTGCATCTTGGACTAGGGGTTGCTCGGTTTGCTTCATCTCACTAAATGTTACACTTCTCTATGCGCGTCGCCATCACTTGTCGTAGCCGGAACTCTGCCGTGGCTCGCGTGCTCCGCCTACTGCCTTGGCCACCGTTCTAAGTGTCTGCTCGTTGCGCCCGCCCGAACCTCGCTCCCTTGAAGTTGACGCAGCTCGGCCCTTCGCGAACCGACTGAACTTGCAGCCTTGGCTCCTTCATTGTCGGCCGCGTTTTGCTTCCCTCATGTTCTACTCCGCCTCAACCTACTACCTCGCCCCGCCGTTCGCTGTTCCTCGTCCTTTGTCATCAACCCCTCTCCGGGGCTTGACGAGAACGGTGCTACAAGAAGCCGAACTCAGCCACATCTGACGAGAACCAGCAACTCGGCTTCTGTCCTTCTTCACTGGAGTTTCCAACCAGCCACCTCCGCCGCACCACCCAAGCGGACAACCACCTCATCGCCACCAAAAAATTGGTCCTCAGAAAAAGTCATTGAAGTTTTGCCAGAGCCTCGCCAGAAGTTCACTGGAAGTTTATCGGAGTCATCTCGAAGCTACCCTAGAGTTGGATTAACTCATTCGTGCTATCGGATCGGAGATTGAAGGCTCGCATCAAGCCCGGGTGAGATCAAAGTTTTGGAGATCGCGTCGACGCCAATTGCATAAAACGTGCAAATTTGAAGTGAGTAAACCTTCTAAACCATAATTAGGCATGTTTATTGCCTTAGTAGAATTATCAAGGAAAATTATGTGGATTATGATGTGAGTGGATGAGATCGGTTTAATATGGCCGAGTGTCGGAAGCCAAGGAAGCATGATGCGATGGAGCAAGTACGAGGCCAATTGGACCTGAGATGGATCGAATGTAAGGTCATTGGGCCCGAGATATAAATTGGATATCAAAGGAAGTCCAATTGGAGACTGGTGGATTGACCATTAATGGAGGTTGAATTGCGATATGGGGATGAGACATAAAGGCTTGTTAAGGTCTTAGGTCGATGATGGATAACCTTGATTTATTGGTTGCAATTTACCGATTTCCCAGATTTTATCAAATCTGACTTTCAAACAATACATGTATAATATTTTCAGATCTTAAAGATCTAACTATTTTCAGATGATAAAGATCTGGTGACTTCCAAATCATACAAGATCTACGAATTCTCCAGATGATAAAGATCTGGCCACGACTAAAGACTTGACTCCAAGTCAAATCACAGAGAAATAGAGTTTTGTCCTTTTGTCATCTTCAAAATCATCAATAGATCTTCCTCCAACAAATATTCCTTCATGCCAATACGACCATTGTCACTTTTCAAAGGAATTCTTCCAATCAATCCGTTGGACAGAATCAGGAATATATCAAGCAATCTTCATATAGTAATAAGAGCCCGTCAATCCTGGTCGCCCATACAATCAGGATCTTGGTTTCCATAAGTGAATATTGCCACATTTACCGATTTTCAGAGAATCCAATATGTCAATAATAAACTTCATAACTTGAGACTAATCAATCTTGTATGTTGTTTGAAATCCATGAATATTAGAGTCGTAAGAATATCCTCTTACTTAAACAGTCGTCATAATTCCGACTTCCTAGATTTTACCAAATCTGACTTCCAGACGATAGGTGTCTGATGTCTTCAGACGTTAAAGATCTGGCTACTTTCAGACGATACAAGTCTGACATCTCTCTAGATGATAAAGTTCTAACATCTACAAGATTTGCCATCTTCCCATATGATATAAGATCTGTCATCTCTAATCACTTGACTCCAAGTCAAATCATGGAGTTTTGCCCTTTTGTCATAGAGTTATGTCATCTTCAAAATCATCAACAGAACTTCCTCTAACAATTGCCTTCATCTTCATCTCTTTCTGAGTTTTGAATTTCTAATGCATCCAAAATTGATTTCCTTTATGAAGTTACCCAAACGGAGGAAACCAAAATTTATGAAACTCAGCATCCTCTCGTGAACATTTATTATGCTTTCAATAAACCATCCACATCATTTTCTCCTATCCACTCCATAAAAAACTCATCAACCATACCCTAACCCAAGTTAAAGAATGTCCAGTTTTAAAAATTCAACCAGCATCCTATTCCTGCTACTGATGAGGAATATTTTGTTACTATTTAGATACCTCCTGAATTTCTGCACCAATATTCATTATGATGCAGTGTGTTTAGCTTTTACTTTCTATGGAAGAAAAGGTCTTCCTGTAATTGCTTGTATGACTCTTTTAGATACGAGGTTCTTAGAATACCAACATGCTTGTATAGGGACAATCCAAACTATCTTAAATGATGGGACAATCTTTGTAACCCTCTATCCAAATTTCAACGTTGCCCTTTCTGATCCACAGTCACTTTCTTTCTTAAAAGTTCAACTCCAGCTCATGGGAGCACCCCAAACTTCTGACTCAATTGCAGCCATACTTCACAACCATATGGTGTACAGAGTTCAGAATCATGCTCTTGATCTCAACTTCTATGACAACAAACATACTTTGTTCATCTCTCTTGAAAATGACTAAGCCTCATGCATTCATGTTCCTCGGTAGATACCAAAAGAAAAGTTAGCCAAGCTTATACTTGAAAATTAGATAACTAATTATGAGCAGCTTTACCAAAGTAATAAGCCTCTTCATTCTACAGATTTCGAATTTTTTCGGAAAAAAGATGGCACTATCCAAGTAAAGTTTGCCAAGGGAAAATAAGAAGCCTCTTCTCCTATTTTCCCAACTATCTTCATGATTGAGCCATGTGTTCCAAATCCAGTCGCTGAAGGACCTGATTCAAATAAGCTTGTTGAGTTTTTTAAACCAAATGGACACCAAGTCCACCATTACAAAGATCCTTTTGGTTATTGTTTTTGGGATCCATGGTGTTAGTGTTCATACTGCCTCAACTCTCTTGATAAAGTTGATCCAATAGCAAAGCTTGTCGGAAGACCAAAAGGAAAGATCTTTCCTTCTAGAAGTATCTTGACAAAGACCCTCATGTTGGTCCATTAGGTGACGAAATGGGTACCAGTTTATGGTCTCTCATGCCTCTACTACTTCCATAACCCAAGCACCAATACTAACTGATCCATCTACATTACCTCCACCATCACCTTTACTATCTAAAAGACATTCCAAACCTATTGTTTCACCTTTTTGTAAGTCGATTAAAAAATAGGTAAAAAAAACATTTGTACCCATTTGTACTCCCTACTGCCTGTTCTGTTGAATCCATAAAAGACAAACCTCTTTCTCAACCTTTTCCACCCCTTCTTAGTATCTACATGTTTAATCCTCAAGATTTTCCTCCTGTAGATACTAGAGAAAACACTCAACTCAAATTCCATGAGCCACAAGAATTTACCGACACAACCCGTAGTACCATCATATGCCCAAAATCGTCACACCAGTTGAAGTGGATGAATATGGAAAACCAAGAAAAACTGATGTAGTTGAAGTAGTTTTGAACTAGCATACTAAAACTCTATTGGCCCAAAATGAAGCCTCTAAGACCATTGACACTAAAATTGATAGTGTCCATCATGATCTTAGACTTCATCATGACACCACTCAAAAGATGCTCCGTGATTTCAAGAGAATTCTTTCTACGATACCTATCCTCTTATGTAGAGGATCCACAGCCAGAAATGGAGAAGCTCAAACGATAGATTGCTCTTTTCCAAGAATGAAGTACTTCTGCTGCCCTTCCAAAATCAAGCTTTCCCTTTGACTTCTCTACTCAAGAAGCCTTTGAACCATCATAGCCACAAATTTTTTCCCATCACCATATTCTACGTGTTTTGAACCTAATCGATCTGATACCATTAGACTTAGAAATATCAATGTGAGATGAAAAAATGCAACAAAGAAAAGGGTAAACAACATTAGAGTTATCCTCTACCTCTGAAAATAATCTAGCCCCTTCTTAGTCCAAACAGATGATGATTTCCAATCCTCTGGATTCATTTCTCAAAGATTTGACCAAAAGAAACTTCCATCTCCTCCTTTCCCATTCCATCCGTTCATACTACCCTAGTAATAGCAGCTTTTAATTCTCCTCTAGAAAGTGTTGAATCTATGGAAGACATCACTCTTGATCAATCGTCATCCTCATCTTCCTCTAGTCATTCTAGTATTGCTCCTCTTTTTATGGCTAATCCTTCTGAGCCTATGCATGAAGAAACCCCTACGAAACTCGAAGTTGTGTATCTTCATGATCCAACCACAACCCCCTCATCTTCTATCAACTCCGAATCAAAGTTGTGCACTCTTGATGACATTCCATATGTCGAATCGCCTGACAAACTCCACGAATTTCATGCGTGGCTTATTACTCAGAAGCACACTAGAGATAGAATGTCACGCCCCGAGTCCGGCGCGCGTGCACAGCCCTGTCATTTTCGTAATTCCTTGGTCCACAATCAGTCGCGGTCCTCACTTGAAAATCAGAGTAGGCACACAAAGCGTAATAATATACATTCCCAAAATTTTCGTCCAACAAGGCGTATACATATCCGTGCGTATACTATCCCGGTATACCCCGATACTGTACAATTTCAAAAGTCGGGTCCCATAGTTCAACCTAGACCACCTATCCCAGGGATCTATGACCGTGCCTCCGGGTTGGTCGCCGTAACCCAGATCCGGGTTCGAATAATCATACACCCTTGTCGGTGCCTCAAGATGTCCCTGGTGGAAGATTAGTGGACCTCCAACCTCGCCTTCGTAGCGCTCCCAATACTGATGACCGACCCATCTCCTTAGTAGAGGGTTTCATTCCCAGATGGTAGTCTCATGTTTTTCCGCTACTCTTCCAGAGGGGGTCTCGACCCTGTCTATGATCCATCCCTGATTTGCGGGCTTGGGTGTGGGTTCGTGGAGTTGCAGTTGTTGGTCAAAGTCTTGACGCCAACCCATCACCAGGTCGTGCACAGCTTGCATTGGTCCGTCGTCCACCACTTCCTCTTCGAACTCTTCTTCCTCAGGCTCTTCTTCCTCCGGTTCCTCTTCCTCGGGCTCTTCTTCCTCTAGTTCTTCTTCCTCGAGCTCTTCCAAAGGTAGATTATCTTCGTCGGTGTCATCTCCTAATACCTCTTCCTCGAACTCCACGTAAACCTCAGGATCCATCACTGTTACCTGGGGATGGGTTGGGTGGTGGGGTGAGATACTGAGTATCTTAGCAAGTTAATTCCCTGTCCCACCATTAGGTTTACCCTAGCCCTAGGGTCCCTAATTTGTCACTAAACAACTTGCTAAAGTCACACCAGTCCCAAAAATTCCTAGTCCGTCGCTCAAGTC
This sequence comes from Melaleuca alternifolia, assembly GCA_019926035.1. Taxonomy (NCBI): domain Eukaryota; kingdom Viridiplantae; phylum Streptophyta; class Magnoliopsida; order Myrtales; family Myrtaceae; genus Melaleuca; species Melaleuca alternifolia. The sequence continues at coordinate 726,363 of JAGKPW010002340.1, forward strand.
CAGTCTAATCCCAGTCCCATCGATCTAGACTAGTCACCTAGTCTAAATAAACAATCAATTGCAGTAAGATAAATAATACTATACTTTAAATAAATAATTCAGGTAATTAAATAAATAAATTGCTGTAATTAAATAATTAAATTGCATAATTGAAGAAACTAACTAAAGCCGTCAAATTTCGCTTATAGTTCATCCCATTCCTCAATTACTCAATCTTGCTTCCGTAGACCAATTACTCGGCTAAATCATCCTAATTTAACCATCTCACAACGATAATAATACTACTAAATTAATAAAGCAATAACTAATAATTAACTAAAATAATAACCACACTAATTATAATAATATAATAAGTGCAATTAATAATCTATTAATAATACTAATAATTATTCAACATCAACAACAATAAATTAATAAACATAAATAACCAGTGCAGAAGTATGCCTAAGGGCGATTTAGGAAATTCCCTCACCTTGGCTAATTTTCCAATAATCTCGCGGCGACACACGAATTATTTTCCTTTTTCCTTTTTCTTTTCTTTCTTTATCCTTTTCTTCCTTTCTTTTCTTTCCTTTCTTCTCTCTTTCTCGGGCCGAATTGCTTCTGCCTTGGACTTGGGCTGCACGAGGCCCACGAACTTGGCCCAACCCACACACGCGAAGCCCACCTATAGACCCGAATAGACTCACACGGGTCAAATGCCAGGTCGAGCGACCTTCGCTCGGTTTTGCCTTCGATTCGTCTCACATACGCAAAAGCGAGACTCCAAACCATAGGAGTTTTGTAGAGGACTCTCCTACGAGTCTAAGGATACCAAGAACGTAGGTTGAGGTGGTCGGAGGAGGAAGAATCGAATTTCAAAGGAGAAAGGGCGATGGTTCGTCGAAGGGGGAAGAAGGAGACCAAGATTTAGCTTCAATTCGTCCATCCAAGACCAAATCGAACCAAATTTCTTCCTAAACTACACTTACAACACTCATACAAATCTATTGGAAGCATCAATTGAGAGTAGGTAGCCATGGTTTGTCGGATTGAAGAGCTAGGGCTCGGTTTTGATAAAATTGGGGCAAACCGAGATCAATCCCAAAATCAGCCAAAACCCAACCAAATTGAATGAAATTAAAAGCTAATATGGGGTTTAACTTCATCTACAAACCCAATGGAATCAACCAATCGAGCTAAAGATCGAAGAAAATGAATGAAATCACCATTTACAGCTCAAAACGTTTACCGGCAAAACAGGGGAGGGGAGTTGCGGGTGGCTGACTTCGGCGGCTCACCGGCAACAGCATGGCTCGAATCGGTGGCGGCGGTCAACGGCTACTTGAAAAGGACTTCACCAAGATTCCAGGGGTACAAACTACAGCCCAAACGGAGATTCGAGGTGAAAGATTCCAGGGTTCAAAGTAGGCTACTCGGGTGAGAGAAAAACATGGGGTGTGGCGTGTCCAGGAAGATTGGCCACCGTTTGCGACCCGGGACGAGCTCCCCATTGGCCGAGGTCACGTCCGGCCGCTCCCCCCAGGCTGCTGCAGCAGGTCTCGGGCGAATGGCCGGCATTCCTCCCGCGTGGGACCCGCACGGCGAGGTTCCCGAGCTATGCGTGCGGAGCAAGGAAAAATAGAGAAAAATAGAGGAAGAAGAAGAAGAAGAGAGGAAAGGGCCGCGGGCTGGCTATGGCCCGGCTGGGCCCGGGAGCTAGGCCTGGCGTGGGCTGGCCGTGGCTGGGAGCAGGATGGGCCATGACCCTCTCGTGCGGCTGTTACATAGAAACTATGATATTCTTGGAATTTGTTTCCAAATTCACTGGAAGACTCAAAAGCTAGTGGCAAACGATTCCTGAAGTAGACCAGGTCAAATTTCTGGTGTCAACAAATTTCAAAGATAATATCTATGCCATTCATTTCTTCTTCTCCAGAAACCCTACAAATATTCTAGACCTCAAGCAGCTAGAGTTATTTGAAAGAAAATGTTGTTCCATTCGGGGAAAAGACCTGAACTGTCATTTTCAAGAAATGTTCAAGCTCTTTTATGCTTTAGGTGGAGATTCAAATTTGGAGAAAGTTTTCTTGAACTCCATAGCAAAAGAGTTTAACCAATTGATTGAGAAATCTCTTCTCAACAACAACAACAACAAAAAAACAAGATTGCGGATGTCAGCGTTGCCCAACTTCAGCAAGAAATTCACATGAGTCTTCTTGACTTGTGTTCTTGGAAGAATGCTTTCCAAAAATTCCTCCAAGAATTCATCCAAGAAAGTCATCACCTGGATAAAATATGTTCCAAGAATCATTTAAAGATCAATTGCTTGGTGGAACAAATTGTGACCACAAAGACTATCGACTATTAAAAAAGAAGATGTATTTCAAGAAATATCGTCTTTAGGATGATAAGTTCTAGTTTAGCCGATACAAAGCTATATGATAGCACCCAATTTTTCCGATTCGGCAGTTCGATCTATGATTTCTCATTCATCAACGCTTTAGGAAATGGAGATTCCTTTGGAAAAGATGACATTCACTTCAACCACAGCTTGATATTCCACATCATTCTCGTGACTTCTCAAAATTGAACTTGCCAGAGGAAGGACAACATCAAGAAGATGAGATTATGTCATTCAAGTCCAGAAGATTTCTTCAGTCAAACTGAAAACATAAGTCCAGTCATCCAACTGAACTTATCTGTCGATCTCAATGATGGATTGAACAAGGTCACAGAGACATGAAGAATCCAATGCAGTAGCTCTTGTGTCTGAAGTTGAACCCAAAAGTGTAGATGAAGCTCTATCGGATGAAAGATGGATTGAGGCTATGCAAGATCAGCTCAGACAATTTGCAATCAATGATGTTTGGGGGTTAATCCCAAAACCTAAAGGAAAGTCTACCATTGGAGCCAAATGGGTGTTCAAAAACAAATTAGATGAGGAAGGCAAAGTTGTCAAAAATAAAGCCAAACTAGTAGCAAAAGGATATTCTCGATAAGAAGGAATTGACTATGATGAAACTTATGCACCAGTGGCAAGGTTAGAAGCTATTCGATTATTACTTGACTTTGCTTGTTACAAAAACTTCATATTGTTCCAAATAGATGTAAAGAGTGCATTCCTGAATGGTTTCATATAAGAGGAGGTGTATGTAAACCAACCTCTTGGCTTTGAAGATCCGAAGAAGCCAGATCATGTATACAAACTAAAGAAGGCACTTTATGGTCTGAAGCAAGCTCCCAGACCTTGGTATGAAAGGTTAAGTAAATTCTTACTTGAAAATGATTTTGACAAAGGCAAAGTAGATATAACTCTATTTGTCAAGATTGAGGGTAAAGATTTTATCTTAGTTCAAATATATGTTGATGATATTATCTTTGGCTCCTCAAATGAAACTCTTTGCAAAAATTTTTCCAAAGCAATGGAGAATGCGTTCGAAATGAGTATGATGGGAGAATTGACATTCTTCTTGGGATTGCAAGTCAAGCAATCACAATATGGTATCTTCATTCATCAAGAGAAGTATGCCAAAGAGATTGTGTCAAAGTTCGGCTTGGACAATTGCAAGAAGATAGAGATGCCCATGTCAAGCACTCTGAACTTGACAAAAATATCGACGAAAAACAAGTTGATCAAAGACTATACAGGAGTATGATTGGATCTCTTTTATATCTAACAACATCTAGACCTGACATTTTGTTTACTGTGTGTTCATGTGCAAGATATTAATTCAATCATAAGGAGTCACATCTCAGTACTGTTCAACGAATTATAAAGTATGTGGCAACAACTTCAAAGTTTGGATTATGGTATCCAAAGGATGGAGACTTCAAAGGATATTCAGATGCTGACTTAGCAGACTGCAAATTAAATAGAAAGAGTACTTCAGGTACTTGTCAGCTGCTTGGTTAAAGACTTATATTTTGGCTATCAAGGAAACAACACTCGGTTGCTCTATCAATAGCAGAGTCAGAGTATGTTGCTCTTGGAAGTTGTTGTTCACAAATATTATGGATGAAGCAACAATGGCGTGACTTCAAAATTCCAAAGTCATGCATCAAAATCAGGTGTGATAGTACTAGTGCAAAGGACTTAACCAAGAATCCTATTTTGCACTCTAGAGCCAAGCACATTGAAATTTGGCATCATTTTCATACGAGATCATGTGAAGAAAAAGGATGTTAGAGTTACTTTCATTGATTCCAAAATCAGTTGGTAGATATCTTCCCAAAGGCCTTGGATAAGAATTCTTTCGAATTCATATGGAGCAAGTTGAATATCTTATCTCCTTATGACTTAGTTTCAGATCTTACCATGTTCTAGACATTACAATGTTTCAGATCTTACCATGTCCCAAACGTTATGATGTTTCAGATTTTATAACATTTCAGATGTTACATCGGTCCAGATCTTATAATGGTCCAAATCTTATATCATTTCAGATCTTACAACATCTTAGACTGTCCAACTCTTGAAACGCTATCATCTATGATATCCTATGATTCAGGAGTTTATGATATGAAATTTTCCCGCGATTCATTCATAAGGTAACATGTATCTTTATTTTTAGTATGTTGAGGTATGTTTGTTATTTTGTGCATGTTTACTTGCCTATATGAATCGTTGCGTAATATATGCATCTCTTGATTGTTTGAATCATTGTTTTCATGAAATTTTATTTTCCAAAACTTAGTTTCTTTTTTAATTTTGAAAGGCTTTCTCTCACTCCTTAAACCATTTAGGATTCTGCCTCTTTGCTCAAAAGCTTTCATCTCATCTAAAACCCTAGCGATTTGTTCTCTCCCTTGGCTTTTTCTTCCAAAAAATTTTCATCTTTCTGCTTGAACATTGAAGGTTTTATCCACGATTGCCATCATGTCTACCTCAAGGAAATTCTCGAGTTTTGCAACAACGAAACTTGATAAAGCCAATGTTGGGTTCTCTATTATCAGAGATACTTCTCAATCAACAAGTAAGCTTGTTGTTCTGGCAACTCCAATTCAATCAGAGAAGCCTTTGAATAAAGGAAAGGCGGTCATGTTTGCTCCAGTCCCGACAAGGCATACCATACCCATCTCGAATGACAGTTCAGATGATGATGATATCTCCATTGCTGATTATATGTTAGGTCATGGTAAATCGAGCATTATTCCATCTCCACATGACACAGAAAAGGTACAGGGTGAAGCTGAAATGTCTGCTTTTAGAAAGTGGATAGACAAAAGTAAAACTGATAGTCACAAGATAGGGGGGAGTTGGTATGTCCTTTCTTACGTTCCAACAGGCCAATGCTCCAACATTCTATCATCTTCCTCAGACTATATATGCTAAAGCCTAAGCATAACATAATCATTCTGACGAGTTCAAACAATTGTTTGGACTTATTATTGAGTTAAAATCTTGTCAATCTGATTTGGAGCTTGAATTGTTGCAACATTGTAACCACTTCAACATGCAGATACAATCTATCCATTCCATTGTTCAAGAGTTTTATCAGCAGTTGACAAAGAAAGTGGATGTTGACCAATGGACAGAGACAATCAAGAAACTGGAGTAGATGGTGCAGTCGTTGGATAATCTTCACTTTGTTCGAGTTTCCCCTCCCTCTTAAACTTTTTGATTATGAAAGTGCAGATTTTGTTTGTTATGAGATTGTTTTAAACTGTTTTGAGTGACTTTTGATGTGGTTGACCTTGACTAATTGAATGAATGGAAGGATTGAGATGCTGATTGGTTATGTTTGACAGCAATGATGATTATATGATGTGAATGATTGATAGGGATGCTAATTCTCTAATGTTTTATTATGACTTGTCAAGACTAACTTTTTGTCTTATGGGTACATATTATAGATATTATAACTTTTTATATATGTTAGTGCGCTCTTATCTCACTTAAAGAAATATTACATATGACTAACATTTTGTGTTGTAGAATATATCTTCAAAATCTGTAGGTTTGTTTTATCATCATAAAAAATGGAGAGATTGTTAAAGGAAGCTCTATTGTTGATTTTGAAGATGATAAAACTTAATGACAAGATGACAAAACTTCGTGATTTGACTTGAAGTCAATGGCCAGATCTTGTATCATCTGGGAAGATGTCAGATCTTGTATCATCTGGAAGTTGCCAGATCTTATATCATTTGAAGAAGACAAACAGTGTAACATCTGCCAAACAGAGTAACATCTTGAGATGTTAGACAGTATCGTCTGGAGGTAGCAGACACCATAAAGTTTGGGAGGTCAAATTTGGTAAAATCTAAGAAGTTGAATTATGATGATTGTTTAAGTATGATGATATTCTTATGACTCTGATACTTGTGGATTTCATATAACATATATGTGGATTAACAAGATTGGTTATTCCCAAGATTATGAAGATAATTATTGGCATGTTGGATTTTTTGAAATCGGGTAAATGTGGCAAGTATTCACTTATGGAAACCAACATCCTGATTGTATGGGCGATCGAGATTGACGAGCTCTTAACATAATATGAAGATTGCTTGAATATTTCTGATTGATTTTGTCCAACGGGTTGATTGAAAGAATTCCTTTGGAAAGTGTCAATGGTCGTATTGGCATAAAAGAGTATTTAAGGGAGATATTTCAAGTCTTTCAACAGGACGCTGACAAGAGTATAATTCCAAAGTTTAAAACTGTTCATTTACTGTGAGCTTACATTGTAAAAATGAGTGTGATACATACTTTGACCAAAAGACTCTATGAAGTATTGGAACTAAATTGTAACTTTTTTGATTGATAGTGGAATCCAGCCAATAGGCTATCAACCCGAGAGAGTGGATGTAGGCTTGAGCTATGGGGGGCATCTTCTTGAGTTGATCAGGGATCAAACGGTGAAAAGGATAACTTTGCTTGCACACGCCCCACTTATCTGTACATGTAATATGTTAAGATTCAGGATCTTCCATGCACTTATGATGGGGCTTCTTTTTTCCCCGAATATCAAGGGAAACACATCTTTCGATTTTATATAACTATATATGTGTATAGCATTTTAAAATATACAAAAAATTTGATTTTTAGTGTCATTTAATCTGGCCAATTCGGTCAATTAGTCCAATCAGTCCGATTGCTTGTACAAGACCCAAATTTGGTTAGATTCCACTTAAGAACCATCCAATATTAACCGATCCGGTTCTCCATCCAACTTAAAATCTATACTCACCCCCAACCTATGATATTCACTTTATGATTTGGGATATTCATCTGTTTGGGTCTATTTTCCTCTTTTATGGCTACATTCAAGACATAGTTTTTCTCTTTATTAATGCATGTGCCACTTGCTGTAAAATGCTTTGGATGCATTTCTTTTGCGGATAATAAAATATTTGAAAATTATTTGCAAAAACTATTTGTCTATATCACACATAAAAATAAATGAATGAAACATATGTCTAACACACAAGAAAGTGTGTAGGTATAAGTTGTTAATAGTGAAAATATTTTTTGGTAACTAATTATTTTACGCGGCATAAATGATCATTTTGAAGAAAATATTTTTCAAATTTATTTTTGGTGAAAACAAATGGAGTTGAAATTGAATATAGAAGAACGACAATGTGCTCGTGCTAATGTTTGCATTAATATAAAAAGTTTTCCATTAAAATTGCAATATGACCGACCCACTTACATTTACCTATCCCAAATAGTACAATATGCCTTGTCCTATTTCCATATTGAGCAATGTGTGTGGATCGTAAGTAGAATAGGTAGAGAATTACCCACATAATCAATCGAATAAAGATTTCATTCAATGTCTAGTGAACATAAATCATCCCATTAAACCCATGCATAAATCTTCAAAAGCCCTCCAAAGCATTTTAAATAGAAACATTTAATCGTTTATTCAAGTGTCAATATTTTAATTTTATGAAAGTTCAAGCATTTGAAGTTATATTTGTTTATGAACAACAACTTCTAGGAAAAAAATTAGGGTTTCATGACGTTTGATTCACATATAAATATTTTTAGTCAATGAGAAAATAACTCCAAAAGTGGGGAAAATAATTTTCTCTTTTGAAAAGAAGAAATCATTTTCCATCATCTTCCTTTCATCCTGATCAAGTACATTTTCATGCATTCCTTTTTATCATTATTGATTTTTACTTTTTTTGGTAAATATTGATTTTTACTTTTTATTAATTTGATTTTTTGATTTTAAAATTTGAAATTTAATTATTTTTATCTTTTTCTTTCTTCCTTCCTTGATTGGTCACCAGCCATGATGATAGCTAGTGAGCTGAAGCCTCTTTGATTGCTGGTGAGGCTTGAGCTCACCAGCCATTGCCGTGACCAATGACTAGCCAAGGAATAAGAAAAAAGAAAAGAAAAGAAGCCAATATTTAAAGAATATCAATTTTCTCCAAGAAAATCAAATCATATTTTTTATACCAAATAGCGGAAAATAATTTATATTTTTGAGTTTTAGTCAAAACATAAAATGATTCTTGAATAATATTATCCAAAAATGCTCCATGTTTCACGAAACAAATGTAGTCTTAACTTTAAAAAATATGTTAATTGTCATTAACAAGACAATTATAGACTATTAAAATTCTGATATTCTAATTATTTTAATTTTTAAAAATAATTTTTTATTTTTTCCCTCCTTTTTCCTTCTTTCTTAGCCGATCGCCAACCATGATGTAAGGGACGAGCTCACCAGACTTCGAGAAGGTTGAGACCTTGCCATATTAGCGAGATTAGGCCTCATTGAGGTTAGCGAGCTCAAACTTGTCCTTGGTTAGTGTCAAGAGGCCAAGTCTTAAGGCGTGAGGTGCCAACTTGCTTTTGCTAGATTTGGTGGCGAGGTTGAGCTTGCCCATGGACATCAAGCTTGAGACTTATCGGATTTGGTGAGGTTGAGCTTGCCTAAGGCTGTTGAGGTCAAGACTCGCCGAATTTCAATGAGTTCAATCTCGTCTTGATGAGTCTCGAGTGTCATCTGAGGTTAGTAAGGTTGAGCTCATCACAATCTAACTAGGTCGATCTTGTTAAAATCTAGCAAATTGAAGCCTCGCCGACGATTGGAATAGGAAAAGCAAAATATAAATATAAATATATTTTAAAAATATAAAATAATTAAAAATTATAAAACATTAAAAAATTATCAACAAAATTGTATTGCATAAAATTATTTTAACAATGCATTTTAAAAAAATATAAATCAATTTTTTTTAAATTTTGTTAAATATGGAAGTGTTTTGACAATATGAGTCAGGTAGGGTATGGGTCGCTATAATTATATTGCACGAAAATGGGTTAGAACGGGCTAATTGGGTAAATATGGGTTGGATCATTTTTTACCCGATACACCCATTTTAAAATGACGTTCTTAAAACTCGAATACCACGGACCACGTCAAGCTACGCACATGCTTGTCTAACCTTGAGTCCATTGCAACTTGGTCAATGATGGCTATCAATGGTGGATGACCTGGATCGGCACGCGCAATGTTCATTGACTCTCCTTGTCAATTGCGGCATTTAAGCCATGCAATTTTGCCTACGTTTCTCGTAAATGTCACATGAGTTTTCTCGTTAACCTACTTGCCCAAATGAATGAGACTTGTGCGACTTTGAATAGTCCAAGCATGCATTACTGTTCATAGGTGGATGGGCGGGAGAAGAACACTAAAGTGCCAAAAGTTGTGTACGGCCCTCACTTTAGTGCTGAAAGTTTCAAAACGCTCACTTTAGTTTCTCTTTTTCAAAAAATCAAAAATTTTGGTGCTAACTCCGATATACCTGTCGAAAGTCCGACGTGGCCTATTATTTATTAATTTCCATGTTTAATGTGGCTTACCGGAGGCCCATTCAGCATATAAACATCAAAATAACATAGTACAATCAACTTTCCCAAAAATAACAACCCTAAATAAAAAAAACAAAAAAAGGTAAGAAAAAATAAAAAAAATACAGGGGAGGAGTCCTCCCCCCTGTGGTCGCCGCCCCATCACCGGTAGGGTAGCGGCCATTACCGGCGTGGTCGCCAGCCCCTTGGCAAGGGCCGGGGGGGTCGTTGGCTCCTCAGCTAAGGCCGACGGCTCTCGTCAGCACCGGGAAAGGGTCGTGACCCCCTCCTAGCTATGGTCGCCTAGAAAGACTTCGGACACCATACGATCCATGCTCACTCATCAAGTATTGATGGAAGCCTACTTTGAATAGCATGACCCGAGAAGAACTTGGAAGCCAAGCCAAGGCATCCCATCCCATAGTTGAAATGAATCCGTGGCTTCGTCGACCTATTTCGAAATGCAACCACTATTTCGGGAAAGGACGATGATCTAAGTAAAGGGTTGGGAGTTCTAGGGCTTGAAACCATGGTGATGATTCCGTCGAGAGTGGTTCGGAGCTTCGCTGTTGTTGGTGCAGCCAGATCTTCGCTACCTTCTTGTTAGTGGTCTGCCTTAGGAACCAATTAATAATGGTATTCTAACAACAATTGTGGTTTAGGTTGTGTCATCAATATCAACATTCACTATACTTATATAGTCATAGTGTCTTGCTAGAGACCACTTATGATTTGTGGACTAAAAGAGTTTGAGCATGCTGCTAATATATAGTAAATCTATAGGGTTGCACACAATATATCGAACTAATTTTATTTTATTCGGTGGATAATGACCCAAAGACTTAAGTGGGTTCCACCCTTTTTGCTTCTCCTTTTGTGGAAGAAACCCTACAGGATTTTCATGAGAGTCACATATCAAGGATAAAACATATAGAGGCATCTATACTCATTGATTGCGAGATAGTCCCGAGGATTACAGGCGATCAATAAAAAGGAACTCTATAATCTGCAAGCTAGCACTTGGGTTTGGAGATCTCAGTTCGTGTGTGTGGATACTGGTAAAGGCACAACACTTGGGGCGCTGATCCAAACACAACCAAGTGCGAATTAGTCTGCATGTTGCAAAAGGAATGTTTAGAAAACTCACTTCGATTTTAATATACACATTGATCCTTTTTAAGTTTCGTTCTTCCACTGCGTTTAAGAAACCAAAGAAACCTAATAGTAGTATCAGAGCCGATCATGTGATATATTGATGTCGAATTGTTCAATTTGATTAGATTAAATTGAAACCCTAATAGTTTATATATATGATGTATGTGTGAAACGATTATGTGATATCGTTCTATGTCTATAGAAGGAAATTAGGGTTAGTGAATTTGGAATATATATTGATATGATCAATTGGAATATTTTTAACAAATTTGAATTCCTGCAGTGATATGATCCGATAAGAAAACAGAATTACAAATTTTGTATGGGGATTTGGTTTCAAATCATTGACGGCCAAAGAGAGTAGGATTTCGAACTCTGTTTATGGCTCATCTTTGAAAACTAGAATTATGAATTCAAAGTAATGACGAGCTTCGAATGATGCAATTTTCTAAGAAATAGAATTATGAATTATGTCTAGGTTTTGGGGGCGCTACCCCTTCGAACCCCACTGGCTGACCGGTCAGCGAGACCACCGCAAGGGGCTATGCCTCTTGACCCCGTGAGGGGCGCTGCTGCGCTCCCCCTTGACCCCGTGAGGGGCACTGTTGCGCGCCCCCTTGACCCCTGCATGCAATTGTTCATTCGCTTGTTATTATTTTAAATATGATTGATGCACCTGTTTTGATAAGTGATGTTTTGTTCATGCTTGTGTTATGCATTTATTCATCAGTTCATAAAAACACTAAAAAGTCCCTTATAAAATTGAGTAATATATTGATGCATTTCCAATCATACACCTATCATGACTTGAATCATCAAAAAATGGGTTTGCCCAAGCTGGGTGTCTTTAACTCTTTGAATAAGATGGGATTGATAACATTTATCAATTTGTTAAGATTGATTTACTTAACGAGACTATCAAAATAGTTTTGGATCTTAGGGCATAGAGTTTGGGATAACACATGAGATGTTAAACCCAATAACCAAGAGTTGTATTTGATACAATTGACAAAAGTTGTCTACCTAAATAACTGAAACTTGAGCGGTAAGCCAAACTTTACTTGAGTTTTTGTGAAATATGGATATTGGTCCACTACACTGAAGTATAATGGAATTTTATGGTAAATGTCATTAATGAACAATTCACTTTGCATGTTTATTGTAGATAAAAACAAGAAATTCTGCATGAAATTTTTCACTGCGATCTGTTCTTGAGAAGGAAAGATTGAATGGTTCAAACTTCCTGGACTGGTATAGAAGCTTGATATTTGTTATTAAGCAAGAGAAAAAGGAATATGTCCTGGAGAAACCACTCCTCAAGGTGGCACCTACTTCCAATGTTTCCCATGCTGAAAGGAATGCTTACCAGAAGCATAAATATGATGCATTTGATGCATCTTGTCTAATGTTAGCTACCATGAACTCAGACTTTCAGAAGTAGTTTGAGAACGTGGATGCCTATGATATGATCACGAGCCTGAAAAATTTATTTCAGGACCAAGCATGCACTGAAAAAATACCAGACAATAAAGGCCTTTATTGAGTGCAAGTTAGCTAGTGGGAGCTTAGTCAGCCCACATGTCATAAAAATGATTGGTTTCATTGAAAACCTAGAGCAGCTGGGCTCTCCCATTAGCCAAGAGTTGGCTACTAATATTATTCTTTAGTCTTTGTCTCATGATTATGACACGTTTGTCATGAACTATAACATGCATAATCTGAATATGTCTTTGACTGAACTGCATGGGATGCTCAAAACTGCTGAGTAGAATATTAAGAAAGACCCCACCCCTAATGTCCTTATGGTTCAAAAGGGGAAAGGCTTTAAGAAGCTAGTTTGTAAGGTCAAGGAAAAACGTAAGGGTTTTAAGCCTAAGCCTCAATCCAAGACTAAGTCGGGTCCGACTGCTGATGCTGTCTACTTCCATTATGGTGGCAGAGGACATTGGAAGAGAAATTACAAGAAATATTTGGAGGATTTGACGAAGAATAAGGGAAATGAGACTTTCGCTTTAGGTATTTATGTGATAGAAGTAAATGTTACTACTAGTTTTACTTCATGGGTATTAGATACCGATTGTGGTGCTCATATTTGTATTAATGTGCAGGGACTAAAACATAGTAGAACAACTGCAAAAGGTGAAGTGGAGCTACATGTTGGAAATGGAGCAAAAGTTGCTACATTAGCCGTAGGAACATATGATGTAGTTTTTCCTTTTGGCATGATTTTAGAACTAAATAATTGCTACTATAAACCTGCTATATGCGGGAATATTATTTTTGTTTCTTGTTTGGACAAGGATGGTTTCTATTTTGATATAAAGAACAATAGCTGTTCAATTTATCTTAATGGAATGTTTTATGGTAGCGCCCATATTGTGGATGGGATATATGTTTTGAATCTTGACGTGCCAGTTTATATCATGAATACAAAACGGTTCAAATCTAATGATTTGAATCCAACCTACCTATGGCATTGTCGATTGAGTCATATAAACGAGAAACGAATTCACAAGCTCCATAATGATGGGCTATTAAATTCATTTGATTTTGAATCATTTGATACATGTGAATCTTGTTTAATTGATAAGATGACAAAATCTCTTTTTACTAACCAAAGTGAAAGGTTAAAAGAGTTATTGGCCCTTATACATATTGATGTGTGTGGACCACTAAGTTCTATTGCTAGAGGAGGTTATCAATACTTCATTACATTTACTGATGATTTCAATAGATACAGATATGTTTATTTGATGAAACAAAAATCCGAATCCTTTGAAAAGTTCAAGGAATTTCGTAATGAAGTACAAAATCAGCTTGGCAAGAATATCAAGGCTCTTTGATCTGATTAAGGAGGAGAATATTTAAGCCAAGAATTCAATGACCATCTCAAAGAATGTGGAATTGTTTGACAACTTACTTGATGTCTCTGAAAGGAGAAATCGAATTTTATTAGACATGGTTCAATCTATGATGAGTCATTCAGATCTTCCATTATCTTTTTAGGGATATGTGCTTGAGACAACTGCTTTCACACTGAATGGAAGTTCATCAAAAGCTGTAGAGAATACGCCATATGAGATCTGGACAGGAAAGGTTCTTAATATGTCTTTCCTAAAAATTTGGGGTTGCGAAGCTTATGTAAAGCTTTTAATTTATGATAAGCTTGGACCCAAATCTGATAAATGTTTCTTTGTAAGATATCCTAATGTAACGAAATGATATTACTTTTATAACCCATCACAGACCAAAGTATTTGTTGCTCGAAACGGTGTCTTTTTAGAGAAAAAGTTTATTACTAAAAGAACCAGTGAGAGTAAGGTAAACCTCGAAGAAGTTATTGTGCCACAAAAGGATGTTCTGATTCACAAATAACCTCGTTTAGATTTACAAAGAGTTGTAGAGCCTGCTCCAATGGCACCTATAGTTCGTAGGTCTGAAAGAACACACCGTGAGCCTATGAGATATGGTTTTCATGTGACCGAACATCGTCATATTTTGTTAATAGAACATGACGAGCCTACGATTTATACAGAAGCTATGATGGGCCTAGACTCCGATATATGGCTTCAGGCCATGAAATCCGAAATGGACTCAATTTATCAAAACCAAGTTTGGACTTTGGTTGATCCACCCAAAGGTGTCAAACCTATAAGGTGTAAGTGGGTTTTCAAGAAGAAAACTGATATGGATGGAAACATTCACATCCATAATGCAAGGTTGGTTGTTAAAAATTTTAAACAAACTCATGGTATTGACTATGACGAGACTTATTCCTCAATTGCTATGCTTAAGTCCATTCAGATTATCCTAACATTTGCTGCATATTATGATTATAAGATATGGCAAATGGATGTAAAGATGACTTTCCTAAACGGAAACCTAGAGGAGGATGTGCATATGACATAACCTGAAGGCTTTACATCACCTGATAACGCTAGGAAGATATGCAAGCTTCAACATTCTATTTATAAACTGAAGCAGGCATCGCGGAGCTGGAATATTCGTTTCGATGAAACTGTCAAAGAGTTTGGCTTCATTAGAAACAAAAAAGAATCTTGTGTATACAAGAAATCTAGTGGGAGCGCAATTGTATTTCTAGTATTGTATGTGGATGACATACTACTCATTGGAAACGATATTCCTATGCTTCAGTCAGTTAAGACATAGCTAGGAAAGTGTTTCTCTATGAAGGACATGGGAGAGGCAAACTATATATTGGGAATCAGGATCTATAGAGATAGATTAAAGAGACTTATTGGACTGAATCAAAGTACATATATTAACAAAGTCATCAATAAGTTTAACATGCAAAATTTCAAAAAAGGTTTTCTCCCAATGACACATGGCATAAGTCTTAGCAAGACTCAGTGTCCTTCCTCACAAGATGAGCGAGACCACATGAGTAGGATTCCTTATGCATCAGCTGTAAGATCCATCATGTATGCAATGTTGTGCACTCATCCTGATGTTGCTTGTGCTTTGAGCATGACAAGCAAATACCAATCAGATCCAAGAGAAGCTCACTAGATAGTTGTTAAAAATATCCTTAAGTACTTAAGAAGAACTAAGGATCTATTCTTAGTCTATGGAGGTGAAAAACATATCACTATAAGTGGTTACATAGATTCTAGTTTCCAAATCGACAAAGATGACCTTCGATCGCAGTCAAGATTTGTTTTTTACGTAAATGGTGGAGCGGTGTGTTGGAAGAGTTCCAAACAAGACACTGTTGCAGATTCTACAACAGAAGCTAAGTATATTGCTGCTTTAGAAGCATCAAAGGAAGTTGTTTGGATGTGAAAGTTCATACAAGAACTAGCAATCATTCCCACTAGTATGAATCCGGTGGATCTTTATTGTGATAGCAATGGGGCTATATCTTTGGCTAAAGAGCCTAGGTCTCACCAAAAGACCAAACACATACTCAAGAAGTTTCACCTCATTCAAGAATTCATTGAGAGAGGTGATATCAAGATATGCAAAGTTGCAACTGAGTTAAATGTTGCTAATCCATTGACAAAGGCTTTTCCACAACCTAAGCATGAGCATCATTGCAACACTTTAGGTCTTAGACACATTAGTGAGTGGTCTTGATGTGAGTGCGAGCATATGTAATATACATTTTTATTGTTCATTAATGGGATATATGTTATATCTAATTTCGATTTATTTATGTTATTAAATGTGAAATATTAATCCCTTGAATATTGAATATCCTTAATAGATAATCAAATGCGTGATTTGATCGTGAAATTCTATTAATAGAATGGATATTAATATTCTAAATGTCCCTAGTCAATTGTCATTGTGCATTGGGAAGTCAATAGCGTTTGAAACTAGCATGTGAGTCAACTGATGACCAAGTTTCACAGGTCATGAATATAGAGATATAAAGTTGATCACATGGAATACATGTTGGAGAACATTGTATTGGACAAACCCGCTATGAGAATACTGTAGGAATGTTATATAATGTCATCAGTATTTCTCATCACAACTATAGAGTATAGTTTTGACTTGAGTCTGCCATGATTTCCTATACGTGAATTGTAATGCTTTAACATTACCAAACGTCAGCTATAACAAGTAACTAGAAAGGTTTTGATTGGACATGTAATGAATCGTGCTAAGGGATATGTGTAGACAAGATGTGATTTGTCCCTCTCATATAACAAGAGTATGATATCCTAGCCTCCTATAGAGTTGAGATTGTGAATAGATGGCCATCTCAAGTAAGTTGAAGAGTCAACTACTTGGTTTGACAGTGTAGCTGCGGTTTCGGGAAAATGAGTTTGAGCTATATAAGGTTGACACTTATCCTGCCTTATGCTTTACTTCGATACCTAGTGACAAAGGAACCTAGTTTGTATAATTGGTTTTAGTGCAAGTGGGAGATTGTTAGTGGTCTACCCTAGGAACCAATTAATAATAATACTCTAACAATAATTGTGGTTTAGGTTGTGTCAGCAATATCGACATTCACTATACTTAGGTAGTCATAATTTCTTGCTAGAGACCACTTATGATTTGCGGGCTAAAAGAGTTTGAGCATGCTGCTAATGTATAATGAACCTATAGGGTCGCACACAATATATCGACCTGATTTTATTTTATTCGGTGGATAATGACCCAAAGACTTAAGTGGGTCTTGCCCTTTTTGCTTGATAATATATATATACTCATTTTGTGGAAGAAACCTTGGAGGTTTTTCATGAGAGTCACATATCAAGGAGAAAACATACAGAGGCGTCTGTAATCATTGATCCGTGAGACAGTCTCAAGGATTACAGGCGATCAAGTAGAAGGAACTCCATAATCTGCAAGCTAGCATTTGGGTTTAGAGATCTCAGTTCGTGTGTGTGGATATCAGTAGAGGCGTAACACTTGGAGCATTGATCCAGACACAACCAAGTGCGAATTAGTCTGCATGCAACAAAAGGTATGACTAGAAAACTCACTTCAATTTTAATATACACATGGATCCTATTTGGGTTTTTGTTTTTCCGCTGCATTTAAGAAACCAAAAAACCCAACAATTCTTTGGTTGCCCGCCTCTTCTCCTTCTCTGTTGGGCCGCTTCTATTCACTGCCTCCGCGTTATGCTGTCGCAGTGGCTCCGTTTGATGTCGCTGCCGACGCCAATGCGAAGGGGGTCGAGGGCCTGGTTGATCGATTTCAAACCCTAATTTGATCGATTTCCTACGTGGATTCTCATTTTGGCCAAACAATTACCGTGTTAGATAATGCCAATAATTATAAAAGCCACGTCAATTTTTGTCCGGAATTCTCACCGTTGGCACTTAAAAGATCGTGTTCTTCCGAAATTGGCACTGAAGTAAGCGTTTTGAAACTTTTGGCACTAAAGTAAGCGCCATACATAACTTTTGGCACTTCTGGTGTTCTTCTCCCTTGGATGGGCGGTCATCATAGTTGTCAACATTCTTTTCTAGTTCCAATGCGGTCTATACAACACCACCCATTCTCCAAGGCATTTTCAAAAGCATAGTATTCTAACAAAAGGACGAGAAATAGTACGCTAATGTCGGTTGACGCAAAGTCAACATTTATTTATCAATGACATAGAGTAAAGAAAAAGTTATTGTATTATGACAAAAAATTACGGAATTATTATGACGTATTCTCTTATTGGAGCAATCGCTGCTCATCAAGAACGTTTAACTAGATCAATCCATAAGAAAAGAAAACGGATTGCCTCTTTATTTTGGTAGAGGAGGGATGCTCTGCTCATTCCTGAAGAAGTTGTTGGGATCAAACGCGGTTTTCACTTTGACCAACCTCTCAAAATTGTCATTGAAGTACTTGACCCCATAGACTTTCCCTTCTTGGAAGCTATTCTTGCCGTTGGTGCTAGTCCCAATGTCCAGGTCTCTGTAGTTCAGGTATGTACTCCTTGGGTTCTTCGACACAAATGGAGTCATGTAACTGTACAGCGTCCTGATTTGCGCCAAGTAATTCTTCTCCAGTGCCGGGTCATCCTCGTTCCAAATGATGGAGTACTGAATTTTGAACAGATTTCCAGCCCGGTGCGGGAATGGGGTCGCCGACGCCGGGATCTCGCTCATCCGCCCCCCGTATGGATTGAACTCGAGCCCCACTTTCCCCAGTTCGATCATCTTCTTCCATAGCCAATCGAGGTTAGCCTTGGAGATCGGAGTTTGGACGTAGTCTGATTTCCTCTTATGGAAGGTGATGGAATCCTCTCGGCTCAGCAAGGTCTCTGGGGCCGGGATGGTGCCATTGTCGTGGCCGTCCCACCAGAGAACCGACTGGATCCAACTCATCTCGATGCAATTCTCTTTCTTTAACCCCATTTCGGGAAAATCCTTGTCAGTTATTGCTAGTAGTTGATCTGAATTTCCTAGGAACAAAGTAACCACAGAGGCCCTCAACGTTTTCTGTCCCTTTTGGGTCTTGGAAGTGACTGGTTGCAATAGAAGCCTCATGAATAGACCGTGGTCAGTGCTAGGAGCCACCAATTGCCATTTGTAAACGAAATATGTCGCATTTTGATCGAGCGTCTTTTCAACCCGAAAGACCGTGACCGTCTCCGGGACTGAGACTAGCTTAATCTGATAAGCTAGAATGACTCCGAAGCTCTCCCCACCTCCCCCGATGATTGCCCAGAACAAATCCTCTCCCATGGCTTTTCTATCGAGAATCCGCCCCTCCACGTCCACCATCCTCGCGTCAAGGACGTTGTCGACCGACAGGCCGTACTTCCGTAGCATGTTACCGTACCCGGCGCCACTCAAGTGGCCTCCAACGCCGACTGTGGGACAAACACCTGCGGGGAAGCCATGGACCTTGCTCTTCTCCCAAATCCGGTAGTATAACTCTCCCAGAGTCGCTCCGGCCTGGACCCACGCGGTCTCCTCCTTGATGTTCACGTCGATGGACTGGAGGTTGAACATGTCGAGGATGAAGAAATTATCGTTGGAGACGTACGATATGCCCTCGTAATCATGGCCGCCGCTGCGGATTTTCAGGTGCACGCCGAGGTCCTTGGAGCAAAGGACAGCGGCCTGTACGTGGGACTCCCGCGTGGGCGTTACGATGATGAGCGGCTTCGGCGTCGATGACGAGTTGAAGCGGCGGTTACGGACGTAGGACACGAGGACACTGGTAAAAGAGGAGTTGGCCTGCGAATAGACGATGTGGGAGATGTGGTCGGACGGTTGCGTGCGGCGGGCGAGGCACTGGAGGAAGGTGTCATACGCCGAGTCTGAGGCAGCCCATGAAGGAGAGAGATGGAGAGAGACGAGGATGAGCGGGAGGAGAACAAAGAGGAAAGAAAGAGAGCTTAGCGGTTTCATTTTCGTGTAATCTTTCTGTAAAGCAACCTTCTAAAGTGAACACGACTTACGGTTTTGACTCCTTTAGCATTATGCACCTTACAAAATTCTTATTGGGGTCATACTTTCTTTAAAGAAGCCTAGGTTCTTTTTTTTTGTTGTTTATGTACCAAACTAATTCATGTGACACCATTTGAAGGTTTGCCAATGACCAAATTCAAAAAGAAACCCTTATTTTAGGTTACCAAAGAAATTGCCTTCAACCATATCGAACGTATGCCCCTCTAAAGTAAGCACATGACCTACGGTGTTGACTTTATTTAGCATTATGTACCTTACAACATTCCTATTGAGGTCATACTCTTTTTAAAGAAGCCTAGCTTATTTTTATGTTTTGTTTTATGTACCAGACTAATTCATGTGACACCATTTGAAGGTTTGCCAATGGCCAAATTGAAAAAGAAGCCATCATCTTAGGTTACTTAAGAAATTGCCTTTGATCATATCAAATGGATGCCCCTCTAAAGCGGACACAACTTACAGTTTTGACTATTTTAGTATTATGTACCTTACACAATTCTTATTGAGGCCATACTTTCTTTAAAGAAGCCTAGCTTCTTTTTTTGTTGCTTTATGTACCAAACTAATTCATGGGACACCATTTGAAGGTCTACCAATGGCCAAAATGAAAAAGAAACCATCATCTTAGGTTACCAAAGAAATTGCCTTTGATCATATCAAATGTATGCCCCTCTAAAGCAAACACAACTTACAGTTTTGACTATTTTAGTAGTATGTACCTTACTCAATTCTTATTGAGGCCATACTTTCTTTAAAGAATCCTAGCTTCTTCTTTTTTATGTACCAAACTAATTCATGTGACACCATTTGAAGGTCTGCCAATGGAGAAATTTAAAAAGAAGCCATCAACTTAGGTTACCAAAGAAATTGCCTTTGATCATATTAAATGTATGCCCCTCTAAAGCGAACACGACTTACAGTTTTGACTATTATAGTATTATGCACCTTACACAATTCTTATTGAAGCCATAATTTCTTTAAAGAAGCCTAGCTTCTTTTATTGTTGTTTTATGTACCAAACTAATTCATGTGACACCATTTGAAGGTCTGCCAATGACCAAATTGAAAACGAAACCATCATTTTAGGTTACCAAAGAAATTGCGTTTGACCATATCAAATGTATCCCCCCTTTAAAGTGAACAAATGACCTATGGTGTCGACTATTTCAGCATTCTGTATCTTACAACATTCCTATTGAGGTCATACTTTCTTTAAGGGAACCTAATTCTTTTTTATGTACCAAACTAATTCGAAATATAATATAAGTAAAAATTGCTGATATAAAGCTGTAGAAATAACCTCCGATTTGAAAGAAAAATAAAGGAGTGATAAAAAAAGAAAAAGAAGTGGGGACAAGATTGACATTCAAGGACGAATCTAGCGAAATGTCCCCTCTCAGACAGGTGCTAAATAATCTGGGAGAATTTGACAAATATGTGATGATTTGGGCAGTGTTATGATAGGATTAAAACTTCGGGAAGAAGTTAAAAACACTCGGAAAGGTTGAGATTTATTTTGTCATTTTGCCTGCACCCAGTGGACCACGAAGCATCAAGTGTTATTGAAACTTGCTTTCAGGAAAATAACAAAAGATAGTAATGATTCTCCCTTGAGGTGCGATCCTATAATTCCACTTTGAAATTTGACAGTATATTGTCCACCTGACAAAATTTACTTAAAAAATCACCAGCTCTAGTTCTATAGAACTGGGAACTCTATTAATGCTCCGGAGAACTGTCTAAAATTGGCCGATCAGATACAGTCTAGGCAATTCTCAATTTAGTTGGTTCATATTGCTTATCCCTAGTACGAACATGTGCTTGTCTTGACCTATCTCCTAATGATGAGGATCAAATGAGGGGAGACTTGATATTTTTCTTTTGGTGTGATGAAGAAAATGGAGTGTTCATAGTAACTCCATAGCCTTGAATTGGTTGGTGAAGCATGGGGGGAAAAGACAGTTTGAGATTCTTTCGATTTGATTAACTTCGATAATACTATGTTCTTCTCGCAAGAGGTCCTTGATCAATTTCCAACCTCAACATTTTGCTATCTTAAAAAATCAAAATCAAAATCAAAAGTGAACTATATAACTGACGCAAAAAAAAAAATAATAGTAAAATCATGGTTAAGTGATATTAATAAGGAATCCCTCATTGAGATGATTTTCATCTTGTATTTTCTTTCTTGGGATAAAATCTTGAATACGATATTTCTAAGCTTAATTTCTTATCAAATATTAATACAAATTAGTAACAATGTCATAAAATTCAGTTGATATTATATGTATAATTTTTTAACAGCTTTATTAATTATGAAATTATATATGTGAATGTTCTATATTCATTGCAATTCAATCGCTACGTCATGTGTACACGGTTCCCACATAGTCAAAATTTCATTTGGGTCTCGTACACAACCTCTCAACAGTTCACATCTTGAGCATGTACCACACCATACGAAGAAACTTCGTGACACGTCAAGCTTGCAATGACAAATTTGTCAATTTCAGTTCTCAAGTCTGACCAAATTAGTAGCTATATAGCTGGGAAAGGACCTCTATGATAACATTCAAACGGCTATTTAAGTGAAGTACCCCTCTCCACTTTTTTTGTCAATCAAAAAGGTTATATTTGGAAGCAAAGAAATCTCACAACAGCAGATGATCCGAAAGGGTACTTTTTGAAACATTTGATCCAAATTGCAAAAGTAACTCTTTCCTGGAGTGTAGTTTAAAGAAAAAAAAACTCTTAAATTTTGATGTTGCATTGTATTTAAAGGATTCAATGGATCACATGCCTTTGATTATATTCAAACTCTTAAATTGCGCAGAAGGTCTCTCTTAGCTCTCTTTTTCTCTATGATTTCAATTTTTCAATTGGTTTGATTTAATTTACCGGGAGTGCTGTTCATTGTCCATCACTTGTGATTGGCTGATGAGAATCAACGCGAAACTCATGTTCAAGGATGTATCGAAGCCGATTGAACTGGCTTGTTTTGTTAATCTCGGTTGTTTGAAAGTGGTTCTTTCACTTGTGGGACGTAGTTATATCTCTTTATCTTCTCAAGTTTAGTGGCTGATTGGTTCGATATTGATGCCATGGTGGTCTGGATTGGGTTGGGTCTTTGATATGCAGAGGGTGTCCGCTCCGGAGCGAGGGCAGCAGCTGCTCCTCCCTCACGAAAATATTCATCGCTAGAACCTCTTGATGACCGGAGCACGGGTTCCAATCTGAGCTCGGAGACATGGCGGAGGAGACCGCCAGTGCATGCAGTGGAGAAGCTCTCAATCAGTAGAGACTCCGTGTGTGGAACAAAAAGCAGAGGGGACAAAGAGCAAGGGACACTCCAGTTATGATACTGAAGTCATTTTTCAAATGAGATTCAAATATAAGAAAACATTATCGGTAATTTATGATCAAATAAAGAAAAATTAACTATTTTTTTAGAAAATGATTTTTTGAAAATTTGTTTTCTTTTATCATGAAGTTTCTTTTCAAACAAATACACGCCTCATTAAGTTTGTTTGCAACTAACTTTATAACTTGAAATTACCCAACCGGCAATTTGGTAGGGGGGGTAGAAGAAAACATACAAGTGTCCTATAGAGAGAGTAACTAGCGCCTTGAGTCTCATTAATTGGTCTTTCTAGTTTGCAGGCGACTTCTTAATGAGCCAAACGAAGATCATAATTCTGAAAGAAAAATCTGATCAATCGTCAGATGGAGCACATCGCAACTATTCATTAAGAATTGTGATCAGGGGTCGGGTCATTTATAATTAGAGGGCTTTTAGACCTTCCTTTAAATAGTCGTAAATATTGTAATACGTGTCCTTATTTCATGGGACGAACTGATTGTATCAATGATTCTATACATTGGTGCACCATGAAATGACAATATTTTTCTCAATATAATAAAAATTCGCACGATCCTTTTCATTAACTTGTTACGCCAACATGTAATTCAACTTGAAAAGATTTGCATCATCATCAAGAACAATAAAGAAACATCTATCGGACTTCTATAAACATGCCTTATCGGTCAAATAGACAT
Organism: Melaleuca alternifolia; assembly: GCA_019926035.1. Lineage (NCBI taxonomy): Eukaryota > Viridiplantae > Streptophyta > Magnoliopsida > Myrtales > Myrtaceae > Melaleuca > Melaleuca alternifolia. The sequence goes on from JAGKPW010002340.1 coordinate 750,273, forward strand.
ATTGATACCGACTAGCATGTAAAGTTAAAGGTAAAATTACGTTTATTTCATGAAAAATATAGTATTTCTAAAAAATATTTTAAAAAAACTGATAATATTTTTTGATATTCTTTTGAAACCTAAAAATGACTTGTTTGATATGGAAGATCTTTCCGGGGAAAACTAAAAAAAATTGAAATTGAAATTGAAATATAATTGTTTTTGGTTTTCTTCTTCCTTGGCTGGTCATTGGCCATGGCGACAGGCCTCCACGACTGGCCACAAGCCTCAACTAAGACCGATGAGCCTTGCTGCCTGCTGGCAACACTCGATCGCGGATCTTGCAAGGCTTAAGCTCACTCCTGTCGCTTAAGCTCACTGCTGTTGAGCCTCGCCTACCTCTCTCCAGCCATTGATCTAATGAGCTTGAGCCTTGCCGATGGTCAACCAAAGAAAAAGAAAAATTAAAAGATTAAAAGAAATTAAAAGATTTGCATTATCATCAAGAACAATAAAGAAACATCTATAGAACTTCTATAAACATGTCTTATTGGTCAAATAGACATATTGATACTAACCAGCATGTAAAGTTAAAGGTAAAGTTATGTTTATTTCACAAAAAATATAGTATTTCTAAAAAATATTTTTAAAAAGAAAATTGACATTATTTTTCAATATTCTTTTGAAACCTAAAAAATGAATTGTTTCGTATGGAAAATCATTTCTGGATAAAACTAAAAAAATAAAATTGAAATTCTAATATAATTGTTTTTGGTTTTCTTCTTCCTTGGCTGGTCATTGGCTATGGCGACTGGGCTACGCGACCGGCCACAAGCCTTAGCTAAGATCGACAAGCCTTGCTACCCGTTGGAGACACTCGATCAGGAATCTAGCAAGGCTTAAGATAATTGTTGTCGAGCCTTGCCTACCACTCTCGAGCCATTGATCTAGTGAGCTTGAGCCCTGCCAACGGCTGGCCAAAGAAGAAGAAAAAAGGAAAAAGGAAAAGAAATTAGAAACTCATTTTAAAAATAAAAACTATAAATAAAAAGGAAAAGTATTTCGTGAAAGAAAGTGCTTGGTTTAGAGGTAAAAGAAAGATCATATTCTTTACTTTGAATGTGTTATTTTTCTATTGATGGAAAATATATTTTTTTATGAATAACTTTTTTCTATAAAAATAAACGTAAGAAAATCAGAAAAACATTTTTTTGTGGAAAATTATTAACTATAAAACGAACAAAGCCTAAAAATAAAAATCGGAGAATCGTGTCTATACATGCAAAGGTCAACTCACCACGTGAAGATCAAGAAGACAACATATAATACAGAAGAGACATCGTGCAGACTTGGATCTATCTAGAAGCCCATTGTTGTCTAAATATGCACTAGGGTATAAGGATCCAGAGAAACCACAAAAGGAATTAATCTAATAATAAATGGATCACCTATTTTTTTATGCAATTTCAACTCACGTTCTAAACAAATCTCATAATAGTTCATCCTACGTTATCGAGCAATGGATAGCGTGCGAAAATTCTTCTTGATTAATGATAATTTTGAAGAATTTTAACAACGGATTCGATAGATTCGGACATGCTAGATAACTTTGATAAAAATTTAAGGGACATGTGCACTAGAAGTCCTAAAATTTGTAGCGAAAATGCAAGTGAGTTCTAAAATTTGCAAAAAGTGCAAATAAGTCCTAAAATTTGTCATTTTCGTTCATTTTAGTCGTTCCGTTAACACCGTCCACTTCGTCTCACGAAAATGCTGACGTGGCTTATTTTATTATATTCTCTCTCCTACGTGGCAATTCACGTCCATTGCTGACTCCAAGTCTTCAAAACAACAACATTTTGGACAGTCACCTGCCCCTGAAACGGCGTCGTTCCTCCCTATTAATTAAAATAATTAATTTTAAATTAATTTTTTAAAAACAAAAGATTATTTCAAATTAATTTTTTTAAAATATATATTTATTAAGAAATTGCTCAAACTTTTATAATTGCTCAAAATTAAAATTTCATTAATTTTTCATCAAAATTAAAATTAAAATTAAATTTTTTTAATTTTAACTTCAAAAATATAAAAAATTAAATTATTTTTTAATTTACAATTAACTAATTTTATTTTTTAAGTTAATTTTTTCATTATAAATTAAATTACATTTTATTTCTAAAGTTTTTTATAAAATTTTTTAAATTTACATTTTCAAAAGTTTTACGAATTCATTTTTTAATATATCCTTTATGACATAATTAATTTTTTAAATTTAAATTTTTTAAATTTTTTAAATTTTTTACAACATTTTAAATTAAAAATTTCTAAATTTTGCACATTTAAAAAATTAAACTTTTTTAAGAATTTTATTTTATTTTATTTTATAAAATTATGAATTTAATTTAACAAAATTGAATTATAAAATTATTTTAATTTAATTTATTTTAATTATAATATTAATTCAATTTAATTATTTAAAATTAAAAATAAAAATTAAAAAATTAAAAAATTAAAAAAAGTTTCATTTTTTTGAAATGTGTAAAATTTAGAAATTCTCAATTTAAAATGTTTTAAAAAATTAATTAGGTCATAAAGGATATATTAAAAAATGAATTCGTAAAATTTTTGAAAATTTAAATTTGAAATTGTTTTTATAAAAAACTTTATCAGTAAAATGTAATTTAATTTATAATTAAAAAATTAACTTAAAAAATAAAATTAGTTAATTTGAAATTAAAAAATAATTTAATTTTTGATATTTTTAAAGTTAAAATTAAAAAGTTTAAATCTAAATTTAAATTTTGAAGAAAAATTAATTAAATTAAAAGTATGAGCAATTATAAAAGTTGGAGCAATTTTTTAATAAATATATATTTAAAAAATTAATTTAAAATAATATTTAGTTTTTAATATTTTAATTTAAAATTATTATCTTAATTAATGGGGAGGAACGACGCCGTTTCGGGGGCAGGCGACTCTCCAAAACGGCGTCGTTTTGAAGACTTGGAGTCAGCAATGGACGTGAATTGCCACGTAAGAGAGAGAAAATAATAAAATTAGCCACGTAAGCATTTTCCGTGAGACGAAGTGGATGGCGTTAACGGAAGGACTAAAATTAATGAAAATGACAAGTTTTAGGACTTATTTGCACTTTTTGCAAGTTTTATGACTCACTTGTACTTTCACTACAAGTTTTAGGACTTCTAGTGCACATGTCCCAAAATTTAATATTTTTTGGCAAGTACAATATGGTTGTACAATAGTCAAAAGGGCCGATAGCAACACCACTTCCCAACTTTGAATAATCCAAGAACTATACATCCAAAAGAGATGGTGACTCGTGATGGCATTATAACGAGGAAATATATTAGGTCCGTCCTCGTTTACTTTTATGCAAAAGTATGCGGCATCTACGGCTATTATGTTTATCGTGGAGATGCACGTAGAAGTAACGGAGCCCCATGGACTTCAATCATAGTTCCCGTGGTGGCAAATCATAGACCGAGTTAGCTAAGAAGTGTGAAAGATTATGAACAGAATATATGGAAGACGATGAGCAGAGTATTAGCTCATGAAGAATGAAGAAGAGGAAGTAATCGAAAAAGATGAAGAATTCCTCTTTGTTTATTATTCACAAACTTTAACTAAGAGCCTTAATGAAAGATTTGCTCTCCTCGACTCTTAATACTATTCTATATTCAGTATAACAAAGAAACAGAGTAACAAACTAAAGCAAAAACTAACTCAACAAACTATCTGACGTCGAGTACAGATTCTGTATATTACATTCAGCTTTGACTTTCTCTTCAACACTTGACTTGGCAGCTCCAATCTGTAATCCTTGATGTCCTTTGCTCTCAATAATATCTCCTCTTTGTTTAGTCGAATATTGATCAGCTACTTCATCTTCAGCTTTTGGTTGTGAGGGAGTTATATTATTCTTAACAGCCCCCCGCAAATTGGGAAGAGGTGGACAACTCATGCCCAAATTGAGTTGAAATGTGAAGTGTGCTAGACGTGACAACAGTTTAGTGAAGATATCAACTATTTGGTGAGAGCTTGGAACATAATGAAGACTAAGAGAGCTCAAAGAAACTTTTTCACGAACGAAATGGAAATCGACCTCAAAATGTTTGGTGCGTGCATCTAAAATCGGATTGGCAATAAGTGATATGGCAGATTGATTATCACAAAATAACTTTGTAGGAGAAATAAGCGGAGTACCAATATCACGAAGGGCAAAAGATATCCAGGTAAGCTCAATAGTAACTGAGGCAAGAGCCATGTATTATGCTTCTGTGGAAGACTGAGAAACTGTGGGTTGTTACTTGGCTAACCAAGTTATTAGATTAGTACCAAGGTAAGTACAATAACCAATCGTTGAACGGCGAGTGGTAATACAGCCTGCCCAATCTGCATCTGAGTAAAATTATAAGTGCAAGGAGTTTTGAGCATGTAAAAAGATACCAAGATGGGTAGTGCCCTTGACATACCGAATAACTCGCTTTAATCTACTAAAATCACCAAGAGTGGGGTGCTGCATATTCTAGCAAAGTAAATTCGTGGCATAGGCCAAGCCAGGACATGTAACTGTGAGGTATTGAAGTCCACCAACTAAACTTCTGTACTCCAGTGGATTATGAAGCAGAGTAGCATCATTCTTCTATAATAGTTGGTCGCAATGATAATGGAGTTGAGATAGGTTTGCAATCAGTCATCTTAGCCTTTGTAAGAATATCAAGAGCATATTTAGTTTGACATAAGAATAGATTACTAGTTGTGCAATGGACTTCTATGCCCAAAAAATAATGAAGAGAGCCAAGGTCCTTCTTATGGAACTGAAGACTAAGTGATTTAATAAGATTAGCAAGTAGGTGATCTGAGTTGCCTATGAGAATAATGTCATCCACATAGAGGAGTAGAAGCACTATTTTTGACCCAGCACAAAAGATGGACAATGAAGGATCAATTGAACTACAAACAAACCCAATTTCAAGTAGGAAATTACTGAACTTGTCAAACCAAGCTCTGGGTGCTTGACGAAGTCCATATAAAGATTTCTGAAGTAGACACACATGCTAAGACATATGAGGGTTCATAAAGCTAGGAGGTTGCTCCATGTAAACAGTTTCAGTCAAACTACCATGAAGAAATGTATTTTTAACATCAAGTTTGTGAGTGGACCATTTCTTCATCAAGGCAACAAAAAAACATTATACATATAGTAGCTTGTTTGGCAATAGGGCTCAATGTTTCTATGAAGGCTACTCCTTCCTCCTGATGAAAGCCTTTAGCTACTAGCCTAGTCTTCAATCGATCAAGACTACCATCAGCTTCAAGTTTTGTTTTAAAAACCCACATGCAACCTATAATATGCATTTGACTAGTTCGAGGAGCCAATGTCCAAGTCTGATTTTTTTCTGAAGTAGTCATTTCATATTTCATAGCAGAATACCAGCCTTCATGTGCCATAGCTGTGTAACGACCGCATCTTTACCCTTCCTCAGCTTTGGATTATAGTTAATTAGACATGGATCGCGATTCAAGGACTTCAAGAATTTTTCGGTAGTTTTACATAATTTTCGAGAGAACGTGGAAATTTCTAAAAATTAGTTTTGGTTTCAAAAATTATATTTTATGGAATTTGGCCCAAAAATATGTGGTTTTAGTTGTGAGAAGTTTTTCTGAATTTATAGAAAATTTTCCATATTTTATTGAATTTATTTTGAAATTTTAATGATTAAAATAATATTTTATTCGAATTTTGATCGAGTCAAAGTGGGACCGGTCCAACCTGCGAGTCAGACCGGTCCGACGATGCATAGACCTAGTCCAACCCATGCAAATCGGACTAGCTTCTTCTCCTCTCTTCTTTCTTCTTTCTTTGTTCGGTCATTTCACCGAGCACGTGGCGTGCTCTACCCACTTTGGCCAATGGCTGGTTACCGTTTGGTCACGGTGAGCCGGTTTTTCCTTCCCAAGCACGGAACCCCCTGCTTTTGTGCAAGCCGAGTGACCCACTTGGAAGAGCGATTTCTCTCAACTCCGAGCTCCGTTTGAGCTGTGGTTGGTGCAGTTGAAATTGTTGCAATGTCCTTTTCGAGCAGCCACTGACCGCCACCACCGACTCTGCCTCCTCCGCTGTTGGGAAGCCCCAAAAAACAGCTTCACTATGCGGTTAACCCTTATTTTTTTGGTAAGTTCTAGAGCTTCAACCTTTGATTTATTTTAAACCTTTGATCTAGGGCTTGAACCAATGCTTTCATTAGATTTCTAGGCACCCTTAAACCCTAGTAATTGCCTATTAATTGGATTGAATTTGTCCCAATTGGTTGGCCTTTTATTTGAACTTGTTCTTCCCCAAAACTGCAAAACCGAACCCTAGATTGAGCAATTAGAACCCTAGATTTCTAAGCACACTCAATTGTTGCTTCCAATGGGTTTGTGTGAGTGTGAGGAGTGAGGATTGAGTGATTAATATGCTGGATTTGGCCTACGATTGACTAATTGAAGTTCAAAGCGACACGCCTTTTTCCAGAAAACCCATGCCGTTAAACCGCCGCCGTTGAGGAACTATTTCTCCCTCCTCTGGTCACCATAGTGGCTATGGCTGGTACCAATCAACTCTGAGGAAGTCAGCTTCGTAAACCAGCCAGTCTCGAGCTCCAATTCAGCTTGTGGAGGAAGAGTCAAGGCCAAATCCGCGTGGGACCCCTTCGACCCGAGCCGCTCGACCTAATTTGTTCGTGGGCCACACCTGCAAGTAAGGCTCAGTTTGGTGGACCTCGAGTACTTAGCCTAAGGAAGAAAAAAATAAAATAAAAAATAAAGTTTCGTGGATCACTGCCCTTGCCTGGAGCTGCAAAGTCTGATGTGAGGAAACTTTCTAAATCATTATTAGCCATATTATTTGCCATAGTCAATTTTATGTTGATTTGTAAATTAATTGGAGTTGATGTAGATGATGGGAGCTTTAATTAGCAAAAGGCAGACTGTCAATGTGGCGAGGAGTTTTAGAGGTGCAATTAGGGTCTTAAGTCGGTGGTGGATGGCTTGAATTATTCTGGATATACAATTTATTTATTGTTTTCGGAGGCTTAAATTCATTTGTTTATTTATTATTGCATTAATTTAATTATTTGTTGAATGATGGGTTGACTAGATATTGCGATAAATGCCGATTGATCGGAATTGGGCTTAGACCGCATAGCAAGTATAGATTGATTGGCTCGTAGTTGGAGTGAGCATGGAAGAGAGGGGAAAGCTTAGTAGAGCAAGTTAGTACAATAATAAGGTAAGGAAAGGTTATGCTTTGGGCGATAGTTTAGATTTGAGAGATGAATGGGGACCCTTGGGCAATGCTAAACTTAATTTGGGATAGGGAGTTAACTCACTAAGATACATCCTAGTATCTCACCCCACCACCCCAAATCTTCTCAGGTGTCCATCTTGGTAAAGATAGGACAGCTGCAGGAGGACTATGATGATCATCACAAGCGTCTGTGTGAAGGACTTAGGGTTTGGTAGCTGGACTTTTGGGGAGAGGATTTTTTTTCCTTTAGTAGAAGTGTAGTGAATCCTCAGGGATTTCTTTGATGATTGTATCAAGTTGTAAATAGCGGTTTAATGGTAGTTTGTAATTCAAATATTGGTGTAAGGATAATGAAGGTTAATGTAGTGAGTAGTTTGGAAGGTTGTAATTTGATATTTATTTACCTTGCTTCTGTTGTATGTAACTCTGATTTTTGTGAAGACTGCATTGGGAACAAGAGAAAAGAAAAATCGGGGTCTGTGCACATTTGAAAGGCGGGGCGTGATAGTCCTTGGTTAATTTGGTATCAAAGCGAGGTTTAGGATTTAACCCCGGTGTAAGTTTGGAGTGATAAGGTTGGATTGTACTTACCGGGGTGAACAAGTTGGACATTTGGCTAGCCAATTGAGTTTACTCGAGGATTAGTTGGATTGTATAAAAAACAAGAGAGATGTAGTTTGAGATATTAGTAACTGGTTAAATAAAAGTACATAAGAATTAGGTGGTCTTATGTTTAGCCGCCATTGCACGATATGGGACGTCTACAGCAAGGCCGGATGTTTGGCCTCAAGTGTGCGGGAATCAACGTCACCGTCTTTTGTTTAGCTGTGTTGCACGGTATGAGACGTGTGCCGCAAGGCCGGACATATGACCTGCAGACATTGAGTTGGTTAGTACCACGAAGAGATTGATGTGTAGAAGACTCACAGAGAAACCAACGTCATTGTGTATCGCACGTCAGTAGAAGTTGAGATTAGCGTTGCTGGGTATCGCACTTCGATGAGAGTGATGTTGATTGATTGGTGTTGTTGTGTATTGCACATCGATGGAGGTATAATGAGAATCGGCATCGTTGTGTATTGTACATTGTTGAGGGCGTTGCTGCATATCCCACGCTGGAGGAAAGCACTGCTGTATACTCGTATGTTGTCATGAGCTCCGCTATGTATCGCACGATTTGATTATATGACACATGGGAATTGATTTCTAATAGATGATTATGAATTGTTATTATTTTAGATGCCTGATTAGTATTGTTGGGGTTATGAAATCAGGCTTGAGTAGATTTCGACAATGGATCGGGTTAGAAACCACCAAGAAGAAAGGCAACTATAGGACGCTTCGGCATCATGGAGGAGCCTCGAAGAGACTCAAGGATAGAGGGACTCCTTAAGTCCTTTGAGGAGCTTAGGACAGAAGTCGCCCAACAAGCACAGAACTAAGAGGCCGCCATTGCTGTTGCTACTACTACTATAGTAAATGCTGCTACGGCTGCTATGAGGAACACTGCTGATGCCCCGGCACCTGTTGAAGGTGCTATTCAAGAAGAAATTAAGGCCCCTGCCCCTATTGCTGTGGGCAGAAAGAGGAAAGGATAAAACAAAGGCAATTTCTTAAATTACAACCCCCAAACTTTTTGGGACAGGGTGATCCTGAAGCTGCTACCTTATGGCTTCAAGGCATGGAGAAGGTCTTCTCAATGCTAGGACTCACTAAGGCAAACAAAGTGGCCTTGGCAGCTTACCAACTGGAAAATAATGCCAATCACTCTTGGGAAGCCACCAAGGGAATTGTTTTTCGTGAAAGAGTAGCTTCCAACTAGGATGCTTTTGTGGAAGCATTTAATGAGAAATATTTCTCGGATGCAATGAGAGAACAGAAGATGGCGAAGTTACAGAGACTTTGTCAGGGTCATAAAAAAGTGGAAGAATATGAGGCGAAGTTCACTGAATTATCAAAGCAGGGAAAGAAATTGGTAGAAGACCCAGTTGACCGGGCGAGAAGGTTTGAAGATGGACTGAAACTTGAGATTAAGAGTCAACTAGCGTCGTTTGATCTACATAATTACAATGAGATATTGAAGAGAGCTCTTTTGGTGGAAAAAGACTTGGCAAAGATGACTGCCACATCTGGATCGCGGTCCACCTCAAGAGGGCAGGATTGATGATCAGGAAAAAGACCAATGGTGGACGATGAACAAACAACTTCCTTAGGTAAGAAGAGAAATACCAGAGATTTTATACCTCGCATGAATGATAGGTGCAGTACTTGCGGAACGTATCATGGGACAGGTGTCTACCCCATAAGGACTGGAGCTTGCTATGGATGTGGCCAACAAGGCCATTTGCTAAGAAATTTTCCCCACCGCCCAATTAAGGCGCCGCCACCACAACGTGCATTGGGAAATGCACCTCAGCCTTAGGGTGGTCTGAATCGACCCCTAGCGCAGGGAAGGGTGTATGTAATCACCCGAGCTAGAGTGCAAGAATTGGAAAAAAATAATACAAGTCTTGAACAGGCGGGCGGTAGACAAGCACAGGGTTAGTCAAGGAGACCACAGATGGTAAGTGAAGGGTCAACATCACCGTTTTTGGATTAAGGGTTTGGCCACTTTTGAAGGAGTTGGTACATGCATGTACAAAGACTGGGTGAAGTAATGATACGTATATTTTTAAGAATCTTAAATTGTCTGGTAGCGGAGACACTGTGGCACCATAAAAATAATAAAGTTGGAGAGGTGAAGATCAAATACATAACTTGGTACTAGACTGAAGAAAAATAAGATTGAACGATAAGGATTAAGCAAGTTTGGTCAAAATGAGACTATTCTTGAGGATTAGACAGGATGAATTTTGAGGACGAAATTCTTTTAAGGGGGTAGAATTGTAACGATCGCGTCTTTACCTTTCTTGAGCTTTGGATTATAGTTAATTTGACATGGATTGCGAATCAAGGACTTCAAGATTTTTTCAGTAGTTTTATGTAATTTTCGAGAGAACGTGGAAATTTCTAAAAGTTAGTTTTGATTTTAAAAATTATATTTTATGGAAATTTGGCCCAAAAATATGTGGTTTTAGTCGTGGGAAGTTTTTCTGAATTTATAGAAATTTTTCCATATTTTATTGAATTTATTTTGAATTTTTAATGATTAAAATAATATTTTATTAATATTTTATTCTAATTTTGACCGAGTCAACACGGGATTGGTCTAACTTGCCAGTCGGACCGGTCCAACGGTGCATAGACCTGGTCCAACCCATGCGAACCGGACCAGCTTCTTCTCCTGTATTCTTTATTCTTTCTTTGTTCGGGCATTTCAACGAGCATATGGTGTGCTCGCGTGAAATGGACCCTACCACCGGTGTTTTGGCCAGCCAATTGTAGTGAAACTGAGCCTAGCTACCCCTAAGCTTGGCCGAAGTACATGTTGGCCAATGACTGGTCGCCGTTTGGTCAGAGCGAGCCGATTTTTCCTTCCCAAGCATGGAACCCCCTATTTTCGTGCAAGCCAAGCGACCCACTTTGAAGAGTAATTTCTATCAGCTCCAAGCTCCATTTGAGCTGTGGTTGGTGCCATTGGATTCGTTGCAATGTCCTCTTTGAGAAGCCTCTAACACCACCACCGACTCCGCCTCCTCCGCCGCCAGGAAGCCCAAAAAAACAGCTTCACGGTGTGGTTAACCCTTGTTTTTTTTGGTAAGTTTCTGAGTTTCAAACTTTGATTTCTTTCAATCCTTCGATCTAGGGCTTGAACCAATGCTTTCATTAGGTTTTTAGGCACCCTTAAATCCTAGTTTTGCCTATAAATTGGATTGATTTGGTCTTGATTGGTTGGGCTTTTATTTGAACTTGTTCTTCCCAAAAACCGCAAAACCGAAACCTAGATTGAGCAATTGGACGATTTAGCAATACCCACTCTCAATTGTTGCTTCTAATGGATTCATATGAGTGTAGGGAGTGAGGATTGAGTGATTAATTTGCTAGATTTGGTCTAGGATTGACGAATTGAAGTTCAAAGAGACTCGCCTTTTTTCCGGAAACCCACGTCGTTGAACCACCGCCGTTGAAGAACCATTTCTCCCGCCTACGGCCACCATAGCGGCTGTGGTTGGTACCAATCAACTCGTGAGGAAGTCAGCTTCGTAACCCAACCGGTCTCGAGCTCGAATTCGGCTTGTGGAGGAAGAATCAAGGTCAAATCCGCGTGGAACTCTTTCGACCCAAGCCCCTTGACCCGATCTATTCATAGGCCACACATGGAGTGGGCCTAACTTGGTGGACCTCGGTCAGTCAGCCCAAGGAAGAAAAAAAATATAAAAAGTAAAAATTTCATGGATCGCAGCCCTTGCCTGAAGCTGCAAAGTCTGAGGTGAGGAAACTTTCTAAATCATTATTAGGTATATTATTTTCCGTAGTTAATTTTATGTTGATTTGTGAATTGATTGGAGTTGATGTGGATGATGGGAGCTTTAATTAACAAAAGGTGGACCGTCAATGTGGCGAGGAGATTTAGAAGTGCAATTAGGGTCTTAAGCCAGTGGTGGATGCCTTGAATTATTATGGATATGCAATTTATTTATTGCTTTCAAAGGCTTAAATTCATTTGTTTATTTATTGTTGCATTAATTTAATTAATTGTTCAATGATTAGTTGACTAGATATTGCGATAAATGCTGGTTGATTGGAATTGAGCTTAGACCAAATAGCAAGTATAGATTGATTGGCTCATAGTTGGAGTGAGCATTGAAGGGAGGGGAAAGCTTAATAGAGCAAGTTAGCCCAATAAGAGGGTAAGGAAAGGTTATGCTTTGGGCGATAGTTTAGATTTGAGAGACGAATAGGGACACTAGGACAGTGTTAAACCTATTTTTAGGGTAGGAAATTAACTCACTAAGATACATCCTAGTATCTCACCCCACCACCCCAAATCTTCTCAAGTGGCCATCTTGGGAAAGATTGGAGAGCTTCAGGAGGACTATGATGATCATCACAGGCGTCCGTGTGAAGGACTTGGGGTTTGGTAGCTGGACTTTTGGAGAGACAATTTTTTTTCCATTAATGGATGTGTAGTGAATACGTAGGGATTCCTTTGATGATTGTATCAAGTTGTAAAGGGCGGGTTAATGGTAGTCTATAATTCAAATACTGGTGTAAGGATAATGAAGGTTAATGCACTGAGTAGTTTGGAAGGTTGTAATTTGATATTTATTTACCACGCTTGTGTTGTATGTAACTTTGATTTTTAAGAAGACTGCATTGGGAACAAAAGAAAAGAAAATTTGAGGTCTGTCGAGCGTTCAGAAGGTGGGGCGTGACAAGCTAGCTTGATTGATTTGGGTTCAGGAGGAATATGATACTTAACTAGGCATGCATATCAATGATTATGTTTAACAATCCCAGACTTTGATCTAGTTTGCATAGAACGGATAGGTTGTATACCTTGTGTAGGAAGAGTAGATGGCTGAGCATTTGGAGTTGAAGTAACTCGTTGGTCTTCTATTGGATCATTAGACAAATGAGTAGATTGAGAAAATTCAATATCATGTGAAGCTCTCTAATCTTCAGATGTCATCATTTCAAGATGAAGGGACGTGAGATTTTGTGTTTCAACTAGTCTTTTATCTTGTACACATCTTGAATGTGTATGTGGTGGTGAGTTGTCTTGATGTGCATTAGGGGATTCAAGGAACTTAACTTCCTATACCCACTAATTATACAAAGTAGTGTACTGAGTATACTCAGTGGTCAGCTTCTTAGTAAATGGAAAGCATGTTTCATCAAACAGGACATGTCGACTAATATATATTCGACCTGTGGCTGGAACGAGACATCTATACCCTTTATGATGTTCACTATAACCCAGAAAAACACAAAAAAGTGACCTTGGATCAAACTTGTGTTGTGTATATGATCGAAGACAAGGGTAGCATGCGTAGCCAAACACCCTCAGATGGTCATAACCTGATTGTTGTTGATAAAGCTTGCTAACTTCAATGTGGGAAGTAAATTGACAATGTAATTAGCCATCATGAATGCATCATCCCAAAATTTCAGAGGATGTCTAGCATGATACAACATAGCTAGACTTAGCTCAACCACATGTCTATGTTTCCTTTCAGGAATACCATTTTGTTATGGGGTGTAAGGACAAGAGATGTGTTGTGTTATGCCACAATTATGTAGATGAGTCTTAAACTTGGAACTAATGAATTCTCCTCCACCATCACATTGGAAACGCTTAATTCGACAATCAAGCTGATTTCAACTTGCTTTTGAAACATAAAAAAGATGTCATGGAAACTAGACTTCACTTTAATTGGATAAATCCAGTTGAACCGTGAGTAGTTATCAACAAAAATCACATAGTACTTAAAATGTTGAAAAGAGTTAACTGGTGAAGAACCCCATATATCACAGTGTATCTTTTCTAAAGGAGTATATGAGATAGAATTAGATAAAGGAAATGGTAAAGCTATACTCTTAGCAAGTTCACAGCTGCGACACAAGACTTGTGTTTTTGTGTTGCAATGAATCAATTTCTTATGTGCAAATACTTCAAAGTCTTCAAGTTGCTGTGAGCCAACCTTTGATGACATGTCTTCTCATACTGTTTTGTGTCTTTAGGTGAAGTATGCCTCATTGACTTGTTGATCCACTCGGTAAAGTCACTTGACTTTCTTTCCTAGCATCGAGATTGTGTTGGTATGATTGTCCTTTACATAAACCCCAGTTTTATCAAAAATAAATTAGCAAGGGTAATCATCTGTTAATTTTAACACAGATAAAAGTTTCTTCATAATTTGAGGAACAACCAACACATCATTCAAGGGTAATGTATCAGACTTTGTATATAATAAAGCATCACCAGTATGAGTAATTGGCAAACAAGAACCATTACTAACCATTACCATATCTATCCCATTGTATTTAGAGTAATTATGGAGCATACTCGAGTTTGCAGTAATGTGACATGTGGCCCAGTGTCTGGATACCATTCATTTCCTTAAGCATCTTCAAGATGCATGGCAACCAAGGCAGTTAGCATTTCCTCAGATTTATAGGAGTTGTCAAAACGATACCAGCAGTGTAATGCATCATGCCCTAGCCTTTTACAGATTTGGCATACTAAACACATTTTATCATCTTGTGCATGTTTGTAAGCTATTTCATTAGGTAAAGGATATGCTTTAGTATTTTGGTACCTTTGTGAGGCATCAACATATGGTCGAAAACCTTGACTATAACCAAACTGTGATGAATTATTATATTGCTGGAAGTGTTGACCCTCTTGTCCACGAGTCAAGTTATTTGTTCTATAACTCTGATTTCTTCCAGAATATCCATCGCTTTGATTTCTATTATTGAAAGGACGTCCTCTTCCATAACCACATCATCCATGAATACTAGTATCTCTTGAACCTCCAGGACCATAATTTTGCCAAGTTGGTTCTTTAATTGATTCCTCTCTCTGCTGAACTTCAGTTTCCCTTTGTCCAAGATAGGCTAAGTTTGAATTAACTTGGCTTGAGGAATAATTTTGTAATCTTGTCTCAAATCTTTCTAGCTGTGATATAACCTCATCATAATATGGTTGAGGTTTCAAACAATAAATGGTAGTTCTGAAACTTTCATACTCATGGCCTAAGCCCTCAAGAACACCAAACATCTTCGATATATTTTTTATTGGTTTTCCAATAGTATTAAGTTGACCACAAATCAACTTATATTCTCTGAGATAGGCTGATAAAACTCAATCTCCTTTCTAACATGCTTGTAATTTTTCCTTCAATTCAAACACTCTAGCGACAAACTTTTGTGTAAATAGATTGAGAAGGGTTTGTCACACCTCAAGCGAAGTTTCCAACCCGATGATCAAATAGTGGGACTTGATTATGTTAGTTTTACTGAAGTCCCATGCCGGTACATTTGCTTTCCATGAAATGGTTATGCATTCTCTTTTAGTTTTTATTTCTAAACATGCAAATTTAAACCGATTCATCAAGCAAAACTAATGCAAAACAATATCATAGCGCCTCGACATAGGTTCCTTTCAGCAATGAATATCAATTTCAAAATGCTTGGTTTAAAGAATGAGAAATTAAATATGAATAGCGTCTTAATTTCTAGCGTATAACCATTCTGAAGATAGTTTTCAACGAAAGTGAGAAAGTAATATCTCCTATCCCTAGCATGAAATGGATAAAAGAAAAGACTTTAAAAGATGATTTTCGTAATAATTTGTTGAGGAATGACATTACTCAAAAATATAAAAAAGAAAGATATAAATAACGAAGAAAAGGAAAATGATATAAAACATCGAAATTGTCGAGACTCCAATGCCGAAAAATGGAATGGGTGAAACTGGTGCTGAACGACGTGCCTCGACATGAGCCAAAGTAATGGTTCAGCTACTATCCAGACGGAAACTGCTTGAAACACTCATGCTCTTTTTATATAGCTTCACGGTCTTATACGCGCACCCCCTTGTAAATGCCCACTTGAGTGACCTAGCTTTTGTTGAGCCTCCAATCGATTTTGCTATAATGCGCCATGGACAATACGCATGATAATGGTAGACTAATTAAATATCAATCAACGTCTTCATGTAATAGCTTAAACTTTTAGATCAGTTGGCAGTGGTCTTACAAAATCTCACATGGTATCAAAGCGGAAGGTCATGAGTTTAAGGCTCCATTCATTCCACAAAAAATGTAGCTTTTCTGGAAAATATTTTCCAAGAAATCATTTTCCTGGAAAATTGATAATATCTTTTGGTGTTCGTTTAAAACTTAAGGAAAACTATAAAAAAATATAATGTTACTTTTTTTCAATTTCTTTTTGTGATACATTGACATACCGTCGGCCACAAGTCTCATCAGGCTCCCACGAGCTACCAATTTGCCACAAGAGGTCATTAACTTGTCAATCCAAGGGAAGTCTCGAGCTCGCCCCTTAAGGCTACGAGCTTGCTATCAAAGGTTGCGATTGATCGATGTCGGGCAAGGTCAAGGCACGCTGTTAAAGGCTAGAATATTTAAAGGTAAATGAAGAAAACAAATAATATTTTTCCCTTTCAAAAAAGTAAAAAATATTTTCCTCATTTTTGAAGGTGTTTTTTCCATTGATGGAAAATATTTTCCTTAACTATTTTGTCTTTCATGAAACAAACGCCGGGTAATTCGGAGAATATTTTTTTGGAAGTTATTTTCCGTGAAACGAACTGAGGCTAAATCTTTTTAGGTCCCTATTTGCCTTGAGCAATTAAATATTAATCAACGCCTTCATTTAATAACTTAAGCTTTTAGAACAATTAGTAGTGGCCTCACAATAAGTCTTACAAATAACCTCCACAAAGTAATTCTTCCATGTTCACCTTTGGCTAGATGACGCCACACATGGAGTTAGCCAAGTTGATGGCCAGAAAGGCTCCCTCCCTTCGGCCCTGAGAAACATAGATCGCCTGCCGTAACCCCCTCCAGACCTCGCTTCTTTCATCAGCTTTGTGAAGCTTCCCTTACCGGCCGTTGAACACTTGCTGGAGGGCGCGGAAACCACCAGCGACCTGCCTTACGACAAGATCCAGTATCTCAAGAAGGCTCACGGCATGCTCCAAGACCCCGGACGGGCTGGATCACGTACGATTTTTCTCCGTATTGGGCCTGCTCAATCTCTTCTAGGCTCAGCGGAAGGAGTGTTGTCTTCACTGCCATGATCATTGCCGGCTTGGGATTCAGTGGGCCAATAGGCTCCAAAGAGGGGAGACTACTGAAAGTCCCAGAGGATCTCACCTAATTCCATATGGAAAGCTGCTGCTGCTGATCTTCAAAAAAGTCGCGCCCCATCTGAGACAGAAAAAGAGATGACGAGACCGCTTATACGGTCACGTCCCTCCCTCTCGCGCGCGGGCATGCGGAGAGAAGCATGTGCCCGCCCCGCAGTGTGGAAATTGCAGAGAGTCTGGATTGTGACCCAAAACGACGCGGGTTCCGGCTCATTGTTCTGGATGGAGTCCAGGAGATGAGGATCTTTGATCACCAGGGATGGAGACAGAGCTTAGGACGAGATGGTGGTCACATGCCCTGAATGTCTCATGGGCTGCCATTGGCTGTACGCTACTCGCCCTCTTTCCCCTGTAAGCTATCTTTTTAGTCTTTCATGTGGTGTTCAGTCATCATCCTGAGCGAAAAATTTGGTCCAAACCGCGACCAAACACCTTGCTTGTAGGTGATGGACCGCGCTACAGACCTGTCTAATCACCGTGACTCTGTCCTCCTCTTGGAACCCCGATCGGGTTGGAATAATCGCCCAAAATTGGTGTCCCGGAGAGCCTCAAGGCAGGGAATGAATAGAGTCATGGATCAACATTAATTGGGTTTATTATTTTCTTGTTTTTACCACAGAAACACGTGAAACATGACAAATCACGACTAGGATTGAGATCGAAATGAAAACTTGATATCCAAGATGACTCAAAACTACTCGAATTGCAGCCATAACCTAAATCGTGGATCAGTCCTTGTTGTTTAGTGCTTTTTAATTAATGTCGTAACCACATGAACGAACCTACATGAATGCTCACCGTTGCATCCTTCCCGAAGCACATCGAACAACAGCAAAGCTCAAAGACACTTTGAGGGGTGTAAAGGATTACTCATGAGATGATCCAAATGGTTTATCATTTATGAGCACGTGCTCTCCTAAGCCCTTGCCTCACGTGATATTTGGATATTTTATTGTTTAAATTCATTAAAGCCTACTAATTTTAAAGATTCTGTTTATTTTACGGAAAATAACTTTCAAAAAAATATTTTTCGAGTAAAAGAAAATATTTTTTCACCAATGGAAAAAACACCTTCAAAAGTAGGGAAAATATTTTCCACTTTTTTTAGAGGAAAAAATATTTTTTCATGTTCTTCGTTTACCTTTAAATATCGTAACTTTTAACAGCATGCCTCAATCTCGTTCAAGACAGGTGCGCTGGTGACCTTTGACAAATATACACCAGAAAATATTTTCCAGAAATGCTATTGACAAATATACTTCGATAGTAAATTTTGCTCAAGCGAAGTTATGAAACTAATAACTTATGCAAAGAGACATAAAATGAACTTGAGATCAGTTTTAGGTAATGTTTACATTAAAACTCCATTTGGCTCCATGCGAAACTTCTTGGCTGGCAGCTTTTATATTGTGGAAATTTATCTATTCCAACTACATTTTGGCCACAGCTTTTATTATCGTTCTTGTGGAAGATCAACACTTTGATTTCGAATGTTCCTGCAAAAGTGTGTCTTGTCGGGGTCAGATATCGATCCCCAATCTTCTTTATTCCATAGAGAATGGATGGGACGGGGGCTTAACTATTTTAATGTGTTGCATTGCCTTCCATTTGTCTGTACATGACAATATGATTGGTTGTTTAGGCCTGGCCTTTTTCGGCTAATATTATATTGTTTGTCTTATTGTACATGGCAAGAGGTTTATGTCTTAACTATGGGCATTACCATCTTGGATCAAGTAGGATTTGAATAGAAACCTGGGTTGCCAGACATTGCCAGACATGAATGTCTCTATCTGGTTGTATGAAAAATTGAACTCGTATGGTGCAGAATGCGCATGCATAAATTTAATCCTTAATCTTATATATGCTCCGTCGAGTTCATACACTAGCCAATATGCTTCTTTGCTGTGCATTCTGTTTCGAACTTCAACCGCAACTTATACAGTATATCTATCTATACTTTCAAGGAATCGAGTATCTGTCTAACTCCCTATATAGAGTAATATTTGTTGAAAGCTAGCGATAAATAGGTGATTTAAAAAAGTCTTGACAATTTAAAATGAAAATGAAATAGTCTAGTTTAATACAATCAAACTTGTGGAAAGTTAAAGTCTGAACAGTAATATTAATAAGATGATATTCACTTGTGTGCAAATTTCATTTAGAGAAACTAAACAAGGGTTGAAAGATAAAGAAAATTGAACACAAAGTTTATAATGGCTTGACTTATGGCAAGCCCACGTCCATTGTCCCATGTTGATAGCCTATTAGCTGGTTTCCACTAATCAATCATTAAAAGATCTTGTAGTTAGCGGTAGTTCCCATACTTGTGATAGGTTTAACTGCCTCACAAAATCACTTTTTCGATGCTTCTCAAAGATTACAATTTGTAGCTCATGAAAGATAAGTATATAAGATTGAATTACTATCAGACTTTGGAATTTTTTATTCAGGATCTCTCTCTTTTTTCGACACCTTGGTCTCCTCTTATTCATCTACTTCCAATCTATTCAAGGGACAATCTTTAGAGAATTATCTTCCAATCAACCCATTGGACAAAATCTATTGAGAAAATTAGCTAGGTTTCAAGTGATAAAACTTGAGTCCCCTTTGATTTGGTTAAGCATACAAGTAAATCTTTGGTTTCCATAAGTAGAGTTTTTCAATTAAGGAAAGTAGACTGCATTTGTAACGATTATAAATCAATATGGATGTCTTGCATGAAAAATTACATTGCAAAACTATCCTCAAGATCAACGGATAACTATTACCTTTGAATAGAAGATTCGAGCCAGATTACTAGATGTGACAATAGTCAAAAAGAGAATTCCAATGTCTGGTGATATTCGGCTATAGCGTAGAGTTTGAACTCTGCTGATATTCTCATATGGTTTTGCCAATATCCATAATATGTGCTAATAATATTCATGAAATAATCATCTTATGCTATGGCTACAACATTCAGAACAATAATGTTTGAATAACATTACTTTTATTACCAAAACTATAAATAAAATAATTTTAGGAAAGTGACTTCAGTTAATTTCATTACATTTAGTACCAATGCTATAAGTTTTGAATCAAATTTAGATTTTCATTTTTTATTTTTATTTTGGTTAAAAAAGTGAAAATTTACAAAAAAAAAATTGAAACCTAATTAAATCGTCTCTTAAATCTCTATAATACGGGTTATTTTGTATTGCTTTCTTTTTTAGGGAAAAACACTAGGATTGCTACTTTTGCATTTCTTTTTGCTTATACTTGGTTGTGCACTTTCATTACATTGACTATTATTTTTCTTTTTAGCATGGTTAGGAATTTTTATAAAAACATTGCATGGTCAATAGTGGATTAGCGTTGAAGTTGATATAATACTGCATGAGTACGCCCTAGTTAATAACATAATCAAGCCTAGTTAACGAAAGGGCACTAGTTCTCTATTAGTATAATCAAGTCCCCATTCCTTAATTTCTAGTTGTGTAGAAAGTGAAGTGTTCTTCCGTGCTTTACTTAGTTTCTAGCTAATCCCTAATAAGCTAGTGGTGACTCCTTACATGAGTTTCTATTTGTTGTAAATCAATGAAAATTTCTTACATCATGCTAGATATGGGCTTAGGAGAGCTCGTGTTCACAATGGATGAGTCAGATGAAATTACTATTAGATAATGTATTTGAGCCATTTTTTAGGAATACCAATTTGAATCTCCTCATGAGGGTGGCCCATTGATGGGTAGGCCATGATATCTTAGCAACTCTATTGGAAACTTATGGACTTAGGCCTAATAAAATTGATTGTTGTTAACTAATGTACTTTCATGGCGGCACTTATTTGAAAATGGGGGTGGGGGTAAGTCCACCAATAATGTGTTAAATGTTCTTGTAGGCTGCGAGTCATGAGGGGTGGAGTGTTTGTTAATCAATATGTTTTGCACGAAAGTGTAAGAATATGTGTTTGAAGGTGCTATTGAAGCATTGTTTAATAGAAGTTGTAATGCATGATTTTGTAAAAGCTTTAGTACTACATTTTGCACTCACAATCTATAATCTATTACCTCAGTTGCATAAGAAACCCATAGGAGGTGCCAAAAAAGAAGTTGTAGTAGAATGACTTGTGGTGATCTCCTTTTGGTCATGCTCATTTTGATTAGCAATAAAAAGGATTGTCATATGTAAGCATGGAGTGGGGAAAATTCTTATGATCTAATTGGAATGGAAGCCTTAAGGCTTTTAGAATTCCACAATTTAGTGAGCCTTACAAGTCAACATGAGATATGTCTTTGTGATTGCCATGTTTTATTTTCTTTTGTTTATCATAGGTATGGATGTTCTCTTGTATATTTTAAATTCACATTTGTTTCTTTCACACCATGTAATTTCGTTCTTCTACATTAAATTTCATTTTTATCATAATAAATGATGATTCTTAAAAATGCCTCTCTAGATTTAGATATAATGGGTCTTCCTGAACTTCGAATCATATTGATCTAGAGGAAGGCATTGGGACACATGTGGGTTATTGAATTAGACAGAGAAATGAAGGAGCATCATGCTTCAAGGGAATACAACACTCGAAATGCTAATCCAGAGGTCGAAGTCGTTATCCCATGCATCTCTTCTAGTCTGATTCCAAGAGAAACTAAAATGGAGAATATTATGAGAGAAAGAGATGAAGCCCTAACTTTGGTTGAACATTTGACCGAATCAAACAAACGTATCCATAATTTGCTTTCGAAAGACCTCATTTGGAAGTTTATTCATATTCCATTAGGGCATTTTTTTAATGTAATCTTTTCAATTTTTCTAGATATGATGTTTAAGATTTTTCTTATATGGACTTTCGGCCATGATGTTTAGGAAGTTTTGTTCTTTAATGTTATCTTCTTTATTTTGGCGTCTGTATAGGGATCCTCCTTTTACAAATTCTGATGTACATAGTGGAGCTGCTATATTTTTTTCCAATGAAATATGCAAGAGGCATTTTGATCAATTACTATGAGTTACTCATAGCAATCTTATACTTTTCTATGAAGAAATTTCAACAAGAAACCGTTTATAAAAAAATTCGACTTATATAAAGATTTCTTATGTTTATTTTGTTATAGAAATATAAAATTGAATGGTTGTAATCTTCATTTTATCTATTCCCCATGTACTAATTACGTACTTTTGTTTATTTTGCAAAAAACTAGGTATCACAAGTACGGGTTTGAGGCGATCGCCTATTCACACATGACCAGGAGTCTTAAGCATGAATATTGAAGAATAGAATGCCCGTTTTACTGCCATTGACAACAAGATTAATGAGTTGGCTACTCAATATGCACAATTCGCTGATGAAGTGAAGGCTTCCTTAGTGTCGTCAAGTCAAATCAAGTAACACCTAAAGCTATTCTCAAGCCTATGAATGTTGAAGTGAGGAGGTAATGTGCAAGCATTGACTCCAACACCCGTTGTTGTGGATCTTGATCGTATTTCATATGTCATTTCTACACATATGAGGAAGATAATAATAGGAGATTTGCTAAATTGGAAGAGAAATTCCGAGCCTTGCAAGGATATAAAGCTGATGTAATCGAGGATTTGTCTCAATGTGCTCAAATAAATTTTCCTGAAAAGTTCAAGATTCCTAACTTCAAAAAAAATGATGGAAATGGAGACCCAAAGGTCCACTTGAAATATAATCTCAATCGGATGGGAAGATATGCTCAGAATAGTCCTTTGATGATTCAGACATTCCAATAAAGTCTATCCAGACCAGCTATACAGTGGTACAGACTATCGGAGTCAAGAAAGATTAAGAAGTAGGAGGATTTAGCTGAAACATTGTACTTCAATAGAAATATAATAATGAGATAGCTCCTACACGTGAAGTGTTGGCTCGAACTGAATAGAAGAAAAATGAGACCTTTAGAACGTTTGTCCAAAGATGGCGCAGTGTAGCTGCCCAAGTTTGTCTTCCCCTTGATGAGAAAGAAATGATGGATCTCTTCCTCAAAACTCTCCCTGATGAGTTCTATCAAAAGATGATTGGCTCCAGCTTTCAAACTTTCTCTCGCTTGGTAGGAGTTTGTGAAAGAATAGAAGGAGATATGCATGATGGCAGGATAAACAAGGGAACAAGCCCAAAGTTCCCGAATAAGAAAGAGAAAGAAGTTGAAGTAGCATATGTTCAAGCTTTATCAGCACCAAAATCTTTCTCGACACTTTCTCAGAAACCACTACCGCATAATAAAGGGCCAAGGAACTATGGTCATAACAAGATAGCTCCTAGGCAATTTATCCCTCTTCCCAAGCCATTATCGCAATTATTGCCGTTGATCGCAAGGCATTTGACTGCTAAGGAATCCCGCTTGAAAGTGCTCCCACTTATGTTGGTTTAGACTAATTACTTTGAAATTGCATATACACTTCCTAATAGGTTTTATGCCAAAAAGCTGGGACACCTTAATTGTGTCGATTCACAATGCCACGTTGGTTGGAGCATTGACTGTGAAGTTAGTAAATGATAGATTTCTAAGTAAAGAGCAAACACACAAAGATGAGGGGTATCACAACTATGCTAATAGAACTCTTATTGCGAATGAACAGAAGAAGAAAGTAAATCATGGCAGTAGCAAAAGTCATGGACCTAATGGTTGTTTAATCTCAAGGTTAAGGACTGAGAAGGGAGCTATTTTTTAATGTGGAAAAATTAGACATCTCACTAGAGATTGTTGATTGGCAACAGTTAAGGAGCAAGTTGAAGTATTGACGGCAAAATTATCTGCGTTTATGAGAGCATTAGCTTAACAAGTGGGGGCACTTCACGGCCAATTAATTCTGGAGCCTCCTTTCACGTAGTCCCCAAGAGGGGGTTTTTGTCTTCATATACAATTGTAGACTTTGATCTCGTGAAGACGGGTAATAATGGCTCATAAAAAATTATTGGTATAGAAAGTATTGAGATCAAGACCAGCAATGTGTGTAAGCTAATCTTGGAAGAGGTAAGTTATGGACACAATATTCACCTTAATCCGATATCTAAAAGAAAGCTAGATACTAATGATTATGATAGTCACTTCAACGAAGAGAAGTGGAAGTTAACCAAGGGCAACTTGGTGGTGGCAAGAAGAGTGAAAGACATATTACTCTATACCACATAAGTGTATCTATGTGGCAGAGATGTTAATGTAGTGAGGGAGTATCATCCAAATTTTAGCGCAATAGGTTTGGACATATAGGTGAGAATACAATGAAGCTTCTCACGTCGAAAAAGTTACTCCTACACATAAAAAGGTACCTCTCAACCCTTGTGAGGATTACATTACAAGAAAAATTAATAAAGTTGCCTTTAAATCTACTCCACTATTGAAAAAGACTAATTGACTAGATTTGTTGCACAGTGATGTTTGTGCTATAACTTTGAGAACTGTTAGTGATGCTTCCTTTAATGTAACCTTTATAGATGACTTCTTAAGAAAGGTGTGGTTATTGCATTGAAAATAAAAGATCAAGTTCTTAACAAGTTCAAGGATTTACATGCGAAATTAGAAAGGGGGACCGGCAGAAATTTGAAGTGTGTGACGGCTGACAATTTTCGGATATACTGATGACCTTTTGAGGATTACTGCAGTGCTCATAACATAAAATTCGAGAAAACAGTGCATAAGAAAACACCACAACACAATAGCGTTGCCGAGAGAATAAATCGAATAATATGTATACTCTTCTATCCAAAGTTGTCAAGCTCCTTTTAGGGGCAGACAAGGAGAACATATGTGAACGAGCGAAGGGCAAAAACTTCTGAGGCCAAGAAGTCTATGGAAGGAAGTGTCTTTTAGCTATGTGGGGGCATCTTCTTGAGTTGATCAGGGATTAAATGGCGAAGAGGATAAATTTGCTTGCACACGCCCCACTTATCTGCACATGTAAGACGTTAAGATTTAGGATCTTCCATGCACTTATGATTGGGCATCTTTTTTCCCAAAGTATCAAGGGAAAACACGTCTTTCGATTTTATATAACAACATATGTGTATAGCATTTTAAAATATACAAAAAATTGATTTTTAGTGTCATTTAATCTGGCCAATTCGGTCAATTAGTCCAATCAGTCCGGTTGCTTGTACAAGACCCAAAATTGGTTAGATTCCACTTAAGAACCATCCAATACTAACCGATCAGGTTCTCCATCCAACTTAAAATCTGTACTCACCCTCAACCTTTAATATTGACTTTATAATTTGGGATATTCATCTGTTTGGGTCTATATTCCTCTTTTATGGCTACATTCAAGTAATAGTTTTTCTCTTTATTAATGCATGTGCCACTTGGTGTAAAATGTTTTGGATGCATTTGTTTTGCGGATAATAAAAGATTTGAAAATTATTTGCAAAAAATATTTGACTATATCACACATAAAAATAAATGAACGAAACATATGTCTATCACGCAAGAAAGTGTGTAGGTATAAGTTGTCTTTAATAGTAAAAATATTTTTCAGTAACTAATAATTTTACACGACATAAGTGATCATTTTGAGAAAAAATTTTATCGAAATTATGTTTTGTGAAAACAAAAGGAGTTGAAATTGAATACAGAAGAACGACAATGTGACCGGCAACTCGTGCTAATGTTTGCATTAATATAAAAAGTTTTCCATTAAAATTGCAGTATGACCGACCCACTTACACCCACCTATTCCAAATAGTATAATATGCCTTGTCCTATTTTCAAAATGAGCAATGTGTGTGGATTGTAAGTAGAATATGTAGAGAATTACCCACATAATCAATCCAGTAAAGATTTTATTCAATGTCTAGTGAACTTAAATCCTCTCATTATACCCATGCATAAATCTTCAGAAGCCCTCCAAAGCATTATAAATAGAAACATTTAATCGTTTATTCACGTGTCAACATTTTAATTTTATGAAAGTTCAAGTGTTTTAAGTTCTATTTGTTCAACGGAAAACAACTTCTAGGAAAAAAGAATTAGGATTTTCTGACCTTTGATTCACATATAAATATTTTTTGTTAATAAGAAAACACCTCCAAAAATAGAAAAAATAATTTTCTCTTTTAAAAAGAAGAAATCATGTTCTGTCGTAATCCTTTCATCCAGATCAAACACGTTCTCATGCATTCCTTTAATTGTTATTGATTTTTATTTTTTACCCTTTTGATTTTCTGATTTAAAAATTTGAACTTTAATTACCTTCTCTCCTTTTTTCTTCCTCGACTAGTCACCAACCACAATGACTGATGGTGAGATCAAGCCTCGGCAACTATTGGTGAGGCTTGAGCTCACCAGCCGTCGTGATGACCGATGACTAGCCAATGAAGAAAAAAAAGGATAATAAAAAGAAAGGAAGCTAATAATTTTAAAAATGAAATATTTGTTAATTTTTCCAAGAAAATGAAATCATATTTTTTATACCAAATGGTGGAAAATACTTTCTATTTCATTTTTGAATTTCGTTCAAAACATAAAATGCTTTTTGAATAATATTTTCCAAAAATGCTCCATGTTTCACGAAACAAATGTAGCCTTAAATCTTAAAAATCTGTAAGTATTTGAGCAACAATATTTGATTTGGTAAAATGTATCCCGAAAGGTATCCTTGGTTTCGACCATGTAATCACCGAGATCTATTGTTTCATGTATTAATTTATAAGAAGAATTCCATTTTCATACCGGAGCTTCCTTTTAAACTATGGAAAGCACAAATGAAATCCCAGGACATTAGGGTGCAAATGGAAATGTTTCTGTTCCGATGAACAATTTCTTTTGAGGAACATTTCTTTTCTATTTCTACTCCCCAAAATAATTTCTGAGTAAAATAAAGCGTTTGGTAACTACACAAAATTTCTATAACTGGAATAGAAAAAGAATAGGAATGTGTTTGGTACGTAGAACAATTTTGTTCTTTTCATTTTTTCTTCTTGCTCATGGATGACTGAATGCCGCCAACCGCCACTTGTCGCACGTCGCTTCCTCCTCCTGTCGCCGCCTGATCACTGCCCACAGCCTACCAGCCTCCGCTGTGACAATCAGGGGTCAAGTGGCGGACAGTGGCGGCCAACGGTCAGAGGATGCTAATGGTCGACGACAGTCAATAAGCGGTGGAGGCAGCTGACGGTTGGAGCAAGGTGGCAGCCAGGGTGGTCTACGATCGGCAGCACCGATGCTAGTGATTGATGGTCAGTGGCGCCGATGCCGACGATCAACGATCAGTGACGCAGCAGCACCGGTCGGTGGTGGCTCCAAGCGACCAGAGTTGGCTGCGGTAAGAGAGAGGAACAAAAGAAAAATAAAAATGAAAATTAACTTATTTCTAGAAATTGTTCTTGGGAACAAAAAATTACTTTTTTTTGTTTCTTGTTTTTGTTCTTGGGAACAAGATACACAAAACAAGGTGGCCCCAGTATAATTGGAGTCATCTCTAACATTGCTCTTCGGCAATGGTGTATGCAGAAGTCGATGATCCCTCCCAACACATATTTTTTACTTGTATGAGATAATATGGGTCATAAATATGTTAGCTTAAAAGATTAAATGAGTCACTTACTAACCTAATGGGTCATAAATGGGTTATCTAATTAGTTTTAAAGTGTCATTAACAAGTCATTTTTAAAATACGAATATTCTGATATTCTAATTATTTTTAATATTTTAAAAATAAATTTTCTTTTATTCCCTTTTTTTCCCTCTTTCTCAGCCGATCGCCAACCAAGAGGTGAGAGACAAGCTCACCAAACTCCGAGGAGGCTGAGCTCGAGCCACATTAAGGTTAATGAGCTCAAGCTCGCCCTTAGTCGACGAGGCTTGATCCTCGCCTCGAGCAAGCTCGATAGGCCGGCTCTTAAGGTGCAAGGTGCCAACTCGACTTTGATGGATCTGGTGGTGAGGTCGAGCTTGTCGAAGGACGTCAAGCTTGAGACTCACTCTATTTGGTGAGGTCAAGCTTACCTTAAGCCGCTGAGGTTGAGACTCACCGAATTTGATGAGCTTGACCTTGTCTTGACAAGTCTCGAGCGTCATCTGAGATAGGCAAGGTTGAGCTCGTCAAAATCTAGCGAGGCCGAGCTCGTTGAAATCTGGCGAGCTGGAGTCTCGTCAACGACTGGAACTGGAAAAGCAAAATTAAAATAGATTTTAAAAATTAAAATTAAAATTAAAATTTGGAAAAAAAATTAAAATTTTCAACTAAATTGTATTGCATAAAATTATTTAAAAAATAATAAATTTTTTTTCTAAACATTGTTAAATATAAAAGTGTTTTAACAATATGAGTTGGATCGGATATGAGTCGCTAAAATTGTATTGTACAAACATGAGTCAAAACGGGTTAAATGGGTCAATATGGGTCGGACCATTTTTTAACCGACCCACCCATTTGAAGATGATGTTCTTAAAACTCGAATACCAAGGACCATGTCAAGTTACGCACATGCTTGTCTAAACCTGAGTCCACTGCGACTTGGTCAATGATGGCTATTATGAGGTCCTCGCATGACCGACGGCCCACGCGCAAAGTTCATTGACTCTCCTAGTCAATTGCGGCATTTAAGCCACTCGATTTTGCCTACGTCGCTCGTAAATGTCACGTGACTTTTCTGGTTAACCACTTGCCCAAACGAAAGAGACTTGTGCGACTTTGAATAGTCCAAGCATGCATATCTGTTCATAGGTGGATGGGCCGTCATCATAGTTGTCCACATTCTTTTCAAGTTCCGATGCGGTCCATCCAACACCACCCATTCTCCCAAGGCATTTTCAAAAGCATACTATTCTAACAAAAGGACGAGAAACAGTACGCTAATGTCGGTCGACGCAAAGTCAACATTTAATTATCAATGACATAGAGTAAAGAAAAAGTTATTGCGTTATGACAAAGGATTGCGGAATTGTTATGACGTATTCTCTTATTGGAGCAATCGCTGCTCATCAAGAACGTTTAACTAGATCAATCCATAAGAAAAGAAAAAGGATTGCCTCTTCATTTTGGCAGAGGAGGGATGCTCTGCTCGTTCCTGAAGAAGTTGTCGGGATCAACCGCGGTTTTCACTTTGACCAACCTCTCAAAATTGTCATTGAAGTACTTGAACCCGTAGACTTTCCCTTCTTGGAAGCTGTTCTTGCCGTTGGTGCTAGTCCCAATGTCCAGGTCTCTGTAGTTCAAGTATGTACTCCTTGGGTTCTTCGACACAAATGGAGTCGTGTAACTGTACAGCCTCCTGATTTGCGCCAAGTAATTCTTCTCCAGTTCCGGGTCATCCTCGTTCCAATTGATGGAGTACTGAATTTTGAACAGATTTCCGGCCCGGTGTGGGAATGGTGTCGCCGACGCCGGGATCTCGCTCATCCGCCCCCCGTATGGATTGAACACGAGCCCCACTTTCCCCAGTTCGATCATCTTCTTCCAGAGCCAATCGAGATTAGCCTTCGAGATTGGAGTTTGGACGTAGTCCGATTTCCTCTTGAGGAAGTTGGTGGAATCTTCTCGGCTCAACAAGGTCTCTGGGGCCGGGATGGTGCCATTGTCGTGGCCGTCCCACCAGAGAACCGACTGGATCCAACTCATCTCCGTGCAATTCTCTTTCTTTAACCCCATTTCGGGTAAATCCTTGTCAGTTATTGCCAGTAGTTGATCTGAATTTCCTAGGAACAATGTAACCACAGAGGCCCTCAACGTTTTCTGTCCCTTTTGGGTCTTGGAAGTGACTGGTTGCAGTAGAAGCCTCATGAATAGACCGTGGTCAGTGCTAGGAGCCACGAATTGCCATTTGTAAACAAGATCCGTCGCATTCTGGTCGAGCGTCTTTTCAACCCGAAAGACGGTGACTGTCTCCGGGACCGGGACTAGCTTAATCTGATAAGCCAGAATGACTCCGAAGCTCGCCCCACCTCCCCCGATGATGGCCCAGAACAAATCCTCTCCCATGGCTTTTCTATCGAGAATCCGCCCCTCCACGTCCACCATCCTCGCGTCAAGGACGTTGTCGACCGACAGGCCGTACTTCCGCAGCATGTTGCCGTACCCGGCGCCGCTCAAGTGGCCTCCGACGCCGACAGTGGAACAAACACCAGCAGGGAAGCCATGGACCTTGCTCTTCTCCCAAATCCGGTAGTATAACTCTCCCAGAGTCGCTCCGGCCTGAACCCACGCGGTCTCCTCCTTGATGTTCACGTCGATTGACCGGAGGTTGAACATGTCGAGGATGAAGAAATCATCGTCGGAGACGTACGATATGCCCTCGTAATCATGGCCGCCGCTGCGGATCTTCAGGTGTACGCCGAGGTCCTTGGAGCAAAGGACAGCGGCCTGCACGTGGGACTCCCGCGTGGGCGTTACGATGACGAGCGGCTTCGGCGTCGACGACGAGTTGAAGCGGCGGTTACGGACGTAGGACACCAGGACGCTGGCGAAAGAGGAGTTGTCCCGCGAGTAGACGATGTCGGAGATGTGGTCGGACGGTTGGGTGCGGCGGGCGAGGCACTGGAGGAAGGCGTCGTACGCCGAGTCTGAGGCAGCCCATGAAGGAGAGAGATGGAGAGAGACGAGGATGAGGGGAAGGAGAGCAAAGAGGGAAGAAAGAGAGCTTAGCGGTTTCATTTCCGTGTTAATCTTTCTGTAAAGCAACCTTCTTTCGTGCGGTTTGTGATGGAGGGGTCTGGGTCCATTGTTTTATACATGCATCCAACACATGTCGCCTTCTTGGAAGCCTAACCTTTGCCAGGAAAGTTCAAAGGAAAATGCTTTGCCAGGAAGAATCTTATTTGCCATTTGGCCATCACGAGCGCAATTCGTATAAATCCATCATGGAGAGAGAGATAACCACGTTCTCTATATCGACATCATGTGATGGTCCATCCGCTGGTCAAGTTGCATTAAATATCCACACCCTGTTTTAACATTTTTCAATATTATCCCTACCTCTTTAGGTTATCAAAATTTATCCTTTTGAGTTCATATCCTATCTATCTGCTTTCCATGAACTACAAGATCAGTTACCCTTCTGCCTCTTTTAGTTAGCATTACGTATTTACAAGGTTCCTCTTAAGGCGCTATTTTTTTTAAAACAAAACGTAGCTGTCATTTTTTAATATACCAAACTAATTCATGTGACACCATTTGAAGGTCTGTCAATGACCAAATTGAAAAAGAAACCTTCATTTTAGGATACCAAACAAATTGCCTTTGACCATATCGAATGCATCCCCCCTTTAAAGTGAACAAATGACCTACAGTGTTGACTATTTCAGCATTATGTATCTTACAACATTCCTATTGAGGTCATACTTTCTTTAAGGCAACCTAATTCTTTTTTATGTACCAAACTAATTCGAAATATAATATAAGTAAAAATTGCTGATATAAAGCTGTACAAATAAGCTCTGATTTGAAAGAAAAAAAAAGAGTGATAAAAAAAGAAGAAGAAGTGGGGACAAATTTGATTTTCAAGGACGAATCTAACGAAATGTCCCCTCTCATGTAGGTGCTAAAGGATCTGGGAGAATTTGACACAAGATGTGATGGTTTGGGCAGTGTTATGATAGGATTAAAACTTCGGGAAGAAGTTAAAAACACTCGGAAAGGTTGAGATTTATTTTGTCATTTTGCCTGTACCCAGTGGACCACGAAGCATCAAGTGTTATTGAAACTTGCTTTCAGGAAACTAACAAAAGATAATAATAATTCTCCCTTGAGGTGCGATCCTATAAGTCTACTTTGAAATTTGACAGTGTATTGGCCGGCCACCTGACAAAATTTACCTAATAAACAGGTTAGAAAAGAGAAGCATATGTTTTGTTTATAATTTTAGTGTCTGGATTAAATCATTGCATTATGTGCCGGCAGTATTTATTTAATAAGATCTTGAATTTTTCTTCTTCTTTTCCGTACATTACAGATTTGACCAAAGAGAGCGCTGACCATACGGGCAGATTCTTATCCTAATTGGAACTATGGGCGGATGGGCTTCCCCCATACTAAAGTACAAGTCAAATAAATTGACCGATTGATGGGGCTACGGTATCTTCCCATAGTGGTTAATTCGGTGACTTTTCCATGTTTAGTATAAGTGGTAATATTCAACTTGACTCGATTTTTCTGAATCTACCCTTGTCTGTTATTTTTAACTTAATTTAGACATTATGGTTAGACATTTCATAATTTTAAACTCTTGGAACTTTCGCAACACTCAAATGATAGATGAGTAAAATCACACATAATCTTTTCAAATTTAATTAATAACTTATATTTTGGTGGAAAAGAGTGAAAAAGAAATGTCATTTGCCACTTTTGCTTAAATGTAAACGGAACCTTGGATATCGTTTTCTCAGGAGAAAAAATGTCCAGTGTCTGAAAGGTCAAGTGCGAAGAAAGTTCAGCCGGACATATCTCTCCAGATTCATTATCTTAGCACATGTTCTTTCCTTTTCATATGAGGACCCGCTGAACATAGGAATATGCCAAGAAGAATATTTAGATTAAAATTCTCAAGGCATCTAGAAAAGGAGGAAAGAGAAAGATAAATAATAATTCAAAAGGTTCGGGCAGAAATGCACTTATCCGCTTCGCCTTGCGCCGTAGTTTGCGGCCAATTATCATCCTCAAAGGAAAGAAATAAATTTCTTGTTTCAATCAATTTGTTAGGTCAATAGTCATCTCAGTAGATAAAGATCATTCTTTGGGCGATTCAATGGAATTGATGAATTAAAATAAAAATAAAATAACTTGCGTAAAAGGTGAGAGAGGAGAGTGGGACAAGTGCGAGGGAAGGTAAAAGAAGCATCAACAATGAAAAAATAAAATAAAATAAAAGATCATCATCTCGATTCCCCTCCAAAATTATAGATAAAAAATCACCGGTTCTAATTTTATAGAACTAGAAACAGTACCAATGCTCCAAAGGATTGTACAAAACCAACCGATCTGGTGCAGTTTAGGCAATTCTCGATTTAGTTGCTCCATATTGCCTATCCCTAGTACGAACATGCGATTGTCTTAACCTATCTCCTAATGATGAGGATCAAATGAGGGGACTTGAGATTTTCTTTTTGTGCAATGAAGGAAATGGAGTGTTAATAGAAATTCCAAAGCCTTGAATTGAATAGTTAAGTCTGAGGGAAAAAAAGATGGATTTCTCATCCTTTCGATTTGATTAATTTCCATAATACTAGGTTCTTCTCACAAGAGTCCTTGATCAATTTCCAACGTCAACATTGTGTTGTATCAAACAATCGAGATCAAAAGTGTGAACTATATAACTCACAGATAATAAAATCATAGTAAAATCATGGAGTTCTTTTTAAGTGATACTAATAAGTATCCCTCATTGAGGTGATATTCATCTTATATTTTGTTTTTTGGGATGAAAATTTTGAATACAATATTTTTAAGCTTCAATTCTTATCAAATATAAATACAAATTAGTAGCAGTGTCATAAACTTCAGTTGATATTATCTGTATAATTTTTTAACAGATTTATTAATTATGAAATTATGTGAATGTTTTATATTCATTGCAATTCAATCGCTACGTAATGTGTACACTGTTATAGTTATGGTTAATGGATCAACGAAAGCCAATAAATTAATATACGTCTTTTATGTTCGCGTATCTCTTGAATTCATGAATCTCCTAAACTTTTCTGTTCACGTATCTATCGAATTCATGAATTTCCTAGATTCATGTATCTTTTAGTTAATGTACTTATTGAGTTCACGAATCTCTTGGTTTCACGTATCTCTTGATTCATGAATTTCGTGGATACATGAGTCTATTTAATTTATGTATCTCTTTTGTACATAAACTAAAAAGCTCTATAAATAGATAGGAGCATAGAGCTTCATTACATTGAATTGTTCCGACTCAATTCCAAAAGAGATTTGATTTACTATTCTACTCTTCTGATTTTTCTAGGTGTACTGGTTCAATTGAACGGTTCGACTGAGTCCTGTTTGCATGCATAGTGCTAATCCAAACAGGTTCGAGGTGTTGTATCTTGGAAGGCATCGTTTGTGAATCTGCAGAGCACCATTGGTAGGAACTAATCCCCTTAAGGAGATTCAGATATCCGTACTCCACCTCCATTACATTGAAATTATGGTTACAACGAATAGTTTGTTTTCTTTGGAATATATTTCTACAATCTTAAGGCAATTAAATCACTCATTGTTTGTTGTTCTTGTTAGATTATTGAGATGGCTGAAAACAATCAAATGCCTTTCAATGTCCAAAATGTTTCAGGAGATGTTTCTGTGGTTGATTCGACCGTTGCTATGGAAGATGTTTATCCCTATGGGTCTGAATTTGTAGTAGCCAATGCTACGGACCCTTGGGCCAAAACCAATTTCGGTGGTGCGGGTACAAGTCATTCGACTTGTATGCCCTGGACTATTTTTCAAAATAATATAAGCTAAATGGCTTTTGGCTTTAATTCTGGAAGGATAATTTAATGAACATTGCCTACTATGATGGCAACACCTCCAATTACAGCTAATGAGAAATTGGGGAAATTCACCAGAGTAGGCTTTAAGCAGTGTAGCAGAAGATGTTCTTCTATCTGACCATGTTAAATCAGATGAAGTATTTATCAGAGGTGTGCCCGGTAATTATTTCATATGAGCATGACGTCATGATGTTCGGTGCATTGGAGGCTTGGAAGCATGGGGACTTTTTATGCTGAAATTATTTTCTTAAATGTTCAGTGAACTCTCTATATAATGTTTATTGTAAAATTGAATTTGCTAAACAGTTATGGGAGTCCTTAGAGAAGAAATACACGACTGAGGATGCTGGCACCAAGAAATTCGTGGTCGTTAAATTCTTCGACTACAAGATGGTGGATTCTAAATCTGCATAAGTCAAGTTCAAGAATTGCAATTAATTCTAAGTGACATATCAACTGAGAGAATGATGCTTAGTGAATCATTCCAAGTGACGGCCATGATTGATAAACTGCCTCTAGGTCGGTCATATTTCGAAAATTATTTGAAGTACAAACTAAAGGAGATGAGCCTTGAAGATCTCATTCCGCGCCTCATAATCGAGGAGGACAATAGAAGGAATGCGAATCCTTCCTCTGAGCCAAAGGCCAACATTGTAGAATCTTCCAAATCCAAACAAGATTAAAAAAGGAAGATGCCCTTTCAAGGAAAAGGCAAGCAAAAGGAATAGTTCCAGAAATTCCAAGGGACATGTTTTATATGCAACAAGCTTGGCCATTGTGCTAAGAATTGCAAAAGGCGCCCGAAAGAAGGCAATAACGATGGTGCAGTCCAACAACTGAATTTGATAGAAGATATTGAGAAACCGTCTGCTATGGTAATGTTTGAAACATCTCTAGTGTCGAACACTAATGGTTGGTGGCTAGATACAGGTGCCACGAATCACACATGCGTAGATAAACACGTGCTCTTGTCTTATGAGAAAGCTGAAGAAGATGAGAAGATTTATATGGCTAACTTTGCATTAACAAAGATTGCCGGAAAATGAAAGTTATCCTAAAATTTACATCTGACAAGGAGGTCGCATTACTGAATGTGTTACATGTACCAGAGATTCGAAAAAAATCTAATTTATGGCCCCATACTTATAATGAAGGTTTTCAAAGTTGTATTTAAATCTGACAAGTTTGTACTTTCAAAAGGGGGATGTATGTTATTTCTAATTTTAAACTATTGAAACTTTCACAATACTCAAATGTTAGACTTGTAAAATCACGCATTATCTTTTCAAATTTAAGTAAATTTATATTTTGGTGGAAAAGAGTGTAAAAAAAATGTCATTTGCCACTTTTGCTTAACTGTAAATAGAACCTTGGATATCGTTTTCTCAGGAGAAAAATCTCCAATTTCTGAAAGGTCAATTCAAAGGAAGTTCAGCCGGACATATCTCTCCAGATTCATTGTCTTGTCGTACATGTCCTGTCTTTTTCATATGAGGACCCGCTAAAGATAGGAATTTGCCAAGAATAATATTAAATTAAAATTATCAACGCATCTAGAAAAGGAGGAAAGAGAAAGATAAATAATGATTCAAAAAGGGTCGAGCAGAAATGCACTTATCCGCTTAGCCTTGTGCCGTAGTTTGCGGCCAATTATCATCCTCAAAGGAAAGAAATAAATTTATTGTTTCAATCAATTTGCAAGGTCAATAGTCATCAAAGTAGATAATGGTTCGAATTAAGTTGATTACTTTTCCGAGCACTTTCATTCTTTGGGCGATTCCATGGAATTGGTGAGTTAAAATAAAAATAAAGTAATTTGTGTAAGAGGTGAGGGAGGAGAGTAGCACAAGTGAGAGGGGAGGGAAAAGAAATTGTATCAACAATGAAAAAACAAAATATAAATATAAAAGATCATCATCTCTATTCCCCTCCCAAATTGAAGATAAAAAATCACCAGCTCTAATTCTATAGAACTGGAAACTCTATCAATGCTCCGGAGAATTGTCCAAAACTAGTTGATCAGATACAGTGTAGGCAATTCTCGATTTAGTTGGTCCATATTGCTTATCCCTAGTACGAACATGCGCTTGTCTTGATCTATCTCCTAATGATGAGGATCAAATGAGGGGAGACTTGAGATTTTTCTTTTGGTGCGATGAAGAAAATGGAGTGTTCATAGCAACTCCATAGCCTTGAATTGGTTGGTGAAGTATGAGGAGGGGGGGGGGGGAAGACAGTTTGAGATTCTTTCGATTTGATTAACTTCGATAATACTAGGTTCTTCTTGCAAGAGGTCCTTGATCAATTTCCAACCTCAACATTTTGCTATCTCAAAAAATCAAAATCAAAATCGAAAGTGAACTATATAACTCACGGAAAATAAAATCATAGTAAGATCATGGTTAAGTGATACTAATAAGTAATCCCTCATTGAGATGATTTTCATCTTGTATATTCTTTCTTGGGAAAATCTTGTATACAATATTTATAAGCTTAATTTCTTATCAAATATAAATACAAATTAGTAACAATGTCATAAACTTCAGTTGATATTATATGTATAATTTTTAACAGCTTAATTAATTATGAAATTATGTGAATGTTCTATATTCATTGCAATTCAATCGCTACGTCATGTGTACACGGTTCCCACAGAGTCAAAGTTTCATTTGTGTCTCGTACACAACCTCTCAACAGTTCATATCTTGAGCATTTAATACAACACCACCATACGAAGAAACTTCGTGACACGTCAAACTTGCAATGACAAATTTGTCAATTTTAGATCTCATGTTCTGAATAAATTAGTAGCTATATAGCTGGGAAATGACCTCTATGATTACATTCAAACGGCTATTTAAGTGAAGTATGCCTCTCCACTTTTTTGTCAATCAAAAAGGTCATATTTGGAAG
The DNA here is from genome assembly GCA_019926035.1 of Melaleuca alternifolia. Lineage (NCBI taxonomy): Eukaryota > Viridiplantae > Streptophyta > Magnoliopsida > Myrtales > Myrtaceae > Melaleuca > Melaleuca alternifolia. Next base: position 787,699 of record JAGKPW010002340.1, read on the forward strand.
CAAAGAAATCTCACAACAACAGATGATCCGAAAGGGCACTTTTTGAAACATTTGATCCAAATTGCAAAAGTAACTCTTTCCTGGAGTGTAGTTTAAAAGGAAAAAAAAAACTCTTAAATTTTTATGTTGCATCGTCTCTAAAGGATTCAATGGATCACATGTCTTTGATTACATTCAAACTCTTAAATCGCACGGAAGGTCTCTCTTAGCTCTCTTTCTCTCTCTGATTCCAATTTTTCAATTGGTTTGATTTAATTTACCCGGAGTCCTGTTCATTGTCCATCCTTTGTGATTGGCTGATGAGAATCATCACGAAACTCATGTTCATGGATGTATCGAAGCCGATTGAACTGGCTTGTTCTGTTAATCTCGGTTGTTTCAAAGTGCTTCTTTTACTTGTGGGACGTAGTTATATCTCTTTATCTTCTAAAGTTTAGTGGCTGATTGGTTCGATATTGATGCCATGGTGGTCTGGATTGGATTGGGTCTTTGATATGCAGAGGGTGTCCGCTCCGGAGCGAGTGCAGCAGCTGCTCCTCCCTCACGAAAATATTCATCGCTTGAACCTCTTGATGACCGGAGCACGGGTTCCAATCTGAGCTCGGAGACATGGCGGAGGAGACCGCCAGTGCACGCAGTGGAGAAGCTCTCAAACAGTAGAGACTCCGTGTGTGGAACAAAAGGCAGAGGGGACAAAGAGCAAGGGACACTCCAGTCATGATACTGAAGTCATTTTTCAAATGAGATTAAAATATAAGAAAACATTATCAGTAATTTATGATCAAATAAAGAAAAATTAACTATTTTCATAGAAAATGATTTTTTGAAAAGTTATTTTCTTTTATAATGGAGTTTTCTTCCAAACAAATACACGCCTCATTAAGTTTGTTTGCGACTAACTTCATAACTTGCAATTACCCAACCGGCAATATGGTCGGAGGGATAGAAGAAAACATACAAGTGTCCTATAGAGAGAGTAACTAGCGCCTTGAATCTCATTAATTGGTCTTTCTAGTTTGCAGGCGACTTCTTAATGAGCCAAACGAAGATCATAATTCTGAAAGAAAAATCTGATCAATCGTCAGATGGAGCACATGGCAACTATTCATTAAGAATTGTGATCATTAGAGGGCTTTTAGACCTTCCTTTAAATAGTCGTAAATATTGTAATACGTGTCCTTATTTCATGGGACGAACTGATTGTATCAATGATTCTATACATTGGTGCACCATGAAATGACAATATTTTTCTCATTATAATAAAAATTCGCACGATCCTTTTCATTAACTTGTTACGCCAACATGTAATTCAACTTGAAAAGATTTGCATCATCATCAAGAACAATAAAGAAACATCTATAGAACTTCTATAAACAATGCCTTATTGGTCAAATAGACATATTGATACTGACTAGCATGTAAAGTTAAAGGTATAGTTACGTTTATTTCACGAAAAATATAGTATTTCTAAAAAAATATTTTAATAAAACTGACAATATTTTTTTATATTCTTTTGAAACCTAAAAATGAATTGTTTGGTATGGAAAATCTTTCCGGGGAAAACTACATAAAAAAATTGAAATTGAAATTTTAATATAATTGGTTTTGGTTTTCTTCTTGGCTGGTCATTGGCCATGGCGACAAAGCTCCGCGACTAGCCACAAGCCTCAGCTAATTGATGCCCGCTGGCAACGCTCGATTGTGGATCTAGCAAGGCTTAAACTCATTGCTATCGAGCCTCGCCTACCTCTCTCGAGCCATTGATCTAGTGAGCTTGAGCCTTGCCGACGGTCGGCCAAAGAAAAAGAAAAATGAAAAAATGAAAAGAAATTAAAAGATTTGCATTATCATAAAAAAACAATAAAGAAACATCTATAGAACTTCTATAAACATGTATTATCGGTCAAATAGACATATTGATACTAACTGGCATGTAAATTTAAAGGTAAAGTTACGTTTATTTCAAAAAAAAATATAGCATTTCTAAAAAAATGTTTTTAAAAAGAAAATTGACAATATTTTTTTATCTTCTTTTGAAACCTAAAAATGAATTGTTCGGTATAGAAAATCTTTTCTGGAGAAAACTAAAAATAATTAAAATTGAAATTCTAATATAATTCTTTTTGGTTTTCTTCTTCTTTGGCTGGTAATGACCATGGTGACAAGGCTACGCGACCAGCCACAAGCCTCAGCTAAGATCGACAAGCCTTGTTGCCCGCTAACGACGCTCGATCACGAATCTAGCAAGGCTTAAGGTCATTGCTGTCGAGCCTCGCCTACCACTCTTGAGCCATTGATCTAGTGAGCTTGAGCCCTGCTGACGGTCGGCCAAAGAAGAAGAAAAAAGGAAAAAGGAAAAGAAATTAAAAAATGATTTTTTTAAAGAAAAACTGTAAATAAAAAGGAAAAGTATTTTGTGAAAGAAAGTGCTTGGTTTAGAGGTAAAAGAAAGATCATATTCTTTACTTTTGAATGTGTTATTTTTTTATTGATTGAAAATATTTTTTTATCAATAACTTATTTTCTATAAAAATAAACGTAAAAAAATCAGAAAACATTTTTTTGTGGAAAATTATTAACTATAAAACGAACAAAGCCTAAAAATAAAAATAGGAGAATCGTGTCTATACATGGAAAGGTCAACTCATCACGTGATGATCAAGAGGACAACATATAATACAGAAGAGACATCGTGCAGACTTGGATCTATCTAGAAACCCATTGTTAGCTAAATATGCACTAGGGTATAAGGATCCAGAGAAACCACAAAAGGAATTAATCTAATAATAAATGGATCACCTATTTTTTTATGCAATTTCAACTCACGTTGTAAACAAATCTCAAAATAGTTCATGCTACGTTATCGAGCGATGGATAGCGTGCGAAAATTCTTCTTGATTATTGATAATTTTGATGAATTTTAACAACGGATTCGATAGATCTGGACATGCTAAATGACTTTGATAAAAATTTAATATTTTTTGGCAAGTACAATATGGTTGTACAATAGTCAAAAGGGCCGATAGCAACACCTCTTCCCAACTTTGAATAATCCAAGAACTATACATCCAAAAGAGATGGTGACTCGTGATGGCATTATAACGTGGAAATATATTAGGTCCGTCCTCGGTTACTTTTACGCAAAAGTAGGCGGCATCTACGGCTATTATGTTTATCGTGAAGATACACGTAGAATTAACGGAGCCCCATGGACTTCAATCATAGTTCCCATGGTGGCAAATCATAGACCGAGTCAGCTAAGAAGAAGCTGAGTCGTTGTCTGACACCGAAAGAAACGTAAACTGACGTTTTAGGAAGGATCAAATGACATTGGAATTGAACTTTTTTTTAGGGTATATTTATTTCGCGTAATAAAAATAAATTTGGAAAATGTCTTTTTTTTTCAAAAAATCACTTTCAAAGAAAGCGGCTTATTCTTTGGTATTTGGCTCAAACTAGGAAAGCTTTTTTGTTGTTGGTATGTGAAGAAAGTTTTAAATTTTCACTTTTTACTTTAATTATTTCTATGTTTTTCGTTTTTTTCTTTATTATTTTTCCATTTTCTTCTTTCTTGGCCGGTCACCACCACGACAATGGCCAGAAATTGGCCACAAACGAATTGTCGTCGAAGCTCGGTGAGGCTCAAGCCACGCCTAACTTGCCAGATTCTACAATGCGCAACTTGGCCGACCTTGGCCAGGGATGGAGAAGAAGAAAAAGAAAAAAAAAGAACGGATAAAATAATAATAATAATAATAATAAACGCATCCTTATAAGCACCATTTAACAAAAGATTCCGACTTTTCTAAACTATCATTTTTACCCAAGTTTCCGAGGATTCTTGGGAACATAATTCTGACCCGCCGTGACCAACGGACAGGAAAAAAGAGTAAATTTCTCTCTTCAATGGTTAATTTCTTAGGATTTTAAAAACTACGACATTTTCTACAAAACTTAAAAAAATGAAAGTTCAGAGAGGAGTAATGGGTCATGACTCGAGAACCTTTCTTTCGATGACCTGTTGGGATTGCACGGGTCAACTCTCGACCTGAGGATTCTCTTCTCTCTCTCTCTCTCTCTCTTTATTTTCTTAACTCAGTGTCAGTGCTTTCTTTGTTCAGCCAAAAGAATAAGAGAAAAAAAGAAAGCATTGAATCTCCAATGTCAGTGACGTCATTCGATGCGTACCGACAGGGCTTTTGGGCAAATAGGCCAATCTTTCTGCATTTGAGAAGGAAAGGAAACAAGCAACAAAGCGTCGGTGACTCCACCCTTGCCACTCTCGTCTTCGGTCAACTTTTGCAACAAAGCGTACGCGGACTCGTACGCGGATATTCTGGACCGTTCTTACTTTGCAAAACGCTAGCTTCCAAAGAAGTCTGTCCAATGAGCGTTTACGAAGGTGTAAACTCATGATCAAATTACAACCAATTCGTCAGATTTGGTCTGAAAATACAATCAAAAATTTTCATTTATTTCATTTTATTTGAGTAAATGACAAATTTGATATGACATTTTTAATACTTTGATAAATATGCAGCGAATCATGCATAAAAATAAAACAGAAATTTCAGAAAAATAAAACAGAAATTGTGAGGAGATTGAGAATACTTTTCTTATCTCCAACTTTGTTTTCTTTCTATCTTTTTGGTCTTTTATTTCATACTTATTAATTATTGAGAAAATTTTGAATAAGGGCGTGCACTCATTTTCTTATATAACAATTTAAAATGGACATTGTTTTAAATAAAGACATTAGTATCATCAATTTTTTTATAAAAAAATTAGGGCCTCAAGGGAGCTTGTTTTAAATGAAGAACCTGAAATGACCATATCAATCTCAAAGAAGGACATAACTTGATCTCACTGGTTGATCAAGGACATTTTAGTTTTATATTTTATATTTTCTTTCATTTTTTTTCCTTTCACTAATTTGTTTAAAAAGACAAACTTAAAAAAGAAAAAATGGTTAAACTAAAAAAAGGAAAAGAAAACACTTGCGCAAAAAAAAGTCTTACTCTTTGCTTTTGGCCACTACTCCATTGCCGCTGTGCATCGACCATGCTCGGCAAAGTCGTTGACGCCTTAGCAAGGGCCATGACTGATGTCCCATTAGTCGTGATGCCTCAAGCATGTCTCACTATACATGTCATTTCTAATTCTAATTCATATTTATTATTAGTATGCGATAAAAGTCTCATAATAATCGAAACCTTCACATTTGTTAAACCTTTAGCCATTGATTAAGCCTTGTAGATATCAATGGAACCATCTACATGTATTTGATCTTGTACACCCATTTGCAATTAATTGATTTTCGATGTGGAGGTAACAATCTTGTGTCCCGAGTAAGATTCTTCACAAGGGCACTTAATTGAACCTCCATGGCTTGTTGCCAACATGGTTCATGAGCTACTTCATTATAAAAAATAAGGATCCTTTACCTTGGATGTGTGGCTAACACGATACATGTGCTTTAATGATAGCTAACTAAATGAAACATAAGAGGAAATTGGATGATGAATACTTCAAGAATCCAAAGTAAGGCATGTATACTCTTTCGTTCAAATGGAAGAATGAATGTTGTAGCCAAAACATTGAGACTACTTATGAGGACCCTTTCAAAAACCATTGTAAAGAGGCCACTGATGAAGCAAAAAAAAGAGTTTTGGACATTTACAACCTTCAAAGCAAGATCTATATTTAGACTTCTTAGTATTTATCAAAGAAGGATTGTAATTTGTATAGTGCACATAAATCTCCTAAGCCTTTTATTTTGAATCCCTTGTTCCTCTTGAACTGCTTTTGGAGACAAATATTAGTGCATAAATTTGTCCCTATTTTATAAACATTGGATGCAAGTTCGCCATAAGATAGAAGATCATATGGAATTTATTCTCCATGGTATTCTCGAGTCTTATCGCGGATTTGTTCTCCTATTAGCCTGGGAAGTCCTGCAAGAAACTTTTCTATTCAAATAAATTGATTGCAATCTAACTAAGGAATAACTCTTTGGAAGAAAGTATCTTTGTATTCCTGGAATTCTACGAGAGATTTGTACTTCATATTAGACAAATGGTCAAGATTTTTATCTTGTCAAATCACCAATAAAGTGCTAGGGATACTGAATGAAGGAGTGTATTGATAGCATCTTGGATGGATTAATCATTGTGATTAAGAATTTTCTGACCATGATCATTAGTTTTATAAGTATTAATTTATTGGTTCTTTGGTCCTCGATGTTGACACCTAAATTTTACTAATCCAATAAATTTTAGTTTGAAAAAGAATTTAAAGTGATTTTTCATAAAAATACAATAAATAAATGGATAAAGAGGCCCGCATGAGCTGAATTTTCACGAGCCCAAGCGAGGGGCTCGTCCTTTCTTCCTTGATTTTCTTTAACTCATGTTTGAACTAAATAAAAAGAAATAATAATAATAATAATAATAACAGAAAAGGGGGGGAACAATTGGGTTAGTATTGTAAAATAGTGCATCTCAAGTATATAATAAAGAGAAATGTGAAGTAGAATACTAAAAGTACTAGAGAAACTCTCTTTGTGATTCTTATTGTTCTTATCATTACAATAACCAAAAACTGAGCTCCTATTTATAGGAGTATGGAAATGAAACGTCGTAATTAATAACTTGTAACGTCTGACATTAATGACTTGTAACGTCTAACATAAATAACTCGTAACGTCTGACATTAATGAATATTCAGTAACGTACGTTCAGTAGTACGTACTTTATAACACTCCCCCTTGAATATTCATTGGATCACGAATGTGCATAATACTGCCTCATTAAAAACCTTAGGCTGGAAAAACCCAGTGGGACAAAAATCGGACGAAAGGGAAAAAGAGTACAGAGCACAAATGTCATGATCTCTCCATTTTATGGATGAATTAATTACCTTGTTAAAAACCTTTATCCGGAAAAACCAAGTGGGACAAAAACCGGACAAAAGGGAAAAAGAGTGCAATGCATAGATCATAATATCTCCCCCTCAATCAATCCATATAGCTACTGCTGGAGCTAATCAATCTTGCATCTTATGAACTCGCCGCATACCAATGCCATATGCTAATTTCTCAAAAATTGACATCGGCAATAATTTGATAAAAAGATTTGCAAGATTATTTACGGATCGAATTTGTTTAACGTCAATTTGTCAACTTTCTTGAAATTCATGGGTATAGAAAAATTTCGGTAAGATATGCTTGGTCTTATCACCTATGATATATCCTCCCCTAACTTGTGCAACACAAGCAACATTATACTCATAAATTATAGTGGGAGAATTTGTAACCGGTGTCAAACAACAAGAGTTGTTAATATGCGTTATAACGGATCGTAATCAAACACACTCTCTTCCAGCTTTATATAAAGCCATAATTTCAGCATGGTTGGAAGATGTCACTACGAATGGTTGCTTTGTAGAGCGCCAAGAAATGGCGGTGCCGTTATAACAAAATAAATAATCGGTTTGAGAACAAGTCTTATGTGGATCGGATCTATATCCAGCATCGGCATATCCAACTAAACCAGAGGTAGTTGAATCATTGGAATAATATAATCCCAAATCCATGGTTCCTCGGAGATAACGAAAAATATGTTTAACTCGGTTCCAATGTCTCCGAGTTGGCTCAGAACTAAAATGAGCCAATAAATTTACTACAAAAGCGATATCAGGTCTCGTACATTGTGCCAAGTACATTAACGGCCCAATTGCATTAGCATATGGTACTTTAGGACCAAGTATCTCTTCATCAAATTCTTTGGGACAAAATGGATCCTTTCGGGAATCTAGAGACCGTACGACCATAGGGGTACTCAATGGGTAAGCCTTGTCCATATTGAAGCGTTTAAGTAATCTTTCGATATACGCTAATTGATGGACGATTATTCCACTTGATTTATGCTCAAGCTCTAGACCAAGACAAAGTTTGGTTATACCCAAATTTTTAACTTCAAACTCTTCAGGAGTTCTAATTAAATTTATATCATCGACATAAACTACTGCTATAGCAAATCCTGTTTCTGATTTCTTAATAAATACGCATGGGCAGATAGGATCATTTATGTACCGTTCCTTAATCAGGTACTCACTTAGGCGTTGATACCACATGCGACCGGATTTCTTTAACCCATATAAAGATCTTTACAATTTGATTGAGAACAAATTGCGGGGAGTGTATGCTTCAGGTAGTTTGAATCTCTCGAGAATTTCCATATAAATATCAGTATCTAATGAGCCATATAGATATGCCGTCACAACATTCATAAGACACATTTTCAATTTTTCAGAGATGGCCAAGTTAATTAGAAAACGAAATGTAATCATATCCATCACAGGTGAATATGTTTCATCATAATCAATCCCAAGTCTTTGGGAGAATCCTTGAGCAACGAGTCCGGCTTTATACTTGACAATCTCGTTTTTCTCATTTTGTTTTCAAACAAATACACATTTATATCCAACAGGCTTTACATTGTCGGGGATTCGAGTTAAAAGTCCAAAGACCTCTCGTTGGGCTAGGGAAGCTAATTCAGCCTTGATTGCTTCCTCCCACTTCGGCCAGTCCTGTCTTTGACGACATTCAATAATAGATTGTGGTTTATAATCATTAGTTATAATCTGATGAGCAACTGAGAATGCAAAAATATTATCAATGATAATTTCATTTCAATCCCAATTCTCATTACAATATGTAATGGAATTCTCGGTATTCCCGAGGTTGGTAATCTTTTTCATGGGTTTGTACCTCTTCAGGAGTAATAAGCTCTTCAGGAGCAACCTTTTCAGGGGCAATAAGCTCTTCGGGAGCAATCACAACACTACGCTCTTCTAGAGCTGATTCTTAATTCTTTCCCTTTCGTTTACGAGGAACAACATCTTTTGATCCTATCGGTCTACCATGCTTCAGGTGTGGGGGATGTTGATCCACTTTAGCTTGTCCTCCAGGAACATCTATTCGAGCTGGAGCATTTATAGCCGGAATATGAGACTTCGTCACTTTAGCAGTATCATTAAATGCATCATGAAGTCTATTGGCCATATTTAGCAAATGCAGTATGCGTTGTACCTCGTTTTTACACTTAGAAGTTCTTGGGTCTAATTGAGATAAATTTTTCCCATCCTATAATAAAGATTTGACTGGTGTCTGTTTTGCAACAATTGAAGTTGCAGGTGTCCCAATTGATGGAAACACAGTCTTATTGAAATGACAATCTGCAAATGTTGCAGTAAAAAGATTACCAGTAGTTGGTTCCAAGAACCTAATAATGGATGGTGAATTAAATCCAACATAAATGCCCAAACGGCGTTGGGGACCCATTTTTGTTCTTTTTGGCGGTGCTACAGACACCTGAACTGCACAACCAAATCTGCGTAAGTGTGAAATATCAGGTTCATAACTAAGAACCATTTGAAGGGGAGATTATAATAGACTAGCAGTAGGGCGTAATCTTATTAAAGTCGCAGCATGCAAAACTGCATGACCCCATGATGTATCTTTGACATTTGTTCTCAATAATAGAGTTCGGGAAATAATTTGAATGCGTTTAATAAACGATTCTGCCAATCCATTTTGAGTATAGACATATGCAACCGAGTGCTCAACCTTAATTCTGAGTGAAGCACAATACGCATTAAAACTCATTGATGTAAATTCACCAGCATTATCCATCCTTATGCTTTTAATTGGATAATTAGGGAATTGTGCCTGAAGCTTTATAATCTGCGCAAGTAATCGTGCAAAGGCGATATTGCGAGTTGATAATAGGCAAACATGAGACCATCTGCAGGATGCGTCCACAAGTACCATAAAATATCGAAACGGTCCACTAGGTGGATGTATTAGTCCACAAATATCACCCTGAATTCTTTGCAGAAATATAGGGGATTCATCATTAACCTTTGCTATAGAAGGTTTTATGATGAGTTTTCCTTATGAACAAGCTTCACAATTATAATCCTTGGATAACAATACCTTTGTATCCTTTAGAGGGTGTCCTTTTGTATTTTGTATTATTCTATGCATCATTGAAGCACCAGGGTGGCCAAGGCGATAATGCCACAACCCAAATTGATCAGGGTTTACCAATCTCCAGGATATGGTTGTATAGGTTTCAATGGCTTTAATCTTAACAGAATACAAACCCATAAGAGAAGCTTGTAATTTCTCATGGATGGTCTTCAGGGCCATCTTATAAGAGGTAATGCCAATATATTCTTTATTTTGCTCATAGATAGTCTCAATGTGGTACCCATTACGACGTACATCTTCGAAACTAAGCAAATTCCTTTTTGATTTGCTGCTTAGAAACGCATCCTCAATATGGAGGATGGTGCCATTTGGGCAAACAATTATGACATTCCCGAAACCATCAATAATTGGGATAGGACCAGATATTGTATGGACACGTGCCTTACGCAATGTCATACTCGAGAAAAAATGTCTACTATGAAATATAGTATGGGTTGATGCACTGTCAAGCAGACAAACATCTTCCATTTTCTCAGTATTTGCCATTTGCATTTATATTGACAATTTCAGGTGTCAAGTATCATAAAAGTTGCAGTTAGTTATAAAATTTCACAATATTATATGAAATTCATAAACATATAAAATGTAATACATTTAAATAAAGGAACAACTATAAAGAAAATCATAAATTCCAGAATCTAAAGTGTCATCCACCAGATTGAGGCCTCATTAAGCCAATCAAAAGTCCTCAAAGAAATCAGAGACAACACAAATCTCAGGCAGTCTATTCACTAAGGCATGTTTAAATTACTCCGATAAGACCACTGCTAAGCCAACATGACAGTGGAAACAGAGTTTTGGAGTGACTCATATAAACAACAGAGCTGTGCATGTGAAGATGGAAAATTCATGAGACTTACAAGGCACATTTACAAGTGTCTCCTCTGCAATAGTGGTATAATTTATCCAAAGAAGTCTAAAATAGTTGCTCACGTTTCTGCTCTTCTCCTGATGAGTTTCCTGCATTTCTGCTACTACTACTTTGGCATGTAACTTTATGACCTGAGCCCCAATGCATGGCCTGCAGGTGAAAAAACAAAAAGTATTACGGAAAAGATCAGACTGGCAGTGAATTTCTATAAGGAGCTGAATAATCTAGAACCTGATGTTCTTCAGAGCAGTATCGTGCTTCTCTGCAACTACCACAAATTTTATCTCCTTTCCATGTTCCACATCAGTTACAAAGTGGAGCTGCTCAACAACAGTACATTTTAGCCAAAAAGAGAAGGAGTAGTACCATAATTACTGAGAGACTAACATAGCAAAATAAATAGTCAAAAACCCATCTATGATTTCAGTCTTTGAACTTGAGCCCTTAGAGGCAACATCAGAACCAAGTCATAGAAATCTCCAATTAAACAAAGACAACATAAACTGATGAGAAAACAGAAGACATCATATTCATCTGCTCATATATGTGTGTACTGTCATAAAGTATTGTTATCCTTTTCCAAAGGCAAAAATCAAAACATAACTGAATGGGAAAAGTGATAAAAAGCTACCTCCACTCCCTAAAAATCAAAACATAACTGATGTGTGTGTGTGTGTGTTTTAGGAAGCAACGGAGTGAAAGAGAATGTAACTTATACTATTTTGTAATTGTACAAAGGAGGCAAGTAGTTGGTCTTCCTCTCGAGAATTACCATTTGAGAGACTCCTAACTCCTATTTATAGGAGTCCATAAGTTCTAGAGTATTCTACAACCTAGAACAATCTAGCAACTAAGGAAATGTCTAGACAATTCTACATATCTCTAGGATCTTTCAATATTGTTCTAGTAAGAGCACAACCTAGAAAAATCTAGAAATTGGATCAATCTTCTAACAAGAGCAAATCCTAGAGTATTCTAGAAATTGGATCATTCTTCTCAACACTCCTCCTTGATCCAATTTCGTGATACTCCAAGCATACTTCGCAACGTTTCGAACTTGGCCGATGATAATGCTTTTGTAAATATGTCCGCGACTTGGTCTTCTGTCTTGCAATACTTCAGTTCGATCTCTCTATTACTTTGCACTTCACGAATGAAGTGATATTTGATGTCAATGTGTTTAGTTCTTCCGTGGAAGACCGGATTCTTCGATATAGCAATTGCGGACTTATTGTCGCAAAGTATTGGAGTTGGTTCCATCTGAGCTTCTCCAATGTCTTCTAGAATTCTTCGAAGCCATAGTGCATGACTGGTGGTCGCAGCAGCAGCTACATATTCAGCTTCTGCAGTAGACTGTGCCACTGAGTCTTGTTTTTTGGATGCCCAAGAAAATATTCCAGAACCCAGTGTGAACGCATTCCCAGTAGTACTCCTCCTGTCATCAGTTGATCCTGCCCAGTCACTGTCAGTGTAGCCTATGAGTTTGGTGCTTGCACTTGGTCGATACCAAATGTCGTACTCTGAAGTTCCTCGCAAATATCTGAGAATCCTTTTGGCAGCTCTAAAATGAATCTGACTCGGACTATGCATGAATCGCGATAATAAACTTGTTGCGTACATAATGTCCGGTCTTGTTGCAGTGAGATATAGAAGACTACCAATCAAACTCCTGTAGAGCGAGGCATTGGCTTTGTCTGCTCCATCTTCTTTTAGTAGCTTTTCATTTGTGACGAGTGGTGTTGTAACTGGCTTGCAATAGTCCATCTTGAATTTCTTCAGGAGGTTCTCAGTATATTTCTTTTGTGAGATAAAGACCCCTTGTTTTTGGTTGATCTCGATGCCCAGAAAGTAGTGCATCAAGCCCAAGTCCGTCATCTCAAATGTCTTCATCATTTCTTCTTTGAATTCTTGAATCATGTTCTCATTATTTCCTGTATATATTAGATCATCTACATACAGAGAAATAATGAGTGTGTCGGACTTACCTTGGGTCTTGACGTAGAGCGTTGGCTCGCTCATACTCCTCCTGAATCCTTGCTTGATGAAGTATTCATCTATTCTGCTATACCAAGCTCGTGGTGCTTGCTTTAATCCATATAGCGCCTTTTTAAGCTTTAGAACTTTATCTTCTTGACCTTTGACGGTAAAGCCTTGTGGTTGTTCCACATATATTTCCTCTTGAAGATATCCATTTAGAAATGCCGACTTTACGTCTAGTTGATAGATTTTCCACTCTTTTTGTGCTGCTAAGGCGATGAGCATACGAATAGTATCAAGGCGAGCAACAGGAGCGAAAGTTTCGGTATAGTCAATACCTGGTTGTTGTAAGTATCCTTTCGCCACAAGCCTTGCCTTGTACTTATGGATTGATCCTTCTGCATTGAGCTTTGTCTTGTAGACCCATTTGACGCCGATGACTTCTTTGTCTTCGGGGCGATTGACGAGCTTCCAAGTTTCATTCTTCTCGATCATCTTGATCTCTTCCTCCATTGCTTTAATCCAAACTGCTTCCTTAGCAGCCTCTTCATAGTTTTTTGGTTCTAGTGTAGCAAAGTTGCATGTTTCATAAATCTGTCTAAGGGATTTTACTTTTTGTGCTGAAGACTTTGGAGTAGATTCTCCTTGCGTCGCTCTTGGAGAGATTGGTGAAGTTGCACCTTGAGTAGTGGAATCTGTTACTTGTCCTTCTTCTTGTATTGTTGACTCATCTTGTGAAGATGGCGTGTCCGGCAAGGTGACATATTTTTTCTCGATCTTTTCCTCCTCCCAGTTCCAGGCTGCATTTTCGTCAAACTCAACGTCTCTACTAATCATGAGCTTCTTAGTCCTGAGGTTGTAGACCCGATAACCTTTCGATTGGTCACTATACCCGAGAAAAATTCCTTTTTCCGTCTTGTCGTCAAGCTTACTCCTTTTTTGTGTGGGGATGTGGACGTAGCATATACAACCAAACACTCTGAGATGCTTCGCCGAAGGCTTCCGTCCACTCCATGCTTCAACTGGAGTTTTATTTTGAACAGCTCTAGTTGGACATCTATTTAGGAGGTAGACGGCTGTGTAGACTGCTTCTGCCCATAACGTATTGGGAAGGTTTTTATCTTTTAGCATAGACCTTGCCATTTCCATGACGGTTCTATTCTTTCTCTCTACTACTCCATTTTGTTCTGGGGCGTAGCCAACAGTTAGTTGATGATGAATGCCTTCATCTTCAAAAAATTTATTGAACTCATTGGAGTTGTACTCAGTACCCTTGTCGCTTCTTAGGACTTTAATTTTACGGCCACTTTGATTCTCGACGTGGTTCTTGAATTTCTTGAAAATTGAGAATACCTCCGATCTTTCTCGAAGAAAATATACCCACGTCATTCTTGTATAATCATCGATAAATAGGATGAAATATTTATTCTGGCTGGCTGTTGGAGTTCTCATTGGACCACACACATCTGTGTGAACTAACTCCAAAGGCTTCTTAGCTCTCCATGAACCTTCAGATGGGAAGGACTGTCTTTGTTGTTTTCCAAGGAGACAGCCTTCACAAACATCTGAAGTTTCTGAAATAGCTGGAAAGTCTCTCATCATATTTTTCTGATGGAGAACTTTTAGTCCAGCAAAATTGAAGTGGCCAAATCTTCGATGCCATAGCCATGAATCATCAAGTTGAGCTTTCATGGCTATATCTTTCACGTATTTCCATCGTATAGGAAAATTCTTATTCTCCATCTTAACGACGGCAATGATATTTTTATATTTATCATAAATAATGCAAGCATCTTTTCTGAAGTATAGAGAATACCCACTTTGTATCATTTGGCCCACACTCAAGAGATTTTGCGTAAGACTGGGGACTAAATATACATTATGAATATATTTTGGGCCTTTATTTGTTTCAACAGCAATAGTTCCTTTTCCTTTCACATCTACCAAGTCACCATTGCCCAATTTTACTTGAGATTTCACCGACTTATCAATATCGGTGAATACATTTTCGTCCCCCGTCATATGGTTGCTACACCCACTATCAACATACCAAGTATCAATTTTCTTATCATTTGCCGCTTGGCCTGCGTAGAATATATTATCACTCATTTCTTTTTCTTCAACATAGTTAGCCTGACTATTCATCTTTGAGAGGCAATCTTTTTCTACGTGGCCATATCTTTTACAAAAGCGGCATTGAGGCTTATGTTTAAACCAACAATCCTTCTCCAAATGATTTGTTTTCTTGCAAATGCCACAAGGTGGATACTTTTCCTTTTGTGTAGTTTCTCCTCCTTTTTTATTTTTCCATAGACTCCTTCCACCATTTTTGGATTGATGAGACCGTATGTTTACTTTAGACTAAAAGGCATTTTCCATAGAATCTTCATCTTGTGCCATCAGTCTTTTCTCATGTGCTTCTAGAGAGCTAATTAATTCACTTATTGATAGGGTTGTCAAATCTTTACTTTCTTCAATAGTTGTGACGATAGGATTATACTTTTTAGTAAGCGTCACCAATATTTTTTCAACAACCCTTTGATCAGTAATATTATCTCCATAGGCTCTCATTTGATTAACTAATTCCTTTAATTTGCCGCAATATTCTTGAACGGTCTCATTACTTTTCATTTTAGAATTCTCAAAGGCTCTTCTCAAAGTTTGAAGGCGAATAATGCGTACCTTTTCCGATCCTTGAAATTCTTCTCGAAGTGTCTCCCAAGCTCCTTTTGCGGTCTTTGTCCCAAGTATTCTCGAAAATACCGTTTCCGAGAGTGCTTGCTGAATAAAATATAAAGCCTTTGCATCCTTCTGTAGTTGATCCTTTGGAACACTTGCACCTTCTTGCGGAGCCTCATAACCATTCTCGACAATGTCCCATAAGTCTTGGGCCATCAAGAATGTAGTCATCTTGATGCTCCAAAAATCATAGTTATTCCCATCAAAGATAGGAATAGGAAATGATGATGAGGTTGAGCTGGCCATAGTTTAGTTATGGGAAAATTGGGTGGATAGTTTTAGGAACGGATGGTTCAGACAAACGCCCGATACCAACCAAAGAACGTGGCTCTGATACCACTGTTAGAATTTGCGGAAGCGTGTGTAGTTGATGTGTGTGTGTGTGTGTGTGTGTTTTAGGAAGCAAGGGAGTGAAAGGGAATGTAACTTATATTATTTTGTAATTGTACAAAGGAGGCAAGTAGTTGGTCTTCCTCTCGAGAATTACCATTTGAGAGACTCCTAACTCCTATTTATAGGAGTCCATAAGTTCTAGAGTATTCTACAACCTAGAACAATCTAGCAACTAAGGAAATGTCTAGACAATTCTACATATCTCTAGGATCTTTCAATATTGTTCTAGTAAGAGCACAACCTAGAAAAATCTAGAAATTGGATCAATCTTCTAACAAGAGCAAATCCTAGAGTATTCTAGAAATTGGATCATTCTTCTCAACACCTTGGAACAATGCATTTACAGTGGCCCTTATCGTTTGCTGTCCCGTTTGGTTGTTGGAAGTGACTGGCTCCAATATAAACCTCATGAACAGGCCGGGGTCCGTGCTTGGTGCCACGAACTGATATCTGTACACAAAATCTGTCGCACTCTGATCGGGCGTCTTTTCAACCCGAAAGACGGTGACCGTCTCCGGGACCGGGACTAGCTTAATCTGATAAGCCAGAACGACTCCGAAGCTCGCCCCACCGCCCCCGGTGATTGCCCAGAACAAATCCTCTCCCATGCCTTTTCTATCGAGAATCCGCCCCTCGACGTCCACTATCCTCGCATCAAGGACGTTGTCGACCGACAGGCCATACTTCCGCATCATGTTGCCATACCCGCCGCCACTGAAGTAGCCTCCGACGCCAAACTGTTGGACAAATACCGGCAGGGAAGCCAAGGACCTTGCTTTTCTCCCAAATATTGTAGTATAACTCTCCTATAATCGCCCCGACCTGGACCCAGGCGGTCTCTCCCTGGATGTCCACGTCGAAAAAAACCTGAGATTGAACATGTCGAGGATGAAGAATGGATCGTTGGAGACGTACGATATGCCGTCATAATCGTGGCCGCCGCTGCGGATCTTCAGGTGCACGCCGAGGTCCCTGGCGCACAGGACAGCGGCCGGCACGTGGGACTCTTGCGTGGGCGTCACGATGACAAGTGGCTTTGGCGTCGACGACAAGTTGAAGCGAGGGTTACGGATGTAGGCCTCAAGGACGCTGGTGAAAGAGGAGTTGGCCTGTGAGTACACGATGTCGGAGATGTTGTCCGACGGTTGAGTACGTTGGGTGAGGCACTGGAGGAAGGTTTCATTCGCTGAGTCTGAGGCTGCTGCCCATGAAGGAGAGAGATGGAGAGAAAAGAGGAGGAGGAGGAGGAGGAGAGCGAAGAGGGAACAATGAGAGGTTAATGGCTTCATTCCTACGTTATCTTTCGGTGAACTGCCCTCTTTCTTATTTTTTGTGCAGTCTGTAACGGAGGGTCTGCATCTCTATATAAAATATCCAAGGAAGAAATGTATTTCCCATTTGGTAATCATTGTGAAAATTGTCTATTGAAGAGATTTCAAGTGTTCTCTCGCGTGATGGTCCTCCCGGTGGCAATAAAAATCCACACCAATTTTTTTTTCCTTTTTTCAACTTTTTCCTACCTCTTTAGTTATCAAGGTTCATCCTTTTGAGTCCATATCCATTTTACCTCCCTCCTTATGGATTAATCACCTTTTTTAGCATTATGCATTTACAAGGTTCCTTTTGAGGCCACATTTTCCTTCAAGATTTACCTAGTTTTCATTATCTGTTTCTTTTGACATCATTGATGGTCCGCCTTATCGCCTTTTTTACACTTTTCAATTTTACCCATCCCCTTAAGCGCATATTCAGTCTATCTCCCTCCAAAGCGACAACATGACTTACCAGTTTGCCTATTTTACCATTATGTATTTAGATGATTCCTATTAAGGCCATACTGTCCTTAATAAAACCTCTGATTTGAAAGAGGACTTAGTTTTTTTCTTTTTATGTGCCAGACTTTTTCAAAATATCATATAATAAAAAATTGCGAATGTAAAGCCACATAAAACCTCCTATTTGAAAGATAAAAAAAGAGTGAGAAAAAATCACACAAAAACAAAAAAAGAAGTTCGGCTAAAATTAAAATTCAAGGCAAAATATTTCCTCTTAAATATGGTGCTAAAGGATTTGGTATAAATTTGAGACAAATCTGAAAGGAATTTTATGATAGAATTATGTTGACACCTAAATTTTGACCAATCATTAAAAATCGGGGGTTAGTCCGACCCTTGAACAAAAATTTTGTATCGAATGATTTCAGCATAATCTTACCACGCGTCGTCACACGTGTAATCGGGGGAACTCCTAGAAGATGTGCGATTCAAATTTTGATGGAGATGCACGTGGAGAGATAAGGGTGGTTGTGCTATGGATAGCGAATGGATAATAACATTTCAAAGTTGGCGAGTAGTTGTGCTATGGATAGCGGACGGATATATACTCTCTCAGAAATAGAATTTCAGAATCACCTCACGTCTAAATGTTAAATATTTTGGGTTATTATTTCAAATTCATTATATCTAGAGAGGGGGTGAGCTCGTGAAAGGGATTCTTTTTTTTTTTATTGGGGGTTCTTGAACGAAAAAAATCATAGAGCAAAAGAAAACAAAATAGAGGTGTGCATGCGAAATTGGGGGGCACCAAAATTGAGAGAGAAAGTCATTGAATGCAACATAAAGAGAGTGTGTGAGAAATTGTGGGTGGTGGTCAAATGCAAGTGAGAAGGGTGAAAAATTTCCGCAAGAAGGACTAGTCTTCGAAGCAAGAGGGATTCCTTAAGGGGGTCACTCAAGAACGAGAGGGTAGAGAGGCAGAAAAATAAAAGCTGAAGTAGTAAAAATCAACGTTGGAAAAAGAGGAGCCGCGACATCTTCTTGTTGTTATTGATTGTTCTCGCACCGATCGAGCAGTCGCGCCACGAGAAGACGAAGTTGCTGCCCCCAGTCGCTATCTCGTGACCTGCTTTATTATGCCGCTACTCCAGGTTCAATCGCGCAGATTCCGAGGCCTACTCCTTCACTTGTTGCTGTCTCCATGTCCAAGCCGCCTCATTGCTCAGCAAGCTCCATATTTGCCAACGATAGTGAGAACCAAGCTTTCCTCCAATCATCTGTGAAGTCACCATCAGCAAGACGCCCATCCATCCAGTGCAATCCTGCCTTTGTACCTTTGACTTTGGAAATTGGTAGACCCTGCAACATACCTCGCAGCTTGTGACTTGGAGTTTCTGGCCTTGTGAGAGATACGCTTTGCTATATCGTTGGCCACTTCACCAACGAGCGTCACCGTTAGCCATCGTATTTGTCGTCTGCAATTGGTTTAAGTTTGGAAGGATTATCTCAACGATTTGGTAAATATCTTTATCCTAGTTTGATTTGAATAGATTGATAAGATTTCTTGTGCCTAACATGATTCCTTTGAGTGATAGGCATTACCTATTGGGATTTATTTCCTAATTCGCAACCGCACATCAATTTTTTTTATAAGGCTTTAGATTGAATAATTAATTGCGCGGGGATTTTAAAACTTGATATTTTGATCTTTAAGGCTTAAGATCAATTTATCGATTTTAACTCGCGAATTTTGGTGGTCTTGAGATTTTGGATGATTTGTTTTGATTTCTTTCATTATTAAAAAAATAAAAATTGCATGTGGATAAATTAGGACATTCTAGATAGCATCACATGTTTAAATTACATTGCATGCTAATTTAGCATATTTATTTAGATAACATTGCATGTTCATACACATCTAATTAAAATATTCTACAAACACAAATATAACTTAACTTAGCTTATCTCCTAAGCTTAGTTGGAAAATATCTTTCTTAGATAGTTTAATTTTAAGTATTTTTAATTATGAATTTTTATAAAAAAATGCAAAAGATATCATATGCATGTGAATAGCATAAGTCATTTCACATCACATTTTCATGTGCATGTCATATAGTTTGCACATTAGGTTCGCTTAATTGAGAATTGCATGTCATGTAAAAGTAGGCATATAAAGCATATGTCATACTAGAGTAGTTACATGAATTTTCTTTTTGTTTGTCATTAGGATGAGGACATTAATTACATTGCATGATCACGCGCATGTTAGGGATAAATTAAAATGAATCCAAGTTGCTTGCCAAACATTTAAAGAAAAGTCAGGTACCGAAAGGGCATTAGAGTAATCTAGCGTAACCAAGTCCCCGAATTCACAATCTCTGGTTCGCATGGGTAAAGTACAACTCCCGATACTTTACATGGGTGTTTAATCAACCTACCATAAATTGATTAGTAGTAGATCCAAATAAAATGAATCTTGCATGTTAAAAACATTAATTTAAGTCGCGAATTGGTATAAGCTTGGGAGAGCTCGAGCTAAGTCAAACTTAGTAATCCATTAGCTGAACCCTAGGTGGTGCACCTTCGGGGAGACCGCGACAGCTTAGCGACTCCACTGGGGAAATAAGAAAAATTCTTAGTGGACTTAGGCCATTTTTATTTTTATTTAAAAAAATTGTTTGGCAGCAAGAACTCTAGGTAAGTCTCTAACATTAAGGTGTTAAATGTTTTTGCAAAATGAGTTATAAGAAGATGAGTGTTTGCTAACCCTTTGTCTTGTAGGAAGGTGCTTGAGATGAATGTTTAAATGCCTTGTTAAAAGTGTTGCTTAATATTAACTATTGTGCATGCTTTTATTACTTTAGCATTACACTTTTGCACACACAACCTACCGCAGGACCTGGGCCGCACTAGGATCACTTAGGATGGCATTAAGTTGGACACGACTTAGACCGCAAGGCCGCGTAGTAGAGGTTGCCCAACTTAGTCCCGAAAATTTTCATTCTCGGTGTCAAGAGTGTTTGCCTTTGCTCATGAGTCTCCGTTGCATTGGGGCATCATTGTTGACTAAGCCAGGGTTACGAGTGCTTCATTTAGTACGCGAGGCTGCGACTGGTCATCCCACTCTTGTGGCTCCATTTTGTTAAACCTTTTAGAGTAGAAATCAAGCTGCACCTATCAGCGCATGTCTATGTGATTGCAAACCATTCTAGGCAACGAATGCTTAAATTAGTTTCCCATACTCTTGATTCAATTAATGATTGAGGCGTGCATCTTGACACCTATTATGGGGATCAGTTGCCCCATACCACTGACTCTGTACTTGTTAGCTCTGCTGGGTAGCTCCAAAGTGCATTTGTTTGAAAATCAGATTGAATATTTTGATCAAAGTGCATTTAATTTGATGCCAATTAAATTTTGGAATTCTTTATTTGGAATTTTTATATGTGGCAATTTAGTCATCCTACTTTCTTTTGGAATTCAAGATCTTTGGAGAAGGATGATGCTAAGACCATAAGCTATCATGAAAAACACGTTTAACTTTTAACTTTAATAAATAATAAATAAAAACTTAAACACAAAACCCAACCCGGAAGACATGGTCTGATCTGATTTATATGCTGTTCGACCTCGACTAGGTTCGGGTCAAGCACACATATCTAGTATTTTTGGGTTAAGTCAGGTTTGAATCAAGTCATGAAACCTGCCTTAACCAGTTGAAATCCCTATATCTAGTCACTTTCCATAAAAGATGTCATAACCTCACGGTAAACTTCAATAAGCAGACCTATATTTTAAGCCTGATCTCTACTCAACATCATTAAATTCTTACATGTCTCAACTACGTGCACAATCCATGTGCCAGATGCGATTACTCATTTGAGAGAGGCAATTTTATGCTCAGGTTGTACATGCTTGCTTTATGCGATACATGACATGACATGAAGAGATTGGGAACTTGAAAATTGTATTCCTTCTAGTACAGAAGTTTTGCATGTTTACAGACTTCTTGTTCTAAAGCTTTACATGTATATAGAGTTTATAAATACAATATAAGGAAATACAATGTAGGAAATAATATATAAAACTATACTTTTCTATTCTGTGAATTAAGTTTCCAATTCTAGAGATCGATTGATACAATCAATACAACATTGACTCGATCAATCTAAGCAAGAGAAACAAACCATATCTCCAATGTTCCCTCTCAAGGTGGTAGGTCGTATATGTCGAAGATGCCTAATTTGCTTAGTAGATATGTTTGTTGTCTTTGTCATAGGAGTTTGGTAAAAATATCCGCAAGTTGTTCAACGGTTCCTATTCCTCTTATTGTGACTTTTCCTTCTTGCATTTTATCTTGAGCGAAATGACAATCGACTTCTCTATGCTTTGTTTTTTCATGAGAGTGGATTTGCTATAGGTTTGAGCACAACATTGTCGTTGTAGAACAACATAGTTGACCCATCAACTTATATGCCAAGGTCTAAAAGTACACCTCATACCTAGACTATTTCCACAAAATGGTGCCATAACTTGATGTTCGGATTCGACTGATGACAAAGAAACCATTGACTGTTTTTTTTTCCATGAAATAAATGACTTTTTCTAATTTCATTCGAAAACCATTAATGGATCTTTGGTCATTGGACAAGAAGCACAGTCCATGTCACAAGAAGCTATCATCTTCATGTTGCAATCTCGATATAAAAGTATTCCAAATCCTAAACATGTCTTCAAATACTTGACAACTTTTAGTGCTACAATTATATGGGACTGCTTCAAATTGTGTACAAATTAGTTGAATTTGCATTGCGTAGCATATTCAAGTCTAGTAATGGTAAGATAAATCAAGTCTCCAACGAGTCGTTGATAGCTTGATGAATTTTGAAGCAACATGTCTTCATCATATGACGAGGATGATCTCGTACCATATTCAAGCGCGGTCAGCTTGGTGTTTTGCTCAATCAAGATATCAGCTAGCTTATATCCTGACAAACATGTGTATGATATGATTTACAAAATAAATTTTAATTTGGCGAAGATAGTTTCCCTTGTCTGATTGAGCAATCTCAAAATAAAGAATTTACTTAGAAGGTCACAAATAATATGGAAAGTGGAGTGCATATATACTTTAAATCTTCTGACAACAGATTCATCATTTTCCATAATGAGTATGACATCAATGTGTGTGTATACACACCAATAAATAGATGATGCTGTACTTTTTGTCCATGCAAATATAGCATAATCAAATTTAGGATGCTTAAACCTGCATCTATGATTGTAGTGACAAACTTAGGGTACCATTGCCAAGAAGCTTATATAAGTCCATACAAGCACATAGATGACATATTCGAGATTTCCCTCGTCTACATAAACCCTATGGAAGATCCATATAAATTTCCTCGTCTAGATCACCATGAAGAAAGGCACTGTGAGCATTCATATAGTGTAATGAGCAATTCAACAATGAATTTAAAAAAAAAAAGACGAAATGTCACCTCCTTGACTATTAGGGAGAAAGTCTCATGATGATCGAAACATTCTCATTTGTGAAGCCTTTAACCATTGATTAAGCCTTGCAGCTCTCAATGGAACCATCTACCTGTACTTGATCTTGTACAGCCATTTGCAATCAATTGATTTTCGATATGGAGGTAACGATCCTATGTCCCAAGTATGATTCTTCACATGGGCACTTAATTGAACCTCCGTGGCTTGTTGCCAACATGGTTCATGAGCCACTTCATTATAAGGAATAAGGTTCCTTTTCCTCGGATGTGTGGCTAAAATAATACATGTGCTTTAATGATAGCTAACTAAATGAAACATAAGAGGAAAGTGGATAATGAATACTTCGAGAATCCAAAGCAGGGCATGTATAATCTTTGGTCCACATGGGAGGATAAATGTTGCAGCCAAAACATCGAGACTGCTCATTATGGGTCCTTTCATGAGCAAATGAAGAGGACCCATTCAAAAATCATTGTCGAGAGGCCACTAATGAAGCAAAAGAAGAGTTCTCCTCAAATAACATTACTGAGTGCTCAATCATATATAAGTTCCAAAGTTGACGAAGAAATTGAATTATCTGTGACTAGTACAAATGACATTGGATCTAGCCTAATAAGAACATATTGTGGAGTCAAAGATAAATGTTCTTCAGATAGAAGCTGGTGATGATTAGATGTCGAGACAAATTGCTAAGACGAAGATGTCATTTCCTGAAAAGGACCTACATCTTCGTGGAAAACGACATCTCAACTTACCAAGAAGCGACCTGAAGATATCTCTAGGACACAATGATGTTACTGTAAAGAGGTATATCCCATTAAAATACGGCCAATGGCATGGGGATCATTTGGTCCTAAGAGTCCACAATCGTTATGTAACATAAACAATCAGCAACTCTTAACTGATCAATCTTTGGACATTTCCCAAAAAGCATCTCAAAAGGAATTCAACTCCTAAAGGACCGAATTAGCATGAGATTAATTAGAAAGCTGACGTGACTACACAATCTTCTTAAAAGATTTAAGGGCTAAACATTTCTTACTTAGGGCATGGGCTACTTCCAAGAGATGATGGTGTTTGCGCTCAACAATTCCATTTTCTTGGGAAGTGTATGTGCAAGAATTTTCATAAAGGATCTCCTTACAGGGAAAGAGGGATGCATATTTAGTATTAAAAAAATTCGCATCCATTATTAGTATGAATGCGCTTGACAAATTTGAAAATTTGATTTTTTACCAAAGAAAAGAAATTTGTCAGATAGGAAAAGGCTTGACTTTTGAATTGCTTTAGGAAAACCCAAGTGATACGGGTACAGTCATTCGTAATAATGAGAAAAAAAGGAGCTTTGTCACGATATGTACTATGATGGAGACCTAGATATCGACATGAATCGAGAAAAGGCACTAGTGGCTCAAGATGTACTAATGGAAAATGGTATTGTCGACTTCTTTGCTTAAGAACAAATGGGACATTTCCAATGAGCACTTTGGCCCAAATGCCGACAAGAAAGGAATTTTTTTATTATTGGCATTGAAATTACATGAAATGCCTTTATTCAAAAAGCCAAAAGATAAATCAACATTTTTGGAAAACTAGTCCAAAAATATAGCCCTTGTGCAACACTACCCAAGCCTATTAGTTTGCCAATCAAAAGGCCTTGAAAGAAACAACTTTAAAATTGAAGAATACACGGTAAGAATTTTCCTCATAGGCCTTGAAAATAGAGATGAGATTGAATCCAAATTTAGGGAAGTATAGGACATTCTTAGGGATAATGGAGTTATTAAGATGAAGGGTGCGTTTGGTTCAGCATTTGGGGAAAGCCATTGAGAAAATGCAAATGCCTTTAGCCTAAAGAAGTTTGGTGAAATGCAAATGTTATTTGATAAATTACAATTGAAAAGTGCATTGAAATGCAATTTTGAGGAAATGATGTTTGGTAAAAATATATTTGGAAAGTTGTTTGATTTAACCAATTTTTTAAATTTCTTAACTTTAATTTGTTTGAAATTGAAAAAAAAATAATGTTATAAATATATTTATTTTCACGTTTAGAGTATAATTTATAAGTTAAAAATTAATTACATTAATATTTCCAAAGGAGGAGCACAAGAGGGAGGCGAGAGGGAGGCAGAGCAGGGCACGAGAGGGAGAGGGAGGCGGAGCAGGCAAGGACGAGAGGGAGGCGAGAGTCTTGGCGAAGCAGGGGACAACCGAGAAGGAGAGGGAGGCGAGAGGGAGGGATGATCAAGAGGGAGAGGGAGGCGGAGTAGGCGAGGATGAAAGGGAGGCGAGAGTCTCGGCGGAGCAGGGGACGACCGAGAGGGAGAGGGAGGCGAGAGGGAGGGACGACTGAGAGGTAGGAGCAGGCGAGTAGGAGGCGAAGAATGCGAGCTGGAGGCGGAGCAAGCGATGACGATGAGAGGGAGGAGCACGCGGACAACCGGAGCAGGCGACGACGAGAGGGAGGTGGAGCACGCGGACAAACTAGAGGAGGAACAGCGGACGAACCAGAGGATGAGTAGAGGAAAAGAAGCTGCAGAGAAGAGAAGAAAGAGGAAAAATGCATCTTTAGGGTTTCTCAAGGGCAAAAATGGAATATTGGTAATAAATGAGGGCAAAATGGAAAGAGCGGCTATTTTCATTAAAAAATGGACTTGCATCCCGAAAATACAAGTTTCAAATGCACCTCTAGAGGTGCATTGGCCTAAAGACCTTTGAAGGGCATTGGAGATGCAATTGCATCTCCACAAAGTTGGCCAAATGCTGAACCAAACGATCCAGCATTTGGCCGAAGTCCTACACCCCAAAAGTAGCATTCAAATGCTGAACCAAACGGGGCCGAACTATGCCAATTTTGGTCCTGTAAGTGACATTCCCGTTTGGAAGACACACTGACATGGAAGGATGGGGTTTTCTATGAACATGAGAAAATATTTCATTACAGATTTTGTGGTCACTAGCCCCAATAAATTATCCATGCATTAACTGAAATTGAGTTCTTCGAACAAAAAAAGGGACCTGAGAAGCTCGTAGTGCTCAATTGACTTAGGGCCTTCATGATATTCTGATAATGATCATGAATAGTTGTCCAATTTGCCCTCTCAATCCCTTGTATAGACACCTAGTAAGTAGAGAATTATTTCTCTTTGTTTCCTTAATCGCTTGATTTTCAAGGCAATTTTCATCATATATTGACTATATGGTGTGAATGTCTGTAATAGTCACGAAATTTACTTTTTCCTTTCAAATGTTACCCACCCCCTTTCTGTGATGATGTCACCCTGTGAGCCACTGAATAAGTTGAAAGCAAACACAAAAGTAGCCTACTATGAGCTGTTGAATTCAGGCAATTGGATGATTGAAAGAGGTCCATTAGATCGTGGCTTTTCATTTGGGCCGTCCAAAAGAGCTTTATAAAGCCTTTTACTTCCTTCGACCGAAACCCTAGTATCGCACGGCAGGTGTTCATGGAGATGGGAGTTTACTGCAATAAATTCACCAAAGCCACGAATGTCACACTTTCACCCACTTGGACTCACTCAAAGATTGCAAGCAAATGATTTTTCTGTTGGAAGGCGAGTTGATATGTTCGGCAGAATGGCAACACAGGCTCCATGGCAAGGATATACAGTCGAAATTGTGAGGGACTATCATTCAAAATTAGTAGGAACCATGTCACCTTCTCTCATTCCTTGATGGCCCAATACTGCTTTAAGATGGTTTCCGGTCCTTCAAGCTTCTCTCAGCCATCTCGAGCTCGTTCCACAAACTAAGATTTGGTTGAAGCAAGTGGTGATTGAAAGTTTCCCTTGCTCTAACTCCAATAAGGCTTGGGTAAGTGAGAAAATTTCACTCGGTCCAATTTACCATGCATTTGGTAGTTGTCCCACTTCATTTTCGAGTCCTTAGACGATGGGAGCCTGGCTGCAACCTTGGGAGCAACACAATTCCCCATCCATATGTATAATCGTTGGTTATCTTTGCGCCAATGTCGTTGGAATTGGTCACCGATTTGGAGCGGGTAGTTTTGTTGAGGAATCCGTCGTTATCTTTCGTCACAAGATTTCGGGGAAAACCCCAAGACTAGGTGGAGTAGTAACTCGTTGAATTGTTGATTGATGAGCCGTAATTCCAGGCCATCGAGCATTGAGGTGTAAAATAGATGGCTGGGCTCCGGGCGATGACTGATGGTGGAAATTGCGTACGGTAGATACTCAAGCTAGAGGAGTGAGTAACTTTGGCCTCACGTGCTCCACCACCGCCACCACCATTGTCGCCACCTCGACCCTCATGTGGCGCAACCCTCGGCCACCCTTGTGGGGCGATCATGGACAACCCTTGCCTGACCATCGGCCTAAGGTTTGAAATATTTCACATGGGCAAAGCTTGCCGGCGTTTAGCGGACCATGATAAAGTTTGCCAACGTTGCGCGATCCTTGATGAGCCAGCCACAATCATCTTTGTTTAAGGGAGGCCATGGGCAATGTGTTTGGAGTAACAGCAAAGGCAATAAGGGTAGCAATGGGAAAAAAAAGCAATTCATTA
Organism: Melaleuca alternifolia; assembly: GCA_019926035.1. Taxonomy (NCBI): domain Eukaryota; kingdom Viridiplantae; phylum Streptophyta; class Magnoliopsida; order Myrtales; family Myrtaceae; genus Melaleuca; species Melaleuca alternifolia. Next base: position 815,570 of record JAGKPW010002340.1, read on the forward strand.
AACTCATAAAATAGTATTTTCAAAATGTTCAAAGCTCAAGTTGCTTTAAGTTTTGAGCATTGTCAAAACTCAACTTTGCCCTGAAGTCTCTAAGATTGTTTTATCAAACACTACAACGTTGTCTCTAAAGGCGTCTGGAGGCCCATATCTCTTGGAAAATGATGTGCCAAATGGAACTTAAGTGATTTTTAAGGCCTTCGGATTTCACACAGTGGAGCGTACGCATTAATTTCAATAGTTACAAGTTTCCCTCCCACTTTCCAATTCATTAGCACACGCTGTATGAATCATCTGTTATTGTATTCCATTCTTTCCTTGTAGTGTATATTAGAGTGAGGTGTAACGCATAAATCTCAGAGGGAGACATTCTAATTTTTTATTAAAATAGACAAGGGTATTCATTTGCATGACTAAAAATAAAATCAAAATGAAATGCGAGGATAATAAAGTAAGGTCTGCTTCTTTGTTTCATCATTTTCTCTTGATGCAACTGTTTGGGCACGTGTCCTATGAAAATATACTTCAAGTGATACCATTTCCAAATCTAATAGTTAATCAGAGACGAATAAGCTTTCAACCAAAGTCGTTTTGACGAAATAGGGTGTCATACCCCAAATTCGTAATTGAGCTCACGCACAAGTTAAGCCCTTTTAATTTCATTTTATGCGTAAATCATGTTTACAAAAGATTAAACTAAAATGGACCTCAATACATGTTACTACATAAATTGTGGTAAAGTTTTCCAATATATTGTACTACCAGAAAGCCCAAGAAAGAAGAATGAAAACGCATTGACACTCTTTATTCTCATTCACAAATTCTGCTTTATTCTCCATACAAACTTAAAATCCTATGAACTACTGAAGCGTCTATTGTGAAGGACCAGCAGAAATTCAGTTATTTGTTGGGAGCTTCACTTTCATTTTACCGGGGAAGAACCGGAATGCTCTGTTCATTTCTGAAGAAATTACCAGGATCGACTTTGGTCTTTGTATCCACCAACCTGTTAAAATTGCCCCTGAAGTACTTGACCCCATACACTTTCCCTTCCTCATAGCTCTCATCTCCATTGTGGTTAACCCCCAAATCAAGGTCCCTATAATTCAAGAACGCCTCTCTCGGGTTCTTCGAGACGAAGGGCGTCATGTAAAGATAGAGCTTCCTTGTCAGCTCAATGAAGTGTCCTGCCGCTTCATCACCCTCCTTGTCCCAATTTGTCGCGTACTGGACCTTCCATAGGTTTCCAGCCCTATGCGGGAACGCGGTGTTGGTCGCAGGAATCTCGCTCATCTTGCCTCCATAAGGGTTGAAGGTCAACACTGGCCTTTCGAGCTCGATCATTCTCGTCCAAATGAGTTCCAATCCTTCCTTCGGTATAATTTGCTTCACGTAGTCGGACTTTCTCTTCAAATGTGTGAAGACTCGCGGCGTGCGTGAAAGCAAGGCATTGACTGGAGTCCCGATCGTGAAATTGGTCCAGTAAAGTGTGGACTCGACCCAACTCATTTCGATGCAATCTGAGCTCCGCAAGCCTAGCTCGGGAAAGCCAGTGCTCATCAAGGAAAGAAGCCTTTGAGCGTCTCCAAGGAAAAGGGCGAAAAACGTGGCTCTTATTGTTTTCTTTTCGGTGTTTGTTCCATTGACCACGTCCATAATCAGCCTTATGAAGAGATCCTCATGCAGTTTGTGCGCCACTTGTTCCCACTTGTACACAACCTCGGTGGCGTTTTGCTCCCACGTCCTTGGGACACGGAAGACAGTGACTGTCTCGGGGACTCGGACAAGGTTAATCTTATAAGCGAGGATGACACCGAAGCTCGCTCCACCTCCTCCTTTTATGGCCCAAAAAAGGTCTTCTCCCATGGATTCCCTATCCAATATTTCCCCGTTGATGTTGATTATGCGAGCATCAACTATGTTGTCGACGGAAAGCCCGTACTTCCTCATCATGTTGCCATAGCCACCACCACTGAAGTGGCCACCGACGCCCACTGTGTGGCAAACTCCGGCAGGAAAGCCATGGACCTTGCTCTTTGCTGCAATCCCGTAGTAGACCTCGCCGAGGGTAGCCCCAGCCTGGACCCATGCCGTCTCGGTCTCAATGTTGACGTCAACTGAGCGGAAATTGAGCATGTCAAGGATGAAGAAAGGTGAGGAGATGGAGACGTAGGATATGCCCTCGAAGTCGTGGCCCCCACTTCGGATCTTCATCTGGACCGAGAGCTTCTGGGCGCAAATGATGGCGGCTTGCACATGAGACTCATGGAGAGCAGTGAGGATGAGAGTGGGTTTCGGCGTGTCAGAGGTGTTGAAGCGCAGGTTTCGTATGTAAGACTGAAGGACGGTCGAGTAAGAAGAATTGGCGGGTGTGTATATGGCTGAGGTTACTGGGTGCCAAGATTGGGAATGGTTTATGAGGCATTGGGTTAGGCTTTCGTTTGCAAAGGCTTTAGAAGGTGAAGAAAATGAAGCTATGAAAAACAGTAGGAGGGAGAAGAGGTAGAGGCTTTTGGAGCTTGGAAATGGAGTTCCCATTTTAGGGTTTAGTTCAAATATTTCTCTTGGGTGAGATATTTGGTTTTGCATGTTGGTCTTTTATAGGAAATGCGATCGGCTAAGAATTTAGTTAAAAAGAGAGAGTCCATGATAATCGAAATAAGAAAATCTTACAAGCCACCTACAATCTTGACAGGACAAATTCAAAGTACAAATCTTAAAAAAAAAAACACCAACTTAAAATAAATAAATAAATAAAAGAGGCATGACATTCTTAGGTTTTTTTTTTTTGGGTAAAGAAATGACATTCTTAGTTGATGTCTAGTGATGTCATTAATGGGACTCGTTTAGGTTACTTTATAAATACCTTAAACTTTCAAGGTCATAGTTTGAAGAAGCCAACAGACGAAAAGCAAGAGGGTCCACATTCTTAGTTGATGATTATTTTGATCTCTTAATGGACAAATTGGCTTTGCTTGATTCAATTGTAGTTAATATATAAGTACTTGCGTAATGACATGCGCTTCTGGGGCTCTTATCCTTAGAATTTTTTAAGGTCAAAACCTTGAAAAAAATATACTTTGCACCAGCATCCAAATCTTGCATGACATATTTGCTCGCTATCCACAGTGCTCAAGTTTGCTCATGTGTTTTTTCTACGCTTTGTCGTAATTCCTATACAAAGTGACAAACCACACAAATAAATATTCATTTGAGTATTATCAGGTATATTAATACGACATATTGCACAAGTACTCCAACAAAAAAAATTGGGTTTGATCTGATGCAACAAGGAATTGATCTCTCGAGAGTTGGGATTGAGATAATCACAAATAAAGTCCTAAAATTATTACAATTATGCCAATTCAATTATAAACCTTTTAACTTGTCCAACTTAATCCTAAACCTTTTGAAAATTTGTTAATGTAGTTCATTTGGCCAATTTTGACAAAAAAAATAAGAGGGTTGACATTCTTAGTTGATGGTCTACTCCATGGCTAGTGACTGACCACAAAAGAAGGCTGGCAAGGGCCGAGCTTGCCCACTAAGCAAGGGTGACCCTTGCCAGCCTCAAGCGACCTCACCCTTGCGAGGGTGAGCCTTGCTACCCATTGAGGATGCCGGCGACCATAGAGAAAGACGGAGACAAAAATGAAAAGAAAAAACAAAAAGATTATAAAAATTTCAAAATTTTTGACAAACAATTACAAATGGAAAAAATTTATGCATGTTAGCATTGGTGGTACATAGGATGGTTGGCATTGGCACTAGAGATCTCCAATTAAAATTGGCTAGATTTACTATTTTGATAAATTTTCAAAATGTTTATAACTAAATTGACCAAATTAAAAGATTTATCACTGAATTAGCACAATTACAAAATGTTTAAGAATTTTTAATAATTGTCCCTCTAAGAATCCATAAAGGGGGCCGTGATTTATACCATGATGCGGTTCTTCTTCATCATTTTCCTATTATGCCAGAGAACGTTGCAGCTTGGCTCGTAGTTCGTTCTTGAATGTGATTATTATGCTCACATTATTTTGTAAATCAACCGTTAGATCGTGGGATAAATCCAATATATGTGGGGATAGTTTATCACAATCACAGTTATAAACCAGCTATGGACATCACAATTGAAGGGGGTGTACAACGTCAATAAGATGGTGCCGAAATCAAAGCGAAAGCCCTTCCTGTTTTATGATTATTTTTTGGAAGTCGGAAACTTTAAAAAGTACTGACTAAAGAGACAAAAAGAAGCAACTTTTCCCTTAAACCAATTTTATTTTGTTTCCTCAAATGTAAATCGTCTCATTTTTTTTTCCTTAATATTTCAAAGAGTGAGTACAAAATCTCATAAAATACCTGACAAACTTTATGAATTAAGTTCAGATTTGTGACATGTGCACTCTACCGGTGAGTTGTTTGCGTACACTTGATCAAATTTGAATATGAGATTTCTAATTTCTGAATTGAATTCTCCTAATACTCCCATCAAATACATCAATCTAAAGGATTGTTCATCTCATCTTATCCTTGAAGTTCTAGTATCTGTTTCTTATTTAACCTCGGTTCCCAACAGGCAATCCACTGTGGCAAGAACAATTGTATATGTTCTAAAGATATATCTTGTTCCTTAGAATATAGGCTTAACAGCTTGGCAAGAGTACTTATTAATCTTTCTTTTTGAGTCGGGTTTGCAAGTCTCTGTTAATTAATAATAAAAAGATGAGGGGATTGAATTTTTCTTATCATCTAGCGAAATGCAAATGTTAATACTTTCATATTGTTTACTAAGCAACACTAGAATTTAGTGCAGCATCTCTGCTACAGAATGAAGACAACATGATTTTGATAAATGAAAAAAAGATGTCTTTTAGTGGGGCCGGCTGTTGTATACAAGACACTTATATCCTTTCTCCTTAGATCAGAAGGTCAGAAGGGAACCGGATCACCTGATCTGCTTTTGTTCCCAACCGTCCGATCTCATATCAGACCGTTGGGGGCAAAAACACTTTTTTCGGAAAAAAAAAAAAGAAAGTAAACCCCCCAAAAAGCAGGTCACCTGACTTGCATTTAAAGCAGGTCAGGTGATCCAATTCCGTCAGAAGGTACAGACATTATCTGTCTCTCTTTGAATTCATTTCCAACAAAGAACATCATGTAGCTCTGACGTGGATCCCGGTTTGTGACAAGTTCCTGAAGTTCCCTCCCCCCCCCCCCCCCCCCCCCGTTTTCAAATTTGAAGTTGCAGATTACTTTAATTGTCTTTTTTTTGTCGGTTGTGTAAATGTTAAAGAAAGCTCTATGGTCTTTTTGTCAATTGAAGTCCCTGAAGTTCAACGCTAATAGCTGCGGGCTCATGAAAATCCCAGTCCATGTATATGAATAGCCTCGATAACATGAACTAAGAAGAACTTCGCATCTTCGTGTACCTTTGGGCCAAATTAAGATAGATATAAGATCTGTGTTACAACTTCACAAGCACAATTAGAGACTCCCAACATTGATCCCACCATTCCTTCCTTTTTCTATTTTTAGCCATCCTAAATTCCTTCTTCTTCTTCTTTTTTCTTTTTTATAACCGAGGTGTCCGGACCAGCTTGCGCGCACCTCAATTATTTCTCGGGGGAGACTAGCACAATAGGCGTTTACCCGGAGAATCGAACCCAAGACCTCAACGAAGTCCAAATTTGCCCTAACCAGTAAAACAAAAAATGGAGAAAAGAAGATCGTTGGGAAAGTAAAGATAGTACACAGAAAAAGAAGTAAACATACATAGGCAATCAGTTTAAAGGCAATGCCCCGCCAAACATTCCTATGATGAAGTTGGACAAGTTTTACCTAGTACGTCCCCCACAAAGGGGGAAAGTTTGGGTCGATCGCGACGATGGGTCCTTTCATGAGCTGATGAAGAGGACCCATTTAAAAACCGTTGTGGAGAGGCCACTGATGAAGCAAAAGAAGAGTTCTCCTCAAATAGTATCACTGAGTGCTCAATCATAAGTTCCAAAGTTGGCGAAGAAACTGAATTATCGGTGACTAGTAGAAATGACATTGGACCTAACTAAATAAGAACATATTGTGGAGTCAAAAATAAATGCTCCTCAGATAGAAGCCGGTGATGATTAGATGTAGAGACAAATTGCTGAGACAAAGATGTCATTTCCTGAAAAGGAACTATATCTTCGCGGAAAACATCTCAACTTACCAAGAAGCGACTGTAAAGAGGTATATCACATGAAAGTACAGCCAATGGCATGGGGACCATTCGGTCCTAAGGGTCCACAATTGTTATATAACATAAACAATCAACAACTCTTAACTGATCAATCTTTGGACATTTCCCAAAAAGCATCTCAATAGGAATCGACTCCTAAAGGACCGAGTTAACATGAGATTGATTATAAAGCTGACGTGACTACACAATCTTTCTAAAAGATTTAAGGGCTAGACATTTCGTACTTAGGGCATGAGCTACTTCCAAGAGGTGATCGTGTTTGCGCTTAACAATCCTATTTTGTTGGGAAGTGTATGTACAAAACTTTTCATAGAGGATCCCATTAGAGGAAAAGAGGGGGGCATATTTATCGAAAAATTCGTATCCATTATAAGTACAAATGCTCTTGACAAATTTATCGAATTGATTTTTTACCAAAGAAGAATTTGTCAGATAGGAAAAAGCTTGACTTTTGGATTGCTGTAGTAAAATCCACGAGATATCGGTATAGTCATTCATAATATTGAGGAAAAAAAAAGGAGATTCGTCACGATATGTACTATGATAGAGACGCTAGATATCGACATGAATCGAGAAAAGGCAATAGTGGCTCAAGATGTAGTAATGGAAAACGATGTTCTTGACTCCTTTGCTAAAGGACAGATGGAATATTTTCGGATGAGGAAAACAAGCACTATGACCCAAATGCTGACGAGAAAGGAAAATTTTATTATTGGAATTGACATTACATGAAAGGCCTTTATTCAAAAAAGCACAAGATAAAACTAAATTCTTGGAAAACTAGTCCAAAGATATAGCTCTTGTGCAACACTACCCAAGCCTATTAGTTCGTCAGCCAAAAGGCCTTGAAAGAAACAACTTTAAAATAAAAGGATGCATGGTAAGAATTGTCCTCATAGGCCATGAAAATAGAGATGAGATTGAATCCAAATTTAGGAAAGTATAGGACATTCTTAGGGATAATGGTGTAATTAAGATGAACTATGCCAATCTTGGTGCCGTAAGTGACATGCCCATTTGGAAGACACACTAACATGGAAGAATGGGGTTTTCTATGAACAAAAGAAAATATTGTTCATTGTAGATTATGTGGTCACTAGCCCGAATCAATTATCCATTCATTAATTGAAATTGAGTTCTTCAAACAAAAGGAGGTACCTGAGAAGCTCATAGTCTTATCAGAACTGCTTAATTGACTTAGGGCCTTCATGATATTCTGATATTGATCATGAGTAATTGTCCAATTTGCCCTCTCAATCCCTTGTATAGACACCTAATAAGTAGATAATTATTTCTCTTTCTTTCCTTAGTCACTTGGTTTTCCAAGCAATTTCCAGCATATATTGACTATATGGTGTGAATGTTTGTAATATTCTCAAAATTTACTTTTTCCTTTCAAATGCTGCCCACCCCCTTTCTATGATGATGTGCCACCCCATGAGCCGATGGATAACTTGAAAGCTAACACAAAAATAGCCTAATACAAGCTGTTGAATTCATGCACGTGGATGATTGAAAGAGGTTCGTTAGATCGTGGCTTTTGATTTGGGCCGTCCAAAAAGGCTTTATAAAGCCTTTTACTTCCTCCAACCGAAACCCTAGCATCGCACGGCGGGTGGTCATGGCAACGGGAGTTTAATTTAATGAATTCGCCGAAGCCACGAATGTCACACTTTCACCCACTTGGACTAACTCAAAGGTTGCAAAGCAAATGATTTTCCTTCGGAAGACGAGTTGATATGTTAAGCCGAATGGCAACAGAGGCTCCATGGCAAGGATATACAATCGAAATTGTGAGTAACTATCATTCAAAATTAGTAGGAACCATGTCACTTTCTCTCATTCCTTGATGGCTCAATACTGCTTCAAGATGGTTTCCGGCCCTTCAAGCTTCTCCCCAGCCATCTCGAGCTCCTTCCACAAACTAAGATTTGGTTGAAGCAAGTGGTGATTGAAAGTTTCCCTTGCTTCAACTTCAATAAGGCTTGGATGAGTGAAAAAATTGCACTTGGTCCAATTTACCATGGATTTGGCAGTTTTCCCACATCATTTTCGAGTCCTTAGACAGTGGGAGCCTGGCTGCAACCTTGGGAGCAACACAATTCCCCATCCATGTGCATAAGAGTTGGTTACATTTGCGCCAATATCATTGGAATTGATCACCGATTTGGAAGAGGATAGTTTTGTTGAGGAATCCATCCTTATCTTTCGTCACAAGAGCTCGGGGAAAACCCCAAGACTAGGTTGAGTAGTAGCCCGTTAAATTGCTGGTTGATGAAGCGTAAATCCAGGCCATCGAGCATTAAGGTATAGAGTGGATCGCTGGGCTCCGGGCGATGGATGGTGGAAATTGGGTACGGTAGATACTCATGTTAGAAGAGTGAGTAGGGATTTGTCCCTAAACCTGTAGCAACTAATTAAGGTCTCTGGCCTGGAAATGATCAACCTAGCCCATCATCTAGGTAAGTCCTGAGAATGAAAGGCCACCTCTGTTGGGCTGGGCTCCAATGGCAGCAATCATATCTCCTCTAGATGTGCCTTGTCAAGTCAATTCTTCGGCTGAAAGTAAGGTCAGTCCACCTATCCATTGCATTGGTTGGCCTCGTACAAGGAATCCAAAGGATTGCCATTGGGTCGGGCTAAATTGCCCTTGAGTGAGTTGTTGAGCGGAAGCGCGTTGCTCTTGAGCTGGACCAGTTTATTTCGGAACATGAATTTGAGGCGAGTCAGAAACTTCTTCCAATATGGACAATATCCGAATCATGGCTTCTCCAGACAGCCTACCCAGATAAAGCGTGTTGCATTTACATTTTTTGGCATAGCATTGACCCTGTTTCGTTGGGCATTTCAAATGCCCATTCAGCTTTGAAAGCTCATTTGGCCAAATTTTGGGTGTTCGGTTCAACATTGAAATGTTCATTTGTCCAAATATCAGCATTTGGAAGCGCGTTGCTTTTACATTTTTTGACATGGTATTATGAGAATTGAAGGTCGGTTTGGTTTGTTGATTCCTGTCCGGCGTCCCAACCTTGTTTTGCAGGTTATTATGTGTTTGCAACAACTTGGTTAGAAGACTGACCGGAGGCAATCGAAAAAGATGTCAGGGAAGCTAGGCCGAAAAACAAAGGCTCCCAAAGCATGAAACGGGGAAATTTGAGAAATTGAAAATTGTACTCTTTTGGTTCTGAAGCATTACATGTATACAAAGTCATATATACAATGCAAGGAAATAAAATGTAGGAAATAATATACAAAACATTATTTTCCTATTCTGTAGATTTAGTTTGATTCAATCAATCAATCAATCAATTAGTCCAAGATTTACTCAATCAAACTAAGAAAGGGAAACAAACCATATCCCAACAATACAAGATCATATCTTCATCTTTGTGCGCACAATGACATACATCAATGTGTATTAAAGCATCTCAAAGAAGAAATATGTGAAGGTAATATATCTCTAAACTATATCATCAACTGAAATTTCATCACAGGTTTGTTACTACACGTTGCATTACCAAACAATCCATATAATCACTTTTTGAGTATCAGTGTCTCTCGTTATAAGCATATACAAAATATATTTACCTGCTATAACAACAAAATATATATCATATAGAAAACATCATGACCTTTCATCTTTAAGATTGAAAATGTGTAAGTGCGAGTGCTCATGTCAGGACCATGGCATACTTGGAAGGAAGTACTCACGACCAACAGCCCTTTTACCATCAATAAATAAAGAAATTCACTGTATTATGTACAGATTCACACCATACAGCAAATGGATAATGCGTATTTACTGTCTTATGACTTCACTCAGCCATTATATTCGGCCAAGATGACACGCAAGGAATGCTTTGCTCATATCTGAAGAAATTCCCAGGATCAACCATTGTCTTTACTTGCACCAATCTATTGAAATTGCCCTTGAAGTACTTGGTCCCCCAAATGCTAGCCTCAGAGTAGCTTTCATTGCCAACTTGATTGATGCCCAGATCAGTATCTCTGTAGTTCAGGTAGGAACTCCTTGGCGATTTCGCCACAAATGGAGTCATGTGATTATACAGACTCCTTATCTGATTCAAATTCTGATTCAAAGCTTCATCGCCTTCTTCTTTCCAAGTGACCGAGTACTGTATCTTAAAAATGTTCCCGGCCCTGTGGGGAAACGGTGTCTCAGACTCCGAGATCTCGCTCATTCTCCCACCATAAGGATTGAAAGTAAGTGCTGGCCTTTTCACTTCCATCATCTTCTTCCATATCCCTTCGAGACTCACTTTCGAAATCGGCTCTTGCACATAATCTGACTTCTTCTTCAAGAACTTCTCTGACTCCGGGATTCTTTGAAGCAATACATTTGGGGAAGTTCCTACAGGATAATTAGACCAAAACAGAACTGATTCAATCCAACTCATCTCAATGCAATCCTTAGGCTCCAACCCGAATTCGGGAAAGCTCTGAGACATTACATCGAGCAGCTCATCCGCACTGCCCAGAAATAGTGCCACAAATTTAGCTTTCACTGTCCTCTGATATTTCCTCACAACAGGTATCAACACAACCCTAATGAACAATCTCTCGTCGATTTTGTCAGCCACATATTGCCATCTATGAACAACTTCTGTGGCTCCTTGCTCTAACGTCTTCTCAACCTTGAAAACGGTGACGACCTCTGGCACAGGCACCAACTTAATCTTCCATGACACGATCACTCCGAAGCTCGCCCCGCCGCCGCCCCGGATCGCCCAGAACATATCGTCGCCCATCGACTCTCGATCCAAGATCCTCCCGTTGGCATCCACAACGACCGCATCGACCACATTGTCCACCGACAGCCCGTGCATCCTCATCAAGTTCCCATAACCCCCTCCGCTCAAGTGGCCCCCCACGCCGACGGTGGGGCAAACCCCGGCGGGGAACGCGTGGACCCTGCTTTTCTCCGAGATCGCGTAGTAGACTTCGCCAAGCGTCGCGCCCGACTCGACCCAGGCGGTCCCGCCCTCCGCGTCGACGTGGACGGATCGCAGATTGAACATGTCGACGACGACGAACGGAGCCTCCGACACGTAAGAGAGGCCGTCATAGTCGTGGCCTCCGCTGCGGATCCTCAACTCCAGACCATGGATCTTGGCGCAGACGATGGAGGCCTGGATGTGGGAGACGTGAGCTGGGGTTACGATGAAGAGTGGCTTTGGGGTGGTCGATGAATTGAAGCGGAGGTTACGGACGTAGGATTGGAGGACGGAGGAGTAACCGGGGCTGCTGGGGAAAAAAGTGAGGGATGAGATTGGTGGGGATGATGGGTCGGAGCTATCGACGAGGCATTGGAGATATGTCTCTTGGGTTCGATCCTGCGGTGATTTCGCCATTGAAGAAGAGAGCAGAGAAGCCTGGAGGGCAAGGAGAAGTACACAGAAGTAGAACGGAAGGTTCATCTTTCGGGAAATGACCATTAGAGTTTTGACTTTGGTTGACTTTACGCGATTCTCAGAGAGATGAAGGAGGAAGAAGAGGGGAGGCTTATCTCGCGTGTACATCACTCTAGTCTGGCATTGAAACGTGAACCGGTTAAGAGCCACGCATTATTAATTTTTTTTTTTATGATCGATGATTTCACTACAAGCAAAACATACCGGCGTTGAGCAGATCTTGATAATGTTTACCAACGATGTGCAGCCTTTGATGAGCTAGATGTGGAGCCACGCTCGTCTATGTTTAATGGAGGCCATGGGCATTGTGTTTGGAATAACAGTAAAGGTAATGAGGATAACAATGGAATAACATTAAACTCATAAAATATTATTACCAAAATGCTAAAAGCTCAAAATTGGTCTTAAGTTGCCTTAAGTTTTGAGCATTGTCAAAACTCAATTTTGCCTTAAAGTCTCAAAGATTGTGTTCAAACACTAAAATATTGTCTCTAAAAGTCTCTAGAGGCCCAAATCTCTTGAAAAATGGTGTGCCAAATAGAGCTTAAATGGGTTTCATGGCCTTCATGATTTCACATAGTGGACTTATACATTAATTTTGATAATTACAAGTTTCCCGGGATAAGAACAGTAGAAGTACCAATACTTGTGTATGGCGCTCACTTTAATGTGAAAACTTTCATTTGGATTACTTAAGTGTTACTTTTTCAAAAAGTTGCTCACTTTAGTACTAACTCCAGTCAAGCTTGTCAGAAATCCGATGTGACCTATTGTTTATTTATTTCCAAGTCAACATGGCTCGCCGAATGTAAAGTCAGCATATAAATATCAAAACGGCATCATGTAGTCAATTTTCTCCAAAATAAGAATCCTAAATTGTCAGCCAAACCCTAAATCGAAAAAAATAGTCTATGAAACCCTAATTCTCAATCACTCCAAATCAACAGCTTATCCCTCTTACAAATGAAGAGTAGGAGCTTCACCAGCGGTACAAATTTATCCAAACATAGTGAAGAAAAAGTTGTTCATTACCATTATTGTGGGGTACTTAGTCCAAGACGAACATCTTGGAGTCGCTTGAATTCCGGGAGAAGATTCCATGGATGTGGTAAGTTTAGAGTAGGTTGAAGTGCAAATATTTAAAATGGGTGGATGCTAAATTCTCCGCTCGAGCGTCAGATGTGATATTGAAGTTACTTGAAGAACAACATTGACCTCTACCTACACTAATGGACGAGTTGGACGATGTCGACTCAGTGCAAGCAGAATTGAAGACTTTAAAATTGTCAGCCAACCATTTGAAGACACAAGTTTCAAAGATAAACATTGAATTATTGTGTCATCGAGTATTGATTGTGCTATTGTTATGGTGCGTAGCTTATGTTATGGTAAAATGTAAAGTTAGTGATGAAAACAAGTTTTCCCGTCTACCATAGTTGAAAGATAAGTAAAATATGTACTTGTGCTGGGTACACAACAATAGCATAACTTGTGTTGTTAGTTAGCCTATTGTAAATCTTGGTAGAAATATAATTTGCTGCTATAACTATATGTTTTTGGTGGAAATGAAAATGTAATGCAGTTAAAGATGAGCATTTTATCAGCTCATTTCATGAGTTATGTTATTTGTTTTTTTGGAAGTTTCAATATTTGGGTGCAATATATTATAAGATTTTAGTTGTATATTGTAGGTTTTGTTCACACTTGCTGTAAATTTGCAACAATAGCTACTCTTGATCATCAGTTTTCGTTTAAAGCGATAGTTACAATTTGCAGCAAGAAGCGTATTACGTGATTATTTTAATGCTAAAAATCGTAAAGATGAATCGTATGAGTGATACTTTTTGTTAACTAAGATCACTTCAGTGCTAGTTGTGGTTAATAATGATCACTTCAGTGCCAATTGTTGTTAGAAATGATCACTTCAGTGACACTTTCATTTACAAAGTAATAGGTTTAGTGCCTATATTCTTAGTGCAACGATACTGGATAGCTGCTGATACAGATTCAAGCCATCCATCTCCACTAACAGCAGTAGCACACTAACTAACAGTGGCATACTAACATCACAATCACAATCACACTATTAGTAGCAGCACATGCCCAAACACCTTTGACAAGACAAGACATAAAAAAAAAACAAAAATAGACAAGCCGTGACTGAAAAATTTTCTTCATTGACATTGAATTGGAAGCTTCGTTACAATTTCCATTAGTAAAGCTTCCTCTCCCATCATTTACACTAACCACATAAAAACAAGCTCAAACAAATATAATGTTCAGCCACCCAATCAGTCAATGTTCTTCATATCCCAACAGAAATCAAACATATAATAACCTGAGACCACCATCTCATCAGTCAATATGCACAACTCTAGTTTCTTTTTGCTTTGATGGACGTTTAGATTGATTCATAAATCTCGCACTCTTTCTCATTGGACATGCATGTTCTTCGATTAGCATTATTGTCTCTAGATCTGCTAGTTGCTCTGGAACTACTGGTTGTTATTGAACTGCTGGTTGCTCTCAAATCACTGGTTGTTTTAGAGCTGCATCGGCTATCTTCATCTTTCGAGCGCTCTTCTATGGTGCGCCTATTGTAAACAAAAGAGTGTTTCATATACTTGCTGTGAGAGCATAAGACTTTGTGAAGTCTTATAACTGCTTTGTAACTCTTTTGATTCATAGTGGAATTCAGCCGATAGGCTGTCAGCTCGAGAGAGTGGACATAAGCTTGAGCTAAGCTGAACAACTATAAACCTTGTGTTATGATCTTCTCTCTTAACTCTCTGTGTGTGCTTACTGTTCTTACATATCATTCACATATCACGCTTCACACGCTGTGTTTTATATACTTTCACAAAAGATTTTAAAATCACCTATTCACCCCCCTCTAGGTGATCGCACTAGATCTTCCAGTATGTACATATGTCTTGCTCACCTAACAACAACATAAAAATTAAGGTTCAACCCATAACCCAAAAAAAATCTATATACACGAATTATACAACTTACTGGAAGACTTCTTCTCATTTGTTTAAAAGGCGATTCAGTGGTTGGCACTGGTCTTCTTGTCACACGAGCTGGCCTTGCACTTGGCTCTACATTAGGCGCCTCACCTGGCCCTGTAGTTGGCCCTCGAGCTGGCCCTGCACCTGGCTGTACATTAGGCCCCTTAATGGCCCTGTAGTTAGTCTTTGAGCTGGCCTTGTAGGTAGTCCTTGAGCTGGCTTTCTTCTCACTTGAGCTTGCCCTCAAGCTGGCCTTTCACTTGTCTCCCCTGCACTTGACTCTATAATAGGCCCTTCAACCAGTTCTCTAGGCCTTTTTCTTACTTGAGCTCTCCCTCGAACTGGCCCTACATCTTACACCTAAGATGCCTTTCTTCTCACTTGAAAAGTACATGAATTTAGAGTTCAACGCCCTAAATTAACCTATACACAAATCATACAACTTACTGGATATTTTTCTTGATTTGTTCAACAGTTGATTCGATAGTTGTCCATGTAGGCCTTTCGGTTTGCCCCAAAACTGGTACTTCAGTTGGCTCTACAGTTGAAGCCCCTATAGGCTTTTCGGTGGTTTGGCCTCCAGATGGCTTTTCATACTCATGTTTCTTCCATGACATAAGACGCTGTGTTTTAATTCACACCATTTCTTATTCTAGCCTTCCTTGTGGAAATAAGAGCAATTTATCTTCACACAACTTCTACTCATTCTCTAACTTGAGTTCTCCCCCTCATGCCTTCTTCTTTTCCTTTTTGGATTTTCGATTTGCTTCCTCGGTGGCAAAGGATTAGGTCCTTCATGACTTGTTGGCTCCAATAATTTGCTACTTTTAATGGGCTGCATCATAAATTGGTATGAAGTTAGATATGAGGATTTTTTGTACCAATCATCAAGAAAATCTTTTGGGTTTCCTTGATTCAACTGTATAGCACAAATGGCATGTGCACAAGGAATTCCAGTTAATTGTCAAGCTTGACATGAACATTTTCTTTTTATAGGTGGACGACATACTTGTCAGCATCCTTCATGATCTCAAATCCATCATCTCCATTCCAAATTGGATAACAAAATCTATGAGCAACTAGGTTCTCATATAATCTCTTGGCAATCCTCAGACCACATTGTCTAGTTCACTTTGCAGCCTCATCTTTTCATTTGTGTAGCCTAGTCATGAGCATGACTCGCCTATCTTCCAACATGTTGATTATTAGTTTGCACCTAGCCCATATTATCCTACCATTAAAAGTTTCACTGAGGTTGTTGTCAATGATGTCACATTTGAATTCTTTTCTAAAGAAGGCCCTGCACCAATATTTAGGATCAGTTTACATTAGTGCATGAAAACATTTATTTGTCAACTGCGACAACTCCTATTTGGCTATTCTAAAATCAGTCATGTTCATGCTTTTTGCTATCTTCCAAAATTGCTTCTGCAATTTATCTCCTTTATAATTCTTTTTCCAATTTGTTTATATGTGCCGTGCACACATTCTATGCTCAGCAAATGGCATCAACTCAACTACAGCAGGTACAAGTCCTTGTAAAAAAAGGAATCAAACATATAAATTATATTATTACAAAATATGCTATTAATGCAAAACAATAAACTTTAGCATATGTCATTACATTTTGTTAGTCGCTCATGAATGCCCAACCCCTTCCATTAGTTATTTCCAAGCTAGCCATTAAATTTTTCAATAATCAAGACCAAGTGTCCCAATCCTTTATTATGACCACAACCTAAGCTATTGAAAACATTTGATTGTCCGCATCTCTCCCAATGAGAGTCAACGATCATCCCTTGCATAAACCTTTTAGAAAACATCCATATAGTCCTACAACCCTCCTGCAACCAGCCAAAAACCCTCTTATGCATGCTTTGAAGAAAACATAAAATCTATCAAAACTAGTTCCATGATCATGCAACGGCTTTTCTACAAGCTCCACACAAACTCTAATTGCCAGGTTCTGAAGTCTGCATTCGCCAGCATATTCACAAACCTGACCATATTCTTGCTTGTATCGATTCATATGTATGTTCATCACTCTTTGTTTAGCCCTTTTGCATTGATTCCTCAACACATTCACCCATGCATGCTCATTTACTAACCTTTTGAATTAAGAACTATTAATCTCAGGCGTTGCCTTCACATTATTAAGAAAAAAAAATGCTTCACTAACTATACACATGTTACCATTTTATTGTAAAAAATAATGGGACAATTATGTTGCCTCATGATTGATCAAATGAAGTATACTTACTTTTCTTTCTTCTATGCATACATACATATCTCATCGCCTCATGATTGCTCATTCTTAGAATCGGCACTCTCATCATCATTGCCTCCATAATCAGTACCATCAGTAATAGTAGCTTCTTTAGTCCTAACTCTTGGTTGCACTTCAAGTCGCTCTTCAACTGCTGCAAAGTTACTTACACCTCTATTTTTGCCTTGATTCTGTAAGCTCTTCATCATCGTCATCACTTGAACAATTTACACTAGCCAAATTTGCATCCTTTGATTCCCTAGATATGGCCACTTCCCAATCTAATCCATCCTATTTATCATCCTCTCTATCCTCCCTCTCATCCCCCTCATGTTGTTCTTCAGATTGAACCTGAGTACTAGCTCCAGCTTCACCTCCGACTTCATCTCCATCTTCATCTATTTTGATGCTCTCTTCATCATAACACTCGACATACACCTTAGCTTCATCACCATGAAGATAATGGTAAACAATATCCCTAATACCATTATCATCGTCAAGGCTCCTCAACCTATCCTTCAAGCTTTTCATATGAACACAATAAATGCAACTTTTTTACTTTGTAGCGAAAGAAATAAACTATGCTCCTCATGGGATTCAATATATGATGGTCTTATTACATTGAAAATGACGGTACCTTCGTTTCCCCGAAAATATTCTAAATCATCGGCGCCAATGATGAATTCCCTATTATAGCAAACAATGATGGCAACTTCCTTGTCTCCCATACCGATACTGCACCCAATAAAAAAGTCAATTAGGGTTAGGGACCACAAAGCACTAACATTACAACAAACACATGTAGGTCCCCACAAACGCATCTATAATTTAATATCTGAAAAAATAGAAATTCTTTTGTATTGTAGGTCCCCACAGTCAACAATGAGAGGGAGAAGATGTTGAACTTAATGATGAGTGATGGCAAGTGAGTCAGCGATGACGGCATGAGCAACAATGAGCGATGTTGGCGTCGGAGCGAGCAACAATGGTTGATGACAACGAAGTGACGACGACGTAGATGGCTGAAGACGAAGATAGAAGAGCAAACCCTAATTTGATCGATTTCACCCCCAATTAGGGGAGTCAACCCTAGTCTGATTAGGTCCACAACACAGCGGCATCATTTTGGGAGTCCATGTGAATTCTTATTTTGGCCAAACAATTATCACGTCAGATAAATCCAATAATTATAAATGTCACATAAATTTTTGGCTGGAATTTCTTGTTGTTAGCACTTAAGTGATCGTTTTTTGCTAGAATTGGCACGTAAGTGATTCGGTGGAAAAATTTGGCACTAAAGTGAACTCCGTACACAAGTATTGTCACTTGACTCACTTCTACTGTTCTTACCCCCAAGTTTGCCTACCACTTTCCAATTCATTAGCACACGCTGTATGAATCATGTGTTATTGTATTTCATTCTTTCCTTGTAGTGTATATTAACGTGAGGTGTAACACATAAATGAATGTTGTAAAAACCTCAGCTAGTCATCATCATTTGACCAACCCAAAATCTTAGAGGGAGACATTCTCAATTTTTATTAAAATAGGCAAGGGTATTCATTTCCATGACTGAAATAAAAATCAAAATGAATGCAAGGATAATAAAGTAAGGTCTACTTCTTTTTTTCATCATTTTTTCTTGATGCAACTGTTTGGGCACGTGTCCTATGAAGATATACGTTAAGTGATATCATTTCCAAATCTTATTATTAATAGGAGACGAATAAGCTTTCAACCAAAGTCGTTTTGATGAAATTGGGTCTCATACGCCAAATTCGTAATTGAGTTACGTACAAGTTAAGCCCTTTTAATTTCATTTTATGTGTAAATCATGTTTACAAAAGATCAAACTAAAATGGGCCTCACTATATGTTACGACATAAATTTTGATAAAGTTTCCCAATATATTGTACTACGGAAACTGAAATCAAAAGTTGTACATTTACGCAAGTACTTTAACCTTGCTTGCCAAATTATATTTTGGAACTCCTGCAAGTAAACCTGAACAGCGAGCAACTGGCGATGAATGGATGTAGTAAATTCAGCAAGCGCGCATGGCCAAAATTTTCAAGCTCGACCAGTGAGCAGTAGGGCATGTGAAAAGCCTTAACTGACAGCCCGGGCCTATGTTACTGACAGTAATTGCAATTATGTTTTACTAATAATTCAATTTTGACATTTGAAATGTATAAACACAAAGACGACAAAAATAAACTCGAATTTCTAAGGTGGTATTGAGAGAAACTCATAAGTAAAGTGAGAAAAAAATAACAAAAGAACCAAAATTTAATTTAATCATTTTTCACATTTATCTAATTAGTTGAAGTTTAGAAGATAAAAAAATGAAAAGGTGGCTTGATGGGTGAACCCAACTAACCTATGTTTTCGAGTGGTAAAAAGAATTTACCCGTGGATGGTTGATTTGCAAAAGAATTTCGTCAAAAGAATATCTATAGACGAACATCATCCATCTATTGATGAATATGTACGGATATTATTATACTAATAACAAATTTAAGGGTTATCTTTTTTACACCGCCAAATAAAGAAAAAGATAGAGCATAAACTCTTTGTGCAAAAGAAATTTTGTACGACCGACTCTATCCATTTTGATTTGAGGTATATAAACATACTCTTTCAAATCAATGATATTTGTCACCATTTGTGTAAATTTCCTCTAAATTGACTTTTATATATATTTCTACAAGCACTAGCATATAAAAAGCGCCAGAAAACCCAAGAAAGAAGAATGAAAACACATTGACACTCTCTTTATTCTCATTCACAAATTCTGCTTTATTCTCCATACAAACTTAAAATCCTATGAACTACTGAAGCGTCTATTGTGAAGGACCAGCAGAAATTCAATTATTTGTTGGGAGCTTCACTTTCATTTTACCGGGGAAGAACCGGAATGCTCTGTTCATTTCTGAAGAAATTACCAGGATCGACTTTGGTCTTTATATCCACCAACCTGTTGAAATTGCCCTTGAAGTACTTGACCCCATACACTTTCCCTTCCTCATAGCTCTCATCTCCATTGTGGTTAATGCCAAGATCAAGGTCCCTATAGTTCAAGAATGCTTCTCTCGGGTTCTTCGAGACGAAGGGCGTCATGTAAAGATAGAGCTTCCTTGTCAACTCAATGAAGTGTCCTGCCGCTTCATCCCCCTCCTCGTCCCAATTTGTCGCGTACTGGACCTTCCATAGGCTCCCAGCCCTATGCGGGAACGGGGTATTGGTCGCAGGAATCTCGCTCATCTTGCCTCCATAAGGGTTGAAGGTCAACACTGGCCTTTCGAGCTCGATCATTCTCCTCCAAATGAGTTCTAATCCTTCCTTCGGTATAATTTGCTTCACGTAGTCGGACTTTCTCTTCAAATGTGTCAAGACTTGCGGAGTGCGTGAAAGCAAGGCATTGACTGGAGTCCCGATCGGGAAATCGGTCCAGTAAAGTATGGACTCGACCCAACTCATTTCGATGCAATCTGAGCTCCGCAAGCCTAGCTCGGGAAAGCCATTGCTCATCAAGGAAAGAAGCCTTTGAGCGTCTCCAAGAAAAAGGGCGAAAAACGTGGCTCTTATTGTTTTCGTTCCGGTGGTTGTTCCATTGACCACATCCATAATCAGCCTTATGAAGAGATCCTCATGCAGTTTGTGAGCCACTTGTTCCCACTTGTACACAACCTCGGTCGCATTTTGCTCCCACGTCCTTCGGACACGGAAGACGGTGACTGTCTCGGGGACTCGGACAAGGTTGATCTTATAAGCGAGGATGACACCAAAGCTCGCTCCACCTCCTCCTCTTATGGCCCAAAAAAGGTCTTCTCCCATGGATTCCCTATCCAATATTTCCCCGTTGACGTCGATTATGCGAGCATCAACTATGTTGTCAACGGAAAGCCCGTACTTCCTCATCATGTTGCCATAGCCACCACCACTGAAGTGGCCACCGACGCCCACTGTGGGGCAAACCCCGGCAGGAAAGCCATGGACCTTGCTCTTTGCTGCAATCCCATAGTAGACCTCGCCGAGGGTGGCCCCTGCCTGGACCCATGCTGTCTCGGCCTCAATGTTGACGTCGACTGAGCGGAAATTGAGCATGTCGAGAATGAAGAAAGGCGAGGAGATGGAGACGTAGGATATGCCCTCGTAGTCGTGGCCTCCACTTCGGATCTTCATCTGGACCGAGAGCTTCTGGGCGCAAATGATGGCGGCTTGCACATGAGACTCATGGAGAGCAGTGAGGATGAGAGTGGGTTTCGGCGAGTCAGAGGTGTTGAAACGCAGGTTTCGTATGTAAGACTGAAGGACGGCCGAGTAAGAAGAATTGGCGGGTGTGTATATCGCTGAGGTTACTGGGTGCCAAGATTGGGAATGGTTTATGAGGCATTGGGTTAGGCTTTCGTTTGCAAAGGCTTTAGAAGGTGAAGAAAATGAAGCTATGAAAAACAGGAGGGAGAAGAGGTAGAGGCTTTTGGAGCTTGGAAATGGAGTTCCCATCTTAGGGTTTAGTACAAATATTTCTCTTGGGTGAGATATTTGGTTTTGCATGTTGGTCTTTTATAGGAAAGGCGATCAGTTAAGAATTTAGTCAAACAAAGAGAGCCCATGATAATCGAAATAAGAAGATCTTACAAGCCACCTACAATCTTGACAGGACAAATTCAAAGTACAAATCTTAAAAAGAAAAACAACTTAACAAATAAAAATAAATAAATAAACGAGGCTTTCCATTCTTATTTGATGTCTAGTGAGGTCATTAATGGGACTCGTTTGGGTTACTTTATAAATACTTGCGCTAGGATATGCACTTCTGGGACTCTTATCCTTAAACTTTCAAGGTCATAGTTTGAAGAAGACATAAGAAGATCATACAAGCCGCCTACAATCTTGACCGGAGAAATTCAAGTACAGATCTTTAAACAAAACAGTGACTTAAAAAAAATCGGGTTGACGTTCTTAGGTGATGATCTAGGGATCTCATTAATGGACTCGCTTCGGTTATTTCATAAATACTCTCGCTAGGAAAGGCACTTATGGGGCTCTTATCCTTACAATTTCAAGGTCAAAGTTTGAAAAAGCCAACAGATGTAAAGTAAGAGGGTTGACGTTCTAGTTGATGATTATTTGATCTCTTAATGGAGAAATTGGCTTTGTTTGATTCAATTGTAGTTAATATATAAGTACTTGCGCAATGACATGCGCTTCTGGAGCTCTTATCTTAGAATTGATTAGGTCAAAACCTTGAAAAAAGTGTATTTTGCACCAGCATCCAAAACTTGCATGAGATACATGCTCGCTATCCACAATGCTCAAGTCTGACTTCCGCTCATGTGTTATACGTGTTTTTCTAAGCTTTGTCGTAATTTCTATACAAAGTGACAAACCACACAAATAAATATTCATTTGAGTATTTCAGGTATATTTAATACGACATATTGCACAAGAA
Source organism: Melaleuca alternifolia (assembly GCA_019926035.1). Lineage (NCBI taxonomy): Eukaryota > Viridiplantae > Streptophyta > Magnoliopsida > Myrtales > Myrtaceae > Melaleuca > Melaleuca alternifolia. The sequence continues at coordinate 837,972 of JAGKPW010002340.1, forward strand.
CTCCAATAAAAAAATTGGGTATGATATGATACAACAAGGAATCGATCTCTCTAGAGTTGGGATTAGGATAATCACAAAAAAAGTCCTGAACTTATTGCAATTATGTCAATTCAATTACAAAAAACCTTTTATTTTATCCAACTTAGTCCAAAACTTTTTGAAATTTTGTTAATGTAGTTCATTTGGCCAATTTTGACAAAAAAAGAAAGAGGGTTGATATTCTTAGTTGTTGGTCTACTCCTTTGCTAGTGACCGACCACAAAAGAAGGCTGGCAAGGGCTGAGCTCGCCCGCCGAATAAGGGTGACCCTCACCAACCTCAAGCGACCTAACCCTTGTGAGGGTGAGCCTTGCTGGCCATTGAGGATGCTGGCAACCATAGAGGAAGAAGGAGACAAAAATGAAAAGAAGAAACAAAAAGATTATAAAAATTTCAAATTTTTTGACAAAACAATTACAAATGCAAAAAATTATGCATGTTAGCGTTGGTGGTATATAGGATGACTGGCGTTGGCACTAGCTATCTCCAGCTAAAATTGGCTAAATTGACTTCAAAATGTTTATAACTAAATTGACCAAATTAAAATGTTTATTACTAAATTAGCACAATTATAATATGTTTAGGACATATTTAGTAATTTTCCCCCTAATAATCCATAAATGGGCTGTAATTAAAACCATGATGCGGTTCTTCTTCATCATTTTCCTATTATGCCAGAGAACATTGCAGCTTGGTTCGTAGTTCGTTCTTGAATGTGATTATTATACTCACATTATTTTGTAAATCAACCGTTAGATCGTGGGATAAATCCAATATATGTGGGGATAGTTTATCACAATCACAGTTATTAACCAGCTATGGACATCACTGTTGAAGGGGGTGTACAGCATCAATAAGATGGTGCCAACAATCAATGCGGAAACCCTTCCTGTTTTATGATTATTACGCGGTAGTCAAAACTTTAAAAAGTACGTACTAAAGAGACAAAAAGAAGCAGCTTTTCCCTTAAACTAATTTTATTTTGTTTCCTCAAATGTAAATTGTCTCATAATTTTTTCTTCAATAATTCAAAGAGTAAGTACGGAATCTCATAAAATGCCCGACAAACTTTATGAATTAAGTTTAGATTTGTGACATGTGCACTCTACCAGTGAGTTGTTTGCATGCACTTGATCAAATTTGAACATATGATTTCTAATTTCTGAATTGAATACTCCTAATACTCCCATCAAATACGTTAATCTAAAGGATTATTTATCTTATCTTATCATTGGAAATTCTAGTACTTGTTTCTCATTTAACCTTGGTTCCCAACAGGCAATCCACTGTGGCAGGAACAATTGTATATGTCCGATATATCTTGTTCCTTAGAGTATAGGCTTCACCGCTATGCAAGAGTTCTTATTAATCTTTCTTTTTGAGTCGGGTTTGCAAGTCTCTGTTAATTAATGATAAAAAGATGAGGGGATTGAATTTTTCTTATCATCTAGCGAAATGCAAAATGTGGATACTTTCATATTATTTACTAAGCAACACCAGAATTCAGTGCAGCATCCCTGCTACAGAATGAAGACGACATGATTTTGATAAATTAAAAAAGATGTCTTTTAGTGGGGCCGGCTGTTGTATACAAGACACTGATGTCCTTTCTCCTTAGATCAGAAGGTACAGACATTGTCTGATCTGTCTTTGAATTCATCCCCAACAAAGAACACCATGTAGCTCTGACATGGAACCCAGTTTGTCACAAGTTCCTGGAGTTTTCCCCCCCACCTTGTTCAAATTTGAAGTTGCAATTTACTTCAATTGTCTTTTTTTTTTGTCGGTTGTCTAAATGTTAAAGTAAGCTCTATGGTCTTTTTGTCAATTGAAGTCCCTGAAGTTCAACGGTAATAGCTGCGGGTTCATGAGAACCTCAGTCCATGTCTATAAATAGCCTCGATAACACTAAGAAGAACTCGATATCTTTGTGTACCTTTGGGCCAAATTAAGATAGATATAAGATCTGTGTTACAACTTCACAAGCACAATTAGAGACTCCCAACATTGATCCCACCATACCTTCCTTTGTCTATTTTTGGCCATCCTAAATTCCTTCCTTAAAGTGATTAAACAAAAAGAAGGAGAAAAGAAGATCGTTGGGAAAGTAAGATAATACACATAGAAAAAGAAGTAAACATTACATAGGCGATCAGTTTAAAGGCAATGCCCCGCCAAACATACCTATGATGAAGCTGGACAAGTTTTGCATGCGCCGATGGCAAATGAAGTGGTAGGTCTTGATATTATTTGTTAAGATATACATGTAAGTTTTTTCAGACAAAGTTTTACCGCAGAGAATTGATGTGATATTGATCAGTTGATATATTCTAGTTGACTCGTAATCCTTTGGATCAAGTTTTTAAGTGAAGAAGTTATCTCCAATTGTAGTTGTTGACCCGCTTGGTCTTGAGCTCCATTTTGGCTATCTCTCCAGAAGATATCAAGTCTCTGATGCACTCCATGCTTATGATATCATAATTGATGGTTGAATCGTGGCCAACACCGTTTGTTAGACAATCTTGATGTTTTGGTGTAGAGCCTTTATGATTCAGTTTAAAGAAGGAGACTAGGGATGAAGGTAGGTGTTGTTGTTGTTGAAGCCAATCTATCCAATAAAGCAGAGATTCAAGTTGAGACATGTCAGTATAAAATGATACCTGAGTTAAGGGATAATAGACATAATATTGAGCTCACAAATGAGGAGAAGATTAGTGATATGCACATATAGGTTGTGTGAGAAAAAGTTCAAAGTCAAGGAAATTGGCATGGCTTGAAATATTTAATGTATCATAATTGACTTGTTAATTTAAACTTTTGATTAAAAGTGAGCCTAGCTGAATATGCTAATGGGCTCGAACTTTGGACTCCCTCTCTTGACAATCTTTTTAGTAAAGTTATTGGACTTCTATTGCGCACTCTTAACATTGCTATTAATCTTAAAGTTCTTGTTTTTGTATCTCATTTAACTTCACTTCCCAAAGGTACATGCATTTTGAAATGATCCCGCACTTGGTAAAATATGTCTTTGTGTTCCGTGCATTTTTTTTAACATCGACCTAGAAATCCACATTTCATGCCAATGTGAACAATCTCATGCGAAAAAGAGAGACGGAGGAACGAGCACCCACATGTGGATAGAGAACCAAAGACTAAGATTGGGTAGGTGAAGCTTATCCGTCTGCGTTTCACATGAACAAGTATACAGCTTCTCCGTCAACCTATATGAATCGGCAAATTATTTCACGGCCGTGGTGTATTGCACTAAAACAGAACCCAGATAGTTCGATCAAGTGAGCCCCACAGGGAAGGTATATGCACGGCGCTAATTCAGTTTTGTACGTGTACTATGTCATTTGAATAACTTCTATATAGTTGAATTCCGTGTTTTTCGTTGTTTTTTCTTCTTCTTTGATCGTTCTTTTCTAAAGTATCTCTTCCTTCTCAGTTACCTGGTTTAGCTTGGATTGCCGTCTCTTTGTCCCAGGTTCCCATTGCCATGTGTTGATGAAGTTAAAGAAGAGATGAAACGTGACTTCTCTACATTCCGTGATGTAGATTGAAGGTGGGATTTTTCATAGACAATGCATGCTCGCTTTAGAATGTTCTATCTAAGCTTCTCTTATATGCACAGATTATTGATAATCAAACATTAATGTCCTATGCGCACAGGTCAATCTTTCAAAACTCAAGACGACGAGGAGCCAGCCATCTCTGTTTGTACGAAAAAGCACGAAAGCCTCTGTGTAGACGAGCCTTTGCCGTTGATAATTGCAACCATGTGCAGATACCCTAAAAAGACCAGAACACCCCTAGCTTGAGGTGAATTTACCCCCAATCCAAACTCAAACCCTAATCATCTCCACTATGTCCCCCCTTATTTTGCCACAACTAAGGGTGTCAAATGGGTGGATCAGGTCAGGTTTGGGTTAGGTCAAAAATGGATCAACCCATATTGACCCATTTTCATACAATACAATTTTAGCGACCCATACCCAACCCATACCCAACCAGACTCGTATTGTTTAAACACTTCCATATGTAACTAAGTCCAAAAAATATATTGTTAAAATAATTTTATGCAATACGATTTATTTGATAATTTTTTTATAATTTTTTCGGAATCTTAATTATTTTTGTTAAAAAAAAGCTTCTTCCTCTTCAAGTCATCGGAGTCTAGTGAGCTCATTTCTCACCTCATGGCTGGCAACCAACTTAGAAAGAGGGAAAAATGAGAAATAAAAGGAAAGAAAAAAATGAAAAAAAGGGAAAATATAAATAATCAAATTTTTTATTTTAAAAAGATATATTAGGATTTTCGGAGTCTAAAATGACATTTTACTAACATTTAAAATGATTTATTAATAACATTTTAAGTAACCAATTTATAACCCAATTAGAACTCATTTAAGACTCATTAAGTTATTAAGTGACTCATTTAAGATTCATTTAACAATTTAACTCATTATCAAATATGGGTTAAATATGGATTTTTGACTCATTTTGCCACCTATAGCCACTACAACGGGGGCGTGTCATCGTCACATTTGCACAGCACCTCCACTGTGGCTCGGTCCATCATCACAAGCCTGATGAGTGCCAAGTGTTAACCACGGGTTGGCCCACTCAAAGACCACCAAAAAACATTTTTTCCATATAAGTATGAAACTTTTGATTCATCGTCTAGCTCTAGTCAATCATTTGCATATCAAAATTTTCATAAATAGGGTCAGATTTGTAAGTATGCATCAAGATCATAGATATTGCAAGTTAGGCCAAAGGATTAGTCAAGTCGAAAGGTCACAATACATGACACATAGAATAATTTGCATGTTAGTCTTATTGGAGCTGAATCTTAGATTAAATCAATTAGAATTATATGTTAATTGGAAATTGTGACATTTAATTGCATGTTCATGTTGCACCTTAATTGAGTCAGGTCATTTAAATAAATGTCTTTCATGTCAAGATAGTTGAAATAATGTGTATGTCATTGTTAGCATAATTCCTTTGGTGGAATTGCATAATGTGTGTGTCATGCCCCACGATCGGTGCGCGAGAGAGAGAAACAGAGGAGAACAGAAGAATGGGGGCTGCAGACATGGGCTTTGGCTCGGTTGGGCTTAGGTGATGGGTCGAGCGCGGGCTGGGCGTGGCCCGTGTGTGGCCTAGCGTGGCTGGGTCAAGCTCCCACACGGCTGGTCCACCAATTTCCGAAATTTGAAATTTCTAAAACAAATTTTAATTGAACCATTTAAAATACCCAAAATTAATTAAATAAATCCCAAAAAATTTCCAAAATCTCAAAATGCTTAATAAACCAAATTATCTTATTTTTAAGCCAAATTTTCACAAAATTGAATTTTTGGAAATCTTAATACTAATTTCTCAAAATTTCACTTTTATTTCGAAATTTCTTAAAAATCAACGAATTAAATCCTTTTTAATTCAAATTCGCGTCACAAAACTAATCACTAACTTTGAAGATCTAACTACGCGAATTCGCGGTTGTTACAATTCTTCCCCCCTTAGAAGAAATTCGTTTCCTCTAATCCACAAACTCAAGGTCCAAAATAGTAATAAAATTTATCCTTAAAACTCGTCTTGAAATTACCACATGTCTTATTGCTTCACTAAATTTACACAAGTACTTACAAAACCTTCTACCACATGTTTTTGACTCAAAAAGGATCGACGTTACATACTAGTTACCGACAAAAGAGGTATCCTCATCTAACCTCGTCCTTGATTTCCACCTCCCTGACCAGGATTCTAATTATTCTTTCCTAGCTCTTGTACGCCAGTTTGAGTGACTGTGTACATCATTCCTTGAGGTGGGGGTCGAATCAAGCCGCCTTAAGGCTGAGGTGCACTTCCCATTGAACGTGGAGGCGGTTGTGTTCCAGCCAACCGGTAGGGACAATTCCTTTGGATGTGACCCAGTTGGCCACAACCATAACACGCTCCAGATCTGCTAGGGCAAGCACCAGCTCCATGGTTCCTCCTGCAAGAATTACACATGTTATATGTGCGGGGAGTGAAGTCTCTAGTGTTTCTCCTCTTACTTGGGAAGGTCATCCTTTCGTCCTCCACCATTGGGCGCTTCCCAGCATGATGATCCTCTATGTTTGATGAATACTATGGTTCTACCACAGAGGTCCTTCCAGCTATATCTTTCTCAACCATCAGCGCCTTCTTGTAGACATCATTGTAGCTGATTAGATCAAACGACGCTAGGAGACACTTGATTTCAGGCTTCAGTCCGTCTCGGAAACTCCTGGCCCTGTCAATCGGGTCCTCTACCAACCTCCTGCCATACTTGGACAACTCTGCAAACTTGGCCTCATATTCCTCCACAGTATCCTGGCAGAGTTTCTGGAGTTCATCCATCTTTGTGTCCTTCATGGCCTCAGAAAAATATTTCTCATTGAAGGCCTCTTCAAACACGCTCTAGGTTGGCGCGACTCCTTCAGGAAATATCATTCCCTTGGTGGCACCCACCAATGATTGGCATTACCTTCCAACTGATAAGCTGCTAGGGCCACCTTATCTTCCTCGGTACACTTCATTATCGAGGAGACCTTTTCCAGCCCTTGAGGCCATAAGATAGCTGCTTCAGGATCACCTTGTCCTTGAAACCTTGGCGGTTCCTGCTTCAGAAACTGTCCTATTTGTTTTCTTCTCTCTTCACCTCCGCCCTCAACGATGGGAACAGGAACAGGAACAGGAGCAGGAATTTCAACCTCTACTGGTACGGCCTCTACAGCGGGTGCCGGAGCAACCTCGGCATTCCTCATAGCATTCACTACAGAGTTCGTTGCGACCGTGGCGGCAGCCGTAATGACAGCTTCCTGATTACGAGCCTGTTGTACCACCTCTCCTCTAAGTTCCTCGAAGGACTTAAGGAGTCCTTCTATTCTTGGATCTCCTTGAGTTTCCCCCTCAATCGCAAAGCAACCTATTGTCATCGTCTTTCTCTGTGGTCTTTTACCTCGATCCATTGTCTCAATCAAATTGAGTCTAGTTTCACAATCCCAACAACACCAATTAGACCTCGAAGATAGTACTAAATTACTTTAATCTATAGGCAGTCAAACCATCACAAATATATATAGATAAAATACACAATATCACAACAGTAGTCTTGTCAGCATGCGATCACACATCAATGCTCTTCTCAGCACGCTATATAGACAGCAACGCCTTCTAGTAGCACGCGATAACACAGTAGTGCTTTCCGATGACATGCGATTACCCAGCAATGCCATCACCGACCCCACCTTCATTGACGTACGATATACACAGTGACGTTGACTACTCTACGGGTCTCCAATTTCATAACACAACATAGTTTTATAGCAGACAAGTCAAGTGTCTGACCTTGCTGCACACGTCCCATACCATGCCAACGCGGCTAAACATGAGACATCCTAAGTTCACGTGTCCCAATCTAGCCACACGTTGAAGGTTCGGCCTTGCTGTACATGTCCCATACCGTGCCAACGTAACTAAACACGACCTCGCAACAACTAACTCTCGAGTTGTTCTACCTAACTTAGTAGATCTTCTAAATGACCTTCCCGATAAGCCATACTCAACCTTATCACTCTATGCTTCAACCGGGTTTGAATCCTAACCATGCTATGATACCAATTAAACGAGGTTGTCACGCCCTGCGATCGGTGCGCGAGAGACAGAAACAGAGGAGAACAGGGGAATGAGGGCTGCGGGTATGGGTTTCGGCTCGGCTGGGTTTGGGCGATGGGCTGAGGGCGGGCTGGGCGCGGCCCGTGCATGGCCTGGCGTGGCTAGGCTGAGCTTCCACACGGCTGGTCCACCAATTTTTGAAATTTTAAATTTTAAATTTCTAAAACAAATTTTAATTGAACCATTTAAAATACCCAAAATTAATTAAATAAATCTCGAAAAATTTCCAAAATCTCAAAATGCTTAATAAACCAAATTATCTTATTTTTAAGCCAAATTTCTACAAAATTGAATTTTTGTAAATCTCAAGACTAATTTTCTCAAAATTTCACTTTTATTTCGAAATTTCTTAAAATTCAACGAATTAAATCCTTTTTAATTTACATTCGCGTTGAAAACTAATTTCTCACTTTAAAGATCTAACTATACGAATTCACGACTGTTACAGCGTGCTTTGCATTCAAATTGCATTTTATTTAAATAAATTGAGAACCCAAAAAGAATATTGTTTCCTAATATTATGATTGCTGGTTGATTTTTCTACTAATATTGTAGATGATTACGTCATTTTCGAGGTAAGTCCATACTGCCCATCGCTGTATTTATTATACACTTTCGTTGTTAAGTGTTAAGTATTGTTTGTGTACCCATATGATCAGGTCACATGTTAGGTGATTAGAATTAAAACTAATAAAAAAATGCTTGCCAAAGCATTTGTATGAATTAAATGACCGAAAGAACGTTAGATTAATCTAATCTAGCGTAAATAAGTTCCCAATCTCTATCTAGTTCATAAGAGTAAATTATTCTTCCAATACTTTGCATGGGTTTCTAATTGATCCACCGAAAATAAATTAGTGACAACTCTTGATTGAAGATATTTTGCATGTTTATTAAAAGAAACACCAGCCTATTTTAACATAGGTTGCTTCACATGAAATTTATGTTATCTATGCCATATCGGTATTATAAGAGCGCTATAAGAGCGCACTTGAACAGACACCCTTTTATTCCCTATCAAAGAATCTTGGTGTTGCTCTCGATTTTTCATGGTCACATGAAGCCACACTTTGCATGTAGATGACGATATTTATAAAATCCTTTTTTAATTTACATGAGACAGTGGTAAGATATGTACTAAGAACTCTTTTTTAATCAATTTTTAATTGTCTTGTAACAATTGTAACGGCAGACCTAAAATAGATTAATTTTAAATTCGGTTAGAAGTTACATGTCTATTTAATATCTAATATGTTGAAAGCTTGTGACCCATAATTTTTTGGGGTGAGCATTATAAACCACCCGCACGGAACCGCTCAGACCAGGCAGTTCCAAGAAGCAACGGTCCAGTTCCCAATTCCTTATAAATGGAATTGGGAATTTTCGGTTTCGAGGGTGGAATCGCCCACCCGAACCGAATCGACAGAATTTGGTAAAATAAAAAAAAATATTTTGTATATCATACTCCTCCATCCATCACCATCATGCATGACTTTCCTTTTTTCTTTTTCTCATTCTCCAAAAAACCAAAGTTACCAAACCTAACCCTTACCTCCCACGATTGACTCTAATTCTCTAAAGCTGTGTTTCCTCTGTCTTTGTCCCAACGTCTCTCATCTCAGAGCTTTCCTATCTGGAATCCACCTCAAGGCTTGAAGGACGAAACTAAGGCCTCTACATTCCACAACAATATCATGACCCGCCTCTCGTTTAACAGCCTCCTCACTCATAATCGCCGCCTCTAGTGGCATTGGATCGCCTCTTCCAAGAGCTCATGCTCCTTTCCTCCTCCTTGGCATCGACCGACGACCACTGCTTGTTCGAGGTTAGGTTTTGTATTCGTTGCTTTCTTGCAATTTCATTTCTGAGAAAACAAATTTAGGTTTGCTAGGTTGTCAAGACTCTCGATTGAGTCGATGAGAGAGAGAGAGAGAGAGAGAGAGAGAGAGAGAGCGAGCATATTACAATCTAGCTATTACTCAGAGTTAATCACAAAAGATCTGGGTTTCTACTGCTTCCCTTATATTTCAATTTAGATTGATAAAGTTAGTTTATTTCTACAAAGGCGTTAAGAGTTTCCTTTACATATGTTTCCGTGTCTTTTCGTAGTTTGACTTCAGCTTCAGGTTGTAGGTGTTACTAGATGTCTACGTTTGACCTTGTAAGTTCACATTTTGTGCAAAAATGGATCAAAGGAAAGCAAAAGGAGAATGTAAACAACATAATGCTCTTTGATCAAGCAACATATGACAAACTTCTCAGTGAGGTTCCCAAGTACAAGCTTATCACTTTTTTCATCTTATCAAACAAATTAAGGGTATGCTTACATAATATGTCATGTTTAATCTATGCAGTATATCCTTCAGCATTTTTAATCATGGTAGTAAAAGAAATTTTTTTTTCTCGTTACTGCTTCTTTAATTTGCTAAATGGCTTAGAAAAAACAGTTTCCCCTATTAAGTATACATGCATGCTAGAAATATATTGGACATCAGTATCGGTAAGTTTTTCTCGTTGTTATTGAGCCTTACAGCTGCTTGATATGCTTAAGCACAAGCGCTGTCCAAGTTATATTTGCCATACCTTTTGCAATGATGTTGAATGACAATGTTTAACCAATATCTATTGGGCCATTATGTGGTTTGTTGGCCTGGATGGCTGCATTAGAATCTTTTCTAATGTTTGGCTAAATGTTTCTCCTTGTGGAGGCTTAGTCATTGGGGGTTGAATTCCTTTCCTTATAGTAGACTAAGCAGACTTTAACTCCTTCCTTATAGTAGCAATTCTGACAACAGATGCGGATTATGTATCAAATGCCGCTGATGCGTAACATATTGAGTTGGACAGCTTTCCTTGAGCAGATAGGACACAGCGCCATCAACAGACATACTCGCAAAGAAAGCACCTACCCTCTGGTCACTGAACTACCTTTAGAGAGAGATTCAAAAGGCTAGTTAGAGCTAATTCGGCAAAGGTTAGGTTTGGTTTCCCCTAAGGGAATGTTAATTGGAAAAAGATTCCTAAATGTCGGCGAATCGCGGGTTAGACTTAGAGTCTGTTAATAAGAATAAGATGTTTTCACTCAATTTACATTTCCTATTAAGGAAAAGTGCTCATAGAGAGAAGGCTATAGAGAGGCCTAAGAGAAGAGATCAGGAGAGCGAGGAAAGCTAGCAGCTATCATAGAGGACAGGTCTTATCCCTACTTCAATCAATAAGGTATTGGAAATGTGAATCGATTCAAGTCAGATTACGTCCTATGGTAGACTACGAATTTAATACTCAATGAGGGGATACTCTTTGAAATATTCTTATACTATAGGCTAACTCATTCCCGGAATCAAGTTCCTATACTCAATCGAGGAGTGATAACCCGCTAATCCCTGATCGGAGATGATCTACGTTAAGATAAGGAATAGCCTAGCATTTTTTAGGTAACTAGGAAAGAAAGAAGATTCACATATTCTCCCTATATCTTTCAAAGACCTTACCCTTTTCACTCCAATTAAAAATAACCTAGAATAGGTGAGATCGTTGAAAGTCTTGTTAAACTGCTTTCTAAGGTGCCAAGCGATAAGAAAGCACATCCACGGAAAGGGGGTGAAGCTAAACTTAATGTCTATGAGGCGGAAGGAAATTCCACATTCAAAGATGAAAGATAGGGCTTAAGCTGGACTTCTTGCTGAAGAGATTGATTCCTATAATAGATAGATTGTTAGTTACTAGGAAAAAGAGGCATGCTATCATGTCTACGAAGACTGGCTTTTTTCACTTCTTAGAAAGCCACAGCAAAGCTTAATCCCTCCCTTAAAGTATGAATGAAAGAAAAGATCTTCTTCTCACTCATTATATCAGATTCATTATTCATGAATGTTCTTATCCTCTTCTTAGTGACTAGGAAACCTACCCTCGATTAAGTCAGGGGATAGCTCTCTGGATCCTAATGGCATTTTCATTGATGAGTCTAGATTGCCGATCTCTACTAGCTGGGAGTGTCCATACCTTTACCTTTCGTCAGGGCAAGAATGGGGCTGATAAGTTGGCTAAGGTGGGAGTGAAGTCGAGCACAGCCTTTGTCTTCTTTCGCTATCCTACTCCTCCGCTCAAGTCTCTGAAGGTCTTAGGCTGACTGGTATAATCTATAATCATGACACCACCAACTGCTGCTTTTGGCATTCCACTTGGGATTGGGACGAAATGATTTGAGATCGCTAGTCTTAGAGAGCTTTCTGGATGAGAGCAGAGCAGACTAGTTAGAGGAAGGCGCGAAGCGTAGTAACTTCCGGAATGAATGAGTGTAACAAAGTCTCTTATCTTCCCCCTACGCCCTAAGAAGGAAAAACTGAGCAAGATAGCTTCAGCTTACCTTGAGCCTGGTTAAGAAAGGAAAGCCGGTCCTTCTTTACTTCCCGGCTCAAGCAAGAGCCACAGTGACTGCAACAAGAGGAAAGCCACCTCACCTTAATCAGTCAAGCAAGCTATTTGAATAGGGATTATGAACAGGCCCTTACCTTGGCCTTAGCCGTTCGATTGATTGTTCTAAAGTCGAAGTCGTTTCGTTAAGTCGAATTGAAAGGTAAGTTTTGTCAGTGATTAAATGGAAAGGGGGAGCGGTTCGGTCCTACTCTTGAACTTTTAGGCTAATTAAATGAAAAGCCGAAACAAAGGCCAAATATCGGCATGTAACTGAGAAAGATGGGATTCGGTCAACAAACAAAGGAAATTGAAACACTCCCTTCTTTCTATCGACAATGATGAAAACCAGAAAGTCAAGCCTTTCACTTCATTGTTCAAGCTCTTGAACATGGGTTGAGTTCATACATTATGAATGCTTTCCTATTCAAGACATACTACCAATTCCTTTGAAGCTACTACCACTACCGAAGCTGGCTTGCTTCTTTTGCTTACCGGTTGGTTGGGGTTTTGAAACCAGAGAAAGAAGATCCGGTTGGGCTTTCTAGCGATGGGAGATTAGTCACCGGAAGACTTGCTGGCTAGCTCGTGCAATCAACGATAAGTTCCGTCGCCTTAGTAAGCTAGCTTTGGTTGCTAAGCAAGCCTGGTTCTCCGGGCACTACGGTAGCACGTGGATCGATCATGACGAGAATGGAGTTATCCGTAATGTAATGTAATAGAGGAGTCACAGTCCAGTTCCCCCTCCCTTCTCGACCAGACGAAGGAGATATGAATTCAATTCAGGCGGGGCTTGGCTTGACCCTGTGTCCTCTCCTGGTCGGGTCGGAGGCGAAGACTGGCAAAGTTCATCATTCAGCGGTGGGGTCTTCATAGAAAAGAAGGCCTCGCCCAACGAATGGCAGATTTGGATGGAGTCTCGCTCATAGATAGAGGAAGAGTACGCGCGCTAGCGCGCTACGGCTTACGAAGTTGATCGGATCAGATAGCCCTTCGGGCAACCAACCAAACCCGCCACATCCAATTCCGATCAACAACTTGGAGGTATGGCTGAGTGGCTGAAGGCATTGGTTTGCTAAATCGACATACAAGAAGATTGTATCATGGGTTCGAATCCCATTTCCTCCGGCACGGAAGTGGAACGGGCGGGCGAAATTACGTGAGAGAAAGAACCTCTTGGTGGAGTCCCTAGGAGGACAGAATAGCACTACTTAGTGACTAGGAGCGGAGAGCCCGTTGCGCGTTGTTTTTGTTTGACCGGCCTATCTTCTTTCTATAAGCAAGCTCCCTCCGGCCGTCCAGCCCCTGGACGGCTCTCGGTTCTTGAGCATGTTGGGAGATTAGGCGGCAGTTGAAAGAGCTGCTCGAAAGCTTGACGAACAAGCTAAAAAAGCCCTAACTATTTGATTTGATTAGTAAAGGGCTTTTCCCTTACTAGTCAAGGGGCGCTATTCGATGAATCAAACAGACTTTAGGAAAGTGGTTCAGGTAGCTCAGCTGGTTAGAGCAAAGGACTGAAAATCCTTGTGTCAGTGGTTCGAATCCACTTCTAAGCGGGCGAAGGGTCCAAAGGAAAGGTAGCCGGGAGCGAGACGGATTTTGAAATTCAAGTGAAAGAGGAAGCCAAAAAATGGGAGCGCTCTTGCACTATGGTGGATCTATATGCTTCGGAGGGTGAAACGAGGTGTAGCGCAGTCTGGTCAGCGCATCTGTTTTGGGTACAGAGGGCCATAGGTTCGAATCCTGTCACCTTGATGTGATGGGCCGAAGTAAGTGCCAGCCCAGCCCGTCGCCAGTCGGCGGGCGAAAAGCGCACATAACAGATAGAATCCTAAAAATGAAATCTCCTATTCGAGCTGTGAAGCGGCTTATTTCGATATTTTCCATTTTCCGTAGATTCATTCTTGTATTTTTTCCCCTGCTCTGTAGGAATTTACATATAATTTCGATTTCGAATCATCGTTGATGATGATTTTTTTTTATCACTGCCTAGGCCGAGGCCCTGTTCTGCTTACTACAATTAGTGTAGCACCTTTTTTTTCAGGGCTGACTTCGGAGGCTGATATTGTTTGAGTATAATCCTGGTATCTTTCTACAATCGTGTTTGTGGCTCCTCTTGCTGCGGAGCCTCTGTGCTGTTGGTTTTCCCCTGCCGGGGGTCCTTGAATATTCTCAGGTTCCGATTGTCGACAAAAAAACCAGCTAAGTTATTTTTTCCTTCGTTAGGAAATAAGTTTTGCAAAGTCCAACAGGCATTACTAGCATGCCCGTGGTACCTGTGGAATCAACTGTATGCGTTTCGGTGAAAGTTCGTGGGTTTGGTGTAGTGAAAGAGAACAAGTAGCTTCAGTTTCTGAACAGGGCAAGCATACCTAGGAAATCGAGATTGGGATCCCATTGATCCAGCGGAAGCAACGGCTAGGGCATGGACAATAAAAGATCCTTTTCCATAGCCGGGGCCCGCGAGCTTTTAAGTAAGGTAAATTCATCGTTTTTCGCTCGTCTTTCATGCGTGCCTGTATGAATTGCATAAGTCATTTTGTTTTGGCGGTGAAGAAGTACAGAAGTGAACAGTGTGTTAGTATTTAGTTGTGCGAAGCCTTGTTGACAAGACTTACTCAACTCACTGCTTTCACCTGCTTCCGGTGACAACTACCATTCTCTTATGAATGGGAGGGTAGAGTACCAAGACATAGGGGTTGGCCAGCGAAGGCGGTTTATTGAGTACCAGATATACGTATTTCGAATTCTTTTCATGGCAGTTCAAAGAAAGGCACGAGAGATAAGGAAAACTTAAAAGCTTCTCAAACCAGAGTAGCAATTCGATCAATCGCTATCAATGCCCGGAGAAAATGGGATAACCTTTTCCGATAAGAGTAAAGCGAGGGATAGGATAGATGAATAGATTGAAGCCTTTATCCGCTTGGAGGGATGAATTTACAATTTATAAGGCTTCGTTTTTCTCCGGCAAGCTGATAGGGCTTGGAGTTCAGATTGATGCCTTAGTCCACTCCGAGATAGAAAAATACCAATAATAGAAAAAGATATGCTCTTTAACTCCAAGAGTAGTAAGTTACATCCTTCTAAGGTCAGGGGCTTTTGGGATTTTAAATATATCATCTCCCACGAAGATGGTTCTTTCAACCGATAGATGATATATTTAAAAAGCCTTTATTCTCCTGTTTCAAATGCTCGACTCGTTCCCAAATCAACTACTGATTAGCTTTCCCCGCTTGAAGTCGATAACTGGGAGTAGTCAACTGCTTTCTAATCCGATCTAGGTGGTCCCTCATCGAGGAAAGTAGCATTCGATGAAACTTCTTCTCGCCTTCGAGCAGCATATGACATAAGATCCCCCTTTCAGTGCACACCTCTAAGCTCTCTCCCCAATCTATTTTTGAAGGTTTAGTTTCCATTACGAAGTATACGTATACGGATCAACTGCTCCCGGCTCGGACAGGTTCATGTTTGATCTCAACGTCCTTGCTCCAAGATCTCAGTTTGGTTTCGCCAGATACCTCTTTATCTTAACGAAAAAGAGCTCTTGTCGGGTCAGGTCCCCACCCGAACTGTCCATACCTATCCTCTGGAGTCGGCTCTTCCATAAAGAGCAGAGTAGACAGTACACGTAATGGTCCGCCAGGAGCGAAGAATAGCTCAGCGACCGGATAAACCTTGATGAGAATACCAACCCTCTCCCTTTGTCATTTACGGAAGCAGGAATAGAAAGGAATAGCCCTGCCCACCTTATGAAAGAAGCCTCACCGTCAGTCTTTGCTCTATCTGGATCAGTAAGTCAGTCAGTCTCTCCCAGTAGTGGAGTAGTCCCACCCAGTAATAGCATTGTGAAAGTAGGGCTCCTTTCGCATTTTTCGCAGGTTTACAAGTAGTGATTGAGATTGCATTGGATCGGACAGCTTTTAGTTATTCTTCTGCCTGCAAGCTCTCAACATATGTGAACTCTTTCGACTCTTCATGCTTTGCTGTGAAAAAGAATAGGTTGTTCTCAGGTGTAAAGGAAGAGCTGCTAGTAAGAAGTGATAGAACAAGCAAGGGATTGAGCGCGAAAAAGTGTTCTTGCTCTTTTACTTCTTTCTCTTAGCCTTCCTTGAAGCATTCGGAGAAAGAGAATGCGAATACGGGGTTCTAGTCGCATTGGTTCAGGACTTAGTCTTAGTAGCAGGACTATGGTTGACTTGATCATTTCCACCGTAATTCCACTGTCCATTCAAGAGAAGTATCAACAAATGATCCCGGTGCATTTTACTTTTTAATCTGTCTTTGCTTTTTCGGGCATTCAGCTTTTGTTTTGATCTCTATCTCAGGCAAGTAGGGCATGAAAGTCAGAAAGAAGGGAAAGGACTGAATCCGCTGCTATTGGTCTAGCGCGTAAGGATTTTCACTCTCCAAGCAAGCCAGGTACGCAACTGACTCTTATCCATGCGAGACAGAAAGCAAGTCTTCTTACCGCTCCTTGGGTCCCTTCCAACGGGCGTAGCGCTTGAGAAGGTGCGAAGCCGCCCATGCTCCTCTTGCTTATGGAAAGAGAGGCAGTCCCTATATTACCGCATAGTGGGAACGTGGGATGCTTTTCTATTCCTTGCATCTCTAGTGCAAAGAAAAAGAGTTTCCTTCCTAATCTAATGGTTTTGTTAACCAAAGCGCTAACCTCTTCCTATAGTAATAGTCATCTTCAAGCTCTTGCACAAGGGGCAGATACTTCCCATTCCTACTAAACCGAATCAAGGAAATAGGAGTCAGCCACGGAAGACTTTACCGAATCCCCTTCCCTTGGTGAGAAAGTCTTACAGCAGTTTGGGATTGATCAGCAAGGGCTTTCAAGTCGTTTACTTGCTTGCTTAGCTCAAAAAAGATAGCTATTCAAAGCATCGAGAGGTCAATCACTTTCTTTGGATTCTCTAACATCGTATTCGTACTAACTAATCCCGACAAGAACCTAGCCCTTCTTTTCCGGGGAGAAGAAGGGGTTGGTAAATAGAATATCTGCCCATAAGACAACTCTTCTATTTACAGGAGTGCTTACTTCACGCTCTACTTACATCATGCTTTCTTTACTTCTCTTATTTCCCTCACTGCGCTCGGTCAACGGTATACCTTATACAGTCCAGTAACCCTTTAGTCCCGGTCGGTATCGTCGTCCAATCCAAGCTTCGTTCCAGTCTCGGGCCTCAGTCTCCAATCCTATCTTTCGTGAGCAGTGAGGAATAGGATCACTTTTCCTTTCAGTCTCGAAGCAAGCTGTGTGTGGTCCCTTTCTTTCTTAAACTAGTCCATTAGTTGGTCTATAATCTCCTTCGTGCCGTCAGTAAGATTGAAAACCCTCACTCCGTTCAGAATAAAGAAATGGAATGAAGGACCTTTCCATTCAGATAGTTCGTTTAGAAATAGTACTTCTAAGTAGTAGCTCGCCGTCTCAGACGTATGGGTCACGAACGGTCTAACACAAGGAAAAAGAAGAGAGGGTTCGGGGGCTTTCTCCCCGAGCTGTTTCGATTTTTCCCATAGATAAGCAGATTTGTTAGCCTGATAGATAGAGGCCTTCCTTCGTAGATTTAGTAGTACCCCTACCTAGTCTTGGCAGCCTTTCGGGCTTACCTATACTAGGGCCTCTACCCATCGTCGGCATGCTCACCTGCCACTCTCTTCCCAACTCGATCGTCAATAAGGGCTAGCGAGTGCTTAAAGCATTGAAAATTTTGATCCTTTTTACAATCTGAAACCTTCGGGAAGGAGCCGCCGTTCATTTTGGGATTCTGGCTCCTTGAAATGGTTCAACGCTCAACCTCTCGCTCGATCTGTCATTTTGATTCTATTGTCGACAGATCATTTTTTTCATAAAAAACCCGGGTTGACGACGCCCTCTCAACTCCTCTTTTTCCTTACTTTTGACTCTAGGGAGCAAAAGATCATCGGTTTGTGTCTAAAAAAGGAAAGGATAAGCTCTCATGAACTCTGGAACTGGTTGTGATTCTAAAGTAAAACAGCTAATCTTATAATTAGCCTACGTGCCTTTTTCGAGCAGTTCGTTCGTACTCAAAAATCTATCCCGAGTCTTCAGGTCATAGGTTAAAGTATTCATTCTACTCGGAAAATATGTATGCCTAATGAAGTAGGTCGTGTCGTTTAATTCTTTTTAGACAAACATGGTTTGATTACTCGAAACCGTCTGGGAAAATGACTACCTGTCATCGTAGTGCTCGACCAGAGCTTTCTCCTCAAAGTAGGAAATAGGCATGCTCTTCCTTATCATCATCATTTCTCTTAAGCTCTTTAGGGTCTCTAGGTGGAGAGTTGCCTATTGGAGCAGAATTATGGGTCGTGTGTTTTACATATGTTGCTCCTTGTTTTTGTTTGTTGCAATTATTGATTATAGCCAAGTAGACTACGACTAGTTCTTTCTCATGTTGGTAGATCACCTGCCATGATGAACATATGAAGTCTATGTTACCTTAAATAGGAAAGTCTTCGATGAATTTTGTGGCTGAATCAGACAAATTGTTGCTTCTCTTTTGGGTGATGATGGGTTTTGCCAACTCTCCAACACCAATATTTTTTTCTCCAGCTGTTACGATAAGTTTGTTATGAATCTTTGTTCTATTTTTTTTTCTGCTTGCCTAAAATGTCTAGAGGCATAACTCATTTCTAATGTGGCTTGTTTTGATTCAGGTGATCTAATTAATATCAATGGAAGTGGACAAACCCTGTGGTGCGAAGAATCTAGTAATGGAATCAATACAACATGAAGGTGAAGAAGACTTTGATCTTGAAGAGGCATCTGACACAAACAATGTATCTAGTCCTTGTGCTTCTAGTAGACGAAAATTAGCAATTTGGCTTCATTTTCGGAGGAAGTTAAATAAGGAGAAGGGCAAAACTGATATGATATGCAATTATTGTGGGGCCAAGTATATCTACAATGTTGATAACGATACTTCTGCCATGTGGAAGCATTTAAGAAAGTGCAATAAATACCCTCGCAATGTAGACAAGAAGCAAAAATTATTTGCAGCACGTAGAGTGGACATGAGTCACAAGACTAAAATGACAATGGGATTAAGAGATACTACTATTAGTACCGGTTGCGCTAGTTTTTTATCAACATGGAAATTTAATCAGGATTATTGTAGGCAAATGCTTGTTCGGATGATTATAGTTGATGAACAACCTTTCTTTATGGTTGAGTGTATTAGATTTGAAGATTTTATCAATTAGTTACAACCTCTCTTCAATCCTATCTCACGACTTATAGTGTTTAGAGATTGCATGAAGCTATATCTTTGTGAGAAAAAAAGTTTAAAGACTTGTTTTCGCAAGCTTGATTCTATGGTTGCATTACAACTGATACATCGAGTTCAATTCAGAACTTGAATTATTTATGCCTGACTGCATATTTTATTGATGAAAACTGAAAATTGAATAAAAGAATCATCAACTTTATGGTGATGGCTAGTCACAAGGGTAGGGATATTAGGAAAATGATTGAGAAATGCATCTGTGAATGGGGATTAAAGAAAAAAATATTTACAATCATTGTGGATAATGCTAGGTCGAATGATGTTTCTTTTTTTTTTTGGTAAATTAAGTACTTGTATTGATCTTGATAGCCTCTTATACAAAAGAGAGATACCTCGTACCACACACCTTTCACTTAATATTGCATAGCTATGCCAAGTGAAAGAGTACCATGGTTCTCAAGGTGAAACACAATGAAATAACCTAAAAGGTAGGCTAACAATTCAATGGGAGTCGGATACAAATAAAGTTACATGAAGATTGAAGCATCTAAACCCCAGCTTAGTTGAACCATCTATTCCTAGGCATGTCTGCAACATGATGAAACATCGTAGCTTTGTCTTTAATCATCTTTATCAATTTGGTTTTCATCGCCGGAATGAAAAGATCATTGTTCTTGAACAAAATATTGTTACATGTTTTCCAGATGATGTGGGTTAAAGCTCCCAGGGAGAACCTCGCAATAAGCTGGTGGAAGTGATTTCCAACGATGTGTTTTGATACCCAACCAAGTGTATCCAACCAAGGGCTATTTCTCAAGCATATGTGACAATTTACAGCCTAGAATGAAGCCAGACGGGCTATGACTAGGCTGCCAAAGTAGAGATGATCAACAGAGTCTGGTCTATTTCGACAAAAGACACAATTAACATTAGTGATTCTGCCATGAGATAGAAGAAATACTTGAGTAGGCAGCCTTTTGCGTGTCATGAGCCATAGGTGGAATTGGTGTCGAAGGATAATGGTTTTGTCCTAGATGAAAGAGTGCCAAATCACACGTTGGTTTCTTGGCCTAATGTAATTCCAGGCTGAGGCTGTAGAGAAGATACCCAAGGGGCTTCCCATCCATTTAAAACGATCCGGAACAGCAGACAAAGAAGGAAGTTCTCCCCCTACAGCTAGAACATTAGCTAAAGATGAAGGAATGTCTCTCCTCCGCAAGAACTCCACCAGCTTTGCTTCCCTCGAATACCTCGACTGGTAGATTTGGCGATCAGTAACTATAAGGTTTAAAGGCTCCCGAGAGTGCTAGTGGTCGAACCAAAAGGATATTGAACAACCATTACCAACACCACATTCGAACAAGTGTCTATATTCCTTCCCAAGATCAACAATCTTTTTCCAAGACCAAGAGCAGAAAGTTGGTTTTCGAGATACCCAAAAACTTTGCTTCTTAAGGAAATTGGAAGGGACCCCATATACACCAAAGTGACTCCTTATCAACGAATAAAGACCAAACATGTTTGAGCATAACTGCTTTGTTACTCTCCTTTAGCCTCATAATACCCAATCCTCCCTCTTCCTTGGGGAGACATACATCATTCCATGCAACTTTGGAACCACTTGCACCTAGTTCAGGTCGTTTTCATAGAAATTGTCTAAGGATTTTTTCAATTCTTTCCAGAACTCAGATAGGCAAGATAAAAACACTGGTCCAATACACTTGGATGGCATGAAGGACTGACCTTATCAGTTGGAGTCAACCAGCAAAAGATAAAAATCGTTTGGTCTAGGACTGGGCCCTTTTGGTGATAGCATTAACCAAAGAAATACAATCAGCTTTACATAGCGGGTACCCCCAGGTACCAAAAAGGTAATGAGCCGACTCGGAAGTTCAGCATGTTAATAATAGAGCTATGAAGGTCCTTCGAGGCACTTGCTAAGAATAGTTCACTCTTGTTTGCATTCGAGACAAGTCCAGACCATTGAGAGAAAACGATGATTGCAGTTTTAAGCATAGCGATCAATTCAAGATTAGCTTGGTGGAAGAGCAGGACGTCATTAGCAAAAAATAGATGGGTCAAACTCATAGGCTTACACCGCCAATAAAAACTAAAGTCTGGATTGCTTGTATGTTTGGATATAATGCAAGAGAAGACTTCCATGACTAAGGTAAATAAATAAGGGGAAATTGGATCACCTTATCTTAATCCCCTAAAACTAGAGAAGAAATCCTGAAGTTCCTCATTGATGGAGATGGAGAATTTCGGTATTTGGACAGAAACCATAATCAACATGATCAAGTGAGCTGGGAAACCGAAAGCCTGTAAAGTAGCTTCTAGGAAAGACCATTCAACTATATCATATGCCTTTCTGAAATCAACCTTGATAGCACACTTTGGTGAATAAGTCTCATGATGGAACTCACAGAAGAGCTCTCGCGCTAAGAGTATATTATCACTGATGTTACATCCTTTGACAAAAGCAATCTATGAGGTACTAATCAATGAGGGAAGAATAGCCACAATTCTATTAGTCAAGAGCTTTGTAATGCACTTATAAACAGTGTTGCAACAAGCAATGGGTCTAAAATCATCAATCGAAGAGTCATTGTGAACCTTAGGCACCAAAGCAATTATCGTAGTATTCAATTATTTTAGCATGTTGCCTGACTGGAGGAAATCCAAGATGGCTGAGACTACCGATGAGCCTACAATGTCCCATGATTTCTTGAAAAAATCAACAATGAAACCATCCGGGCCCGGGCCTTATCCGCTGCTAGCGAAAAGAAAGTATTACATACCTCCACCTTAGAAAATGGTTTTAATAGATCATGAATCTGATCTTCATTCAATGTTCACTAGAGGAGAGCACCAATTTCCTGAGAGGATGGATGGCTATACTGATCCGAGGCAGCAAAGAGGTTCTGAAAATGTGATACAAAAGCTTCATTGATTTCGGTCGAAGAGGATAAGTGAGACCAAAAGCCATTAACTAGGGAAATGATCATGTTGTTCAATTGCCTTTGCTTCACCGAATGATGGAAAAACTTTGTGTTTAAGTTGTCTTCCTTAAGTCATATGATTCTCGATTTTTGCTTATAAAACGATTCCTCCTGTAAGCGGAGACTTGATAAAGATTTCAAGGCTAACTTCTCTTCTTGAGCCAACAAAAGGATGAATGGATCGAGAAGAAGATTGCTGTAGAGATCGAAGTTGTTCTCTTGCTAGTTTAGTACACGAGATCTCGGAGAAAACTTCCAAATTAAAATTCTTCAATCTGCATTTCAGTATTTTCAGCTTGGTGCACAATTGATACATGGGAGAACCATCTAACCTTTGGTTCCAGACCTGAGTCACTAGGGTCAAAAAGTCGGGATGCGTCATCCAGTAGTAAAGAATTTAAGGGACGGCGAGCTTGGACTTGCGGTAAGATATGTACAACCATAGGAGAATGGTCTGAAATACCTGGAGAGAGGAAACTTGCTTCTGAAAAGGAAAAG
Organism: Melaleuca alternifolia; assembly: GCA_019926035.1. Taxonomy (NCBI): domain Eukaryota; kingdom Viridiplantae; phylum Streptophyta; class Magnoliopsida; order Myrtales; family Myrtaceae; genus Melaleuca; species Melaleuca alternifolia. The sequence goes on from JAGKPW010002340.1 coordinate 860,887, forward strand.
TCCATACTCCATCTTGAGTTAACAAGAACTCTATCAATCTTCCTAAGTATCCGGTTGTCTCCCTCTGAAGTTGACCAAGTAAATCGATTGCCAACATAACGAAGGTTATCGAGCTCAGCATCCGTTAGACACTTGTGGAAGTCATCAAAAGCTGGGATCCAAGAGTTGGTACCTCCTACTCTATCTGAAGTAAAGCATATAGCATTAAAGTCCCCTGCTACTACCCAAGCCGTCTCCTGATATAGATTACTTTTTTCAACAAGGTCTGTCCAAAGAGGACATCTGGCTACAAAGGAGTGGGGTACATGAATGACTTGGGACGATTTCTCTAACACTTCAAAGTTTACACAATTGGGGTCCCACCCAATCTAGATTCTGCCGAGATGAGCACGTTCATAGTTTGCACACAAGCTCCAACCCGGAATTAATGAAGTCGAAATCTCAGAGAAGGCAGCAAAAGACGCATTTGTTTCCGATAAGCCAACACAACATAGATTGTGTGTTCTAACCAAAATTGAACGTCCGCCTATCTAATGGGGTTAACTAGGCCCCCAATGTCCCAAACACTTATAAACATATATACAAGGAGATAGGATGAGGTACCTCAACGTTTCCTGGCCTATCGGCCTTTCTTTTTGTAGTAGATTTCTTTTATGTACTGAACTGTGGTGGAGAAGGCAGGGGGTCTGTAACAGCTCCATCTCAACACCTTTATCTGAAACTTGCTACACACTCTCTTGAGTAGGAGGGGCAGAAGGTTGATCAGTTTCCACCTGAAATAATTCGTGAGAAGAATCGACTGAGGAATCATCTTCAAAGCTCCCAAGAAGGTCATCCTGGTCAAAAGTTGCCTCCGCCAAAATGGAGGACGAAATCATAGTTTTATGAATGGACAAGGGGTCCTTGATAATCGAGACTATTTCACAAGGTGATACTCGGTCCTCCTCTTATGCCTGACTTTTATCAGGGTGCACCATATTCGCCTGATGAGTTGGTCTTTTTCCAAGCTTGGATTGTACAGTCGTCAAGTCTTGTTGATGGGAGGTAACTGGAGAAACTAGTTTCTCAAGAGGCTCCAACATTGGATTAGAGTTACTCTCCGAGTAGGAGCCGGTAGAATCATAGGCTTGAGGGGGGGGGGATTGTCTTGGGAGTTGTGGTTTGAACATTATGTTTGTGTCCAAACAATCCACATTTCACACAGAGCAGTGGCTACCACTCAACTCCACCATAACCGTTCTCTCTTTATCACCACGAAAAGCCGAAATAGTATCAAGAATTGGTTTCTTAGCATTAATCTCAACATAGACCCGAACAAAGGAGATCATTCTCCTTAATTCCATGTGTTGGTCGACATATAAAGGTTTACCAATGGTACTAGCAATAGCGCTGCCACCTTTTGGAGACCACGCAGCATAAGGCAAGTTGCGAAGCCTAACCCAAAATGGAACCTTGTTGTGTTTTAAATCTAGAAACATAATCAAACGAGTTCGTAAAATTATCAAATTTGAATATGTCATAAAGGACAATAAACAAACATTTTTCATGAAGACACATTTGTCCAAATCCTTCTGGATTAAGAGCAGTAAATCGCTCATACTGTTACAAAAATTGCATATATTTCTAGAAATCACATTCTCCAAAATCAGTATGGTTCAAAATCCAAAACTCATCTGTTTTGTCAGAAATTTGACTATGTTAAAGTACAAGATGTGATAAAAACAACTTTTATGAAGGAACTCTTTCCAAATTCGAACTCCAAGAATTGATAAAAATCCATAGAACATCAAAAGGTCACTAGTTCCAGCAAAAACAGAGGTTTTGTTTTGTTCAAAACGAAGTTGACATAATTCCCTTTTAAATCCGTAAAATCTTGAAGACACACAGGTGACTTGGTTATGCCAGTTAGGGTGGTTTTACAATTAGCTGAGTTAGGCCGAATGATTGACTTCCTTAATATTGGCTAGATGGTATGTGACTAAGTGATGACTATTGATGGTGTTGTGCAAGCTGAATGTGGGGTAAGCAAGTACAGGACTAAGTGCCACACGATAACGTAAACCTTCATGGGGGCCACCTCTAGAACCTTGTACTGTGACTTTGTAAGGGTAAGACCTAAGTGCCACACAATAACGTAAAGTTTCGTGGGGGTCACCTCTAGAAATCTTATACCTTTGTGTTCGGGTCAAGACCTAAGTGCCACACGATAACATAAACTTTCGTGGGGGCCACCTCTAGAAATCTTGTACCTTTGTGTTCCGACTCTAGTAAAGGATGCCATTGTTGTAGAATTAGAGGAATCCTGGCCATCGTAAGAGGTCTTCTTTCCAGGATCTTCCTCCGCAAATCGGCATCCAAAATGTGGAGAAATAAAAACCATCATCGTTTGCCATCATATCTTCAAGCTGTAACCCCAAAGATGTTTCATAGCAGATTATATTAGCTTGAAAGGGAGCTTTTTACCAATGAAATAACAAACTATGGACTCATGCCATACCTTATATGTAGCCTCCAAAATCTCATCAGTTAAGTAGACACAAGGCTTACTATCTTTCATAGACGGGGGAATATAAGAAAGATCATAACCAATAGCCGCAGTCAACGTAGCAACATTTGTCCAAGTCTGCTTTTGACTGGGTAGATTACTACCCTGACCATGGCCAGGTGCAGTCTTAGATGGGTCTATCTGGGAAGGTTTGGGGGCTCCTACCACACTCCTACCACGTCCAACCTACTCGACTTTTAGAACGATTTCGTTGTAGAGCTGGAAACTCTCAATCTTTGAGAACATCTGAGTCATCAGTCTTTTGTTTCAACTCAACAGTAATCACATCTTTGCCTTTCCCTACAATCATAGGTAAAGGTGTTGGAACAGCTTCCACAGTCTTCTCCTTAAAAATAATGTCTCCAACTTGCTGAGGACTAATATCCACCACCAGATTTTGAATTTGTTGAGTAAAAGGGTAAGTCTGACTAGTTTGGGTGGCATTCAGTAAAGCATTCTAGGCGCAAACCGACTATGACTCTGAGCCTTTCTTGCCCTTCTAGATGATTGGGCATGAGCTGCGATAGTAGTATTTGGAGGAACATCCACGCCTTGCGCATAATTCAAAGAAGTAAGAGGTTGCATTTCCACTAGTTCCCCATTCTTAGCCATCAAGTATAGTAAAAATGGCCTCAAGGAAGTAAATATGATGTCCTAGAGAGAACTAGAATGCTTCCTTCCGAAATCCCAGTAACTAAAGGCAAACTTCAAAGCACAGTGTCAATCTTTAATGTATAGTGACATAAATCCAGCATAGGATGAGGAAGGCTTAATCTTCAGCTAAAAGGCTAAGAGACACACTCCAGAAACCCAACAAAAACCAAAAGTAAACGAGAATCTCCTAAAGGAACGATCTCAAGATCGGTATCTATCAATCTTCAATGAACAGTGAAACAGAACCTAGAAATCCGAGCAACAAGAACTTCCCATAAAAACGATCCCAAAGGAATCCTTTCGAAGAAGGATGTAAGCAAAGTAAAGAGGCCAACATACTATCAAATATTAGCCCATACCAACTCTGAGAGGTCTAGAATTTGAAACCATTACCTCTCATCTTCAAAAATTTCAACCCCAGAGCAAAACCTAATTAGAGACCACCGCAACTCTTGTGCGAATCAAGTTACTGCAAGTAGCTTATAGGGGTTATTGAGCGGGGCAAGAAGAAGTTCCCCTCCAATTTTCATGTCAATCGGATCAACGTGCCATGAAATCCAACAAAAAACTGAGAAATCCACACGCAGCTACAATACTTGGGTAGAGAGCATTCGAGGAACAGTAACCGCGTGAATATTGGCTATTGCAATTAATGACCTCTAGGTCGAATGATGTTGTTTTTGGTTTTTTGAAAGAAAAAATCTTCAAGAGAGAAGCTATTAATTTTAGATAGTACTGTTTTACACATGAGATGCACAGCCCATATATTAAATTTGATTGTGAAGCATGGTTTGACTGAGGTACGCGATTCCATTACACGTATTCGAAATGTGGTTATGTATGTGAGAAGATATTTCAAGATATTTCGAGAATCACTTACAAAGGTTCCGTTTATCTTGATATCACAACTAGATGGAATTCCACTTATCTCATGCTAGACACCGCCTTAAAGCTTATAAGAGCTTTTGAACAGATGGAGTAAGATGATCTTTCTTTCTCTCAGATCTTGACTTTGATACTCCTATGCATGAAGATTGGGAAAATGTTAGAGTTCTTTCTATATTTTTAAAGAAATTTTATGATGCTACTACCAAGATTTCTTAGATTTTGTATATCACTGCAAATGATTATTTGGAGGGGTAGCTGCTTTATACAAAAATCTGAAGCACGTGGAGAAGGCTGTGGATTCGAGATTGAAAGCTAAGATGAAAGATAAGTTTGACAAATATTATGAAAGTTTTGACAAAGTAAACATGATTGTATTAGTTGCAGTAATTCTAGATCTAAGAAATAAGCTGAATTATGTGCGGTATTGTTATAAATTAATTTATGATGATATTGCGAAGGTTGATGAGACATGTAATGAGGTGAGGATTGCCCTTGATAGTTTGTTTAATTTTTATGACAAGTCTTCTCGTAATTCTTGTAACAAAGAATTGGGTGGTCAAAGTTTGAATGATTTTGGTACTAGGTGGGATCCTGATAGTCATGAGGGGGATAACAAAGACAAATGGAATGATTGTAAATTAGATTTCGATTTGGAAAAGACATATGAAATCTTCCTTGATAAGGAGAAAAAAGTTTTAGAAGGAAACTTATAAGAGCTTGATTAATATCTTAAAGCTGAACGTGAAGAAGGTCATGTTCTTGATCTCTTGGTGTGGTGGAAAACTCTTGGTCAAAAATTTAAAATCATATCTTTGATGGCTCGAGATATTGTGGCTATTCCTATAACTACGGTTGCTTTAGAGTCGACTTTTAGTACATTCGGTCGTGTGCTTGATGGCTTTCGGAGTTCTTTGACCCCAAAAGTGGTGGAGGCTATGATTTGCAGCCAACAATTGTTGAGAGCGATTTCTACGCCGATTGATGTTGAAGAATGTATCGAGAATGCAACAAAGTTTGAGTGTGGTAAGTTGGATACATCTTTTTATTTTGTTATTCTTTTGTATACTAATAATTGAATGCTTCATTTGATATTATGTTTATATTAGATATGGATGATGTTCACTCGGAGCTTACCAATAGTAGAGTTGATTCAGAGGTAAGTGTAAGGACGTAGAATCGACCCTAAACCTTTCGTAGTTATGTGAATATAAAATGATATGCCTTTAGGCTGGACTTCACATGAATACGGGTCGTTACCGCCTACAAAGAATATTACATCCTCATTTTAAAGATCTCGCAAAATCAGAGTAACGGAAGTAAGTAACATTCAACACTTCATCACGACAACACCCCATCTTGTACTTACCCTTGGAGCTGTACAGAAAACATGAAAACAAGAACACAAGGAGGGCTTTTATTATTCTCCGTAGAAGGATATTTAAATGACATACAAGCCAAGTTTACAAAACTTTCCTTCTATCGTACTACAAATACAAAACACGTCAAATATAAAAGACAACATCACCCTATCTTTAGCATGACCACCCTCCTTGACCATAAACCATACTAGCTCTCCACGACAATACCCCCATCACCTTCCAAGTCATCAAAAGTGATGGGGGATAATGGTCCAAACCACTCAATCCCCGTCCAAAGATAATCAGCCTGGAAATTATATCGAGAAAGGCCATGGAAGGCTCCTGAATAAAAGACAAGTATAGTCTTCACACATTTGAACTTAGCACCCAGATATCTTGAATGAATAAACTTGCGTTCTTCGGTGTACATCTCAACGAACTCGCCGTAGTACACTGGTGGTCGAAGTGACATGCTCAATTTGGAAAAATTGTTAATCCACGGAGTAAGCCACTACTTAGCGAAGTAACACTCCAGCACATAAATTGAGATTATCACGCGGCCCATGCAATGCAAGCAACATGTCATGCATCATCATAAGCATACGCATGCAAGTTTAATACCAAAACCTGCAAAATCGCGTCATGTGTCAAAAATCACATTTTCAGAAAAAACCATGCTCATCACAATACTCCTTCCCCCCGAAGGTTTTGAATCTCAGTCCAGGCTACTTATCCAAAGGCATCGCGCACGCTCTATCAAAGAGGTCCGACCCTCGTTCATCCGAGGTATACCCTAACTCCAAGAAGGAACACTATCCACATCGTTTGACGTCTTGCTATCGGAAAAATCTGACCCATTCCTTTCATGTTTAGGCAACAACAATCAATCCGACCTGTCAGGAGGGAGCTACTAGATCTCACTATCCAGGCATCTTCACTTCGAAGGCGTCGTGGCTTACTTTGCACGGCAATCCGTCCAGCTAGCATTGGCGACACCTCGCTGTCCCAACTTACCATCATCCGAAGCATCGTAACTCCTAGGGGTATCATCACAATCACATGCATCACATACACAATCTCAAGATCACTAGCGAGATCAAATGTCTGGCCTTGCTGCACACATCTCATACCATGCCAACACTGCTAAACATAAGATCAATGTAACTTAGATATTTTGAAATCTAGTGCATAGTCATGTCTAAATCATACACATCCCATACCATGTACAATCGAGGCATGCATATGGACATATGCAATACTTAGGCTTTTAAAAAGTTCTACACATGCCTAGATATACATGATATCACACCACATAGAATGCATGCAAGACTAGATCAAAGCATGGTCTGTTAATCACGTTTCCAAAATAAAAGAAAACTCTAGGAGACGAGGACACTCCCAACTTATGAACTACAAGTCACTTGCCTAAACTGGTAAGAGAACAACACAAGGAGGCAACGGCTCGGCTTGACGGTGAGGTCTTGGTCCAAGAGTTCCTAAGAAACCATAAACTATAGATTAGACATAAACTTAAGAGAGGTTGATGAAAGAGAGAGGTGACGATGGCTCGGCTCACGAACAACGACAAGCGGCAAAGAGAGACGACGGTGGACGACGGCGACGGTGTACGGCATGGACGACAACGAACGACGACGGATGAGGACGACGGCAACAACGTATGGCTTGGCGTGGGGACTCTCGGCTAGAACTCTCTCAATCTCGGTGGTTTAGAGGACAAGAACAAAGGAAGAAGAGAGATGAAGGAGATTGTGGTTTAATAGAGTCCATGACCGCCCAAATGGAGGTGACAAGTGGTGATGGAAGACTCCTTTGCATGTTCTTTGATTGGAGATGAATGGAGGCAAGAGAGATAGGTGGTTCGGTCATTGAAGGTTTTTAAGCTTCAAGAAGAGATTTCAAATCCTATCTTGTAAACGATGGCCCTAGATGATCTTCCATTGGTGGGTTTATGAGGCAAGCTGAAGAACAACAAGAAGAGGACAATGGGGGATGGGAGGCGTGCGGCATGAAGCTTTGGGGAAGATGAACTTGAGCTCCCAAGGTGCAATCATGGCTTCCCTTGTGTGCATGGAGGACAAGTGTCATGGGTTGTCTTCACAAGATGAGCGAAAGTGCAAGAATGGAGATGAGGAGGAGGTGATCGGCGTGAGGAAAAAGAGATGGACGGCATGCTTCATCTTCATCTTCCCAAGGCTTGAAATCATGACATTCCAAGGCAAAGAAAATAAGAGGAAAAGACAAAGAAGAAGAGGACGAGGGGAAGAGAAGAATAGAGAGAGAGCTTTGGTCTTGGGGGAAAAATCAACATGCAAGGCTTCTCCAATTCTCAAGGTAATTAATCATATTCTTCTGGATAATGCCTTGACCAAGAATAATAGAAAAGAGAGAAGATAAGAGTGCAAGAGGGAGGTGTTCGGCAAGAAGGCTTGGGGAAGGAGGAAATGCCTTCCGAAGGCATGCAATCATGTTATTCTTGTGATGATGGCTAAGTAAGTGACATGAGGAAGAGACAAAACCCATAGATAAGAGTGAATGTGGACGGCTTGAGGGGAAATAGGGGGTTTCGTGCATGGCTTCAAGGTCTTCAAGATTTGTGGATAATGGCTTGTATTAAAATAAAAGAACTAAGAGGATAAGAAGGTTGACGATGGGGGAGGCGCACGAACCAAGCTTAATCAACTTGCAAGGAGTATAATCATGGCTTTCTTGTGATGATGACTTGGAATGAAATTCAAATGCAAGACAACAAGAGGAAGAGGACGAAGGGGGAAGTAGAGTTCGGCCCAAGATTTTCATTCTCCAAGAGAGGCAATCATGGTTTTATGGATAATCAAGCAAGTAAGGAAAATCTAAAAGAGAAAGATAAAGAGGCAAGTGGATGGGGAAAGACATGGTTCGTTCGGCCAAGGGGGGAAAAGAAGTGTACTCTTCAAGTTTCCAATTCTCAAGACATGAAATCATTTCACTTGGAATCTATAAGAAACGAGGTGGTGAGGACAAGAGAGAGAATGATGAGGGAGGGGTGAATTTCGGCCAAATGAAATAGGATGTGTCCATGCATGTGGGACAAGTGTCAAAAGCCTAATAGAATAAAAGAATGGCAATGATGGTCTTAGGGATAAGGTTAAATGATGACTAAGATTCTTTGAATAAAATACATTCGTATAGGACAAGACTATAGGACAAGATATCATGATTACTAAGATTAAAGAATGATTCTTTTCAAATAATATATTTTCTTTCTTTGCATGTGGTATAGAATTTCCTAAGAACTCCTAATCTTTCTATTAATTTCTTGAAGTGGCCGAATAGAGCAAGGGGGGGAGATGGGGGCTCGACCGTTTAGGGGAGAAGAGAAAAGAAACAAAGGCTAATGAGGAAATAACATTATCAAGAAGGAATCTAATGATGATCTTGAGGATAAGGTGAAATGATGGGATTCTTCTCATAAGGAACAGACACAAAAGACAAGGATTAAACGACAAGGAGGATAGGACGGAATAGCATGATGACTAAGGTTTTAGGATCAAAGTAATGATTTCCTAAGCAATTGTCACTTCTAAGGGTTATCCATTTCTTATTGGTTGTCATAAAAGACAAAATGGAAGGAAGAGATAGGAAAAGAATGAGATGGGCGCACGACATAGGTGTCGTGTGGTCGGTCAATTGGTCTCGGTGTCGTCTCAACTCGTCTTATTCTATCAGTTAAAAATTCAATTGAGTGGTCATGGGGTAAATACGTGAAAAATTGGTCTTCTAAAGTACTAGCTGGGAAGTCAATTCTAAGTAATTCGGACTAATCATGTAACTAATAAAATATCGCACTCACTCATAAAAATTATATATTTAGAAGAAAATAGTTTAGAAAGACTTCGCCGTGGTTTAGGAATTTTAAATTCCTTAGGAGATGGATGGATAGAGCTTAGGGCGAAGGCGGATCACAACGGGTTCTTCCTGGCTTCCATAATCACAATTCCTTCCAATCTATTCCTTCGGTTTGTTCCAACTGTCTATTTTATGACTTGCTCAAACTGACCAATTCCTCCGGTCTTGAGTGTCACGTACCTCACGTGAGTCTTTCAAAATTCAGGATGTCACAGAACTCCCCTACTTAAAAAGATTTCGTCCTCGAAATCGACAAATCGACAAATCAATTGGTTGCTTCGAAGAGATGCGAGTGTTTCTGTCTGATTTCCTCCTCACTTTCCCACATTGCTTCTTCCACACCATGATGTTTCCATAAAACTTTAACTAACGGAATTACCTTCGATCTGAGCACTTGTTCCATGCTATCCAATATCTATTCTGGTTCTTCGACATAAGTCGCCTTCTCACTTATACCAAGTATGTTGGTTCGTAGAATATGAGCTGGACCTAGCCGATACTTCTTTAACATCAATACATGGAATACTTTGTGGACATTAGAAAGCTTCGGTGGCAGTGCTAATCGATAAGCCAAATCTCCCACTTTATCAAGTATCTCGAAAGAACCAACATACCTTGGTTGTAGCTTTCCTTTCGTTCCAAATCTCGATACTCCTCTTAAAGGCAATACTTTAAGGAAAACATGATCACCAGCTTCAAACTCCAATGGTCTCCTTCGACGATCGGTGTAATTCTTTTGCCTATCTTGGGCAGTTTTGAGTCGTTCTCGGACTTTATTGATTCTCTTTGAAGTAGTTTGCACTATTTCAAGTCCTGTTATTTGACGTTCTCCAACTTCGTCCCAGCAAGTCGGTGTTCGACAAGGTCTTCCATATAGTGCTTCATATGGTGCCATACCAATGCTTTGTTGAAAACTGTTGTTGTAAGCAAATTCAACCAGAGGCAATTTATCATCCCAATTACCTTCAAAGTCAAGCACACATGTCGTAACATGTCCTCCAAAATCCGAATCACTCTTTTATATTGTCTATCGGCTTGTGGATGATAAGTAGTGCTAAAATTCAACTTGGTTCCAAATGTAGTTTGTAACTTCTTCCAAAAGTGCGATGTAAACCTTGAATCTCAATCTGAAGTAATAGTGATTGGAATTCCATGTAATCTCACAATTCGCTTAACGGATAGATCGGCGTACCTTTCCATAAAGAAATCTTTTCTCACGGGGAGAAACTAAGTAGACTTTGTCAATCGGTCCACTATCACCCATATGGTGTCGTAGCCACTTGAAGTTCTTGACAATCCATGTACAAAGTCCATAATGATGTGCTCCCATTTCCATTCAAGAATTTCCAATGGCTTAAGCATTCCAGCGGGTGTCTGATGTTCAGCCTTCACTTGTTGGCATGTGAGACATTGAGATACATGTTGAGCAATATCTCTTTTCATTCCACTCCACCAAAAATTTTGACGAAGGCCTTGGTACATCTTAATACTTCCAGGATGAACATTATACATGCCATGGTGCGCTTCAGTCAATATGTCCTTCCTTAGTTGTTCATCATTTGGCACACATAGACGTCCTCTAAAATTGATGATTACATCATCGATCTCATGAAAACTAGCTTTATCCCTTTTTTGAAGTCATTCACGAATTTCTTCAATTTCTTGATCTCATTGTTGCCTATTCTTGACTCTTTGTACAACTTCAGGTTCAATTTTGAGAGTAGCCATAACTCTAGTGAGATCGTCAGTGGTGATTTGATAATCCAAGTCAGCGAACTCATCAAGTAATTTCCACTTCTTGATCATAAGATTCGCCACTTCCATGGTAGATTTTCGACTCAAGGCATCAGCAACCTTGTTAGCTTTTCTAGGATGATATAAGATTTCGCAATCATAATCTTTCAATAACTCCATCCACCTTCTCTGTCTCATGTTGAGTTCTTTCTGGGAAAATAGATACTTCAAACTTTTGTGGTCGGTGAAGATCTCAAACTTTTCTCCATATAGGTAATGTCGCCATATCTTCAAGGAAAAGATTATTGCGGCTAACTCCAAATCATGTGTTGGGTAGTTCAATTCATATGGCTTCAGTTGTCGTGAGGCATAGGCAATTACTCTCCCATGTTGCATCAAGACAGCTCCTAACCCTTATATGAAGCATCCGTATAGACCATGTATCCTCCACTTCCGGATGGTATAGTTGAAAATGGGGCTGAGGTAAGTCTTCTCTTAAGCTCTAGAAAACTTTTTTCACATTCTTCAGTCTGTTCGAACTTTGTATCCTTCCTTGTCAACTGGGTTAAAGGTCCCGCGATTCGAGAAAATCTTTCCACGAACCGTCGATAATACCCTACGAGTCCCAAGAAACTACGAACTTCGGTAACTGTTGTAGGTCTTAGCTATACCATTACAGCTTCAACCTTTGTTGGATCCATAGATATCCCATCCTTAGTAACCACATGGCCCAAGAATGTCACTTGATTCAACCAGAACTCACATTTACTAAGCATCACACACAGCTGATGTTCTCTAAGGGTTTGCAATACAACCCTTAGATGTTGTTCATGGTCCTCAGACCCTTTTGAGTATATCAGAATATCATCAATAAAAACAACTATGAACTGATCCAAGTATGGCTTCAATATGCGTTCATAAGACCCATGAAAGCTGCAGGTGCATTAGTTAATCTAAATGGCATTACCAAGAACTCATAATGCCCATAACGTGTTTGAAAGGCGGTCTTAGGAATATCTTCCTTCTTGATTCTCAGTTGATAGTACCTTGACCTTAAATCAATCTTTGAGAATATTGACGCACCTTGTAATTAATCAAAAAGATCGTCGATCCTTGGCAGTGGATACTTGTTCTTGATGGTAACTTGGTTTAGCTGGCGATAGTCAATGCATTGTCTGAGAGATCCATCTTTCTTCTTCATGAACAATACTGGCGCTCCCTAAGGTGATGCACCTGGTCTTATGAAGCCTTTGTCTAACAATTCTTGTAGTTGAACTTTCAATTCCTTTAGCTCCATCATAGCCATTTTATACAGGGCTTTGGAAATTGGCTCCGCACCAGGCGTTAGTTCCATAGCAAATTCTACCTCCTGTTTTGGTGACAAACTTGGCAATTCTTCTGGAAAAACATCTGAGAACTCTTGAATTACTAGGATGTCTTCAAGTTTGGTTTCTTTAGAAGTCTGATTTCTCATGGTCACCAAGTACCCTTGACATCCTTCTTTTAGAAGCTTGTCGACCTTCACAGTTGATATTACCCTTAAATCACTGCGAAACTTATCTCCTCGGATCTCATAACTTCGTTGATTTGGCGGGTTGAAATATATAACCTTCCCGTGACAATTCACCTGAGCCCTTTGCTTACTGAGCCAATCCATCCCTAAGATTATGTCGAAATCGTACATGTCTAGTATGACGAGATCGATCTCCTGTTCATGTCCATTTATTGCAATTCTACAATCTGTGCATCTTAAGGTGGACATGACAGAATCTCTCAATGGGGTAGAAATGTTGAGAGGAGTTATGAATGAGCTTGGTTCTATTTCGCACAATTTCATGAATCTTGTTGATATGAATGAATGCGTCGTACCCATGTCAAACAATGCATAAGCTTTGATCCCCATAATAGAAACGGTACCTGCTATGACATTATCAGAGGCTTCCGCCTCCTCCCTTGTAAGTTCATGTACTCATCCTCGGGCAGATGGTTTCTTCTGGTTTCCTCCAGGTGGAGCCGATCTGTTTCCTCTAATGTTTATCTGGGTAGGTGGTCTTGGAAAGTTCATTCCTGAACGGAACTATGGATAGTATCATTGTATATGTCCTGGTTGACCACAGTGGTAACATCTTCTTATATCCTGACACGGTTGGTTCCCATGAAAATTTCCACATCGTGGACATCTTCCTCCATAAGCTGGTGGGTGGGATGCCATGACATCCTGAATTTTAACACCTCTCAAAGATGATATTTTGCAGAATAGGTATAAGTTGAATCAATGAGAAGTTGAATGTGACTTGAGGTGAATGGGTGAAAATTCGTAGGTATGAGGGGCTGCTACATTACAGCCTTCATACTTGGCTTGTTGGAAAAGTTTGAGAGGGAAAAATTGCTATTGGATAGAGTATAAGACTTATGGAGCAAGCACTCAAGTGTTTAGATATTTTAGTTTGACTTTTCAAGGCTTGTTGCTTCACCCTTTACAGCTGAGCGTGAAATATCACAGCTGGTTCTACTTTAGCTTATTCTAGATATTTTCACTTCTTAGACCTCCATTGTTCAAGCTGAGATACGTAGATCTCAAGTCAGCAACTCAGGAAGCAATACACAAGGCTTTTTCAGCATCATCTGAGCCTCTTTTGGAGTGGAAGTAAATGTGAGTTGTAGTCGCTTTTGAGCCACCGTCGACGTGGACTTTTTGGGTTGCTAATCAGGTGAGTCAGCCTCTAAACCTTTCTTAGGTTGCGATTACATTTAAGGAGTTAGATGAGTGTTAACCAGCATGATAAGATGAGTATTAGACTGGATTAGCACAAGTGATAGTTGTGTAGTTCAGAACAGAGGACTTCCCTGGTATATGTTTACTAAACTGTGGTTGTTTGTTGATTTTGTGGAACACGATGTGATGAGATTATGAAGTTGGTCCCTTCATGAAAAGTGTTTTAAACATCTTCAACTATGACATATTTTATCCAAGATTTTATGGATTTAAAAGGGATTTATGTCAACTTTGTTTTTAACAAACCAGAACCTTTGTTTCTGCTGGAACTTGTGACTTTTGATGTTCTATAGATTTTTATCCACTCTTGGAGTTTGGATTTCAAAAAAGTTCCTTCACAAAAGTTGTTTTTTTACATCTTCTACTGTAACATAGTCAAATTTCAGATCAAACGGAGGAGTTTTGTATTACGAACCAAACTCGTTTTGAAGACATGATTTCTGAAAACTGATGCAGATTTTTGTAATAGTTTGAGCAATTTACTGTTCTCTGTACAGAAGGATTTGGTGTAAGATATCTCATGAAAATTTTTTGTTTATGTGTCTTTTATGACATGTTCAAATTTGAGGATTTTACGAACTCATTTGCTTATATTTTTGAATTTAGACGTGGAGACACGCAAGTGACTTGATTTTGCCAGTTAGGGTGGTTTTACATTTAGCTGAGTTACACGGTATGGGACGTGTGCAACAAGGCCGGATGATTGACCTCCTTAATATTGGCTGAAGGGAGTGTGATTGTGTGATGACTGGTATATGTTGTGGTGAGAATGGCATATGGACTCGGGAGAGAGACGGCGATACGTAACGCCTCTACCCTTGTTTTACATATGGGCTCGAGAGAGGGACGTCGATACGTAACGCCTCTATCCTTGCAGCTTGGGAGAGGGACGACGATACATAATGCCTCTGCCCTTGCGTTGCATTGCATTGACACTGGATGAGAAACATCTGAACAACTGATTGAACTGTGATATGATGAACCTTATTATGAGACAAATTTGTGTGACATGGTATGGAACGTGTCCTAACGATGTGGCCTTATAATCGGGACCTTTGTGATGATGTGATGATTGATGTGAAGTGATTCAGTTGTTAAAGATGTTATCGTATGCTTATATGCATGAACTGTGGAGGTTGAACGTCTCCATATGTTACTGAGTCCAGATTTTACATCGTCCAGATGTTAGGTCGTCCAGACGTTACATCGTCCAGATATTACATTGTCCAGATCTTATATTGTTCAGATCTTACATCGTCTCAGACGTTTGTCGTCTCAGATCTTAATAGCCTGACAGTTTCCAAACCTTGATTGTTTGTTGTGATTAGGTTATCCTTGGGTGGATTTCTTCCTATCGGGGCTTGGGGAGTTGACTTGGTGAACTGTTTTTCAGGCACCTAGATGGAGGTGCGACAAGTACTTCATGGGGTCCCGTAGGCGATAGTTTTTGGAGCATACACTTTTGGTGGACATGGAGCTAGTGGCTGTAGATCTCGAAATAGATAAACCTTTATTTTGGTTTAGCCTTTTGTATATGAATTCGGGATTGTTTTATAAGATGTGCTTTGTGTCATTTGATTGTCCTGCTTTCCTATCCCAAGTTTGTTGTTGTCCGGAGATTGTTAATTACGCTTCCGCATGTGCATAGAGGTTTGGGTCGGCGACGCTGCCAGGGAACGTCGCATTTCATTTGACTGTTGTGGGATGTGTGCGCGCTTGAGGTTCAGGACGTGACAGATGCGGTAGAAACACGGCCTTGCATTCCATGTCCTCCCATGTTGGGCCTTTTGCCCATTATAAATGGTCTCTCGCCATATTGATTTGGTCTCTTGCTGTTGGTGTTGGTGCGAAAGTCCATCCTTTTGGTTGATGAACCTTCTCTTTTCTTTTTGAATAGCTCATTCTCAACTAGTTGGGCTCGAGCATACAACTCATTGTAGTCTCGATTATTGAGAAGCACAAGTTGTCTTCTTACATCAGCTCTTAGACCTTCTAAGAATCTTGTGGCTTTATCTCCAGCATTCTCCACAAGTTGAGGTGTATACCTGGACAATTCAGAAAAAGTAGCTTTGTACTGGTCCACGGTCATTGCACGTTGCCGGAGTTCCATGAATTCTTTGGCCTTCTTGTTTCTAGCACAATCTAAGAAGTATTTGGTGTAGAAGGCTCCTACAAATGTCTCCCAAGTCACTTCCTCTCCTTGAGGAAATACGGTTCCCATTGTAGCTTTCCACCAATACTCTGCATTTCCTTTAAATTGATACTCGGCTAAGGTCAACTTATCAGCTTCTCCACAGTTCAATAAACTGTAGATCTTTTCCATTGCCTGAACCTATTGTTCAGCCTCTTCCGGACCTCCAATACCATTGAACTTAGGTGATTTCAACTTTAGAAAATTTTCAACCAACCCTTGAGCTTGACATTGTTCACCATTCTGAGCATGTTTTTGCTGTTCTTATTGTTGTTGGGCCTGTCGCCCCATCATTACCCCAACTTGAGCAAGTGCTTCCAGTATTCCATCAATTCTCGGGTCAGACTGCGTAGCGTTGGAAGATTCACCCGTGTCGTGCCCAATCACGCTGAAGCTCCTGTCCTTCTCATCTTTCACCTATTTTTTTGTCTGCACAAACTAAACATTTGTATTAGGACCAAGAACACATCATAAACATAATCAGAGAGACCTAGTAATCCCTGTTTTCGTGTACCCTAAGCTCCAGACACCTAAGAGGGTTCTCCTTATCACTACAAAACTAACAACTAGGCTCTGATACCAAAAACAAGGTTGTAACAACTTAGAATCAACCCTAAACCTTTCATAGTTACGTGAATATAAAATGATATGCCTTTAGGCAGGAGTTCACATGCACACGGGTCGTTACCGCCTACAAAGAATATCACATCTTCATTTTAAAGATCTCGCATAATCAGAGTAGCGGAAGTAAGTAACATTCAACTCTTCATCACGACAACACCCCATCCCTTACTTACCCTTGGAGCTGTACACAAAAACATTAAAACAAAAACACAAGGAGGGCTTTTATTATTCTCCACAGAAGGATTTAAATGACATACAAGCCAAGTTTACAAAACTTTCCTTCTATCGTATTACAATCACAAAACACGTCAAATTCAAAAGACAACATCACCCCATCTTTAGCATGACCACCCTCCTTGACCATAAACCATACTAGCTCTCCACGACAATACCCCCATCACCTTCCAATTCATAAAAAATGACGGGGGATAATGGTCCAAACCACTCAATCCCCGTCCAAAGATAATCGGCTCGGAAATTATAACGAGAAAGGCCATGGAAGGCTCCTGAATAAAAGACAAGCACGGTTTTCACACGTCTGAACCTAGCACCCAGATATCTTGAATGAATAAACTTGTATTTTTTGGTGTACATCTTGACGAACTCACCATAATACATGCGTGGTCGAAGTGATATGCTTAGTCTAGAAAAATTGTTAATCCACGGAGTAAGACGCTACTTAGCAAAGTAACACTCCAGCACATAAATCAAGATTATCACACTGCCCATGCAATGCAAGCAACATGTCATGTATCATCATCAGCATACGCATGCAAGTTTAATACCAAAACCTGCAAAACCGCGTCACATGTCAAAAATCACATTTTCAGAAAAACCATGCTCATCACAATACTCCTTCCCCCCGAAGTCTTCCAGATCTCAGTCCAGGCTACCTGTCTGGAGGCATCGTACACGCTCTATCAAAGAGGTCCAACCCTCGTTCATTCGAGGAATCCCCTAACTCCAAGGAGGAACACTATCCACATCATCTGACCTCTTGCTATCGGAAAAATCTGACCCATTCCTTTCATGTTTAGGCAACAACAATCACTCCGACCTGTCACGAGGGAGCTACTGGATCTCACTATCCAGGCATCTTCACTTCGAAGGCGTCGCGGCTTACTTTGCACGGCAATCCGTCTAACTAGCATTGGCGACACCTCGCTGTCCTAACCTACCATCATCCATAGCATCCCAACTCCTAAGGGTATCATCACAATCACATGCATCACATACACAATCTCAAGATCACTAGCGAGATCAATGTCCGGCCTTGCTACAGTCCCATACCATGCCAACACAGCTAAACATAAGATCAATACAACCTAGATATTTTGAAATCTAGTGCATATTCATGTCTAAATCATACACGTCCCATACCATGTACGATCGAGGCATGCATATGGACATATGCAACACTTAGGCTTTTCAAAAGTTCTACACGGGCCTAGATATGCATGATGTCACACCACATAGAATGCATGCAAGACTAGATCAAAGCACGGTATGTTAATCACGTTTCCAAAACAAAAGAAAACCTTAGGAGATGAGGACTCTCCTAACTTATGAACTACAAGTCACTTGCCTAAACTGGTAAGAGAACAACACAAGGAGGCAACAGCTCGGCTTGACGGTGAGGTCTCAGTCCAAGAGTTCCTAAGAAACCACAAACTAGAGATTAGACATAAACTTAAGAGAGGTTGATGAAAAGAGAGAGGTGACGATGGATCGGTTCACGAAAAACGACGAGCGGCAAAGAGGGAAAATGGTGGACGACGGCGACGGCGTACGGTGTGGACGACGACGAACAACGATGGAGGAGGACGACAGCGACGGCGGAGGAGGACGACGGCAACTGCGTACGGCTCCGCGTGGGGACTGTCGGCCAGAACTCTCTCAATCTTGGTGGTTTAGATGAAGGAGATTGTGGTTTAATAGAGTCCATGGCCGCCCAAATGGAGGGGACTGTCGGCCAGAACTCTCTCAACATTTGCATGTGCTTTGATTGGAGATGAATGGAGGCAAGAGAGATAGGTGGTTCGACCATTGAGGGTTTTTAAGCTTCAAGAAGAGATTTCAAATCCTATCTTGTAAATGATGGCCCTAGATGATCTTCCACTGGTGGGTTTGTGAGGCAAGCTGAAGAACACCAAGAAGAGGACAATGGGGGATGGGAGGTGTACGGCATGAAGCTTTGGGGAAGATGAACTTGAGCTCCCAAGGTGCAATCATGGCTTCCCTTGTGTGCATGGAGGACAAGTGTCATGGGTTGTCTTCACAAGATGAGGGAGCGTGCAAGAATGGAGATGAGGAGGAGGTGATCAGCGTGAGGAAGAGGAGATGGACGGCATGCTTCATCTTCATCTTCCCAAGGCTTGAAATCATGACATTCTAAGGCAAAGAAAATAAGAGGAAAAGACAAAGAAGAAGAGGATGAGGGGAAGAGAAGAATAGAGAGAGAGCTTTGGTCTTGGGGGAAAAATCAACATGCAAGGCTTCTCCAATTCTCAAGGTAAGTAATCATATTCTTGTGGATAATGCCTTGACCAAGAATAATAGAAAAGAGAGAAGATAAGAGTGCAAGAGGGAGGTGTTCGGCGAGAAGGCTTGGGGAAGGAGGAAATGCCTTCCCAAGGCATGCAATCATGTTATTCTTGTGATGATGGCTAAGTAAGTGACATGAGGAAGAGACAAAACCCATAGATAAGAGTGAATGTGGATGGCTTGAGGGGAAATAGGGGGTTTCGTGCATGGCTTCAAGGTCTTCAAGATTTGTGGAAAATGGCTTGTATTAAAATAAAACAACTAAGAGGATAAGAAGGTTGACGATGGGGGAGGCGCACGAACCAAGCTTAATCAACTTGCAAGGAGTATAATCATGGCATTCTTGTGATGATGACTTGAAATGAAATTCAAATGCAAGACAACAAGAGGAAGGGGGAAGTGGAGTTCGACCCAAGCTTCTCATTCTCCAAGAGAGGCAATCATGGTTTTATGGATAATCAAGCAAGTAAGGAAAATCTAAAAGAGAAAGATAAAGAGGCAAGTGGATGGGGGAAGACATGGTTCATTCGGCCAAGGGGGAAAAAGAAGTGTGCTCTTCAAGTTTCCAATTCTCAAGACATGAAATCATTTCACTTGGAATCTATAAGAAACAAGGTGGTGAGGACAAGAGAGAGAATGATGAGGGAGGGGTGAATTTCGGCCAAATGAAATAGGATGTGTCCATGCATGTGGGACAAGTGTCAAAAGCCTAATAGAATAAAAGAATGACAATGATGATCTTAGGAATAAGGTTAAATGATGACTAAGATTTTTTGAATAAAATACATTTGTATAGGACAAGACTATAGGACAAGATACCATGATTACTAAGATTAAAGAATGATTCTTTTCAAATAATATATTTTCTTTCTTTGCAAGTGGTATAGAATTTCCTAAGAACTCCTAAAATTTCCTTTAATTTCTTGAAGTGGCCGAATAGAGCAAGGGGGGGGGGGAGAGATTGTCACAACTCCCATGGAATGTTTATAATGCCAATGCTTAATGGAAAGTCCTTTGGTTGATTGAAATACTTTATTTTGGGTTGATGAAAGTACATGCTCATAATTAGGATGGTACATGGTAATTGATAATTACCCACCCGGGAACCGGACTAGACTGGGCGAGTACCGGACGGAAATAAAAAATAGATTCTGTCAAAGCTAAGGAAATTACAAACTATTCAATGGCGCCAACAACTTGTCATCGATCTTGAAGGGTCAAGAGGGACCATCGGAACACGAGGCAAGCATAGAAAAGGACTCCACGTGTAGCAACCATAAGTTGGAAACATCCTTTTATTCTAGCTTCTTGATCAGAGGTCAAACTCAGGGCAATCGCTTGAGTATTTGAATTACGTTGAGAAAATATGAGATATCCACGGTCCATCTCCTACTGTCAGCAATTTAGCAGGAGAGGTACTTAATAAATGAAAAAGTTCCTTTGAGCATGCACTTGATAAGTCTTATTAAATGCATTTTCAATTTTTCAAATACACTATATAACATTAGTAGTATTTTAAAATGCGTAATTGTATCATTTTCAAAATGTCTTAGAATTTGTTAATTCGATTTTTATTAACCTAACTAGTGTGTTATGGACAAGTATTAACAAGACCTCAATCATATTGTCTAGAGCACGATAAACACATTCACATAAAGCGTCCTAAGATAACCAGCAGAGACTTTAAACATGGAAATTGCCAATTGTTCCATTAATTGCAAAATACCATCTTGTTATTGCACTGAACGAACCTTAACCAAACCATTCATTTTGTTTTGTTAAGATGAAAACAGGAGGGATACTTCGTCCGTGTTGGAAAACGGAGGAATACTTTGCTTGTGTTGGAAAAAATTGTCCGGATCAACAACCATCTTTACACGCACCAACCTGTCGAAGTTGTTCTTGAAGTATTTCTTTCCCCAAGCGCTTGCTTGCTTATAATCCGTGTTGCCTTCTCCACTATTCGTCCTAATATCGAGATCCCTGAAGTTAAGATAGGCCTCTCGAGGCGATTTCGACACATACGGCTTCATATAAATGTAGAAACTCCGTATCCAATTCACATGCTTTGAAGCAACCTCGTTGCCTCCAATGGTCCAGGCCGCTATGTGCTGGATGTTGTACAAAATCCCAGCTCTATGAGGGTAGGGAAGGGCAGATTCGGAAATTCTGGCCATTTTCCCACCATAGGGGTTCCAAATCATCTGAGCCACCCCTTCATCTTCTTCAAAGAACCTTTCCCACATCCCCTTTAAGCCACTCTCAGGGATTGGCTCCCTCACATAATCCGATTTGTCCTTGAAGA
Source organism: Melaleuca alternifolia (assembly GCA_019926035.1). Lineage (NCBI taxonomy): Eukaryota > Viridiplantae > Streptophyta > Magnoliopsida > Myrtales > Myrtaceae > Melaleuca > Melaleuca alternifolia. Next base: position 882,412 of record JAGKPW010002340.1, read on the forward strand.
ATTTTTTGATGTTGGAGCTCCGGTTGAGCAAGACTTCCAAGGGCTTTCCTCTCTGAAACCCGGTGAAGTAGAGGACCGACTCAATCCAGCTCATCTCAGTGCATTCCTGTCTCGTAACGTTGAGCTCGGGGAAGCCGCTCTTCGTCACATCGAGGAGCTCGTCGACACCACCAAGGTAAAGGGAGTCGAACAAGGCTCGCATCGTCCTCGTCCTATTGGAGCCAGAGTTGTAGCTCTGCAAGATCACGCGCATAAATAGGTCATCACGGAGCTTGTTAGCTACAAATTGCCATTGGTGCACGAGCTTCGTCGCATTTTGCTCCAACGTCCTCAGGGGCGTGAACATTGTCACGGTTGATGGCACCGGGACTAGTTTGACTTTCTAGGATACTACCACGCCAAAGCTACCGCCACCGCCGCCTCGAATCGCCCTGAATAGATCTTCCCCCATGGATTCTCTATCCAGGAGCCGACCTTGGGGATCGACCAACTGCACATCGATTACGTTATCAGCAGCAAGGCCATATTTGCGCAGCATCACGCCGTAGCCTCTGCCGCTGAAGTGCCCGCCAACACCGACAATGGGGCTGACGCCGGTCAGGAAACCTAATGTTCTACTCCTCTCGGCAATCCTATAGTAAAGCTCGCCAATCATGGAGCCTGATTGGACCCATGTAGTTTTATCCCCCACATCCAAGGCGATTGATCGGAGATTTACCATGTCAATGATCACAAACGGGACCTCAGACAAATATGAAAGGCCCTTGCAGTCGTGATCACTGCTTCTTATCCTTATTTGGAGTCCATGTTGTCGGGAGCAGATGATGGCGGCTTGGACATGGGAGACGTCTAGTGGCGTCATGATGAATAAAGGTTTCGGAGCATAAGAAGTCAAGAAGCGCGATTGGAGTATAAACTGAAGAAGTTTCATAAACAAACAAGAAACTTCAAGCTCAATAATGAAGAGAACAGAGGACTCACGAAGAAGATATGCATATGAGGATGAAGACTCAGTTGAAGATTAGCAGACGAAGGAAATCTTCAACTCTGTATATAAGAATGAATGAAGTGTCTTCACTAGATTACATCTGAGAGTGCATTCAATCTCTATATGTACAAGTAGTTTGTAACTAACTTCACAAACTAACTAATTAATTGCAGTTATACAAAACAGAGTATTTGTTCTTCAATGGAATTGTGTTGACCGAGTCCATGTTCTTTACTTCTCCGTGTCTTCCAATCTTAGCCATCTTCAGTCTTCGTGTGATTGCTTTTTTACTGGATAACTCATTTCTAGAGTACTCAAGTTCATGTATATTCACACTGTTGCTCTTAACATAAACAAGGTCAGAGGTGGTGGTTGCGTCTTCGGAGTAAAGAAAGAGGCATTGCAGGAAATCGTCAGGAGTGTTCATAGCAAAAGCTATCAAAGGACCTGAAAGGAGAAGGAGACATGCCAAGTTATGGTGCAAATTAAAGTTTGCCATGTTCATTTTGTTATTTTGTTCTCTTGAGCTTGCGTTGCCAACTATACTAAGCGTGCCTCATTTATAGGTCATGCGAGGGCACGTACTGCGAAAGCTGACCGTTGATTCCCCGCTGCCCTTCTACATAGTGATAAACGTAGTGGAAGAAACTAGCTTACACGAGAATAGGGTTCGACTTTTTATCATCGTCCCGATTTCTGCAGCATTGGTTTGATTCATTTGACCATAAATGGTGAAAGTTTCCCACATTTACGGCCATTGAAGACTTCGTATTCCATATGGGTGGTATTTGCAGTGGATCCTCTATTAAAGAGACTGATAGCGGCTTTGAAGATTATATTTGATGTCGTGGGGGAATCATTTATACACTTTTTAGATAATTGTGGGTGTAGTTATCTGCAATTGAAATATAAGACAAGGAAAATTCATACCTTGGTAAGAGAGTGTCTTTAAAACTGATAAAATATGCATAGACAAGGTCACATGATTCAACAATATTAGCCAGCATCTGTCTCAAACCGGAATATATTTGTCTATTCTTGGTTAGAATTTGCATCCGCCTGAGAAAATAACCTGTCGACCGACTTATGGGTATGTTCAACAATTAGACAATCTCAATTTTGGCAAGTTGTTTTGGCCAAAACAAATAAATAAATTAAAGAAATTCTTGGCCGAGTTGTTTCTGTTATTACATGAAGACATTATTTGATAAACTGCTTTCTTGAATCAAGTCATCCATGGATACATATTACATATGCATCATCTTTTGTACACAATTGGTGCAAGTGCCTGATAGACGAAACATCCTGAAACGTTCATACTCAGAGCATCACTTGTGCTATCCTTTTTCCTAAAATAGCAGAATAATTACTTTCATTTAGTTTTCAGATCTATTCATTTATTAAGTCATTTCGAGGACACTTGCTTAAGGACATACCTAAGCATTTCAAACACAGTTTTCTTTAAGCAAATCCATTCCGTGGATGAGTCCCAAAAATCGTCAGTTTTTATTTTATTTTATTTCCTTTTGATTACGGTGTTCCCATAAGCTCAAAAGAGAGATGCGTCCTCAGTCTGCTTTAAGACCCTTAGTTCTTCTGTCTAATTGATTTCGTACTTAACCCAAGTAAACCTTAAGCATTCCAATGCATCAGACTTACGTAGAATCAAATAGACAAGAGCAAACCACATATAATCATCAATGCAATGTGAAGGGATCCGCGTCTTGCCTCACTTTCATTGTGCCCCATATATCTGAGGGGATTGATTCCAAGAGATATTCAGCTGTGATTTCCTTTCCAAGATGGTTTTCTATGTGTTTTTCAGGTGAGGCAATGTCCACAAGTGGCATTTCAATTTCATTCAATGGTCCTAAAAGAACTTCTTTTGCCAATCTATACATCCGATTCTGCTCAAGATGCTCTGATCTAGCATGCCACGCATTTAAAACAGCATTTTAATTGCCAGAAGAGAGATTCAATTGAAAGCACCTATAAGCATTCACATCAAGTACCAAAAAAAAAAAAAAACGAAGAAAATCCAGAACGTAAGCAGAACCATAATGACTTGAACCATGACAGAGTTTCACACCGACAGAGTTTCACACCAACAACATAGAATTTAAAGTAGACCGAAAGTGGAGATGTACAACTCCATGCAAAACGAGCTTGCACGTGCCAACTCCTTTGACATCAACCCTTAAGTGGTTACCTACATTAACCAACTCACTTTCAGCGGCATGCGGCAGTGCTCCAGGGAGAACCCTAGGTCCCTCTCTACACGGCCTATCGCTTCTTAGTCTCCAATCCAAAAAAAAAAAAAGATTAAATGAGTATCCAAGGCTAGATACGCAATAGACCTGTCAAATGAGTAGGTCAAGTTGAATGTAGATCGGATAATAAATGGCCTGATTCAAATTGATTCATTCAACCCATTTATTGCAATGCAAATTTCTCAATCCAACTCATACCCGACTTATCTTGAAAATCGTTTTTAGGAATTTTCTCTTTCTATTGTTGCCTTGGAATAGACCTACTGTTGCGACCTATCCGCTCAATGGGCCACCATGTGCTAAGCAGGTTTAAAGATTATAGTAGTTCAAAAAACAATTCGAATTAGCATCTCTAAGAGGTGACTGAACATATTATTTAATCGTAATACGATTTGATCCATTAATCATGAATGTGGACTCTCTTAAGATTCATTATTAATTCTTTAACAATTTAAGTACTTATTATGAGTCATCACTAGCCTTTGGGGTTGGTTACAAAACTTAATTGAGAAGTAGGAAGACCGTCTCAATTTCTACGAAATCTAGAGATTGTAGGATGGGGACTCAATTACAATTATGTTTCCCCTAATGCCCTTTTAATACCGCTAAACTAATTGGTTGTTTCATTATGGTGATCATGCAAATGTGGTCTATATTTAGTCCTAAAGGTCTCCATGCGATTTTTAATAATCATGCTAGATGCTATCATGTTGTAAAAACTATTTATTATATAAGGTCATTACAAAAATATTTTTGTTTGCAAACAATTAATTATTAATTTTTTATGCAATATAAATCTAAATGAGTCATCGAAATTTAGGTTTAAAAAAAGTAAAGAGACAGTGTAAAGTAATCAAATGTATTCATTTCACCCCACCAATCATGACCACAATTAATGAGAAGATACTAAATAGAGAACCATAAACATAAGTACACATAAGCGCAACTTGTTTTTCTCTGGGTTTATTTCCAATTTTTGGCAATATAGACAATTTTGATTTTTACAAACAATAAACATGAAAATAAATGATTCCGATAAATTTTATAAAATCTAGACAAGTTTGCAATAAGTGTATATCCAAATCGATAATGGGAAGGCAGCGCCCCATGCCTTTAGAAATCGCAAGCAGGCCTCGCACCTTTCATTCCTTTGAATGACAAGTTGTCATTCATGAATGTAATTCTCTAAAACAAATCTAAATTTTAGGTTTAGTCCTAAATCTATCCCAAATTTCTTTTCTGCAAGAAACCTCAAACTTTAGGTCAGTTTCAAAGGAGAAATTCCAACAAAAAAAAAAGGCATTGGTCGAATGACAAATCTTACCTCAATTTTTTTTTTGTCTCGTACAAAAGCATCAACTTTAGGTTGAGACTGTTGAGAAATAATTATGGCCCTAATTTCTTTGTCTTGTAAAAAAGCATTATATTTAGGTCAAGTGACAATTCTGACTTCAACTTTTTTAATCTTGTGAAAAATCACCAACCTTCACCCTTATCTCAAATATGACCCCATGTTGACTCTTTTTCTGAAGTCACCTTTGTTTTAGAAAAAAAAAAATTATAGTCGTGAGCTCTCGAAAGGCAATGGTTTACAACTTCAAATTATGACAAGACGGTAAAATCTGTCCGAAGATTTGTAGATCTTTTCAACTTGTTGGTGAAGTATAAGGGACGATAAACCGTTTCAACATTATTCTTCAAGCTTTAACCCAAAGAAGAAAACAATGACTAATACTTTAAATCCAACCAACAAGCCACGCGGATTTATTACTGAGTAGTTGTGTTGGATAATCAATTGTTCTAAGTTAAAGGGGTTGGATATCAATTTTAAATAAAAGTTAGTCAATTTTGACAAGGCAAAAAAAAAGTTAAGGCTAGAATTGTTACTTGCCCTAACATTTGTGCTTCTTTTTTTTTTTTGGGAATTAACCCTAGTTTGAAACCTATCCTAAACATTTTTTTTATTTAGGAAAAGTCTTCAAATTTTAGGTATAGTCCCATATCTATGCCGTTTTTTTTATTTAAGAGAAAAATAATCAATTTGTACTCTAGTTCCTAATATGCTCACATTAGGCCTCCATCCAAAAATCGTCATTGGTAATCCCTCATTTTCCTATATTAGAATGGTTTCATTTCAGACATAAGTTTCCATATCTCCCTATTAATGTAAATTTGTTATCGATGTGGAAATGCTATATCAAATTGGAAGTTGACCACAGAAGTAAATTTGATAAATAGCTTGAAAGTTGGTGACTTTTTTAGACAAAGCAAAATTCTTGACAAATATGGGACTCGACCTACAGTTGGGCGATTTTTTCAGACCAAAAAATAAATTTCAAGGCATACTTGGAACTAGACCTAAATTTGAAAATTTTCAAAGTTTGAGACTTTTCAGGTAAATAAACCACTCTTTACGTGACAATCAATTACACATGTCCTATCGTGTGACATGGTGGTCATGACCCCTCCATCGCCACATCAAAGGACTAACACCCGTATATTCACTACGTGCATTCCCTCGATCCAACAGAATGCTTGATTGGATATTTTCAATCGGAAAATTTTGGTGTTGATCTCGGTTTCTAATTGTCACACGAGCCCCTCTTTTGTGTAATTCGATGCACTGAAATGTTTTAAAAAAGAGGAAGTTGTCATCCCTTTAGTAACCGTTCCTTGCGAAGGAACTTTCAAGGCTTGTGGATTGGGCTTGAGTCAAGCCCGTTGTGGGCGGTCGAAGTCCAAAACCCAACACTTTGTACGTTGATTATGATTTTTGTATAATCCTGTTTGAATTTTCATAAGACGGTGATGATGTATGTACAGTTTAATTGGCTAAGGGACTCTTATTAATCGATTTTTTATGGTTAAGTGATAATTTTAACTTGACTAAGTTCTCATTTGAAGTGTATGATGGACTTAAAATATATAACTTATAATTCGGGTTGAAAATGAAGTGTCAAACGTCTATTGAATGTTATTTAATGAAAAAAAATGTTTTCTTTCATTTATCGTGAATTTAATTTGACCTTTATAGTTTCTTTTTTTTCCTACTGCCAGTTTTTCCATTTTGGAGAAAATATTTAGACATTAGGACAGCCTAAACTGCATGCAATTGCAATTTTAAATGTGGGATGACGACGGCCTAATTACTACGCGAATATAAGAAATGAGTTAAGCATTGCAAAGGCCTGGACATATGCATTCTTATGCATTAAGTTGGACAAGACGACCAGCTAAAGGTTTAGAACTCGCATAGCGATTTGACGGAGCATCGGACCTGCAAAACACCAGAAAACCAACAGAGGAACCCTCTAATGTTAGAGCAACTTCTAATCATGTAATGAGAAAGAAATCACAAATTAGAATGGCTTACCTAGAGTGCGTGCTCCTGTTCTAGTAGTAGCTCATCATGAGGAGCATCTATCCAAGGTGCTTCCCATAAATCTTCTCAGGCCATCTCTCGAGCGTCTGATGCCCCATTTATGTTACATTTACATAATTGAAATAACCGGTGACGAGAGCTTTCTAATGAGCTCGATAGTGATGGAGTAAATTGAACAGTGACGAATTCGAGATTTTGGCTAGATCGGGGCAGCATACTTGGTTCTATGAACTAGATATCTTCTTGGCCATCAGAAGCCGTAAAAAAATTCCTCATTTATCATGACTAAGAGACTTGACATTTTTTGTGCTATCTCAAGATCTCTATTAGCGGCATTGAGACCTTTATGGGGTCCTAGAGAAATTTGGCCACATTTTGAACAATGATTTTTCTGTCTTCCGATCATTTAATCTTCCGATCATTTAACTGACTCGATATCTATTGCACTGAAAGCTAGCGATCCCTAATTTCAAAATATATACCGTTAAAGTTTAGAATTACAAACTACTTTATAGCGCCAAAAAGGGGCCATCAATCCCGAAGGGTCTGTCAACCCAAAAAAAAAAAAAATTCCTGAAGCGTCAAGAGGGAATATTGGAATTATGAGGCAAGCATAGAAAAAGATTTCATGTGTAGAAATCATAAGTTGAAAACATGCTTCAACTCTAGCTTTTCGATCATGGGTCAAACGCTGGGCAATCGCATGAATACTTGAATTCCTCTGAGACAAAATTGAGGTATCCACGGTGAATCTCGTAATACTAGCAATATATAAGGGGAGATACTTACTGAGTGAAAATAGTAAAAAGTGCCTTTGAGCGCACATTTGATAAGTCTTAATAAATGCATATGACATCAGCAATATCCTTAAAATGCGCAATTACATCATTTTCAAAGTGCTCTATTCTATTTTCTAATGAACTAACTAGTGTGGTATGGACTAGTAACAAGAGCTTGATCATGTAGTCTGGACCACCATGAGCCCATTCAAACATGGACATTGTCGATTCTCCCATTAATTACAGAGTACCACATTGTTATTCATTCAATGAACATAAATTAAACCGTTCTTCCTGTTTTAATAAGATGAAAACAGGGGGTACACTTCCCTCGTGCACGCAGGAATGCTCTGCTCGTGCCGGAAAAAGTTGTCCGGATCGACAGTGGTCTTTACATGCACCAACCTGTCGAAATTGTTCTTGAAGTATTTCTTTCCCCAAGCGCTCGCTTGCTTATAATCCGTGTTGCCTTCCACATTGTTCGTTCCAAAGTCGAGATCCCTGGAGTTAACATAGACCTCTCGAGGCGATTTCGACACATATGGCGTCAAATAACTGTAAAAATTTCGTATCCAACGCACATGCTTTGGAGCAACCTCGTTGCCTCCATCTGTCCAGGCCGTAACGTGGTGGATGTTGTACAAAACCCCAGCTCTGCGAGGGAAGGGAAGGGCATATTCGGAAAATGTGGCCATCTTCCCACCATAGGGATTCCACATCATGTGAGGCACCCCTTCATCTTCCTCGAAGAACCTCTCCCACAGCCCCCTCTAAGCCACTCTCAGGGATCGGCTCCCTCACATAATCTGACTTTTCCTTGAAGAATGATTTGGTGTTGGAGCTCCTATTGCGCAAGACTTCCAAGGGCTCTCCGCTCGGAAACCCCGCGAAGTAGAGGACCGACTCAATCCAACTCGTCTCAGTGCAATCCTGCCTCGTGACGTTGAGCTCAGGGAAGCCGCCCTTCATCACCTTGAGGAGCTCGTTGACGCCACCGAGGTAAAGGGTGTTGAACAAGGCTTGCATCGTCCTCGTCCCGTTGGGGCCGGAGTTGTAGCTCTGCAAGATCACCTGCATGAATAGGTCGTCGGGGAGCTTGTTCGCAACAATTTGCCACCCGTGCACGAGCTTCATTGCATTTTGCTCCAACGTCCTCAGGGGCCTCAACACTGTCACCGTTGCCGGCACCGATGCCAGCTTGACTTTCCAGGATACTACCACGCCAAAGCTGCCACCACCTCCCCCTCGGATCGCCCAGAATAGATCTTCCCCCATGGATTCTCTATTCAGGAGTCGACCTTGGACGTCGACCAACTGCGCATCAATTACATTATCGGCAGCCAGGCCGTATTTTCCCAGCATCATGCCATAGCCTCCACCGCTGAAGTGCCCACCGACACCGACTGTGGGGCTGATGCTGGCTAAGAAGCCCAGGGTTCTGCTCTTCTCAGCAATCCTATAGTAAAGCTCACCGACCGCGGAGCCTGATTGAACCCATGCGGTTCCATCCTCCACATCCACACTGATGGACCGGAGGTTCACCATGTCGATGATCATAAAAGGGACTTCAGACATATGAGAGGCCCTCATTGTCGTGACCGCCACTTCTGATCCTGATTTGGAGTCTGTGCTGTCGGGAGCAGATGGTTGCGGCTTGGACGTGGGAGACATGGAGCGGTGTCATGATGTATAATGGTTTAGGAGCGGAAGGAGTTAAGAACCGCCGGTTCTGTATGGTAATATCCAAGACAGAAGAGTACGAACAGTTGGTTGGAGTATAAACGAGTTCGGAGAAAGGCATTGCAGGATATCCTCGCGAGTGCTCCCAGCAAAAGCTACCAGAGGAGCTGAAAGGAGAAGGAAACATGCCAAGTGATGGTGCAAAGTGAATTTTCCCATCTTCACTTGTGATATTGTTCTTTTGAGCTAGCATTGCCAACTACACTTAGCGTGCCTCATTTATAGGTCATCCGAGGGCACGAACTGCGAAAGCTGATCGTTGATTCCCCGCTGCCTTTCCAATTGGTGATACTCTAGCGGAAGTAGTGGAAGAAACTAGTCTATACGAGAATAGGGTTTGAGTTTCTATCATCTTCCCGATTTGTGCAGCATTGATTTGATACATTTGATCATAAATGGTGAATGTTTCCTCATATTCACGGAATTCGGAATCCATGTGGGCGGTATTTGCAGTATCCTCCAATAAAGAGGCAGGCAGCGGCTTTAAAGATTATGTTTGTTGTCCAGAGAGAATCATTTAGACCCTTTCTGGATCATTGTGGGTGTAGTTACCTGCAATTGATATGTAAACCCAATAATATGTCATACCATGGTTAGAGAATGTCTTTAAAAATTATAAAATTTGCATAGACAAGGTCACATGCTTCAAGCATCCATCTCAAACTGGAATACATTTGTCTCTTCTTGGTTAGAGTTTGCATCCGCCTAAGAACATAACCTGTCGACCGACTCACGTAAATGTTCAACAATTAGACAATCTCAATTTTGCCAAGTTGTCTAGCCAAAAAGGTGAATACATAGAGAATCTTGCCGAGTCGTTTCTGTTATGACATGAAGATATTATTTGATAAATCGCTTTCTTGAATCAAGTTATCCACGAAGACATTTTACATATGCATCATTTTTTTCACTTCTCCTTTAGTTGTATCTTCCTGTACACGATTGGGACAAGTGCATGAGAGATAAGATACTCTGAAACGTTCGTACTAAGTAGGGATGTCAAATGGATAGGTCGGGTCGGGTTTAGATCGGGTCAAATATGGGTTGACCCATATTTGACCCATTTAACCCATTTTGACCCATATTCATGTAGTGTAAATATAATGACCCATACTCGACCCGATCCGTATTTCTAAAATGCACTAACATTCTCGAAAACCCACATCTACTTAAAATGTATCATTAAAATAATATTATACAATATGATTTATTTGATAATTTTTTTTAGTTTTTTATTTTTTTTTAATTTTAGTTATATATATAATTCTTAAAATTTTATTTTATATCTTTTTTTTCTTTTTTCTCTTTCAATTTACAATAGTGCTCCAACTTGTCAAATTACGACGAGCTCAAGGCAAGACTAAAGCCAACCTAGGGCGAGCTTGAGCTTATCAACCTCAACAAGGTTTGAGCTAGCCAATTTGGCAAGGTCTTGAGCTTGATCAGTACTAGATTTTCTATGAGTAGATGATTCAAGACACGGAATATAGGTAATAACTCTAATTGAAGGAGCAAATTGTGCCAATGGCCATATTAAGTTAGAACTTCGATAAAATTGCTGAAGTACATGGGAAGCAAAAGCACTGAAAATCGCACTTCAAGTTGGGGGGTTGTGAAGGCAGAGTGATGATGGCGGTGTTGGGCATGGCGAACTTGGAGGGGGCAGCAGAGGAGAAAAAGGGGAAGAGCTGGATGATGTCGAAGTGGATCTCCGGTGGTGACCTCAAGATGGTATGATTTCCCGTAAACTTGGAGACATTGTACAACGAGAGAATGCGAAATGAAGTATGACGAGACGAGGATGGTAAACATTCGTCAATTTTTTACAGTCGTTCGATTCGACTCCTTCTCTCTATACTTGTCCAATTTAGCCACCTTAGAAGATAAAAGAGAGAAGAATAGCAGCAGCTCAAGTCGATGCAGTTCGAATCCCGACGGAGCCATGATGACTCACAACACGGCCGTTGCCATTGACGACCTGTCGAAGCTGCTCTAGATCGACCTCTCCCTTGCCTGCTTCTTCTTCTTTGTCGCCTTCATCTTCGACCCTCCGTTGATCTCTTTGTCCCTCGGCTCACATGTTTTTGCGAACCAAGCGACCGCCGCCACTTGCCTGTCTGCAACTTCAGCGAAACGAGAGAGAGAGGAATGGGCTGCAAAGTTCGGCGACGCGAGGAAGAGATGGGAGATTTGCAAGCTATCAAAGATTCAGACGACAAAGTGAGCGAGGGCTTGATTCGTTCCTTCGGTGGCTATACGTGTGGTAAAAAGTGGGTTAAAATGTGGGTCATATTTTAACTCGTTTTTGGGCTTTAATATTTCAAAACCCATCCTAACCCTTTTTTTTTTTAAAACGAGTTACCCAAATAACCTTTGGCCTTTTAAAAGTGGGTTATAAAATGGCCATTTTGCCAGCCCTAGTAATGAGGGTGCCATTCGTGGTGTCCTTTTTTTTTTCCTAAAATAGCAAATTAATAATTCTCATCGAGTTTTCAAATTTATTCATTTTATTAAGCGATTTCGAGGACGCTGGGTTAAGGACTTACCTAAGCATTTAAAACAAAGTTTTGTATGAGCAAATCCACTATGTTAACGAGTTCCAAGAATAGTCAGTTGCCTTGTTATTTCATTTTCATTGCAGAGCTCTTTAAACTGATGATATAGATGCGTCCTCAGTCTGCTCTAAGAACCTTAATTATTTTGTCTAATTGATTTTCTACTTAACCTAAGTACGTTTTGAAGCATTCCAATGCATCAAAATTACATAGAATCAAATAGACATGAACAAACCACGTATATCATCAATGCACGTGATAAAGTAAAGAGATCCGTGTCTTACCTCACATTCTTCGTGCCACATATAACTGAGTGGGTTCATCGCAAGAGATATTCAGCTGTGATTCCCTTTCCAAAATGGTTTTCTAAGCGTTTTTGTGGTGAGGCAATTTTAACAAGTGGCAATTCAATTACACTCAATCTATGCATCCAATTCTGCCCAATATGGTATAATTTAGCATGCCGCACATTTACAACAGCATTTTAATTGCTAGAAGAGGCATTCAAAACCAACCATAAGCATTCACATTAAATACCAAAAAGCCATCCAGAACGTAAGCAGAACCATGACAGAGTTTTACACCAAAACGTGGAATTTATGGAGATGCTCAACTCCAGAAATGAAGTTATGCCGCTTTGGTGATGTACATCATGTTATAACTTAATGAATCTTGATTGAGTTCTAAAATACAACCCAATTGGATCGTACATGTCAAACCATTAAGAATTATAAATTGAATAGCGGAAGCGTACCTGAATCCATAGCTTTAATCAACTTGTGAAAACTTGGTTTGGTCTTCCAGATCTACGTGTTCTCTCTTGTGAGAATCATTTTGTTTCTCAGGGATCTCTATTTCTCTAGTGATGGGATATCCAAAAAAAGCAAACGTTGTGTTCTGTGAGATGCATGATCTAAGGACCATAACTGCCTTATATAGATAACGTGGTAGTTATCTACTACTTTATTTCTATTTCAGCCTATCATTAAAATAGAAATTACTCTTGCGTTCCTACACATTAAATTGCACACCCTATTAGATACATTAATGCCTAATTATCTTATTAGATCACTTTTATGGGTATAAATTCATATGACAGTCCACAACACATAATTATTTCATATAAACTCATCATTATATTAAAGATCTAACACATCACACATTATGTAGGTATATAGTTTGCCTCCATGCAAAACCAGCTTGCAAATGCCAACTCCTTTGACCTCAACCCTTCAATTGATACCTACATTAATCCACTCACTCTCGGCAGAAACACAATAAACCTATTAAATGAGTGGGTCGGGCCAAGTTTAGGAAGGGTAATAAATGGCTCAACCCAAATTGATTCATTTAGTCCATTTAAAAATACCCATATATTACAATAAAAATTTCTTGACCCAACCCATATTTGAATAAATCAAGATTTTTGGCTAAACCGGGGTATGACACTCGGGACTATGAAATGAATGTCGTAATAATCATTTGAAGCCATAAAAGATATATTATTACCATAATTAGGGGACGTAAAAACTTTCTTGCAATTTCAAGAAATCTAAGTACTATTACGGGCAGCGAGACCTTAGAATGTTAGAGAATAGTCAATTGGACGTTGGACGATGGAGAAATCATTGGTCAAAATACTTTGTTGAAAATGTTAAAGAGTGGCCTTTGAGCTCATTTTTATTGGATCACTTTTGAAATCTCAAATTCCTTATTTGACGTAAGTGATTTCTTAAAAGATATATGTATGTAACTATTTCATTTTCAAAGTGCCACGGAATTTCGTATTTTCCCATTTAGTCAATTTGACTAGTGTCTCGGGGAAAATTATGAAGGAGACCCTTAACAAATAGCACGAAACACAATAAGAACTGTCATTTGAAGCACGCTAAGAGAACCAACACCAAGTTCAGACATCCGCATAGTCAAATGTCCCATTTATTACAAAGTATCATCTTCCTTATTGCGAGGAATACACCTGAATCAAAATGAAAACGGAGGAATGCTTTGCTCGTGCTGGAAAAAGTTGCCCGGATCGACGGCAGTCTTCACATGCACCAACCTGTCGAAATTGTTCTTGAAGTATTTCTTCCCCCAAACGCTGGCTTGCTTATAACTTGTGTGGCCTTTAACATTGTTCACTCCTATGTCGAGATCCCTGTAGTTGATATAGGCCTCTCGAGGCGATTTCGACACATACTGCGCCATATAACTATAGAAGCTTCGGATCCAACTCACGTGCTTTGGAGCAACCTCGTTGCCTCCGGTGGTCCAGGACGTTATGTGCTGGATCATGTACAGAACCCCAGCTCTGTAAGGGAAGGGAAGGGCAGACTCGGAGATTTCACTCATTTTCCCGCCATAGTGGTTCCATATCATCTGGGCCACCCCTTCATCTTCCTCGAAGAATCTCTCCCACATCCCCTCTAAGCCCCTCTCAGGGATTGGCTCCTTCACATAATCCGATTTGTCCTTGAAGAATGTTTTGGCGTTGGAGCTCTTGTTGAGCAAGACTTCCAAGGGCTCTCCGCTCGAAAACCCCGCGAAGTAGAGGATCGACTCAATCCAGCTCATCTCAGTGCAGTCCTGTCTTGTGACGTTGAGTTCCGGGAAGTTGCTCCTCGTCACCTCGAGAAGTGAGTCGACCCCACCGAGGTACAGGGTGTTGAACGAGGCTTGCATTGTCCTCGTCCTGTTGGGACCGGAATTGTAGCTCTGCAAGATCACCCGCATGAATAGGTCGTTCGGGAACTTGTTCCCGACAAGTTGCCACTGGTGCACTAGCTTCGTCGCATGTTGCTCCAAAGTCCTCTGGAGCGTGAACACAGTCACAGTCGACGGCACCGGGACCAGCTTGATTTTCCAGGACACTACTACACCGAAGCTACCACCGCCTCCACCTCGGATCGCCCAGAAGAGATCTCCCCCCATGGATTCTCTGTCTAAGAGTCGACCTTGCGCATCAACCAACTGGGCATCGATTACGTTGTCAATAGCAAGGCCATATTTGCGTAGCAACGTGCCATAGCCTCCACCGCTGAAGTGCCCGCCAACCCCCACCGTAGGGCAGACACCGGCCGGGAAGCCTAGGGTTCTGCTCTTCTCGGCAATCCTATAGTAAAGCTCGCCAACCGTTGCACCCGATTGGACCCACGCTGTTTCATCCTCTGCATCCACCGAGATCGAACGAAGATTCACCATGTCGACAATGATAAACGAGACATTGGACAAGTATGAAAGGCCCTCGTAGTCATGACCGCCGCTTCGGATCCTCACTTGGAGGCCATACCGCTGGGAGCAGATGATGGCAGCCTGGATGTGGGAGACATAGAGCGGTGTCACTATGAGTAAAGGTTTCGGAGCGGAGGGTGTCAAGAAGCGCAGGTTCTGTATGGTAACGTCCAACACAGAAAAATACGAAGAGTTGATTGGACTATAAACGAGCGTAGAGATTGAGGTTGCGTTTTCAGAGTGAAGAGAGAGGCATTGCAGGAAATTCAGGGGAGTGCTCATAGCAATAACTACCAAAGGAGCTGAAAAGAGCAGGAGACATGTCAATTGATGATGCATAGTGAAGTTTTGCATCTTCATTTCTTATGTTGCTCTTCAACTTGCATTACCAACTACATGAAGTATGCCCTATTTATAGTGCATGCGAGGGCACAAACGGCGAAAGTCGATTTTTTTTATTGCACACTGCCCTACCAATTGGTGATCAACGAATGGACGAAATGAGTCGATCTTTTTGTCCAGGATAACGACGTGCATGAAAGTTTACACGGAAATGTACGCTTTACTTTCTATCATCTTCCAGATGAGTATCGCATTGGTTCATTTGATCACGCATGGTGCTAGTTTTTCTCTTATTTATTCGATTCCGTGTTTCACCAAAAAGGAAAATCTTAGCAAATGAATCGAATGGTGAATGTTGATTGAGAGGGCTTCTTGTTAATGTTGGAAAAGGGAAGTTGGCGTGGTGAAAGTAAAGGAATGGAAACGCAGGTACTTGAATTTTAAGGCTTTGAGAAAGGTCAAAGGTACGAGAATTTATAGCGTTGGAAGAGTATATGTGAGGCAAATTAAACATGGGAGTAAAAGTAGACGAACCGATGTTCTGATATTGATTGTGTTTTTCTACGATGACTACAACGTGGGCTTTCATATTCATCCATCAGCACTTATTGACAAGCGGCTATAGATACTTCTTAGTATTATCATAGTTATTTGTAAGAAGTTACAATTATTGAACACAATATACTATTTAACAGAATTTGTTATCCATAAAAAGTCATAAATCTCCAGATTATACGCATAAACCTGTAGCAATCTCATGTTCACCATAAATGATGCTGCTTCATTCAGTGCACCATCTTCGTCTTAGATGGATATATCTTGGCAATCCCTTGTTTTGTTCATAAATGATGCTGCTTCAACACTTATTAAATATTGTCGATGACTTTTTAGGCGAGTCACCGATCTCCTTCAAGCTATCAACTAATTAAGGCTCTCGGTGATAATATTTGCATCATTTCTTGTCGAAGATTTGCTTAATGAGTTCTCGATTTCCTCCAAGTTATTGATTAGGTTCACGTCTTTTGCTTTAGCTAAACTTAGCTCTTGCTTGTACGCAACAATAATAATCAAAAGCTGGTCATATTTCTTCTGTAAAAAAATGTGCCGTGTATTGAAGGGACTATCTGGTCCAGTGGTCTTAAAGCTATTCAACAATGAAAAAATTGTTGCGGCTTTTATACCGTGCACCTTCATATTATACGGAGGTACATAACATCTTCCAGAAAGTTGATATATCCAACAGCAAGGTGCTGTGGCTTTCAAACACTTCATAGCACAAGTACGGCTTTAGCACTCGGACTAAAACAGATGCTGTATCGATTTTCCTGACTCGTCCAGCATGCATGAATTACACCGCTTTTCGGAACTTCTTGTTCCAATGACAATACTACAATAGTTACCGATATAGTTGGACAGAATAATTGACATTTACTGCAAACAAGTTTGCTTCCCATAAACAAGTATCCTTAATCCAAACTTACCCTTCATTAGCATTCCAATCAATATTCCATTAGAACTTATACGTATGACTACATAATTAATCTAACGTGAAAAATGACAGATTCAATGTGGATATTTCCATGTATGCATTTTTTAAGATGTTGGACGGAATACATACTGAGGGTAAACTTGGGTAAGAGGAATTGGATTGAGATTTTTTTTGAAATGAAAATTACTCTAAAATAAATGTACTTAAGTTATGGGTGAAGACATTCTCTTTCATCATGCTGGTACCATTTGCAATTTTCAATGGCATTAAACCTTTCGAATATGATTGACTTGATCTAGTAAAATCAGTTTTGTATCACAATCTATGATGACCTATCATGTGCATAATGATCCTTCTTTACGTATAATATTTTCACCAAATGACCTAGCTATTTGAAATGACTCATGGATCAAAAGATGTACTGCAAGGATTAGTTTTGTTGTTCTGAGAAAATGACTAAACCTCTTTCGGAAAACTATGCGAGTGGTCATCTGCAATAGAAACGTAAACCAAATAAAACGTCAAAGTTGGTTCGAAAAAGTCTTTTAGACCTATATTTTACGTTTGAAAAATTCACATGATTCAGTTATATTAGTCGTCTATCGGAATACATTCATCTCTTCTTGGTCAAAGTTTGCATCCGCCTCAGAAAATAAGCTGTCGACCAACTTAAAGGAATGTTGAACAGTTAAACAATTCAATCTTGCCAATTCGTGATGGCCAAAGAAAGAAAAATTGGCCAGGCTGTTTATGTTATTAAAAGACAGATATTTCTTGAGAAATTGCTTTCTAGAATCATGTTATCCACAGACTTGGCCCCTATGGACCTGGACCTGGACTCAATAGATTCATATCTAAGCTTTTGTCGCCTGGACAGGAGAGCTGGATGCCCAAGCTTAGCCATCGGAGACCCAACCTAGACAAACTCGGGCATTAGTACTAGGGTCTTGGGCCTAACTTAGATGGACCTGGGCCAAGTTTGTTGATGACTTGAGCGTGAGAGCATATTTAAGGACTTGGGCACCAAGAACCCCAAGCACAAGCATCTGAGGCTGAGCTCGGGTGCCTAAAACTTGGACGTAGGAGCCACGTCCTCGAGTGTGGTCATCGAACACCCCAGCACGGGTACTGTTGTCCTAAAATCGACATCTTTGACCCTGGGCTCGAGTGCCCAACAACTTGGGCATGAGAGCTTGGTGTTGATACCTGAATTTTTTGGAATTACATACATTTTTTGGGAAAAAATGATAGTAAACGAACGAATGAATAAGTAACAGTAAAAATTACAGGAAAAAAGAATAAGAAGGAAAGTAATAAATAAAAAACGCAAACCCATCCAGTTCAGCCCATCTTTCAAGTCCAATTCGCTCATCACTTGAGCCCATAAAGCCCTGAAGATTCAAATGCCCACGGGTGCAAGTGCAACATCATGGAAGCAGAGAGGGAAGGAGATTCACCGAGGCTAAGGTTACGCGATTGGCAACGCCGGCGATGGAATGGGCTCTCTCACTAGCTTCTGTCCCATCTACCAACCCAAGATATCTCATATAAATTACGCTCTGTCACGAGCAGATCAGTATATACACACATACACAAGCGCTAAGACGGGAATCCCAACGATTCTTTCTCGCTAGAGGCACCCTTTTCGCTAATTCGAGGTTCGCCGGAGGTGATTTACCACCGATTCTAGTCTTTGGCCATCTCCGATGCCTCGTGTTCCTTCTTCCGACCTTCAGATGGTTATCTCCGGTTTCTCCCACGGTGGAGCTCTCTTCATTGCGATTTCAGCCCCGTGACATTTAGTCAAAGCTTCTCCGTCTCGCTCAAGACGGAGAAGACCTCACAAATGGGGTTGGGCCCCAAAGGGCACCCCACTTTTGTGGAGGAGAGAAGACCTACGCTAAGCTGGTGACCACCGCGCACCGCCCAACTGGCTGGGCTGGGATGCGAATATTATTTGTTTTTCTCATCCACTCAGCTCCCTCAATACAGAATCATCGTAACTCTTCGATTATTTTTTCATTGTGTCCATTTGACTAACACGCGCCTTTCTTCATGCATTCTCGGGTAGAAGCCAAACTTCATTTTGTCAATAGGTGTAATTTCATTTCGGTTCGGGTTGTGCGGTATCATTCAGATAATACGGTTGCGTTCGAAGAGTCTTTCCTTGTAGTACTGCGAAAGAGAGAAGGAGATTCGTTCTATCCAGGAAGACGTTTTGTCTGGTGGCCTTGGTACTGGATTGAGGGGGCAAAAATCGTCTTAAGGACACAACGTGCATTCGTCGGGCTCGAATCAATTTTCAAGAACTTTCGGTTTGTGCAGGTTCTGTTCTCCTTGCTACGTTGTTGTTCCGAATTTGTTTCCAACAATTCCGAACATTGTTCTTTGCTATTATCATTATTGGTTCGTTTATTTAGTTATTTTCCAAACACTGTCCTCACTTTTTCCGCTAACATGATTTTCTTCATGGATGCATCTTGGCCGCCGTTTGTTCTAATTGAGAAGTTTAGATCTCTTCTTCAATCATGAATGTCGTACCTCTGTTCTGCGGTTGCTCTATTCTTACATTCTCATTAGGGTAATTATGCGTTTGATGAAACGCCTGAGAGAGAGACACGTCGTTAGTTCAGTATTCACTGTTGCAGCTTGTGAATTCACCTCTGTCCCTACCATTCATCGTTGAGAGGCCTTCACACGTTGTTGGTCTCTCTAGGTTCTAATACTATCAGCTTGGCATTTTTTTCCCTTGGCAGAGGTGGGGGCATAGGGAAGAGGCTCTATGAGGTGGTTTGTCTATTGAAGCCACTTCAAGGGACCGGGTTCACCTGCTGATCGTCGAGCAGGTCGTCATGCAATCAAGGAGACAGTGCTCCGCTCCACGATCAAGGTTAGTGATAATCCACTAGGCAGAATTGATTAGTCTACTCAAGAGAAAGCCATTTTGACGAAAGTAAATAAAAATGAAGTGTGCAAATCGCACAAGCCAGCTGTATATGTCTACAACATCCAAAGTCGGTCAACTGGGAAGCAATCGTGAAGTCAGTGATGAGAATATCAAGAACTAACTGATAACCTCTTGCTGAAGAACCATTATTCTGTTTTTAGCTTGTAAAATAGAGTAAAATAGAATAAGCAACAAGCTTTTCTGTTATTTTGATTCTGTTTTTCGTCAAAGGCTTTGTACTATATAACAGAAAAGCTGCGCATATTACTAAGAGAACTCTTAGATAAACATTTGTGAGTGCGTTGAATACAAGAAGATGAATTTCCATAATATTCTGTTCGACTTCATCATCTTCTTCATTCTCTATTCTTCATCTTCTTCGTTCTCTGTTTGTCTCAGTCATTTTCACATGGTATCAGAGCCATACGGTCATAGCTCGCATTGAGCGGCTTGAAGAAGGCGAAGTTGGCAATCACCACGAGGCGAATAATTGCAAAGAAAGGCAGAGACTGAAGCAGATTTCTTCTCCGTTCTGCCATCGAATAAGAGAGAAAAGATCGAGTGCAAGAGGGGAGAGTGTGAATATGGCTGCAAGGTCACAGAAATATCCTTTTCCTATTCATGTTAATATCTTCAACTTTGTTACAATCAAGCTTGCAGAAGACAATTTTCTCCTTTGGCAAGCACAAGTCCATAGAATTTTGCAAGTCAGGAACTCTTTGGCTTTATTAGTGGAGAAATACCACCATTGACACATACAATACAAGTTGAAGTTGAAGGTTGTGAAGCTCAATTTGTGAATTCTGACTACACAGATTGGACAAGGACCGATCAGCTCATTTCATCGTGGATAAGTGGAGTAGTGTCTGAAAACATCTTAAGCTTGATTATCGGCCTAGAAACTTCATATGAGGTATGCCAAACACTACTCAATCATTTTACTCAAAAATCAGCAGCTAGAGAATTTGAACTAAGAGGAAAGCTTCAAACATGCCAAAAGAGAGATAGACAATTATCTGTGTATCTCATAGAATATAAATCCTTTTGTGATAAGTTAAATGCAATTGGGAAGCCTGTGGATGAGATAACCAGAATTTTTGGTGTTTTGGAAGGATTGGGATCTGAATATGAGAATTTTCAAACTACTATGTATTGCTTGAAACCATAACCTGAATATGATGAAGTGATATCGCATTTAGAAAGATATCAAACAAGGCCGCAAGGGTATTCATCTAATCAATATAATCCCAACTTAGCTTACTTTGGACAAAGAAAATCTGAGAGTCAACAGAAAGAGGAACTTGATAGAGAATTTGTTCATCAAAATTCTGGCTTTGATGGTCAAAGAGGAAATAATCGTGGAGGTCATAGCTATGCTAGAGGACAAGTATTTAGCAGTAGGGGACGTGGTTATGGATATTCTAGAAGAAGCCAAAACTATAGACCAAATAGCTTAAATCATGATCAAATGGATAGTCGATTCAAACCGAGCAATGACTTGATTGGCTTTGGCATGGGTTTAGATCATGTGCAAGTTACTCACAAAGGTATCAAGATACTAAATCTTATCCATAGGTGGGTGGGATGATGTCGTGTTTCTTATTTGCATTCTTTGTCCTCCCCTGTTGGGTCTCTTTCCTATTATAGATGGTCTCCCGTCATACTGACTTAATCTCTTGTTGTTGGCGTTGGTGCGAAAGTCCATCCTCTTTGTTGATTAACCTTCTCCCTTCTCCTTGAATAGCTCAATCTCAATTAGTTGGGCTCGGGCATACAACTCATTGTAATCTCGAATGTTGAAAGGCACAAGTTGTCTTCTCACATCAGCTCTTAGGCCTTCTAAGAATCTCATAGCCTTATTTCAAGCATTCTCCACAAGTTGAGGTGCATACCTGGACAACTCGAAAAAGGTGGCTTCACATTGGTCCAAGGTCATTCCACATTGTCGAAGTTCCATGAATTCCTTGGCCTTCTTGTTTCTAGCGCAATATGATAAATATTTGGTGTAGAAGGCTTCCACGAATTTTTTCCAAGTCACTTCCTCTCCTTGAGGAAATACGGTTCCCTTGGTGGCTCTCCATCAATACTCTGCATTTCCTTCAAATTGGTATTCAACTAAGGTCAGCTTGTTGGCTTTTCCACAATTTAGTAAACGGAAGATCTTCTCCATTCTTTGAATCTACCGTTCAGCTTCTTCCAGACCTTTCATGTCATTGAACTTTGGTGGTTTCAATTTCAAAAATTTTCCAACCAATCCATGAGTTTGACACTCGACATCATTCTGGGCCTGTTGTTGCTCTTGTTGTTGCTGGGCCAGTTGCCCCATGATTACCCCAACTTGAGCAAGTGCTTATAGTTTTTAATCAATTTTGGGATTAGTCTGTGTAGCATTGGAAGATTCACCCCGTGTCGTGCCCGATCGTGCTAATGCTCCTGTCCTTCTCATCTTTCACTTGGTTTCTAGTCTGCACAACTAAACATTTTGCATTAGGACCAAGAATATATCCAAGTGAACACAACACAACATAGCCAAAAGAGACCTAGCATGTTATGTTTTTGTGTACCCAAAGCTCTAAACATCTAGAAGAGTCTTCTTTATCACTCCAAACAAATCTAAGCTCTGATACCAAAGCTGGACTGTAACGACCCGTGACCTAGAATACTAATGAAAGACAACGCATGACTCCAAATAATATTTATTGGCCGATTTTAACACTCATGAGTCTTTAAGCCTAAGTACAATTAAACACCATGTTCAGGATCTCATAAAGTTCTTAATTTAGAGTAGCGGAAGTAAAATTAATTAGCTTACCCCATGCTATTCCCCAACCCGTACAAAACACATAGAGGAGCTATACACGAAAACATGAAAACAGGAAACACAAGGATGGCTTTCATTATTCTCCGCATAAGAAGGATTTAAAAAGACATTAGGAATCAATTACAAAACTTTCCTTCTACTACCCCATAACATAAGTTAAAATAGGACAGAATATCACTAAATGAATCTAAGCTGCTCCAAAACGAGAAAAAGGCCCACTAATCATCACTTTTTTTGGAATCACTATCAACATCCATGTCACTTTCTTAGTTACTATCCTCATAACTTGCTAGCTCATCAATATAACTTGAAGGCAATGGACCCATCCACTTGTTCCCCTCCAATATAAAATAAGAAAAATATCTAAGGAGGAGGTGACCCATAAAGTAACTTGTGTTGATGGTAATGTGAGTATTTACTCGCTTGATACGTTTTCTAGGAAATGAAACTGTGTAAACTCTGCCTCTTTGGTACTAACTTTCTAAAGGGCTCCATAGCGAACTGGAGGGAGGTAAGTAGGTGCCACGTCTAATCTGGAAAAATGTTAACCAACAGAGTAAGCAAAAGCTTAGCAAAGCAACACTTCCACACATAAATTAAGATGATCACACAACCAATGCAAATGATCGCATATCATGAATTCACATCAATGCACACACATGCAAGTTTATCATCAAAAACTTGCAAAAACCATGCCATTAGGAAAAACTCATTTCCGAAAATCATGCTCATCATAACTCCCTTTTACTCCGAAGGCTTACAAATCACAATCCAAGCAACCTGTTCAGAGGCATCGTGCATACTCTCTCTAAGAGATCTGACCCTCATTCATCCGAGGCATCCCCTTACTCCAAGGAGGAACTCTCCACATTGTCTGACGTTTGATATAGGAGGCTAACCCATTCCTTTCATCTCTAGGCAACGGAAAGTAATCCGACTTGTCACGAGAGAGCTACCGGAACCTTGTCCAGGCATCTTCACTCCGAAGGAGTCATGTCTCACCATGGCAATTTGTCCGGCTAGCATTAGTGACACCTTGCTATCCCAAGCTACTATTAGTAGTCTGCCCTATGAACCAATCAATAATGATACTCTAACAATAATTGTAGTTTAGGTTGTGTTGGCAATATTGACATTCACTATACTTAGGTAGTCATAATGTCTTGCTAAAGACCGCTTATGATTTGTGGGCTAAAAGAGTTTGAGCACGCTGCTAATGTCTAGTGAACCTACAGGGTTGCACACAATATATCGAACTGATTTATATTATTCGGTGGATAATGACCCAAAGACTTAAGTAGGTCCCGCCCTTTTGCTTGATAATATATATATACTCCTTTTGTAGAGAAAACCCTAGAGTTTTTTGTGAAAGTCACACATTAAGGAGAAAACATACAAAACGTAGATCTGCGAGATAGTCTTGAGGATTACAAGCAATCAAGCAAAAGGAACTCCATAATTTGCAAGCTAGCACTTGGATTTGGAGATCTTAGTTCGTGTGTGTGGATACCGGTAGAGGCGCAACACTTGGGGCGTTGATCCAGATACAACCAATCGCGAATTTGTCTGTATGCAGAACAAGATATGTCTTGAAAGCTACACTTCAATTTCAATATACACATGAATCTTATTTTGGGTTTTGTTTTTCCGTTGCGTTTAAGAAACCAAGAAATCCAACAGTTATCATATCCAAAGCATCCCAACTCTAGGGATAATATCACAAAATCACAAGCATCACATTCACATTCTCAAGATCACTAGCAAGATCAAATGTCCGACATTACTGCACACGTCCCATACCATGCCAACATGGCTAAATAGAATATCAATGCAACCTAGGTATTTTGAAATCTAGTACATATTCATGTCTAAATCATACACGTCTCATACCATATACGATCGAGGCATGCAAATGGATGTATGCAACACTTAGGCTTCTTCAAAAATATTGCATGGGCCTAAAATGCATGAAATCACACCATAATAGATGCATGCACATCTAACCAAAACGTGGTCCATTAGTCATGTTTCCAAAGAAAAAGAAGAACCCAAGAGACGAGGACTCTCCTAGCTAATGAACTATAGGTCACTTGCCTAAACCGGTTGAAGTTTGACGTCTAGGAATAGGTGGCTGGGCTCAGTAAAGAACGAAAGGTTGGAGGAATGGCATTCGGTGGTGGACTTGGCTTGGCGTTCAGCAACTCACAAACAAGAAATGAAGAAGAAGAAGAATAGGAGAATGGCGGCTCAAGCCTTGGATGAATGGAGGAGGAGGACGTTGTGAATGGCGATGGAGGAGGATGAACAGCGAATAGCTCGACTGGAACGGCGAACAATTAGTAGTTGTCTCGGCTTCTTAGCTCTTTTCTCGTCGATCCACATCTTCATGAAGCGAAGAATCAAAGGTGCAATGAAGTGAAGAGGTGGGTGGACTAAAGAAATGGTGATGGCCTAGGTTTTAATATTTGAAGGTGGCGGTGAATCGCAGTGGAAGCAACAACTCTCATGGCTTCTTTCTCGGTTTCTCTCACGATTTCTCTCAATGGTTTGGCCAAGAACAAGAAGAGAAGTGAGAATGAAAGAGATAGGAGAAGAAATGGAGAAGAGATGGCTTCTTGTAAGTCTTCTTGCCACCCCATTGGTTGTGCCAAGTAACGTGGTTGTCTCTCCATGCATGGCCACCGATTGAAGGAAAAAGGACGCAAAGGAGATTAGCGGTGGAGGAAGGTGGCGCACAGCTCTTCAAGCCGCCCATTGAAGCCTCCATGGTCTGCAAAAGAAGCTCCATTCCTTTATGCAAATGATGGCTCATGATGTTCTCTTTTTCATGCATGAATGCCAAGTGGCATGAGTTCTTTATACATGAAGAAGAAGGCTACAAGAATGAAGAAGAAGAGAGGAGAGCTCGGCATGAAAGAGGAGGAGGAAGGATGTGAATGGCGTGCAACCTTTACCTCTTCAAGATAATCTTGGATTCTTCCCATAAAGATCAAACATAAAAGGACAAGAAGAAGACGACGAAGAGGAAAAGAAGAGAGGGGGAGTGGCGCACTGTTCTTCAACCTCCAAGAAAGCATGCTTCTCTTACAAATCTTCCCCATTGGTTCAAGAAAAGAACAAGAAAAGACAAACATAGAAGACAAGAGGAAGAGACAAACAATAATGATGAAGAAGAGGAAGGTAATCGGTGAATAAAAAGGATGAGGAGTATGCACTTCAATCTTCTAGAATCTCTAAGAATGAAATCATTTCCCTTGCAATGATGGCTTTGGATAGAAACAAGCATATAGGACAAAAGGAAAAAAAACGAAATAGAATGATAGAAGGAGGAGAGAAGTGGGCGGTGGATTTGATTTCCATCTAGCTGAAATATGAAATTGAAGATGGCCTAGGATATAATAATGACATTCTAAGATATGATAAAGGTTATCCCTCATGCATGGATGCCAAATGGCATAAAATTTCTAAAAGGATTTCTATTCTTTCCCTTTGATTCTTGGATCAGCCGAACAAAATAAGAAGGAAAAGAGAGAGGAGTTGATCAAATGAAGAGGAAGGAGGATAAGACTTCAGTTGAGGAGAGCAGAAGGAGTTGGTGTGCATGTGTGCCATGTGTCCAAGAACTCTTCAAATTTAAAATAATTAAGAAGAGACACAATGATGACTCTAGGATTATAAAATTTAGGCTAATGATTTCCTCAAAAGTAATGATTACTCTTTTGTGCATGAGTGACACTTGGCAAAAAGCTTCTAAAAGCATATCCTTCCTTCATTAATTAGCACAAGATCACAAAAATCGAAAAGAGAAAGAGATGGGGAGAGAAAGGCGACGGTGAGGGAGGAGAAGATGGTGTGGCTGTAAATGACTTGGCCTCCCATTGCATCCTTGTGTGCTCCTTCAATCAACAAATATTCCTCTCGTGTCCTCGAAATTTAAGAAATCGTGTCACCTTTAAAGAGAATTTTGGAAATCAAACCTCAAAATAAAATAAAAAATTAGGAACTCTAAGTTCAAATATTCTAACGATTAGAATTTCATACTCACCTATTTCCTAAATAATCTTTCGAGGAAAATAATCGAGAAAGTCTTATCGGGGTATCGAAATCCATAGTCTAAAGAGATGGATGGATAGAGCTCAGGGCAATGACGGATCACGACGGGTTCTTCTAGGCTTTCTTGTCACAATTCTCTACCAATGATTCCCTTTGGTTTGTTCCAACTGTCTATTCACGGCTCGCTCAAGCTGATCAGTTCTTGATTCTCTCCATGTCCTTTGGTCTCGTGAGTCGCATGCATCCGATGAATCCTTCTAAATTTGGGATGTCACTCCATTAGCTAGCCACTTTAAGTTATGTTGACACCTCAATTTTGGGATTTATTAAAATTGCATATAGTTGCTAGGAGCATTTTGTATTTTAGGTGAAATCATCAGTGTCGAATTGGGAAGGAAATCCGGTGGATGAGTTTTAGTGAAAGAGAATTTGAAGGAAAGGAAATCCGGTAGATATGATGATATTCGGCCAAATCTTTTAGAGGATTTGACTAAAATTCTCTTTATCCCAAGGTTAAAAGACGTTCGTGAGTAGTAAGCAAAGCAAGGAAGGGTAGATAAATATAAAAGTAGGAAAAGAAATTTCGGTCAGATTTGACGTAAATTTGGCTCTATCTCTTCCTTAAAGCATCCAAGAAGTATAAAAAGGTGGGGGGACTTCTTCTTTTCGGAGAAAAAGAACACACATAGAGCTTTTCGGCCAAAAAAAATAGAGAGCCCCAAAACGTAAGAGAGGGAAAAGGGACAGAGAGTTCGAGAGCGTCCAAGAGAAAGAAGGAGGAAGCAAGGAGAGAGACGAGCATTGATTTGAGGTTCGCGACTCTTGGCCCCGGCGACTCGCTTGCTCCTTTCTCCCTTCACCGATAAGTTTCTATCACACAACTTGGCCTTCCCTATGATTTGGGTCGTTTTTCCTTCAAAGCCGAGAGAATTGATCGGCTCGTTCAATTTTTTGAACTCTTTTTTTGGTTGTTCTTGCTTCTGCGGTTGTTTCGGATGCACTATAGCCTTAGATCTTGCATTACTTTGATCTTGCAACTGAGGACTTCCATGCATATTACTTGTTTGACGGATTGCTTGAGAGAACCAGCCTTGTTTTTTATTTTGTTTTGGGCGTTTTTTATTGTTTGCTTGTGGGGTATTGGCGTCGGGGATTCACCGGCGAATTGGTCATGCCGCCGGTCATATCTCATCGTCACGGAGAGGCGGAATGCTGGCGAGCCTTCCATGTTTCTAGTTGTAGGCTATCTGTGAATCAGCCACACAAGAAGAAGAAGGCTTGCGGGTCATGGGCTGAGCGATTCTGATCTTGCATGTGGAGCCAAGTTGAGCTGGTTTGAGGGCCAGATTCTTGCTTGGGCCAAGCATTTCACGCGTGAAGAAGCTCATGTCTGGGCTGGAGTTAACGCTCAGCTGGACGTCTGGGTCAATCGTGCGTGAAGAGCTGACCTCACGTGGGCTTCATTTTTTCTGGCGCGGGCTGGGCTCCTGGACTAGTGTTGAAGTGGGCTTACGCAGAAAGAAAAGAAAAAAAAAGAGGAAGCTTGGGCCGGAATTGCTATTGCCCCGACCCTAGCTCTTCTGCTTTCGGTCGAAGCTATGTCCGGGTCAGGCCCGAACCGACCTAGTTCGGAGCCTTGACCCAGTTCCTTTTACTTTACTATTATTATTTTGTTTAAATAAAAAAATAAAAGTATTTTTCTGCAATATAAAAAAAATCTTTTTCTTAGGTTGATTTAGTTATTTCATTGTTATTTCCTATCTAACTTATTTGTTTTTGATAGGTTTTATCAATTGGAATTTATTTTCCAATTTGCAACTGCAAAAATCAATTTTTTATTCTATATATAAGGCTTTAAATGGAATAATTAATTGGGCAGGAATCTATAAAATTGATGTCTTGATCTTTAAGTCTTAAGATCAATTTATCGATTTTATTCGCGAACTTTTTGGTGAATTTTGATGTCATTTCTATGTTAGAAGTGTTTGATTGCTTTAGTTTGATTTCCTTTCTTATTAAAAATGTCAAAAAAATTGCATTCCATGTTTTGGTTAAATTACATATTAGATAAAGTTGCATTCCATGGTTATATTAGATTGCATATTAGGCAATATTGCATTGCATATTTAGATTAAATTAAATATTAGATAATAATGCATGCCAAAATTAGGTCACATGTTTTATTTCAAATTTAATAAAACCTAAAAAAAGTTTCATATCCATGTTAAACAGGAATTGCATATCTAGGGTCATGCTAGATTAGACTTCGCATTGGGGTATCACTTTTGGCTGAGCCGAAATTACGAGGATTTTGATTTAGTACGCAAGGCTGCGATTAGTCATTCCATTCTTGTAGCTCCATCTTGCTAAACCTTTTAGAGTAAACATCAAGCTGCACCTTTAATGCACATGTCTATGTGTTTGCTTTGATCCTTGATTGGAAAGTAAGTTCTTTATTTATCTTTTTGCAATTTATTTATTTCGTTTGGTCCATGACAATTAGGTGAGTCGAGTCTTGATCTATATACAATGGGAAGTCTGATGTTCGATTCGTTCCTGCTCCAAAAACTGAGCTCAAGCAATGGTGGATAAGCTAGACCACAAGGGTCGAATCTATGTCGAAAGCCGACTTGGCCGACTTGTTCCATTCCTTGACATTGACGTTTAAAGTGGGGCAATGCAAGCTTTAGCTCATTTTTTGTGTCCCCACACATTCACATTTGTGTTTGGTAAGTATAAGCTTGCTCTAAGTCTGGAAGAGTATAGCGTTGCCATAGGAAAACCTTTGGATCTCGATTTGATTAGCCCACCTCTAGAAGGAGATTCGCAGTCGATTTTGTCTGATTTTCTTAGGGTGAGCAAGAGTGAGGTCACAAAAGTTTTAAAAGATGATTGTCATGCATGCCCTCTTTCCTTTTTGAATTAATGTTTGAAAATGCCCAGACTCATTTGAAAAGTAGAATCTTTATTCTAGCATTTTTTTGGGTTCATAATCTTCCCTTTTAGAAAGAATGCCATTGATCTTTCTATTGTCTGGGTAATAAAGCAAGTCTATGGTAGTGCCAATTTCGTTAATGCCATTTTGGCTGAAATATTTTTGTCACTTACCCGTTTCAAAGAAAATGAGGAAAAGACGTTTCATGCACCCATTGAGCTCTTACAAGTTTAGTTTTTCTCTCACACAAAAGAGTTTGCTATTCACATGAGTATTAGTGGCTACACTGAGTCCATTCATCTCATCAAAGAATTTAAGATTTTGCAAAATCGGACTCCAGATTTATCTTTTTCAAAATGGTTAAACTTATTGAGAAATCCAAGAGCCAAAATTTTCCTATGGCAGGCTAGATGGCTGAGTTCGTGAGGCATGCCTTTCCCATGGTGACGGTGGACCGATCCTACTAATAGGGATCACGGGAGTAACCTCTTACTATCCGCTTCAAATAGTCCGCCAGTTTTGGGTATTGCAGAACTTACCTCTATCTCTGAAGCCAGGACTATTCCAAGTCAAGTTCGCCAGCAAAGAAGACAACTACATGGATGGGTTCCACCGCATCAAACAAGCTTGGCACAATTGCCATGCCCAGAGCTTGAATTGGCCTGAAGACGAGCTTGAAGGGAAGCAAAAGACTCATCATGCCACCATTCAATACATCTGCAAATATAAGTTCCTAGATGAGTGGTTCCCGAAAATTCCTAATGTGACGGTTAAGCCAACTCGTGAAGCAGAGACCAAGCGATACAGGAGAAAAGCAAAGGAACTCGAGGAGCAAGTGAAGGAAGTGGCTAAGGAGAATAGGCAATTTCTGTTGGTCCAATCTCAGGGAGTTCGTCCTTTCTTCGCCCAATCTAAGGAGTTCGTCTCCCGTTGGTCCAATCTAAGGGATTTCGTCCTCTCTTCGTCCAATCTAAGGAGTTCGTCTACTGTTGGTCCAATTTGAGGGAGTTCGTCTCCTCTTGGTCCAATCTAAGGAGTTGGTCTCCTGTTCGTCCAATCTGAGGGAGTTCGTCCTCTCTTGGTCCAATCTAAGGAGTTCGTCTCCTCTTGGTCCAATCTAAGGAGTTCGTCTCCTGTTCGTCCAATCTTCGTCTCCTGTTGATCCAATCTAAGGGAGTTCGTCCTCTCTGGTCCAATCTAAGGGAGTTCGTCCTCTCTTGGTCCAATCTAAGGAGTTCGTCTCCTCTTCGTCCAATCTAAGGGTTCAATCTAGTTCGTCTCTCTTGGTCCAATCTAAGGAGTTCGTCTCCTGTTGGTCCAATCTAAGGGAGTTTGTGCTCTCTTGGTCCAATCTAAGGAGTTCGTCTCCTGTTGTCAAATCTAAGGGAGTTCGTCCTCTCTTGGTCCAAACTATGGAGTTCGTCTGCTCTTGGTCCAATCTGAGGGAGTTCGTCCTATCTCGATCCAATCTAAGGAGTTCGTCTCCTCTTGGTCGAATCTAAGGTGTTCGTCCGCTCTTCGCCCAATCTAAGGAGTTCGTCTCCTGTAGGTCGAATCTAGGGGAGTTCGTCCTCTCTTGGTCCAATCTAAGGAGTTTGTCTCCGATTCGTCCAGTCTGAGGGAGTTCGTCCTCTCTTCGTCCAATCTAAGGAGCTCGTCTCCTCTTGGTCCAATCTAAGGAGTTCATTTCCTGTTGGTCCAATCTAAGGAGTTCGTCTCCTCTTGGTCCAATCTAAGGAGTTCATCTCCTGTTCGTCCAGTCTCGAGGAGTTCGTCATCTCTTGGTCTAATCTAAGGAGTTCGTCCTATCTTGATCCAATCTAAGGGAGTTCGTCCTCTCTTGGTCCAATCTAAGGAGTTCGTCTCCTGTTGGTCCAATCTAAGGAGTTCATCCTCAAATCTAAGGAGTTCGTCCTCTCTTGGTCCAATCTAAGGAGTTCGTCTCCTGTTCGTCCAATCTGAGGGAGTTCATCCTCTCTTGGTCCAATCTAAGGAGTTCGTCTCCTGTTGGTCCAATCTAAGGGAGTTCGTCCTCTCTTGGTCCAATCTATGGAGTTCGTCTCCTATGGGTCCAATCTGAGGAGTTCGTCTCCTCTTGGTCCAATCTAAGTAGTTCGTCTCCTGTTCGTCCAATCTATGGGAGTTCATCCTCTCTTGGTCCAATCTAAGGAGTTCGTCTCCTGTTGGTCCAATCTAAGGAGTTCGTCCTCTTTTGGTCCAATCTAAGGAGTTCATCCTCTCTTGGTCCAATCTAAGGAGTTCGTCTCCTGTTGGTCCAATCTGAGGGAGTTCATCCTCTCTTCGTCCAATTTAAGGAGTTCGTCTCCTGATGGTCCAATCTAAGGGAGTTCGTCCTCTCTTGGTCGAATCTAAGGAGTTCGCCTCCTATTGGTCCAATCTAAGGAGTTCGTCTCCTCTTGGTCCAATCTAAGTAGTAATCTAAGGAGTTCGTCTCCTGTTGGTCCAATCTAAGGGAGTCCTCTCTGGTCCAATCTAAGGAGTTCGTCTCCTGTTGGTCCAATCTAAGGAGTTCGTCCTCTTTTGGTCCAATCTAAGGAGTTCGTCCTCTCTTGATCCAATCTAAGGAGTTCGTCTCCCGTTGGTCCAATCTGAGGGAGTTCCTCCTCTCTTGGTCCAATCTAAGGAGTTCGTCTCCTGTTGGTCCAATCTAAGGGAGTTCGTCCTCTCTGGTCCAATCTAAGGAGTTCGTCTCCTCTTGGTCCAATCTAAGTAGTTCGTCTCCTGTTCGTCCAATCTAAGGGAGTTCCTCCTCTCTTGGTCCAATCTAAGGAGTTCGTCTCCTGTTGGTCCAATCTAAGGGAGTTCGTGTTCTCTTGGTCCAATCTAACTAGTTGGTCTCCTATTGGTCCAACTAGGATCTCCTTAGATTGTACCAAAATGAACTCCACAATCGTGTCGCTAACATGGAGGAGCAGATGAAGCAGTTTCTCACTGCAATGCAGGAAATGACAGCTGAGTTCAGAATAAGATTAAACTCGGCCTCTACAACTACAACGAGACAGAAAGACAACATTGTCATGGAATTAAAGGGGGAAATACCTCCTTTAGAAGAAGATCCCATCACCATTTGTGGGAAAAGGATCAATACCAATGACCTACACAAAACTAAGCAGGAGAACTGCCTCGAGAAACTCAAGGAGAAGCTGAAACAATTGCAGGGCCTTCAAGACCCGTCCTTGACGGACCCCTTCTATTTATTCCAATGTGAAGATGCCGAAGAAGTTTAAAATGCCTGAGTTCGAGAAATATGATGGCACGACCTGTCCAAGGGCCCACTTACAAATGTATTTAGTTCGAAAGAGCCAATATGTCGACAATGCTCCTTTGATGATCTAATCGTTCCAAGCAAGCTTGACAGGTCCCAGTCTGAGATGGTACATCATGAAAAGCATAAACCTATGCGAGACCTGGGATGAGGTATATGAAGTTTCCTTAGGCAATACAAGTTCATAACAGACATTACTCCCTCTCAAGATGATCTCAAGTGTTCTGAAAAGAAAAGAACAGAGTCATTCAAGGAGTATGCCATCTGGTGGAGAAATCTAGCCGCCTAGGTTGATCCCGAGCCGAATGATGTAGAGTTAAGGAAAATGTTCATTAAAACTCTTCTATATGAGTATTGCACTTGCAGATTGCCACGACTACTGATAGCTTTAATCAGCTCATTCCGATAGGAGAGCAGATTAAGATTAGGTTGAGAGATGGATGGTTCAATGAACCAACTAGGAGGTTTTCTACAAGGAAAAAGAAAGAGCCAGCTGCAGAGGTGAACCTTGCATATTCACAACCAACCCCTGGTGGGTCTTCAATTGTTCCTGTCCCCATAAATTAGCAGGTCGGAAGTCAATCATTAGTGCCACGTCAGTTCAACAGGAGGTAGTTTACTCATTTTCCTGGTCCACTATCTAAGGTCTTGCTAGTCCTCCAAAGCAAAGGTCCACTTTCTCATGAACCAAAGTGACCTAATGCTGAGAAATTCTCCAATTATGATCCTTAAAAAAATGTGACTATCATATGGGGGAAATGGGGCATTCGACTTATGAATGTATGACCTTGAAGCACAAAATTCATAATCTATTGGACACAAAGGTGTTCTCTTTTGCTGTTGCTCGACCAAATGTCGAGAAAAACCCTCTTCTGGAGCATGAGAAAGACGTTAATGCAATCTTTGAGGTTGACACTGTGAGGAAAAGTAGATTGAGGGTAGATGTCAAAGATATTTATCAAGGGTTGGTAGCGGCTAGTTACTATTCGACTAATGAAAGCCTTCCATTGCTTGTTATGAAAAGAAGAGTCCGAGAAAGCATTGAGGCTGGTATGGTTGTGCATGATGACTATAGTAGGAAAGTGTCGACTATTTCCCAAATAATTATTCATTGGGATGAAGAATCTACCACCGTGAGTGTTGAGAACCAGCTAGACCCCCTGCTTGAAGACATGCCACCTCTTGAGAATGCATATGATAAAGAGGCAAACACACCTGTAATAGTGATTGAAGTACCTCAACCTTATGAGTACCGCAACAAAAGGCGGTTCCTTGGTCCTATGACTTTGACGTGGACTTGGCGACAAGGTCAGGATGCACCTACGAGAAAATTAATTCTCAACCATCGAAACACGTCACCGATGAAGAAGCCAAAGAATTCTTGCTATAATAAAGCTAGTGAGTATGATGTGGTGGAGCAATTACGTAGGATGCCCACGCAAATATCTTTATTGGAACTTTTGCAGACATCAGAGAAGCATTAGAAATCTCTTATGAAGAGTGAAATACATGCGCTCGAAAGAATTGATCAAGGCGAACTGGAAGGGTTCATAGGCACGGTATTTCTCAAGGATCTCATTTCTTTTTTTTTTATGAGGAATTTCCCGCTGAAACGAGAAGACACACAAAGGCGCTATATATCTTTATTAGATGCAAGGATTCACATGTTGCTCGCATTCTTATTGATAATAGATCTGCTCTGAATATTTGTCCATCAGCAACTCTGCATCGTCTCAAGATAGACACTTCCAGGATTAATGCTGCTAAGACTTCTGTTCGAGCTTTTGATGGAATGAAGAAGGAAGTGATGGGTGAGATTCATTTAGACGTGCAAATAGGGCCAGT
The DNA here is from genome assembly GCA_019926035.1 of Melaleuca alternifolia. NCBI lineage: Eukaryota > Viridiplantae > Streptophyta > Magnoliopsida > Myrtales > Myrtaceae > Melaleuca > Melaleuca alternifolia. Next base: position 917,075 of record JAGKPW010002340.1, read on the forward strand.
AATGTTCAACATCCTATTTCAAGTAATGGACATATCCACTGCCTTCAATTTTTTGTTAGGTCGTCCTTTGATTCATATTGCTGGAGCTGTGCCTTCAAGTCTTCATCAATGTGTGAAGTTCATTGTCGAAGGGAAGTTAGTCACTGTTCATGCTAAAGAAGACCATCAAATTTACCATGATACCGCCACCATATGTCGAGCCAGAGGATAGCTTTGAATCCAGTTATCAGTCGTTTGAGCTTGTATTGATGATTCACAAGTCTCGAGAGTCATCTACACCAATCCCTGAGTTGTCAAATGCTGCCATCATGGTGGGGAACGTATGGCTCAAAATGGTTTTGTTCTTGGAGGACGACTCGGTAGATAAGATCAGGGAATCCGGTATCCAATCGAAGCTTCCTTGAGGCACCGCATGGCTGGATTAGGATACCATGGAAGGGGTAGACATAGCAACGAAAGACGTGAGCATGAAGAGGATGCATCATTGCCTCCCCATATTCAAGAGACGTTCCTAGGCTTTACCAAAATGATGCATGAAGGGTTGATTTATATTTCGGGGGGACCAAGTGGAAATTGCGGCTATCACATAAAGTACTCTTTCCCCCTAAGCTTTTATATTAGCTCCCGAGACATCATTCTAGACGGATGGGGGGCATGGATATTGTAGATCCCGAAAGCCAAGTTGATTAGGATGAAGGACTCGATAGAGTAGCGAATTTATTTGAAGATCTCTTTATAGGCGCCATTGAGGATGAGCCTCAGGAAGAAATGAGCGCAAGCCCACATGAATAATTTATTTATGTTTGACTCCCCTACGAGGGAATTTCTTTTATTTATTGCTTTCCTAAGATTTCTCGATTTTTCGTTTGAATTATGCAATTTCCTTTCAATAAATGTAATTCATTCGAAGTTATTCAATGAAATTACCGTTTTTGTTTTGAGGGCATGATGAGGTACACCAAACTAGTCCGGTGATGATATCCAATAGTGAAAAATACATCATCCAAGGAGAATTCTAAGGCCTGGACTTCCTCATGCTCTCTTTGTCCAAATCTTTCAAATATTAATCATTTTTCTTCAAAAACTAAAAAAATAACCCTATTTGTTTTACTAAGTAATTTACTTTATGTTTTAGGAACAATGCTGAGAAATGCGATGAAAATTCAGATGATTTAGATTGGAATCCCGTTGGGGTTCAACGGAGTTTGAAGTAGCATGAAAAGCCTAAATCTCTGACAGTAAAGCGCACTGTCATAATTAACTTGGGTGACACGGAGGGGATTAAAGAAGTGAAAATTAGGGAAAATTTCCTCGAAAGAGAAGCCACGGGCCTTATTGCCCTTTTGAAGGAATACCAAGGTATCTTTGCATGGTCTTATGCCGATATGCCAAGTCTTGACCCAATGATCGTGGAACATAGTTTGCTGACAAATCTACACATGCTTCCTAAAAAGTAGATTGAGGATGAGGTAATGAAACTCTTGAAAGTCGGATTCATAAAGGTCTCACAATACCCTGATTGGGTAACCAATATAGTGCCAGTAATGAAGAAGGATGGTTGAGTTCTAGTTTGCGTCAACTATCGCGACTTGAATAAGGCCAGCCCAAAGGATGAATTTACTTTACCACACATAGACGTCCTTGTGGACAGTATTGCGGGCTTTGAGTTGTTTCTCTTTCAAGGATGGTTTTTCTAGGTATAATCATATCAGAATGAAGAGGAGGATAAGGAGAAAACTGCATTCTTCACCCCATGGGAGACCTTTTACTACAGAGTAATGCCATTCGGTCTCAAGAATGCGGGGGCAACATACCAAAGGTCCATGGTCACGTTGTTCCATGATATGATGCATAAAGAAGTCGAAATCTATGTTGATGACATGATTGCCAAGACTCAGCAGGGAGAAAGTCACACTGGCACTTTGAAAAAGTTATTTGACCGATTTTGGGAATTTAAACTTTGACTTAACCCCGCAAAATGCACATTTGAGGTGATTTCGGGCAAATTACTCGGATTCATGGTGAGTAATAAGGGAATTGAAATAGATCCCTCAAAGGTGAAAGCCATATGTGAATTACCGCATCCAAAGACTACCAAAGAGGTTCGAAGTCTCATGTGAAGATTAAATTACATAGCCTGATTTATCTCCCATTTGTCATAAACTGCTAAGTCATTTTTTTAAACTTCTCAAGAAGGATGCATTGATTCGTTGGGATGATGATTGTCATAAGGCATTTGACATACTGAAATCATACTTGACGTGTCCACCGGTCCTAGTTCCACCAATATCAGGACACCCCTTGCTTCTCTATCTCACCATTAATAGTGAATCATTGGGTGTGATGTTGGCCTGGAAAAGGCCTGATGATGGTAAGAAGCAAGCTATTCATTACTTGAGTAAGAAGTTCACCAGATCAAAACTGAATTACTCTAAGGTGGAGAAAACTTGCGCTGCACTGGTTTAGGTCCTACATCGACTCCGACAGTACACATTGCATTTCTAGATATTTCTCGTGATCAAGAGTGATGCCATCAAGTACTTACTTGATCGGCCGATTTTGGTAGAAAAGTTGGCCAAATGGCAAATCCTGATTTCTAAATTCGACATGCAGATTATGCCACCAAAGTCTGTTGAAGGCCGAGATATTGCAAACATACTGGTTGAAAATTCATAAACCAAACACATGAAGATGAGTGTCCTCTAGATGACCGCATCCTGTCCATTGATGAAAGTATGTGGACCATGTTTTTTGATGGGGCAGTAAATATGTCTGGTTCATGTACAAAGGCAGTTTTGATTTCTCCAAATGGACAACATTATCCCGTTGCAGCAAAATTAATGTTCCCATGCACTAATAACATCACTTAGTGCGAAGCATGTATCCTCGGTCTTCAAGCTGCAATCGATATGAAGATAGATAAACTTAAAGCATTTTGGGATTTTGCATTAATCATCCTTCAAACTGTTAGGGAATGGAAAACAAGGGGTGCCAAATTGCTTCCATCTCACAAGTATCTTGAGGAGCTAGTGGAGGAGTTTGTTGAGATCTCATTTGAGTACTTGTCTTAGGCTCATAATCAGTTTGTTGATGCTTTAGCTACAATTTTATCCATGCTACAAATTAATGATGGGATGGAAGTAGAGCCTTTAAAAATTGATGTTTTGGTGAAACCAGCCCACTACATGATCACAACTGAGGAGTTTGACAGAAAGCTGTGGTATCATGATATCATGAATTATATCAAGAGCCACGAATTTTCTGAGGGAAGCAGACCTACTGATAGGAAATACATAATGAAGATGGCACTGAAATTCTTCGTTAGTGGTGAGAATTTATATAAAAATTCTTATGATTCGATGTTACTGAGATGTGTGGACACTACTGAAGCCACACCAATAATGCAAGAAATGCACGAAGGAATGTGTGGTCCACACATGAATGGCCATATGTCAGCCAAGAAGATCATGAGATTGGGTTACTATTGGATGACTTTGGAGAGTGACTGCATCAAACATGTGCAGAAATGTCATCGGTGTCAGATTCATGGAAATAAGATAAATGTTCCCCCAAATGAGTTACATCAATTGTCTAAGCCATGGCCTTTCTTAATGTGGGGCTCAAATTTGCAAAAATCAACCCTCAATTAGTTCGGATTTTTTAAGAAATGCTGAATGAAGCAGTCTTGCAAATGATCCCCAGGGAGTTTGACATGATATAGCATCCCCAATTGAGCAAAATTTGAAATTCGAAAGTCGAGCCTAAGAAAAATTCCAAGTAATTGATCATTAGTTACACATCTTTGAGCCTACTTATCCAATTATTTCTCACCTTTGAGCCAAGCCTACATTACATCCCTTTAAAGTCTCTTTTGATTAGGGCACTTAAATTAATGTGAGGTTTCTAATGTTTTAAGCTTAGCTCGAAGAAGTGCAAGCAAGACTGTTTCTATTTCATTGGCAAGGTTCTTAACTTGTAAACCTGGTGATGTTTGTTGAAGACTTTCTTTCTAAGCCTTGACTCAAAGAGTCCCATTTGCTTAGCCATTGACCAAGTTTGAATTACAGTCCTATTAAAGACCTCCTTGATTGGAAAAATTGTACCGCTTGTGAAAATGCTCGAACCTTTGTCGACATGATGATGGAGAGATCGAGTGATACAGTTATTCCCGTATCAATGGTCGAGATAAAAGCTTTCCAATGAGAGCGAATGAAAGTCCTTTCTAATAGTATCTCATTTGACATTCTTAAGAAATTTGCTCAATTGAATGGAAATCATTTTCCTCAAATCAAGACTTGATGATGTGCATAGTTTTTAGTTTTGGATTTTTTCTATGACAATATTTCTTTTGAGAACCAAAAGATTAAGGACAATCAGGTCATTTTCTCAAACCTTCAATATTTCCCAATTGTTCTTGACCTTTTCTCTTGAAGGGGATTAATTCTGTATGGAACTTGAAGTTTTTATACTGCCTCGACATGCTCTTATAACCTAAAGTCCTCTCATCGACTTGGTGCACTCTCGTAGCTCAAGTCTCATTCCATTGACATGACCTTTAGGTAAGGAAGTTCAGGCAAGTATCAAATTTTTCAAGAAAAGAGAGTCTGTGACAAAGATTTAGATATCTCATTTTTCTTAAAACTCCAAGATATCTCAATATGGATCTAGATGTCCTGAGTCGTTAAACATTTCATTCTGGATATGGATGTTTTTCTAACCTTTTTCTCGATATACTTTTGTCTAGTTTAAGTATTTCAAGTTTCTCAATCTGACATTTAAGGATGTCTGTTAGTGAAGTTGTTACTCATGACATCTCAGTCTTGATCTAGATTTCTCAAGCCCATCGTTAAACATTTCATTCTGGATATGAGTGTTTTTTTATCCTTTTGAATTTTCGCTCAGGATGTCTTCCCCAGTTGGGTAAATTATTTTGAATTTTCACCGAGGTGGGTAAATCTTTGATCCTTCTGAATCTAAACATTTCAATTTGGATCTGGATGTCTCAAGACAAATTGTTAAACATTTCATTGTGATGCCCCGAACACCAAATTATAATAGATAAAATGAACTTAATTATTTTAGTTAAGCTCAAGGGCTCGCCACAACCAGATTCATCACACCCCGATCCATTAGGCACGTGACAAACCCAACATGGCCATCACTTGCGACAATATTATCCCAGGACCCATTGTCGACTTTATCATCAAGCGGAAGCAATCCCTAGACATTACTTGGTAGTTAAATATGCACTAAGCAACATGAGACAAAAAGATCTACTTCATATATCAAAAACCACCATTATCAACATAATAAGCATCCATCGAGCATAATCTCCAACAATAAGTAACGTGATTACAACGAGACGTGCCAAAAGTACTTTTAATCACAAGTGAAATAAAATCGGGGGTTGGTTATCCCTAACTCATCTAACCTAACCTCCTCAATAAAAGGGAGCGAGGAGAAATTCACCGTCAATTGCTCCTACTTCGGTAATCATCTCGATGGCACACCAAAATAAATCACGGGCTAACCCTGGTACGATCCTGAAAATGTTAATAACCACGAGATGAGATAACTCAATAAGTAGAAATTCTAAACCTCGCCTAGGAGGTGGCCTCGCAATCAAAAGCAAAGGTTTGAAAACCACATTTTAAGAGTTATTAAATCATTTCCAAAAACCTCACCATTTCTTTTAAAAGATCACATTTCAAGGACTTCCAAAAATCACCCACGAATCCCAAAATTCAACAAAGACTCCACGCGTCATTGCATGCATTTATCTTTTATAATCTTTTGGCCCTCCTCGGCCGCCGGTTCCATAATGATCCGGCCCTTTGGACTGCAGCCCAAGCATCGCCTAGCCCCATCTAGACGGCACCCTCCGACTCAAAAGCCGGGCATACCCCGCAGAGCACGTCTCCCTCGAAGTCCATCCGACGAGGAGGCTAATCAACTGGAACTCTTCCGGGTTCATCATCATCGCCAACATGACCTCGGTCGAGTGGCGGATCTTGTCTTATAGCATGCATCACACACAATCACCCATTCCCAAAAATCCTTTCTTTCATTTTATCTTTGAAATTATACTCAGCACTTTCTTTGCAAAAGAGAGATCATCCATTTCAAAAATCATTTCTTTCACCTTGCTCTTGAAATTAAAGACATCATTTTGCAAAAGAAAGGAATTTTGACTCAAGAAGTAAGATGCAACTTTGAGGTCAAAACAACAATCTTTTTAAACAAGACTGGGAAGACCAAAGCTCAATGATAATTTTAAACGTAAAATAAGATGTCACTTCGCCAAAAGATAGATTTTTGAACTCAAGAAACACACTAAAGATCATAACAAGAACAGAAACATTTTCTAGAAGACTAGTAAGATCAAAGTGGAGAATAGATTTAGAAAACCACTTCACAAGTTAACTACATAACATCACGCCATACCCGAGGGTTAGAAAGTTCACTTACAACTTAGAAAACTCTTTTCAAAAGATAGACTAGAAATCAAAACAATAACAGAAACATTTTCTAGAAGACTAGGAAGATCAAAGCGGGCAATAAATTTAGAAAATCACTTCACAAGTTAATTACATAACGTCACGCCCTACCTGAGGGTTAGAATATCACTTACAAACAGGTGTTACTCAAAAACACAGAGAGAAGTCGAAGAAACAGAAGCAGAAGCTAATCGGAGCAGGCAAACAGCAACCTGTAGTCCAACTCGGTAAACGTACGGACGACTTCTAAGGGACCTACAACAGTGAATACTCAACGTTTGGGAGCGTGTTGGCGTTGGAAAGCTCTAGATGTTACAAAGAGAATGACCCTGATTTCACTAATTCTGAGGTCGTTTGGTCGGTCAACTAGGGAAAAACAAAACAGTCGACGGTGCAGTATTTCGGTCCAGGGGTCTGTAACTTCCAGAGTTGGTTCGGGAGTAACCAGAGCTCCGTTGGGGCTGAAATTTTGCAGGAGGGACGGTATGGAAGTATATAAGAGGGTGGTGGAGGGTTTTGGTGAAGCAATTGGCTGCTGGTGGGTGTTTGAAGGCAGAAGAGTGGCTGGGTTTGGTGAGCTACGAATTTTCAGAAGAAGGTAGAAGAGGTTTGTGTGTTCTTGGTTGTGGTATATGTCCAAATGAAGTGAGCTGCTCTCTATTTATAGGCAAGAAAGGTTGGGGCCCAAGCTAGAGGAGAAACTTGGAGAGCAAGTTTATAAGAAAAACTTGGGGAGCAAGCTTATAGGACATTTAATGCATTAATGGCCTATGGTCACTAGCTTAGGTATACTATTCAAAATTTAATGCTCTTGTCCTTTATATATTTAGCCCATGTGCCTAATTTATAACTTATATTAGCTTCTTAAATGCCTACCCATCTAATAGCTCTCTAGGATGATTTCATCCTACATTTAGGTGCATTACATCACCCACATTACATCACCCTAAGCTTACTAGGCCACATGTCTAATTCTCTCCTCATGATGAGACTATAGTCTAGCTTCTTAATTGCCCTCTCCTCTAATAGCTTCTAGGATGACATCAACCTACATCTAGGCATCTTGCATCATCAAGCTTACATCATCCTATGCGCAATAACTCACATGGCTATATCTAATTCTCATGATTATACTAGAATTAGCCTTTTAATTACCTATTCTTATAATAGCTTCTTAGGATGACTTCATCCTACCTCTAGGCACCTTACATCACCCATATTACATTACCCTAAGTTTTCTAGGCCACATGCCTAATTGTAATTTCAAGATAGCCTCATTATTCTATTTTCCTTTTCTCTCTTTCTCTTTTTTTTTTTTCTTTTTCTCTCCATTTCTCTATTCAGCCCTCCCTTGGCTGAATAGCCTTGGCCCACCTTGGGCCAAACTTCTTGGTCCACCTCTCTAGTCTTATTAGGTTAGTCCACCTATAATTTCTTAATTGGAGTTAGAGTCCATCTCTCTCAATTTAGTGCCCAAAATTAATCTAATAACTTTGTGATTAAGTGTCGCCTTTCGGTGACCTCAAATAGTCCTTTCTCTTTAGTGGGCTGATTACCCCACTTTATTATTTAGGTCTTGACACCTTAATCATTTTATTAATCAGGGCCCCAAATCGAGGATGTTACATTCATTATGGATATGAATGTTTTTCGACTTCTCGTTATACCTTAGTCTGGATCTAGGTATTTCGATCTATCTTAACCAAATTGTCGTTTTAGTCTGACATATAAGCGTCAATTGGTTAGTTTTTAATTCTTGACATCTTAGTCTGGATCTAGGTGTCTTGAATCCACATCTGTGAGGCATCTCATTCTGGACATGAATTGTTTCTCATTCATTTTTTCGTTTTCTCAGTCTGGATCTGAGTATTTCAAGGAATCTGAAATGAGATTTGGATATTAATTGAATAAATCAGGATCAGTCTCATACTAACAAGTAAGTAATTTCAGGTATATATCTCTTCCTTTACATTTGCATGTGACAATTACATTTGAAAATGAGAGCTAATCTCAACAAAAATATCATGCATAGCATTTGTATAGTCAAAATTTAGGCATCAATAACCTTCAAATGCACTCTATGAGAGCTCACACTCAAAGTGGGGCAGTTGTTGATGCCTAAATTTTGGAATTTATTAAAATTGCATATGGTTGCTAGGAGCATTTCGTATTTTAGGTGAAATCGTCGGCGGCGACTTGGGAAGGAAATTCGGTGGATGAGTTTCAGGGAAAGAGAATTCGAAGGAAAGGAAAAATAGACATGATGATATTCAGCCAAATGTTTTAGAGGGTTTGATCGGGATTCTCTTTATCCCAGGGTTAAAAGACGTTCGTGAGTAGTAAGCAAAGCAAGGAGGGGTAGATAAATATAAAAGTAGGAAAAGAAATTTCGGTAAAATCTTCTAAAGATTTTACATAAGGGTATACTATGAGATGGTTGGAATCGATTTGGACAAAAATGGGAGAATCGAAGCTAGTTAGGCCATCCCCATTTCCGGTTTATTCTCACCGCTGACCTTCCACCTTCAAAGATCAAATTCTCCCTCTTCTGACCACCTCAGCTGCCATGGTTGGTGTCGTTACACTTGTATGGAAGTCCTCTACAAAGCCTAACCTACCTCAGCTCTCGAATTTCACTGTGTAAGGCAAATTGAAGCAAAAACCGAGCTAAACTCGCTCGACCCGACTCATCTCCTCCTTGGTTGCTCGCACGACCAGATTGTGCACGTGGGCCATGTGCGTGTTGAGCCTAGTTCCAGGAGACTCCAGTCAGTTCCGTCGTAGGAAGGAAAAGAAGAAAGAAATAGAGGAAGGAAAGAAAAGAGAGGAAAACAAAAAGGAAAAAGGGAAATTAAATATGCGGACGGTCGACGTGATTTGTGGATTTGCATTCTAAGGTGAGGGAATTTTCTAAATCGTGATTAGGCATACCTATGCGCTAGTTAATACTGTCTATTATTTTATTATTATAAAAATTATTATTTTATTATTATTATTATTACTAATAATGTTATTATTATTGTTAGTATATTTTTATCAGCATGTTTATTATTATTATCATTATTAATACTCATTAGTTATTTTTATTACATTAGTATCATTATTGTTATTGTCAGGTGGTTAAATTAGAAATATTTTGCCAAGTTTATTGGACAGTGAAGGCGAGGTTGAGACTTCGAGGAACAATTTGGACTATAAACTAGTATTAGACGGCTTGAGTTAGTTTCTTTAGACATGCAATTTATTTATTTATTTACAACATTTTTTTATTTAAAGTTTTAGAATTATTTTAATTTTGCAAGTAATTGTTTACTTAGACTACGTGATTAGTCTAGAGCGATGGGACATGGGCTTAGACTGGACTTGAGTGATGGACTAGGAGAGTTGGGGATTGATGTTGAGCGTAGGAGGACGTTTAGAGACAAATTAGGGACCCTAAGGCCGAGGTAAACCTAGTTACAGGATAGGGAGTTAACTTGCTGAGATACCCAGCATCTCACCCCACCACCCAACCTTTTCCCCCTAGGTATCAAGATTGGACCTAGAAAATAATGTAAAAGAAGAGCTCAAAGAGGAGGAACCAAAAGAGGAAGAACTTGAAGAGGAACCTGAGGACGATGAGCCATACTAAGTCTGTATGTGCAAGGTTGTTTGTATACTCCTTTTGGACAAGGATTTTTGGAATGTAAATTATTACGCTTTTGTGTGCCTAACTCTGATTTTCAAAGAGATCCGCAACGATTTTGGATCAAGGAAAGAAAAATCACAGGGCTATGCATGCGCACCGGTCTCGGGGCGTGACAGATTGTGAACTAGTTTGGAGAGAGGGTTAATGACATGTCAAGGTAACAGGAATGAGGCGCGAGAATGAGATGAATACGGTAGCTAGGGACCCTAGGGTGAATGTCCTCCTAATAGAGAATTATGGGGTAGACTTGATGAGTTATCTCATCTGAAAATTATTTTATACAGGTCCTCCTCGAGGATCAAGTGAAGCAGGAGGCGTACCCGGATTACAATAGTCGATTTAATTTATATTTGATTAGGAGATTTTTAATTGTGAGGAAATTATTTTCCACATTGTCTTTTTAGTTTGAATAAATAATAAAAAAAGGTTGACCTTTGTGGACCCTTTTTAGATGTTGATTTAGTTTATTGGAGACGTTGGAATTTTTATAATACCTCAAGATTTGGTTAGGGTTTTGTCTAATAAACTCCGTTGCATTTCTTTATGTATTAATTTTGTAGTTTTTAGTTAATTTAATTGGTCATCAATAACACCTGGGATTATCGAATATTTTACGGACTGGTGAGGACCATCTTCGAGGACTATCATGTGCTCGGGTACGGGGCGTGACATTCATTAGTGAATTTTGATGTTATTTCTATGTTAGAAGTGCTTGATTGATTTGCTTTTATTTCCTTATTAAAAATTTCAAAAAAAATTGCATTCCATGTTTAGGTTAAATTACCTATTAGATAAAGTTGCATTCCATGTTTATATTAGATTGCATATTAGGCAATATTGCATTGCATATTTAGATTAAATTGAATATTAGATAATAATGCATGCCTAAATTAGTTTACATGTTTTATTTCAAATTCAATAAAACCTAAAAAAGTTTCATATCCATGTTAAATAGGAATTGCATATCTAGGGTCATGCTAGATTATAATTCACATTTTATTAGTTTTTTTTTAATTTCGATTTTTCATTAATAAATAAGAAAATGCCTAAAAAATACATTTGGCATGTTATTTAATTAATTTAGTTAAATAGTATATCATGTAGATTAGCTTAATTTAGGATTTGCACATTATGTAACAGTTAGGTTATGTCACATTTAGAGTTGGACTTTCATGCATTGCATATTAGAATAGTTTTTGCATTCTATAACATTATCCGTAGTTGAGATAAAATTTTAGTTTAAATTAGGGATTAAGATTTTTTTTTTTTGGTCAAGTAAGAAAGGATTAAGATATGTTTTTTTTTTTGGTGAAGAAGGATTAAGATATGTTTTTTTTTTGGTAAAGAGGATTAAGATATGTTAGTTCCTCCTTACCCCAAAAAAAACATAGGTTAGTTCCTAGTTTAAATTAGATATTATTTAACTACAGGTAATTAGTTTCATTAATTAAATAATTTCAAAATTCATAAAAATATATATATATATAATGCACTTTCATGAAATTTAGAATTGCATTAAGCTAGATGCATGTATGATCAATTTTTCATTACATGCATTGCATACACATAAAAAAGTGAAAATTCCAAAAGGAAAATCTTTTTGTTGATTTGCTTCATTAGGTCATCTTTGTTTCTTTAAGCATTTAAATAAATGTTTGCAAACCTGCGTGATCACTATGCATGTTAGGGAATAAAGTTAAAATCAATTCAAGCTACCTGCAAAATATTTTTTTAGAAAATAATAGAAAGCGCACTCAAGTCCTCGAATTCAAATTTTCTAGTTCATAGGGGTAAAGTACATCTCCGGATACTTTACATGAATTTTCAATCCACTCACCGCGGATAGATTAGTGGCGACTCCATTTGAAATCAATTTGGCATGTTAATAATTTAGACCTAAGTCGTGAATTGTTATGAGCTTGAGAGAGCTCGAGTTAAGTCATACTTAGCAATCCATTAGCCGAATCCTAGATGGTGCACCTTCGGAGAAGTCGCGACAGGTTATTTGGACAACAATGCCCCATAAAACATGAGGAGATTGAGGAGATGTCTCAAGTTCCCTATGCTAGCGCAGTTGGGAGTCTCATGTATGCTATGGTGTGTAGCAAGCCTGATTTATCTCATGCAATTAGTGTTGTTAGCAGATACATGAGTAATCCAGGGATGGAGTTTTGGAATGCAGTCAAGTGGATCTTTAGATATCTGAGCGGGACTGCAGACTTGGGTATTAGACTTGGATATTATGTTCAATGGCTACGGAAGTTCAAAGTAGCTTGCGGGATATCTTGATTTGGACTTTGCTAGTAACCTAGACAAAAAGGAGGTTTACTACAGGATATGACTTTACATTAGCTGGCTGACCTATCTCATGGAGGGCGATGCTTCAATCGTAATTGTATTGTTTACTACAGAGGCAAAGTATATGGCAGTTAAAGAAGCTGCTAAGGAAAGGCTCTGGTTGACTGGGTTGGTTCGTGAGTTGGGTTTAGAGCAAGGAGGTGTGGTGTTACATTGTGACAGTTAAAGTGCCATACATCTTGTCAAAAATCAAGTGTTTCATGCAAGGAAAAATTATATAAATGTGAGGTTTCACAAAATCAAGGAGCTTGTGTCAGATGACAGTATTCACTTGAGGAAGATTCACACTAATAGAAATCCTGCAAATTGTTTACCAAGCTAGTCACTATTTAGAAGTTTGGGTCTTGTTTGGGCTCAATTAATATAACTCGCTGTTGAAGGTGAGGGACATACTCAATGAGTGTGGGAGTGTATCTCTTACGGAGTTATGGAGATGAAGACATCTATATATTTCATATTTTTTCACAGGTGGCTTTACAGAATTTAAGCCAAGGTGGAGATTGTTGGGGTTGATGTCTTGTATTTTGTTATATGAGGAAGTTTCCTATTATGGAGATTGTGAGCAATTTTAGGAAGTTTCTTATTTTAGGCTATGTGGGTAATTTTGTAATTTGCACCATGTAGGGTTTCACTATATACATATGTTTAGAGCGAAACAATTCTCTAAGAGTAAAATCAAAGAGGGTAAGGAGAGCGGCTGTACACTTTTCTTCATCATTAGTGAAACAGATCTCATCTCCCGTGGATGCAGGTAGGTGGAAAATCTCCCCTGCCGAACCATGTAAATTCTTCTTTCTCGCATCGTTGATAGAATCAAATTCGTATATTCAACAAAAGAGTGCCCTTTGAGCTCATTTCTATTGGATCACTAAAAAAATATTTTTGAAATCTCAAATTCATTATTTGACATAAGTGATTTTTCAAATATATATGTAATTATGTCATTTTCAAAGTGCCACGGAATTTTCTATTTTCACATTTAGTCAATTTGACTAGCGTCTCACGGAAAATCATGAACGAGACCCTTAACAAATAGCTCGAAATACAATAAAAACTGTCATTTGAAGCACCCTAGGAGAACCAACACTCAAGTTCAAACATCCACAATGTCAAATGTCCCATTTATTACAAAGTATCATCTTCTTTATTGCGAGGAATACACCTGATTCAAAATGAAAACGGAGGAATACTTTGCTCGTGTTGGAAAAAGTTGCCCGGATCGACGGCAGTCTTCACATGCACCAACCTGTCGAAATTGTTGTTGAAGTACTTCTTTCCCCAAGCGCTTGCTTGCTTATAATCCGTCTTGCCTCTCACATTGTTCGTTCCTATGTCGAGATCCCTGTAGTTGATATACGCCTCTCGAGGCGATTTCGACACATACTGCGCCATATAACTATAGAACCTTCGTATCCAACTCACGTGCTTTGAAGCAACCTCCTTGTCTCCATCGTTCCATGCCGTTATGTACTGGATCTTGTACAAAACCCCAGCTCTGTGAGGGAAGGGGAGGGCAGACTCGGAAATATCGCTCATTTTCCCCCCATAGTGGTTCCAAATCATCTGAGCCGCCCCTTCATCTTCCTCGAAGAACCTCTCCCACATCCCCTCTAAGCCCCTCTCAGGGATTGGCTCCTTCACGTAATCCGATTTGTGCTTAAGGAATAGTTTGGTGATGGAGCTCCTGTTGAGCAGGACTTCCAAGGGCTCTCCGCTCGGAAACCCCGCGAAGTAGAGGATCGACTCAATCCAGCTCATCTCAGTGCAGTCCTGTCTTGTGACGTTGAGTTCCGGGAAGTTGCTCCTGGTCACCTCGAGAAGTGTGTCGACCCCACCCAGGTAAAGGGTGTTGAACGAGGCTTCCATTGTCCTCGTCCTGTTGGGACCGGAATTGTAGCTCGCAAGATCACCCGCATGAATAGGTCGTCCGGGAACTTGTTCCCGACAAGTTGCCACTGGTGAACTAGCTTCGTCGCATGTTACTCCAAAGTCCTCGGGAGCGTAAACACAGTCACAGTCGACGGCACCGGGACCAGCTTGATTTTCCAGGACACTACTACACCGAAGCTACCACCACCTCCACCTCGGATCGCCCAGAAGAGATCTCCCCCCATGGATTCTCTGTCTAAGAGTCTACCTTGCGCGTCGACCAACTGGGCATCGATTACGTTGTCAATAGCAAGGCCATATTTGCGTAGCAACGTACCATAGCCTCCACCGCTGAAGTGCCCGCCAACGCCGACCGTGGGGCAGACACCAGCCGGGAAGCCTAGCGTTCTGCTCTTCTCGGCAATCCTATAGTAAAGCTCGCCAACCGTTGCACCTGATTGGACCCATGCTGTTTCATCCTCTGCATCTACCGAGATCGAACGAAGATTCACCATGTCGACAATGATAAACGGTACATTGGACAAGTATGAAAGGCCCTCGTAGTCATGACCGCCGCTTCGGATCCTCACTTGGAGTCCATACCGCTGGGAGCAGATGATGGCAGCTTGGATGTGGGAGACATGGAGCGGTGTCACTATGAGTAAAGGTTTCGGAGCGGAGGGTGTCAAGAAGCGCAGGTTCAGTATGGTAACGTCCAAGACGGAAGAGTACGAAGAGTTGATTGGACTATAAACGACCGTAGAGATTGAGGTTGCGTTTTCAGAGTGAAGAGAGAGGCATTGCAGGAAATTCAAGGGAGTACTCATAGCAAAAACTACCAAAGGAGCTGAAAAGAGCAGGAGACATGTCAAGTGATGATGCATAGTGAAGTTTGGCATCTTCATTTATTTTTTTGCTCTTCAACTTGCATTACCAACTACATGAAGTATGCCCTATTTATAGTGCATGTGAGGGTAGGGACAATTGCCAATTGAGTCCTAAACATTTTGCTACTTTGATGATTTAGTCATAAACCTTTTTTTTATGCCAAATGAGTCCTAAACCTTTTGCAACTTTGCCGATTAAGTCCTTCCGGCGAATTTTGGTAGGAAAATGCCTACGTGGCGACGACATGGCGTGGCGGAGCTTACCGGCGATGGCGTAGCGGCGACGTGGCGATGACGGGAAAAAAGAAGATTCTACTTTTTCTAAAAAAAGACTTACTTGGCCGGCGAGCTCCGGCGGCCGACGGAGCTCGCTGGCCACTCCAAAGGGCGGCCCCGCCCTCGCCGGCCGCTGGCGAGGGCGAGGGAGGCCACCGCCGCCCTTGCTCATGGCCGGCGAGGGCCGGCGCCAGCCACGCGTGAGGGCCTTGCCGCCCTCGTAGCGAGGGAGACTCCCTCACAGATCTGAAGCGAGGGAGTGACTCCCTCACTGGGGAGTCCCTCGCTGCAAATCTGTAAGGGAGTCTTACTCTCTGCTGCAGCGAGGGACTCCCTCGCACAGCAAGTCTCCCTCCCTGCTGCAGCGAGTTCCCCTCGCTGCAGATGTGCGAGGGAGCTGCAGCAAGGGAGGAGCTCCCTCGCTGGCCACTAGCGAGGGCGGCGGTGGCCTCCCCCGCCCTCGGCCACTACCGGCGAGGGCCAGCCTGACCTCTAGAGTGGCCGGCAAGCTCTGCCGGCCGCCGGAGCTTGCCGGCCAAAGTAAGTCTTTTTTTAGAAAAAGAAGGGACGGTCATTGCCATGTCGCTGCCACGTCATCGCCGGCGAGCTCCGTCATCGCCACGTAGGCATTTTCCGGCCAAAATCCGCCGGAAGGACTTAATCGGCAAAATTGCAAAAGGTTTATGACTCATTTGGCATAAAAAAAGATTTAGGACTAAATTGGCAAAGTAAGTAAAGGTTTAGGACTTATTTGGCAATTATCCCTGCGAGGGCACAAACAGCGAAAGTCGATTTTTTTTATTGCACACTGCCGTTCCAACTGGTGATCAACGAATGGACGAAATGAGTCGATCTTTTTGTCCAGGATAACGACGTGCATGAAAGTTTGCACGAAAGTGTACGCGTTGACTTTCTATCATCTTCCAGATGAGTATCATATTGGTTCATTTGATCACGCATGGTGCTAGTTTTTCTCCTATTTATTCGACTACGTGTTTCTTGTTGATGTTCATTGGGTGAATGTTGAGCAGAGGGCTTCTTGTTGATGTTGGAAAGGAAAGTTGACGTGGTGAAAGTAAAGGAATGGAAATGCAGGCACTTGAATTTTAAGGCTTTGAGAAAGGTAAAAGGTACGAGAATTTCTATTGTCGGAAGAGTATATGTGAGGGAAATTACAGATGGAAGTAAAAGTAGAAGAACCGATGTTCTGATATTGATTGTGTTTTTCTACGATGATTACAACTTTAAATTCACTAGCGGCTATAGATTTTAATTTCACAAATAACTTCCTAGTATTATCATACTTATTTGTAAGAAGTTACGAATATATATGGAACACAATATACTATTTAACAGTATTCGGTTATCCATAACAACTCATAAATCTCCTGATTATAGGCATAATTACGTAGCAATCTCATGTTCATGTCAATGCACCATCTTCGTCCTAGACGGATGTATATTGGCAATCCTTTGTTTTGTTCATAAATAATGCTGCTTCAACACTTAGCAAAAACTGCAATTATTTGTTGTCAATGACTTTATCGGTGAGTCGCCAATCTCCTTCAAGCTATTGACTAATTAAGGCTCTTGTTGATAATGTTTGCATTATTTGTTGTCGAAGAACTAGTCAATGAGTTATTGATTTCCTTCAAGCTATTGATTATCATGTTCAATGTCTTTTTCTTTAACTAAACTTAGCTCTTATGGACTTAGCTTGTATGCAATAATAATAATCAAAAGCCGGTCATACTTTTTTCTATCAAAAAAATGTGCCGTGCTTTGACTGGACTATCTGGTCTAGTATTCTTAAAGCTCTTCATCTATGAGAAAATTGTTGCGGCTTTTATACTGTGCACCTTCATATTATACCGAGGTAAATAACATCTTCCAGAAAGTTGATATATCCAACAGCAAGGTGCTGTGGCTTTCAAACACTTCATAGCACAAGTACGGCTTTAGCACACGGACTAAAAGAGATGCTGTATCAATTTTCCTGATCCGTATGCATGAATTACACCGCTTTTCGGAACTTGTTATTCCAATGACAATATATACTGTAGTTAGTTGTTACCGATATAGTTAGACAAATAATTGACATCTTCTGCAAACAAGTTTGCTTCCGATAAAGAATTCGAAGCTAATATCCTTAATCCAAACTTATCCTTCATTAGCATTCCATTAGAACTTATACGTATGATGATACATGGCAAATGACTATAGGATTGATCTAACGTGAATAATGATAGATTCAATGTGGAAAATCCACATATGCATTTCATTAAGATATTAAACGGAATACATAGTGAGGGTAAATTTAGGTTAGAAGTATTGGATTGAGATTTTTTGTGAAATGAAAATTACTTTAAAATAAATGTATCATGAGGGTACCATTTGTGATTTTCAACGGCATAGAACCTTTAAGATATGATTGACTTGATCTAATAAAATCAGTTTTGTATGACAATCTATGATGACCTATCATGTGCATAATTATTCTTCTTTATGTATAATATTTTCACCAAATGACCTAGCTATCTGAAATGAGTCACCGATCAAAAGATGCACTGCAAGGATTGTTTTTGTTACCCGAGAAAATGACTTAACGTCTTTCGGAAAATCATGCGAGTGGTGATCTGCAATAGAAATGTAAACCAAATAAAATGTCAAAGCTGGTTCGAAAAGTCTTTAAGAAATACATTTTCCATTACAGAATTCACATGATTCAGTTATATTAGTCGTTTATTGAAATACATTTCTCTTCTTGGTCAAAGTTTGCATCCGCCTCAGAAAATATGCTGTCGACCAACTTAAAGGAATGATCAACAATTAGACAATTCAATATTGCCAAGTCGTGACGGCCAAAGGAAGAAAAATTAGCCAAGTTCTTTCTGTTATTCAATAAAGATATTACTTGATAAATTGCTCTCTAGAATCACGTTATCCACTGACTTGGCCCCTATGGACCTGGACCCTAAGCATCTGTCACATGGACAAGAGAGCTAGATACCCAAGCATGGCCATCGGAGACCCAATCTAGATAAACACGGGCATTAGTACTAAGGTCTTGGGCCTAATTTCGATGGACTTGGGCAAGCCAAATTTGTTGATGACTTGAGCGTGAGAACATATTTAAGGACGTGATCACCAAGAACCCAAGCACAAGCATCGAGACTGAGCTTGGGCGCCTATAACTTGGGCGTAGGAGCCACATCCCCGAGCGTGGCCATCGAACACGCCAGCACGGGTACTGTTGTCCTGAACTCGATATCTATGACCATGAGCTCGAGTGCCCAACAACTTGGGCATGAGAGCCAAGTGTTGATACCTGAAATTTTTTTCAATTACATGCATTCTTTGCTTTTGGATTCCCTGACCTAGCGTCACGGTAACCTTGTCATCCTAATCATCTATTAAAAAGTTTTCCCCCCTATAAAAAGGGAGAAAACCCCCATCTCACCATTCATTCCCCCAAAGTTATTGTAACGCTAGGACAGGCAATCCGGATCGCTTTATTTGGGGGCAAAAAAGATAGTAAATGAACGAATGAATAAATAAGAGTAAAAATTACAGTAAAATGAATAAGATGGAAAGTAAGAAACAAAAACGCAAACCCATCAAGTTCAGCCCATCTTTCAGGAAAAGGATCGCTTGTAGTACTGCAAATTACTATAAGCAATCATAGCCGTGCATTGGAGGGTGGGGGAGCTTTCCCTTTTACTAGGGGGCATTTGGACAGCTATGATCACCTGCAGTACTTTGCAGTACTGCAGGCGATCTTTCAAGTCCAATTCGCTCATCACTTGAGCCCATAAAAACCTGAAGATTGAAATGCGCACGGGTGCAAGTGCAACATTATGGAAGCAGAGGGAAGAAGATTCACCGAGGCTAAGGTTACATGATTTGCAACGCCGGCGACGGAATGGGACTCTCGCTAGCTTCTCTCTCATCTACCAACCCAAGATTTCTTATATAAATGACGCTCCGTCACGAGCAGACCAGTATATACACACACTTACCGAGCTATCATACGGGGAATCCCAGCGATTCTTTCTCGCTAGAGGCACGTTTATCGCCAATTAGAGGTTTGCCGGAGGTCATTCACCACTGATTCTAGTCTTTGGCCATCTCCGCCGCCTCGTGTTCCTTCTTCCAACCTTCAGACGGTTATCTCCGGTTTTGTCCCGCGATGAAGCTCTCTTCATTGTGACTTCAGCACTGTGACATTCAGTCAAAGCTTATCCATCTCGCTCAGGCTGGAGCCAATCGTATGGCATTTGAATATCTATGTCGAGTGATTCCATCACTTCATTTCATCGTTGGTGACCATCATCATCGCGAAATTCTCAAGAGTCCTCCATTGATCTTTGTTCATTAAGACTTCAGTGAATTCAAGCAATCGACGAAGCAAAATAGTTTCCGCGGGCATTGACGAGATTGGCCGGTTCAACACGGTTCGAAAAGGTGACGTGTTAGGATTGGGAGCCTACGAAGCTTGCGAGAGGTTCCAAGACGATGGCATTAGCGGAATTTTCATGTCGTCCTTCGAACGTCGGTTGTGACTTGGGGACTGGCATTGTGACGATCGCATCATCATGCCAAAACTCCGCTGCTGGATTTTCTTCATTGATGCATCTCGCCGCCGTTTGTTCTCATAGAGAAGTTTAAATCTCTTCTTCGACCAGGATGTTGTACCTCTATTCTGCGGTTGCTCTATTCTTACATCCTCATTGAGGTAATTATGCGTTTGATGAAACGCCAGAGAGATAGACACATCGTTAGTTCAGTATTTGCTGTTGCAGTTTGTTAAATTATATCTCGAGTTTAAATTAAGAAAGTTGCACAAAAGAGGAAATAAATTATGGGAGCTCTACGGTTTCTTTGTTGGTACTCATGTGAAAAGAACGGACCACCCACAGATTGTAAAAGAGGAAAGAAGCGTTCTGCTTCTTGCATGGTCAACAAGTCAACAATTCCTTGCAGGAGATTTGTTTTCTAAAAAGGAAGTGGGGCCATGATCAAAAGGTGGAAAGAAAGGGTTTTTATGCCTTTCGGCTATTAAATAGCCGCACACGCACAGAAGCAATTTCGCCTAAGAGAAAGTAGCCGCACGAAGAAGCCGCGCACAAAGAGAAGAAAAAAAGTCAGAGTCGCGCCAAGAACAACGCGAGCAAGGGACTATTTTTCTCAGAAAGTGTCCGTGGCCGCTCGGTGAACGTGAGTTTATTTATTTTATCCAATTGAGTTATTTATTGTAAATACTTGGGATTAGGTATAATCTAGGTGCGGGAAATATGAGCGTACTGAGCTATTGTAATCTGATTCTCTGATTATAGTGGATTATTTGCTGCTAACTTTCCCCGTGGACGTAGGTACCGATACTCGGACCGAACCACGTAAATTTCTAGTGTCCTTATTATTTCTCGTTTACTTCTCTGACGATTTCGCGTTGACGTAAATTGCAAGATCCTTGTTAGTTTTCCGCTTTAATTTACAACAATTGGTATCAGAGCTTGGGTTAGATATTCTGGATTGTGATTTGGAGCTTTTGCTTGTCTAATTATTATCTAGATATCTTGTGATTGCAATTATGTCTGAAGTAAAAGCTGAAATTGAGAAGTTTGATGGAAGGAACAACTTTGGGTTGTGGAGTCTCAAGATGGAGGCGTTATTGACAACTCTAGGTTTGGCAGAAGCATTGGAGGGCAAAGATAATTTTCATGATACAATGAAAGATTCTTATAAGGATGTGTTGATGAGAAAAGCTAGGAGTCAAATCCTATTGAATTTATTGGACGAAGTGTTAATAGAGGTAGGCCAGGAGAAGGATGCCGCAGTGTTGTAGGTAAATATCAGGCGCTCTATATAACAAAAGGCTTGAACAATCGCTTGTACATGTTGAAGAGGATGTAACAGTTCAGATATAGTGAAGGTACGTCTATTAGAACCCATCTAGATGAATTTAATAAATTCACAATGGATTTGAAGAACGTCAATAAGACACTTGATGATGTAGAGCAGGGCATGATATTGCTAGCTTCTTTACCAAAGTCATGGGAGCACTTTACTGATTCACTGTTACAGGGGCATACTACGATTACCTCATAAGAGGTAATGTCTGCCTTGTTTTCTAAAGAGTGGCAGAGAAAGTTGTGAGATGATAGTCTGGTGCAGGATGTAGCGCGAGGACTAGTTATTCAGGGTAGAGAGCAACATCGAGGGTCCAGTAGTAGCAAAGTAAAAGCATATCAAAATCACGCCATAGAAAGTCCAAGAGATACGTGAAGTGCTTTGAATGTCATGAATATGGCACATTAGGAGAGACTGTCCAAAGCGGAGGGATAAAGTTGATAGGCCAAATGCCACAAGCAGTGTGGCAAACGTTGCCAATGGGAGCAATGGTGATGCAGAAGCTATTTTATGTGCAACTACTATTTCAACAGGAGACGAATGGGTGCTAGATTTGCGGTGTTCTTATCATATGACGCCTCATAAGAACTAATTTACTACTTACCAAATTGCAGATGGCGATAGAGTTCTTTTAGGAAATAACGTAGCTTGTAAGGTTGTGGGGATATGGACAGTTCATATTCAGATGCATGATGGGGTTATTCGTACATTGACAGATGTCAAACATGTACCAGAGCTCAAGAAGAACCTTATTTCTCTAGGGACACTCGATGATATCGGGTGTAAATACACCGCTGAAGGTAGAGTGCTGAAGATCTCTCGAGATGCCATTATACTGATGAAAGGGAAGAAGGAGAATTCTCTCTATCATCTATTGGGAAAGACCGTGACAAGAGCTACTGTAGTTTCATCAGGTGAGTCAGACTCTGACTTAACTCAATTATGGCATATGCATTTGGGGCACATAAGTGAGGAAGGTATGATGATGCTGAGTGATAGAGGTTTGCTAAAAGGTCAAAAGACAAGTAAGTTAGACTTATGTGAGCACTGTATCTTTGGGAAGTAGTGTAGAATTAAGTTTACTACAAGTATTCATTCGACAAAGCAATCGGTAGAATATATTAACTCCAACGTATGGGGCCCGTCTCCGGTTCCTTCTAAAGGAGGTGCCCGTTATATGCTAACTTTTATCGATGACTATTCCAGGAAGGTATGGGTATTCTTTCTAAAGCACAAATCTGATGTATTTGATTGGTTCAAGAAATTTAAGGCATTGATTGAGAAGCAGTCGGATAAACAGATCGAGTGCCTGAGAACCGATAACAGCATGGAGTTATGTGGTAAAGATCTTATCGAGTTCTGTGAGAGAGAATGTATTGTAAGACACCGCACAGTACCTGGGACACCACAGCAGAATGGCATGGCAGAACGGAAGAACATAACTTTATTTGAGCGAGCTCGAAGCATGCTTTCACATGCTAGAATTGGTAAGGAATTTTGGGCCGAAGCAGTGAACTTGGCTTGTTACCTAATAAATAGATCTCCATCATCTGCTATAAAGTGGAAGACTCCAGAGGAAGTATGGTCGGGGAAACCTGTTGATTATTCTGAATTATGTATATTCAGATGTCTTGTGTATGCTCATGCGAGTGACAGTAAGCTTGAGCCGAGGTCAGAGAAGTGCATATTTCTGGGTTATGCACAAGGGGTGAAAGGCTACCAGCTGTGGTGCACTGATCCTAGATCACCCGGGTTTATAATCAACAGAGATGTGATCTTCGACGAGACTGTAATGCTTCGAAAGAGGAGTCCTAAGACACTACCAGCAGAGCAGAAAAATCATGTCAGTAGTGAGGTGGAGTTTCAGGTGGAGACTCTAGAGACCTTAGGGGTGACAAAACTTGAGACTCCAGATAAGGCCGTAGTTCCTGAAGTCGGTGATATTGAACAACCAGCAGAGCCGCAGCATAGTATAGCCGAGGGAAGACAACGAAAGCAAATCAAACCACCAGTACATTATGGATATACAGATATTGCTTATGCTTTGATTGTAGGTGATAAGGTGGAGACATATGAGCCTTTGCCTTACTCTAAGGCGATGGCTAGTTCTGAGTTGTCGCAGTGGCTAGGGGCTATGAGTAAAGAGATGGAATCACTCCATCGGAATCAGACATAGTAACTAGTTAAAGTACCCAAGAGCCAAAAGATTGTCGGAAGCAAATGGGTCTACAAACAGAAAGAAGGCATTCGCGAAGTCGAGGCAGTGAGGTATAAGGAAAGACTTGTGGCGAAGGGATATACATCGCGTGATGGCATTGACCATATGAAGTGTTCTCTCCTATGGTAAGACATACTTCAATTCGTGTTTTATTTGCCTTAGTTGCTTCACAGGATCACGAGTTAGAGCAGCTTGATGTGAAAATGGCATTTCTTCATGGTGAGTTGGAGGAGTAGATTTACATGAGGCAGCCAGAGGGATTTTCTATTCCGGTTAAGGAATATCATGTTTGCTTGTTGAAGAAATCTTTGTATGGGCTAAAACAGTCTCCTAGATAGTGGTATAAATGTTTTGATGCTTTCATGGCTAGTCAAGACTATTCAAAGAGTAAAATAGATAGCTATGTTTACTTTAAGAGACTGAATGACGGGTCTTTGATATAGCAGCTAGGAGTATGTCTGATATTGATGTGCCGAAAAGGCAATTGAGTGCTAAGTTTGAGATAAAAGATTTAGGTGTTGCGAAAAAAAAAATTTGAGTATAAAGATTTTGCGTGACAAGAATACAGGATTACTACATTTATCTCAGAAGAAATATATTGAGAAGATTGTAGCACGTTTTAATATGCAGTCAGAAAAATCTATAAGTACACTTTTAGCGAAGCACTTTAAACCTTCAAATAAATTATCACCGCAGACTGAGGAGGAGAAGGAGCATATGTCTCATGTTCCGTATACTAGTGCAGTGGGTAATATTATGTATGATATGATATGCACTAGGCCTGACATTTCATAAGTTGTGAGCATGGTTAGTCGCTGCATGAAGCGTCCTGGTAAAACTCATTGGAGAGCTGTGAAATGGATCCTCAAATACTTGAAGGGGACATTATACGTTGGTATAGTGTACTGGAGGAACAGTAATGGCAGTGAAACCACAAGTTATGTGGGTTCTGATCATGCAGGTGACTTGGATGACTATAGGTTTTTAGCAGGGTACTTGTTTACGCTAGTAGGTGGTGCAATTAGTTGGAAGGCATCCTTACAAGACGACGTTGCTTTATCGCCGATTGAGGCCAAGTACATGGCACTGACATTTGTAGTGAAAGAGGCGATATGGTTAAGGAGTTAGCTTTTGAACTTTGAGTTAGATCAGAAGAGTATCGATATACACTATGATAACCAAAGTGCAATATTTCTGGCGAATAATCTGGTTTATCATGAGTGAACGAAGCATGTCGGTATTAGATACCACTTTATCCGATATGTCTTAGCAAAGGGTAAGATTGTTGTAAAAAAGATTGCTACAGTAGAGAACCCGGCGGACATGATGACTAAGCATGATCCTTTGGCGAAGCTCAAGCTTTGTTTGAGCACTATTGGCGTCTGTGGAGAGTAATCGTCCTTCGGGGCGTTGAGAGAGTAGCATGGATGATGAGAACATAACTGTAACAGCCGCGAAGGGCTCGGCCTAGCCAGCTCTAGTTCGCGCCCAGCCGAGCCCAGCCCATCACCCGAGTCGAAGCCCACACCCGCAGCCCCCATTCCCCTGTTCTCCCCTGTGTCTCTCTCTTGTACGCGACTGGTTGGGAAGCTCCCCGAGCAGGTCCCACGCCGGTGAGACGCCCGGCCATTCACTCGGGGACTGCTGCAGCAGCAACCCTGGGGAACCGGCCGGACATGACCCCGGCCAATGGGAGCTCACCGTGTGTCGCGACCGGCAACGACTCTTCCCAGACACACCTCGCCCCTGTTTTTCTTCCATCCGAGTAGCAGTTTTTGAAGTTAGATTTCTCTCACCTCGGATCTCCGTTTGAGCTATGGTTGGTGCCGTTGGAATCGTGGAGACTCCATCTTCAAGTAGTCGCCAACCGTCATCGACGACTGGAGCTCCACCGTCGCCAGCAGCCCCCGCAGCTCGGTCTCCCCTATTTTGTGGGTGAGTCTTCAAGCTGCAAATCGCGTTTTGCTTCATTTTCTTCGATCTATAGCTTGATTCGTTGGTTCCAATGGGTTTGTAGACTTAGTTAAACCCTAGATTAGCCTTTTAGTTCATGCAATTTGGTTGGATTTTGGTTGATTTGAAGATTGAACTCGTTTGCCCCAATTTTCACAAAACCGAACCCTAGTTTTTCAATCCGTTGTTTGAGACCTACCCATCCTCAATTGAAGCTTCGATTAGATTCATATGTTGTAGGTAAGGGTAGTTTAGGGGTTTGATTGAGTCGATTTGAGCTAGGATGGGAGGATTGAGGCTCGAACTCGCGGTTTTCTTCCCCAAACTCATCGAACCGCTGCCCCCTACCTTTGAAGTCCGATTTCTTCCTCCTCCAACCACCTCAGCTGCCGTGGTTGGTGTCGTTGGACTCATGTGCTTGTCCTTTACAAAACTCTTAAGGTCTCAAGTCTCGGTTTGTGCTGTGTAGGAAGAATTGAGACGAGAAGCGAGCGGAGCTTGTCGGATCCGCGTGTGGGTCGAGAGGCAAGCAGCTCCGCACGTGGGCCTCGTTCAACCCAGTCAGTGGCAGCAAGCATTTCAGCCCGTGAGGAAAAGAAGGGAAGAAAAGAAAAGAGGAAAGAAAAAGAGAAAAAAAGGAAAGAAGGAAAAAAGGAAAAAAAGAAGAAGGGAAAAACAGTCCGTGAGTCGCCGTTGTATTTTGAAATTGCTCAGGTGAGAGAATTTCCTAAATCGTGATTAGGCATGCATGTGCGCTAGTTATTATTATTATTATTATTATTATTATTATTATTATTATTGGCATGTTTATCATTGTTATTAGTATTGTTATTAACACTATTTTTATTAGTTATTATTATTAGCATGTTGTTGTTATTATTATTATCTGACCGGTAACTTAGAATTATTGGCCAAGATTATTGGACTGTGAAGGTGAGATTGAGACTTCGAGGAACGAATTGGATTATAAGCCAGTATTAGATGGCTTTAGTTATTTTCTTTAGTCATGCAATTTATTTATTTGTTTCTGCAATTTATTTATTTACAGCATTTATTTATTTAAAGTTTTCATATTATTTAATATTGCAATTGATTGGTTGCCTAGACTACGTGATTAGTCTGAAATGACGGGACTTGGGTTTAGACTGAACTTGAGTGACGGACTAGGAGATTTGGGTATTGATGTTGAGCGTAGAAGGATGTTTAGAGACAAATTAGGGACCCTAGGGCCGAGGTAAACCTAGTTGGCGAATAGGGAGTTAACTTGCTGAGATACCTAGTATCTCACCCCACCACCCAACCCTTCCCTCTAAGTATCAAGAATGGACCCAGAGGATAATGTGGAGGTAGAGTTCGAGGAGGAGGAATTGGAGGATGACTTTGATGAGGAAGGATTGGAAGAAGAGGAACTGGAAGAGGAGGAGTTAGAGGAAGAAGAGCTCGAAGAGGAGAAACCAGAAGAGGAAGAACTTGACGAGGAACCTGAGGACGACGAGCCGTGCTAAGTCTATATGTGCAAGGTTATTTGTATACTCCTTTTGGACGAGGATTTTTGGAATGTAAATTATTACGCTTTCGTGTGCCTAACTCTGGTTTTCAAAGAGGACCGTGACTAATTTTGGACCAAGGAAATAAAAATTGCAGGGCTGTGCACGCGCACTAGTCTCGGGGCATGACAATAACTTGGCTTCAAACATTGAGCCAAGGTAGAGAATTATTAAATTATGTCTCGAGTTTAAAATAAGAAAGTTGCACAAAAGAGGAAACAAATTAATGGGAGCTCTACGGTTTCTTTGTTGGTACTTGTGTGAAAAGAACGAAACACCCACAGATTGTAAAAGAGGAAAGAAGCGTTCTGCTTCTTACATGGTCAACAAGTCAACAATTCCTTGCAGGAGATTTGTTTTCTAAAAAGAAACGTGGGGCCCATGATCAAAAAGTGGAAAGAAATGGTTTTTATTCCTTTCAGCTATTAAAGGAATAGAGATAAGTAGCTGCGTGAAGAAGTCACGCATAGAGATAAGAAAAAAGTCAGAGTCGTGCCAAGAAAGAACAACACAAGCAAGGAACTGTTTTTCTTCAAAAGTGTACGTGGATGCTCGGTAAACGTGAGTTTATTTATTTTATCCGATTGAGTTGTTTATTGAAAACATGAGCATATTAAGTGATTGTAATCCGATTCTCCGATTATAGTGGATTATGTGCTGCTAACTCTCCCTGTGAACGTAGGTACCGATACTTGGATCGAACCACGTAAATTTCTAGTGTCCTTATTATTTCTCATTTACTTCTCTAACGATTTGGCGTTAACATAAATTGCAAGATCCTGATTAGTTTTTCGCATTAATATACAACACGGCTTGTGATTTCACCTTTGTCCCTATCATTCATCGTTGAGAGGCCTTCACACGTTGTTGGTCTCTTTAGGTTCTAGAACTATCAAGTTGGCATTTTTTTCCTCGGCAGAGGTGAGGGCATAAGGAAGAGGCTCTATGAGGTGGTTTGTCTATTGAAGCCACTTCAAGGACCGGGTTCACCTGCTGATCGTCGAGCAGGTCGCCATGCGATCAAGGACAGTGGTGCTCCATTCCATGATCAAGGTTAGTGATGATCCGCTAGGCAAATTTGATTATTATTGAAAAGGAGGATACAAGTTGGGCATTTGAATTGATTTTCACCTAGCTCTTGGTCTCGGTAGAAGCAGTCGACGTGGTTTCACTGTTTGAAATTTTAAGTGGAAATTTTGTGAGAAACGCTAGGAATTTAGAAATTTAGCTAGTTGTCATTGCCATGGTCCGTCCTGCTCTGTGGTCAGTTAGGAAGGCCTCCTTCTGCTTTGTTCCCATGTGCTTTTTCAAGAGAAGTTAGTTTGAGAGTCTCTTGAACTGCGATGTCCCGCTCGGAAACCTTCCTTCAGCTTTACACCATGGGCAGTCAAATTAATATCCACGGTGACGGTTTGATGATAAGCGTAAAAATGGGAACAAAAGAGTATAAAATTACTGGAGAGAGATTGATATTTCATATTAAAGTTTTCTAATGAATGCATAGGTCACGTAATACGAAGTGCAATTACCCCGAATGCTAATCCCAAAATACCTTGGAACAAATGGAAATTGCATTTTTCCTTAACCAACACGAAATGTCAATTCTTCCAAATATAATATTTGACACTTTGACATGAAAACACAGATCTCTTCACCAATGAACTTACTACTTCGGTAGGTCGAGACATTCAGCTTGCCACGCTCGCATAGAGCAACGCTAACTGTCCAATTTGACTATAACGTAGGAGATTAAGCTCTAACATTAATGAATTAGGAATATATGGAAATTAAGGCTCCATTCGTTTCACAAAAATAACTTTCAGGAAAATATTTTCCCAATTTTTCGGTGCTCATTTCACATAAAATAAAATAGTCAAGAAAAATACTTTCCATCAATTGAAAAAACATCTTCAAAAGTGAGGAAAATATTTTCTACTTTTTGAAAGTGGAAAATATTTTCCGTTTTCTTTATTTACCTTTAATTAACGCGGTCTCAATAGCGTGCCTCGACCTCGCTCAAGGCTGGCAAGCTGGCGGCTTTTGACAAACGAATGCCAAAAAATATTATCATTTTCCAAGAAAATGATATTACGGAAAATATTTTCCAAAATCGATAATTTTCCAAGAAAGGAATGTAGCCTAAAACGAAATGACAAGCACATCAATCTTAGCTTGGATACTTCAAAATGGCTTGATCAAGCTCTTTTAAATCACGATGACACACAAACACACACGTCAAACCCTAATATCCTTTTTCTCTTTACCTCAAGCCTTTCGAGACAATAAAAAAGTAAGGCAAAGTGACTGCCCTCTTCCCTATTAATGCGGCCAGCTATGCAAGGGCTCACCGACCTCGTTTATGGACTCGCTCCCTTGCTTTCATGAAGTGTAACAAATTTTAAAGCTCAGATACCAATTTTAAACTTTAGTCCAAGTTCAAGTTAGATTTATTTATATTATATTTAGTGCAACAGAAGAGGTACTGTTAGAGGAAACTCTGTTGTGATTTTGAAGATGACAAAGAGCAGATTTTAGACGATTAAATGTTATTATATATTGTTGAAGTGTTATGTTGCAGGAGATACAATCTCAAGGAGATATAATCAAAAATCTGCAGGATCATTTTGTCATCATCAAAAGGGGGAGATTGTTAGAGGAAGATCTATCGATGATTTTGAAGATGACAAAACTCTATGACAAAATGACAAAACTCAATTGTTTGACTTGAAGTCAAATATCCAAAGTCGTGGTCAAACAGTGTATTGTTTGGGGAGATGCCAGATCTTGTATCATCTGGGAAGTTGTTAGATCGTATATCATCTGAGGAAATGGCAGATCTTGTATGATCTAGAAATTGCCAAATCTTTATCATCTGGAGAGGTGTCAGACTTGTATAGTCTGAAGGTAGTCAGATCTTTAAGATCTGAAGGTATTATCTGAAAGTAGTCAGATCTTTAAGATCTGAAGATATCAGACATGTATCATCTGGAAGTCAGATTTGGTAAAATCTGGGAAGTCGAAATTATGATGACTGTTGAGTAAGAGGATATTCTTACGACTCTAATGCTCGAGGATTTCAGACAGCATATATGTGGATCAACAAGATTGCTTATTCCTAAGAATATGAAGTTTATTATTGGCATA
This sequence comes from Melaleuca alternifolia, assembly GCA_019926035.1. Taxonomy (NCBI): domain Eukaryota; kingdom Viridiplantae; phylum Streptophyta; class Magnoliopsida; order Myrtales; family Myrtaceae; genus Melaleuca; species Melaleuca alternifolia. The sequence goes on from JAGKPW010002340.1 coordinate 947,422, forward strand.
TTGGATTCTCTACAGATCGGGTAAATGTCGCAAGTATTCACTTATGGAAACCAAGATCCTGATTGTATAGGCGACTAGGATTGAAGGGCTCTTATATTGATCTGAAGATTGGTTGAGATCTCCTTGATTGATTCTGTCCAACGGGTTGATTAGAAGAATTCCTTTGGAAAGTGCCAACGGTCTTTTTGGCATGAAGGAGTATAAAAGGGGGATGTTTCAAGTCTCTAGGAGATGGGCATGAGAGTATAATTCCAAAGTTCAGAGCTGTCCATTTACTGTACACCTACATTGTAAACAAAAGAGTGTTACATATACTTGCTGTGAGAGAGCAGAAGACTTACTAAAGTCTTAGAACTGATTTGTAACTCTTTTCATTAATAGTGGAATCCCGCCGATAGGCTGTCAGCCCGAGAGAGTGGACGGAGGCTTGAGCTAAGCCGAACCACTATAATTCTTGTGTCTTGATCTTCTCTCTTAACTCTCTGTTTGTGTTTATAGTTCTTAGTATATCACTCACATATCATGTGTGTTTTACATACTTCCGCAAAAGATTTTAAAATCACCTATTCACCCCCTCTAGGTGATTGCACTAGATCCTTCAAGTACTACTCTCAACTACTCGAGGCCAAGCCCAAGTAAATAGAACACAAGAACTTATAGCGATAATAAATTCATACCTCTTATTCATATATCATATAAAAGAAGAGGTACATGGGCAATGGAAAAAGTTAGAGGGTGTCCCTATACATGTACAAACTACCCTTCATGTAGGGGCATCAAATGGGCGGGTCGGGTGAAATATGGATCGACCCATATTTGACATGTTTAACTCATTTTAACCCATATTCATATAGTGTAAATATAATAACCCATACTCGACCCATACCCGACCCAACCCATATCTGACCCGACCTATATTTCTAAAATGCACTAATGTTCTAGGAAACACTCATCGGCTTAAGCTATATATGTATAAGCTATGTTTATAAATTCAATTCGAATTAAAAAAATTAAAAATTAGTAAATAATGCAAATAGTTTACCCTCAAAGGTTCTTTCCAAACCAATATGCAAATTACAAATACATCTTACAACCCTAATACAACCAGTAAATGAGAGCTAGGAGCTTACTATCGAAAGCCCTCCAAAGTGGAATACTAGACCAAGCATAACAATAATCAAGGAGATTTCTTTACCATTTCCACCTCGCTTCCATTCATCCACTCCAGCCTCAAAAAACTTGGAAGGAAGCTCACATTTGTCCTCCCTTCGCTCTAACCGTTCCCAAGCAACACTAGCTACTCAATCACGATTAAATCGGGCACTAGATGAGGCCACAAGTACCTAATGCAAATAGTGAAAATTAGTTTCTAATTAAAAAGTAGAACTCAAAAGAATGAGATAAAAGAAAGTGCCTAATGCAATTAGTTTTGAAAGTTGACTATGAGAGATTCATCATTAAAATCTTCCTCAGTCGGAATTCCAAATAACCAATCTCTGGTGCATAGCTCAACCTCTGCATTTTCAGGCGAAAGAGAACTATGATATTTGTTTAGAATGCGTCCTCCAATGCTAAAGGCCAACTATAAGGCAACGGTAGTAATAGAAATGCTCAATATATCAGTGCCATAGGAGACAACTGGGGGTACTGATGTGAATGAGATTTCCAGTAATCAAAGACATTGAGATTCAGGAATTTTTTTCTATCAAGCATATTCTCCTCCAAATACAAATCCAATTGTGACTTCGTAGATTGTGAGCTAAAGTGTTCACTCTCGAATGCATCAACACTATAACACTTTCAATATTTTTCAAACATCTTCATCATTGCAATAGCCATAGACCTAATAGCTATATCCTCATTGTTCCTTGCCTTTATCAAACGAAATTGAATCTGACATATGCCATTTAAATATAAATTTGCCGTGGGATATATAACTCTAAAGAAGAAAGTATAAATATCATAAAAATGTTGTAACAAGAATGCAATTTTATTGGCTCTGACCCAATCCTTAGGTGATGGACATGTGAGAAAGTTATACTCAATTAACTTCAAATGGGAAAATGCATGTTCAAAGACCAAAACACCTTCAAGCATTAGGTAAGGAGAGTTCAACCTAGTAGGCACATCTTAACGTACCTTTTTTCCTATCTACAAGCATGATTGTGATATACATTCGGCAAATTTTGCTCTCCTCTCTTGTATAGCTCTCATATATTTGATAGATTCTCTAAAATTTTGTAATGATCCCTCAATCACCTTGAGACCTTCTTGTACAATGAGATTCAAAGTATGTGCACCACAAGGCACATGAAAAAACTACCTATCACACAACAAAGAGGATCTCATAGAAGGTGTATTTCTCTAAATATCAACCATGCTGTCATTGTATAATGCATTAACTAGTGTGATACTAAATATCTTTCTCTCAATGCCTCACTCTCTTAACAAAGTCAGCAATTTCCCCAGCAGCGCCGCTATATGGAGGTGGCACAACGAGAAGCACAAAACCTTAGCTTGTAATTCCCAATTCTCATCAATGTAATGAGCAGCGATAGTCATATAATGATCAGTTGTAATAGAAGTCCATAAATCAGAAGTCAACGTTGACCATTGACTGGCCAACACCCACACACGCGAACCGCTCCCTCATTTTCCCTCCCTTTTCCTCTTTTTCCTTTTTTTCTTTCTTTTCCCTCTTCTTTCTTCTTTCTTCTTTCCCACACGCCACCTCCTAGGTTGACTTTGACCTTTCTGTCTCTCTCTCTCTCCTCTGTCTTCCTTTTGGTTGGCGTGTAGCAGGAGGAAGGAGGGGGCCCACCATATGCAGACCTAATCTCTCTCTCTCTCTCTTCTTCTTCTTCTTCTTCTTCTTCTTCTTCGATTTTTCCAACTCGCCAACCTATCTTCTCTCCATCATAACTCCTTGTTCTGACCTCCGTTTTGAATGCCGTTGTCTTCTACGTAACACCTAGTTTCCATTTTGACCACCCTCAGCCCATGACTCTTCCTAGATCCCTGCCGGGAGGCCCTAAAAGAAGCCTCCACGGAGCAGTTTTTCTAGGTTTAAACCAAGGCGACCCCTCATCTTTGGAGGGCGATAACTTTGAGCTTAGACATCCGTTTGACGCACCGTTTATGGCGTTGCAAACCTTGAAACACCATCTTTCAATATTGACCAACACAGCCTCTGACTTCCCCTATACCACCACTGGGAAGTCTCGAAAGAAGCCCTCATTGATCAATTTTCTAGGTTTTCCAGATTTTGACCGTGAGCTTCCTTGATGAATTTCTCACAATCCTTCGATTTAGAGCCTACGATGTTGCTCCCAATGGATTCGTAGGTACTGCTTTACCCTAATCTAGACTTTGGTTGGGATTGATTTGGTCGAGAATCACCCAAACCGCTATGTGCCCCTATTTCGCCTAGGTTGCTGTTCACCGGCCACTCTGCTTTCTCCGGCGAGACCCATTCCTCCCCACCACCTCAAATTGATAGATGAGAGTCATACCGAGGTCTAAGCCATTGGTGTTGCGCCGTTTGAGAGAAATCAGCTCGGAAGTGCTGCTACCTCTCCCTTGAACCTCAATTCCCGCCAGCAACTTCAAGGAGTGATTTCTCCCTCCTCCGGCCACTTCAAGCGACACCACCACCACCATTGGACTCATGTAAGTCCCCTCTTCAAAGCCCATTAGGTCTCCATCACCAATTTTGCACCATTTGCTCGAATTTGGTCTCAAATCGACAGGTGCTCGTTGAACCCGATTTTAGGGCATGCTGGTCGCGCGCCTTCGAGGCTTCTCAGAGCCATTCCGCTGCTACTCACAATCATCCATGAGTCTCTCAACCTTCCAGGACCACCAAGGAACATCCCCGGTCGCCAAAGCCTTGTCGGAGTTTGCCACGAGTTGCCAATTCGCTAGGAAATCAAGTGAGTCGACCTCCTATCCCTCAATTAGGGCCATTCACCACTTTAGTAAATAATTATGGACTTGATTGAGGTAGATTGATTGTTAATTTGGGCAATTATCATTTGATCGGCGACTTTTGGGGGAAGTAGGGGCAATTTGGTAATTTTGGCCAATTAGGGATGAATTGGCAAAATTTATTTTTTGGAGGATGAATTGGCAAGTTATTTGCATTAGCTCCTTGGTTAGTAGCTAGTAAGAGTTGGATGAGCAATTTTAAGATTTTGGAGATAAATTGCTAAATTTGGTCAATTAGTGCCAAGTTAGAGTTTTAGAGGCAAATCGCAAATTCGGAAGTTTAGGGGCAAAATTGAGAGCTATTGGCTGCAGTTGAATTTGATAATTATCTGGGGAATGATGGATCGATAGTTTGCGCAATTAGAAATGACTAGCTCATATCTTGCTTAATGAGAAGCTATCAGATTATTTTGGTAAAAATTATGGAATTTATGTGGTTGGGCAAACGGTTGCCAATTGAGGTGATGGCACCTGTAGTTTATCGAACGGAAGATTCTGGATTCTATTTAGGGACCCAGGTGAATCCCTAATTAGTAGGCTTTAGCGGTTGACTTTTAGAAAGTTTGGGAAATTGTCCTAAAATTTATTATGCCATATTGTGTTGATTTATTCAATGTTATTGAATGCGCAATTGATTGTGAATGATCGTGATTGATCATTGATGCGGATGAGTTGACAGGTGTAGTCATTGACCCTGGTTTGCCTTAGAGGCCAGTGGGCCCTAATCGATTGTGGAAGTCGATGGAACCTGATAAGGTATTGACCGGGATATGATGAGTTGGCATGATAGATTGAATGAACCAGCATGGTCAATGACCCTGGTATATCGATGAATCTGGTTTAAGCCAAGGAAATTAGTTAAGGCCTCAAGTCGGTTGTGAACGGCTTTATTGGGCCAATTTCATAATTTATTTATTCATTTATTCATTTGTTTAGTAATTCATTTATTTATTGAGTAATTTATTTATTTATTTAGTAATTTATTCATTCAATTGTGCATTTACTTATTTAATGTATTATAGTGTTATGATAGCTAATCCTAACGTGTTAGATGGGTTGGGCTTAGTGCCAAGTCCCGGTCATGAATCGGTTGACTCATATAAAGGAGGAAGTTAGTTTATTGAGAGAGTTAGAATTGATTAAGTTATACGTGGGGTTAAGCAAAATGAGTTTGATTATAGGTGACGATTGATGGGAGAGACACGATTAAGGACTTCAGGGTGGTAGCATTCTTGGTTCGGCCATAGGAGGTAGACCATTGAGATGTTCCTTTAGCATTAGAGATGGATTCTACATTGGCTGTGTGATGAAGATGGAATCTTTGGAGGAGTAAGGGCTATGGAGTTGAGCCAATTGAGGACTAATTAGTGGTTATAGTAGCACCGAGAGTAGTAGTAGGGACCCTATTGCGATAGCATTCCTAATTCTGGCATAAGAATAGACTCACTGAAATATTTTATATCTCAACCTATCGTTGTTTACCATTTCTCAGGTACGGGTTGAGTTTGGGAAGGGAGTTCTGTGGGAGTGGTCAAGGAAGAGACTTGTGCTTCCGTCAGAGACTCGAAGGTTGATGACAAGTTCTGGGACGTCGTACTCATCGACCAAAGGAAAGGAAGAAGAAAATTGGGACTGTCGTGAGCTCGGGAGCGAGGCATGACACTGCTAGAAAGTGACACTACATTTGATTTCAAATTTCTCTTCTCTTTCTCATAAACTTTAATAACACCACATCTTGCTGTAATTCTTGATATGTGCTTCACATTGGGATTGAGCTAAATAAGCAACTCTCTAGTAGCCTCATGCTCCACAAAGGATTATGTGTAATTGTGTTTGATTATTGCCTTTGCAACCTTGCCTTTAAACACAGTTTAATCAAATTGTTAGATGGTATTATCAACATTGGCCTCTCGGATGGAAAAGTTACTTAAATGACGCAACAAATTTTTTGTCCCATGGCTTGCCATGTAAGTATGTTTATACCATTTACGCTTGGCATTTTCCTTCCCATCCTCATCTGTGAATTTTTCAAACTCAGACCATATAAATGAAGTATTTCTTTTTTATTATTTAAAGCATATAGAGTTATTTTACTCATCCTTATGAACTAAGGATGCAACTCTACATCTCTTGGATCATTCTATAGTTGAATATTCTTCTTGATCCTCATTAGATCTTGACATGTCAACTGATTACTCAGAGAAAACATATATTAGGACAAGTTGTAAAAATTGAAAGAAAAGACAAACTTGTATGCCAGAAAGATGCAATAAGCAGGAAGATAACCATTCAACAATCCCCAATATGAAGATGTATCCAGACAGACAAAATATGTCATCAAATTCAAGTCTTCACACCATAAGTAGAGTTTGCTTAAAAGAAGATAAGACCCCGACTCCCCCCCACCCTCACAAACCCAAAGAAAAGACAAAATAAAAAAGGAGGAAATTAAGGCTCTCAGTTCATAAGCTAAAAATCTCATCTAAAAAATGTACAAGAACTCTGGAATTGTCTGTGTCCTTCATAGGAATGAACATTTAAAAGCATAAACAATGCATATATGGTAGCGATTATTACTCACCGAAGTTGCAAGCCAGATGTGGTCCCTAGAGAGAAAGGTATATGCCCCTGAATGTTGTTACCACTCAAGTTTTTGATTAAGAGACAAGACAAACAAAAGAGATATCATGGTTGTGCAACCTAAATTTCAACATATTAAACCTAATAAATGACTGCCAAAAAAGAAGAAGAATAAAAGTTATTTAAAACACAATTGAGCTGTTGAATATGTTGAAATGGAATCCTTAAGGACAATATGTTAAAACTCACCTGCTCTGCAAATGAGTCAATCTAGATATCTCTTTTGGCAAGAACCCCCTCAAACCTTGGTTGTCAAGACCACTGAGAAATGCACAATGTGAATCAACAATCTCATTAAGGATTATACTAACCTCAAGGTCAATGCTGTATAGGAGGAAAAAATCTTTTAACTACAAAAAAGTGTACAATTAAGCAATTAGAGATTATATCCACAATGAACTCCAGTACCACTTCATCTGCCAACTCCCAGAAAGCTCATGTCCATAAGATAAAATGAACATCACAAATATCAAACATAAGTACTTTCCACGATTGACAAGAAGCTTATTAAAGTTTCAGACCAACCAGATCAACTAACAAGAAAAGTATATAAGGAATGAGTTCTCCACAAGATATTTCAGGCATCATATGTTGGCCTTGTTTCCATCTAAATTATTTTCATTCCTTGGAAAAGAAACATGAAGTTAAAGACACAAAACTATTGACAATAGAAATTAGGATTCCATTGCTAGTATAAGAAAGTTACTAAAATATTCACCATTGGATAATTGTGCTCTTGGAGAGAATAATGTAGCTAAATTCTTGTAACAGCTGTGTTTCGGGCTTCTTGGGAATCCATCGTGCGAATGGATGCACCGTGTTCACAATTTAAAGGCCTTGGGAATTTTCCCGAAAATTTTTTATAATTTCCTTTTGATTCGAGAATTTTTACGGAAGTCATTTTGGACTCTCAAAAATGTATTAAATCAAGTTTAGGGCCCAAAAATGCTTAATTCTAGTTTTGGGAAGTTTTTCTGAATTTTTAGTAATTTTTGTAAATTTTTAAATTTTATTGTATTTTATTTTATTTTGTATTATTTTATTAAATTCCAAACTGACCAGCAAACCAGTCGGTCCAACCACGCGAGACGGACGGTTCAACCGGATCCAACCGGTCTTCCTCCCTCACGAACCGCCAGCACACGCCGTGCACGCGCGCGAGCCTGCCTCTCTCTTTCTCTCTCTTCTCTGCGACATTCTACCAAGCAGTTAGCATGCACTGTTCAATTAAGGCAACCGTTGCCTCAACGGTCACCTCGCCGCTGCCATCAACCACCGCTTGTCCTTAAGGGATGGCTGAAGTGGTTCGCGGCCAATGGGGAGCTGCTGCGTGGTGCCGGTGAGCCAAAAACCCACTCGAACTTCACCTACTCTCTGCCTCACTACCCGAGCCCCCTCCCTACTTTCGAGCCTCGCCATTTCCAGCTCAAACCTCTTACCCTCTCGCTCTTGGTGTCGTTGTGAAGCCTGCAACTCCTTCTCTCAGACGCCACCAACCGCCACCCTCGGTTTCGCCTAGCAGCCGCCGCCAGCCCCCAAAAGAAGGCCCCACAGTTCGGGTTTTCTGGGTTTTCCAGAAAAACCTACAACATTCAACCGATAAGTTCTCACAATCCCGAGCACTAGAGCTCAAACCGATGCTTCCAATAGATTCCTAGGGGCCTCTAAACCTTAGATTTAAGTCTTGTTTGGTTCGATTTGACCTAGAATCGCGTGGGTTTGGCTTGCGTTGAGACGGCCTCAAACCCGAGCTCGTCGCCGCCGTCATTCTAACCATTGCAGCCCCTCACTGTTGGTACCGTTAGACTCACAATCGCCTCGTGAGTAAGTTTAATTGCTCACTTCGATCAATTTGGTCTAAAATCCACGGATTGAAGCTCGAAAACCCTAACCCCCTAGCTTCGAGCCGTCGACTTCACGGCCAGATTCCTCATAACTCTGACCACCTCAGTCCTCACCACCATTGCCATTCGACTCGCCATCAAGCCAGCTTTCATTTTCGACTGGCCTTGAGCTTCGGTTTGGCCGGAGGACGGAGAATTGCGGAAAAACCTGAGAGCTCTCAGTGACCCAACTCGCGACCCGTTTGCCTAAACCAGGTCTACTCGAGTCTCGCCGAAAGAGCCAGCCGTCACCGACCTCGTCACCATCACTATCGTTGTCACCGGAGCAGCGACTTGCCGAAAAATTTTCCGTCGACACCGTTTTGCCGCGCTCGTCATGGTGAGAGGACTCTAACACTTAATTAGGTGCTTTTACTGCCTTAGTAGAAATTAGGTGAAAATTAGTTGATTTGTTTGGAATTAGGTGGAAAATTAGTCAATTGATTAGGAAATCGACAATTGAGTGGTGGATTCGGAAATCCGGACCGGTCATGTAAGTGAAGCGTGACTTACTTTGGCCAACGCTAAGGTGATTTTTTATTGGCTTGAGTGGTCGACCTTCGGGAGATGATCTAGAGGATCGACGAGAGATTGATAAGGGTGTTAGGCTGATGCATTCAATCATGAGTTTACTACCTAATTCTGCATTTCAATTACTTAATTCTACATTTCTATTGTTTAATTACGTAACTCATTAATATGCCTAGCTGGTTTTCAACTGTGGATTTAGATAGAAGTCTTACTTAGCTCAATAGTCGGATTAGGGCTTTGTGTTAAGTCCCGATAGTGGTACTTTCACTTCCTAGTCTAGTTCATAAGGTGATTGAAACCTGAGTAGAAGCTAGTTTTCAAGTGTTTAGCTAGGAAATGAGAGAGGATTAGAGTTGGCTAGACCTCTAGTAAGAACTTAGTAAGCAATCTGAATCCATTAGGGGTACCTGACCGGTGAGACGCGATTAGGGACCCTAGGGTGGTAGTTGATCCTAGCTTTGGGTTAAGGTACGTTCACTGAGATGCTCAATGACTCACCCTACTACCCCTACCATCCCAGGACTTGGCTATGGACCCGGAGGAGGTGCCATCAGACTTGGAAGACCCCATAGAAGAGGAGGATCTACTGGAGGAGGAATCGCTAGAGGAGGACTTAGAGCCGGAGGCTCCCTTTAACTCGGACGAGGAAGCTAATCCCTGAGCATCCCGTTGATGAAGGGTGTGTCATAGATAGGGAGGTTCGGAAGAGAGGTCTGATCTTAGAGACGCAGGAGCAGACGGAGTGGATCTGGAATTTCGAGATACAGGTTTGGGTAACCCATCAGCATACGGTAGAGTACACGTGTACCTCGGGAGGTGAGATGACTACCACTCTGAGTAGTGTGGTATGTCTTGGGGAGGATAGGAGTCTAGACACGAAGACCTAGATGGAGTAGATGACTTAGAGGATAGGACCGTCTTTGATCTACCACCCTGTTGGGCCAAAGCCGACTACTTAGATCAGCTTCCTACCCCATAGTATAGTATTTCCTTTTCCTTTCCCGCTACTTTTGACTATACAACTCGTGGGATACAACACCCCTAGGCTTATGATTTCTCCCAAGTCAAATTTTGTAGTTGGAGATCATGTTAATCTATTTATGGATGTTGATGTTTCTATAATCTGAAGCTTTGGTATTGTTAGTTAGACTCCTCACTTTATAGTTGTCGTGTTGCGATGTGATACGGAGGAAAGAAAATTGATTTTCTAGGATGTGAGTGGACCCTGAAGTTAAGATCAGGGATTGTTGCGTGCCCAAAGGCGGGGCGTGACAATTCTTCCATATGTCAATCACCCAATGATGAATATATAACTCATTTTTTGGACTAGCAATCGACCTAACAAAGATCCGTGAACAAATCAATGATCCGTGGACTAGCATTATACCCAATGATCCGCACATTGCAAAAGAAGCTGAGTAAGTGCTACCATTAGAGATTCACAAAAGTTCCAAACAAATCAGTTGAGCTTTTTTTCAATGATAGTTCACAATTATTTGTATTGGCGGTAAATTCTTGAACTCAAGAAAAATATAGGAAATTTATATTAGAGCCCATCTCTAGGGCATAAGGAGTACTTTCGATTAACTAATAACAAGCCGCAAAGTGAAAGGCCAAACATGGTGACAATTAACAAAGTTGCTTCCATTCAGAAGATGACAAAAATCAACCATAAAAGTGTAATGCTTGAAGTGACCAGTTTGAACTACTAATCAATTGTAGACAAAAAAAAAATAGTTCTAGTCTCAATCTGCAGTAAGATGTTTCTCACACTGATAAATGGATGCATCCCCGTACCACACAAAGATGGCTAGTCAGGCAGCCAACATCATTGTAGCATGATGAATCATGCCCATTTTTCCCCGTTGCATAAGCACACAAAAATAGCTAGAGGAAAAAGAAGAAGATAAAAAGAAAAATGAGGTAGTGGCATGAGTGAAGACCAAGTCGAAACTGAGGTCAACACTTACACTCTGCTTCGACCAAATGACGCCCTCAGTTGTGTCTAAATTCGCAGAGGAAGGCTACACGAGCCTAATTGGTGAATGGAAGAGGGAGAATTCAATATGTATTATTGATCGCATGGGAGAGAAGGAGGAAGGAAGGCAAAGGAGAGTCTGAGGGTGAGAGACACGAAGGACATATATGTGAAAAAGGGGTAAAAATATGGGTCACTTAAAGTGACCCATATTTTAACCCCTTTTTGGGCTTTAACTTTCCTCAACCCATTTGAGCCCATTTTCTCAACAACAAAAAAAACAAGTTACCCACTTAACTATGGGTATATAGAAACTGGTTAAAAAAATTGAGTATATGACCCATTTTGTCGGCCTTACCTTCATGTAAAGTCACCACTATCTAAGTAACCTAATCCAAAAAGTGATTAACAATACATCAAAGCATCCAAACAGTGTGTTGTCAAAAACAAAAGTGTCCACTCTATCATTTCTTATCCTGTCTTGGCCTATCTTAAGGACCTGATCATATGTACCTATCACACTCATTACCTCTATTACTTCTTAGCTCTACATCCATCACAGGTGGTTGTAATAGTCGTATTTCGGCCTTTTCCAGGGTTTACTATGTAAATAGTTATATTTGGATTGTGGCCTAACAGCCTTGGAAATTTTCTCGGTTTAAATCGTAATCTTCATATGGACGTTTGAATTTTCAAAATTTAGTTTTGGATTCCCGAAATTTAATTTAATTGTGTTTGGTCCCAAAAATCTTAAGTTTTATTTTTGGAAGGCTTTTATGAATTTATGGGATTTTTGTCTATTTTTATTTTTATTTTATTATTTTCTTCGGGTTTGACTCCCAATCAAGCTCGGACTGGTTCGACTGTGAGTCAGACCGGTCTGAACACGTCTAGGCTAATCCAACCCACTCAACCAATCTTCCCCCTTAGACATCCCTCTCTCTCTTTCTCTTTCTCAAATATCCATAGGCATCCCATCGAAGGACGTCATAGCCATTGGCTGGCCACCACTTGTCACCGACAAGCTCTTTTTCCTCCATACCCACGGACATCCCCCATTTTTGGACCGTGCGAACACTCCATTTCGACTATGATTTCTCCCAGCTCCGGCCATCATTGGACACGTCATTAGCCTCATTGTCTTCTTTGTAACTCCCTCTCTCCACCCTCAACCAATTGTTACCTCAGTCTCCGCCGTTGTTGTCACTAGTTACCGCCCGAAGTAGCCTCCACGGCTCGGGCATACTCTGTTTTTTCAACAAGTTCTCTCACCAAAGTTCAACCAATCCTTCAATCCACGAGCCAGACTGTTGGTTCCAATAGGTTCCTAGATGTTCATTTAGCTTCTTTTTGGCCTTGGTTGCAATTGATTTGATTTGACCTAGATTTGATGATTTCTCATGAAGCCCTCGGTTGCCTAGAAAAATCATCATCGAAGATTTGCTCGACCAGCATGCCGCATCTGGCAATCCTTAGCCCATGCCACCACCACCAATCAACTCCTTGGCGTCCCAATAGCAAAGTTCAGCCCTTGGTTGCGATTGATTTGGTCTAGTTTGGGCAAATCAAGCTTCCACTCAATTTTGCCCTAATCGAGTCTGGCTTGACCCAAAAAGATTCCAAGCGCTGTTCAGCTGTCCTTAGCCATTCTCAGCCGCAGTCTAAGGGTTCTCTGAGCACCCATCTCCACCCCGAGTCATCCTTAACCACTGACGAACCCTAGGTCGCCATCTAGTCACCAAAACCGGCTCGACCAAAGCCTGAATCAGGTGTAGGACCCAAGCCAAAGCCGTTTTGCTCGCCATCAGCTCCCATCGTCTCACCCACAACCTCGATTAACCTCTAACGGCCAAGGCCCACCCCCGAGAACCTTGCCGGAGACTTACCAAAGTTGTCACCAAAACCCCCTAGGCTTGGGCCATCCATCTGTAATGTTAGGCCAAGGTTTGGCAAGTCACATCAAGCTTAGGTGCGATCCGTAGTGAGAAAAATCGCATCATCGTAGGTTGCCACTAGTCACCGATTTACGACGAATTGAGGTAAGTGGACTTCATATTCCTTACTTAAGCCTGTATATCGCTTTGGTAGAATTTATTAGAATCGATTGAGTGATTTAATTGCTTGATTTGACAATTAGGGCTAATTAAAGTTAAATCCAGTATTATTGTTTTTATTGATTAATTGGGCCGATTAGGTGGCTAGAAGGCCTTAATCAGTTTAGAGTTTGATAAAACCATATGAAGTGTCGACTGGATTGTAATGAGCTGATTTGACTATTTTAATTGACTGGTGTGGTCATTGAACCCAAATCGCCTTTAAAATCAGCGTTAAGCTAAGGGGACTAGTTAAGGTCTCAGGTTGGTTATGAATAGCCTTAATTGCTTTAATTATATTTTATTTATACTTTAATTAATTGTTTAATTCTTGTGGCTAACTCTAATTGATAGGTTCAAGGGCTTAGGGCCAAGTCTCGGCCGTGAACTGATTGACTCATAGGTAGATCCGGATTGGAGAGATATAGGCATTAGAATTAGCATCTAATTGAGAGAGAAATAAATTTCTTTAGGAAATTAAGGGTGTTGAGACGACCTAGTTTCACGTAAGAGCCAAGTGATACCAAGGTTGGCTAGTGGCATTAGTTGGCACTATGACTGATGATAGGGACCCTAAAGCGATTACATTCCTAGTTCGATTAATCTTTCACTCCGTCGTCATAAACCCTTTTTACTAGACCTGAATATTGGACCTAGAGGAGGAACTGATAGAGGAGGAGGAAGAAATGGAGAAGGAAGTGCTCCCGAGCTCAGATGAGGAAGACCCAAAAAAATGGGTGGTGCCCGACCGGCCAGCAGACAAAGGGTGAATTATAGATAGGTATGTGTTGGAGTCAAGGTATGTGATAGAGAGGCACGAAAGGACTATGTAGGAAAGGAATGAAATTGTTTGGACTTGGTTCCCTATCAATATTGGATTATGTATGCAGGGGTGATTGGAGGACTGTTGACCTATGGAGCATCACGAAGAACCTTGGGGTGGATACAAGCCGTGGCACATTGACCCCGACGAGGTAATTCCCTAAATGGCTGTGTGACTGATCCCTAGATTGACTTGGCCTAGATTGTATCAATAGGACTAGACCTTTTCCTTTAGTGAATAGTAAGATCTCCCCTCCCCTACCACTTTTGATTGTAAATTTTACAAGATTTGGGCACCTCCATCCCAATCAGGGCTAGTTTGTACTTAAACTCCTAATGTACATAGTTGTGTGTATATATATATATATATATATATATATAATATATATAGACGGCAGATGTTTGTATTATGATGTGAAGGGTTGCAATTTACTTATCTTGATATCGTTGCATATGACTCTAATGTAGCCGATTACCAGTATCCTACCTGGGATGTCACGAAACTTGGCTAGATTGAGAAAAAGATAATAAGGACTATCGTACACTTGGGAGTTAGGCATGACAGCCCCGGTTGATTTGGTATTAGAGCAAGGTTAGGACCTAGGAAAGACTAATATCTTGGAGTAATAAGGAAGGATTACATTATTAAGATTAGTAGGATAAGATTTAGTGGTTAAAATTTGGTCATTACTAGTAATATTTATGGTTGATTGACTTGATGTAGTGGCTTGTTGTGTATCGCTTGCCTTATTAAGAATATTGTGTATCACATGCTGGTTGTGGCTTATTGTGTATCACTCGCCCTTGATAGCTTGTTGCGTATCGCTTGCTATTTGTCTATTTGGCTTGCTACGTATCACTTGCTATTAATAGCTTGTTGTGTATCGCATGCTATTGTATTTAAAGCTTGTTGAATATTGCCTACTTTCCCTATTGAGTATGATTTGTTGTGGTTCCACATGTCTGATAGAATTATGAAAATATTGGAACCAGGTTTGTTGGCTTTTGAGAATGACAGAAATCGAAGACCTCCAAGGAGGAGATCGACCATTAGACGCTTCGAAGTTAGGGAGGAAACTCGAAGGGACCCAAGGATCGAGTGGATCCTTAAGTCTCTTGAGGATCTTCGAAGCGTGGTCGCTCATCAGGCACAGAACCAAGAGGCCGCCATTGTGGCCGTTGTTACTACTGCGGCAAATGCCGTCGTCAATGTGGTAATCAATGTCGTTGCCACTCAAGGGTCAGTTGAGAGAGCCACGGATGATGACATAGAGGCCCCTACCCCTGATCCTATCCCAACCACAGAAGGGGGGAATGAAGAAAGGAAAGTTCAGAAACAAGTGGAGCAATTTCTTAAACTGAAACCTTAATAGTTCTTCGGGAAAGGAGATCCAAAGGCCGCTTTTCGTGGCTCCGAGGAATTGATAAGGTCTTCTCAGTGATGAGATGTACTGATGAGGATAAGGTGGCACTGGCTGTATACCAATTGAAGGGTAACGCTAGTTATTGGTGGGAGGCCACCAAAGGAACAATTTTTACCAGAGGAAACGGCACCAACTTGGGGTGCTTTCGTTAATGCCTTCAATGAGAAATACTTCTCGAACACCCCTAAGGAACAGAAGATGATTGAATTTCTAAGGTTTCACTATAATCATCTATCGATCGGGAGTATGAGGTGAAGTTCGCGGAAAGCTGGTTGAAGATACAGTTGATCGAGCTGCTAGGTTTCGGGATAGATTGAAGCCCAAGATTAATAGTTAACTGGCACCCCTAGAGTTGCACAATTATAGTGAGGTGTTGAGTTAAGCACTAATGGTCAAGAGAGACATGGCAGAGAGGTTAGTTGCATCTGGATTGCGGTTCTTTCCAATTAGGGACAATCATAGGCAGGGGAAAAGACCTATGTCGGAAAACAGGAACCCCTTCCCTCCTATTAGAAGCGGCGGAGTCAGGAAGCTGCCATTCTGTCAGGATGAAAAATGTAGACACTATGGTAAATTCCATAGGAGCGAGGCTTGCCCTATGAGAACTAGAGCTTGCTTTGGATATGGCCAGCAAATCCACTTACTAAGGACTATTTGCGACGTCCAACTTGGACACCGCTACCGCGTATTGTACAGCCAACAAGGAATGTACCCCCAACATATTGTGGACCGACCTTCGGCTCAAGGAAGGGTATTTGCTATGACCCGAGATAAGGCTCAAAACTTGGGAGTAGTCATCACATGTACCATTTCATTACATCAACATTCAGCTTACGCTTTATTTGATACTAGGGCTACACATTTCCTTATTACAAAAAGATTTGTTGAGTTGGTTGGGCTGGCTATAGAACTCTTAGAAGTAGTCCTTAGTGTTTCAATTCCCTTGCATATTAGCATGTTGTCGATTGATGGGTGTAAGGGGTATGAGATAGAGATTAATGGAGCGAAAGGATTAATTGATCTAGCTATACTTGCCATGTATGATTTCGATGTGATCATTGGAATGGATTGACTGAGAAAGTAGAGGGCCACAGTTGACTATTTCAAGAAAGTGATATAGTTTCAACCCCTAGAAGGTCCGAGTTATGAGTTTGTTGGGAATCAATGAGTACCCTCAACATTACTTATCTCATCTTTGGAAGTACTACATCTGTTAAAATATGGTTGCCAAAGTTTTTTGGCTAATGTGTTGGATGTGTTGATAAAAAGACTGACATTAGAGGTGATCGTGGTAGTGCGAGAATTCTCGGATGTACTTTCGAAGGAGTTGCCAGGGGTACCTCCGGAATGGGAAATTGAGCTTGTGATTGAACTAATTCCCGATATGGACCTGATCTCCAAACCACCATATCAAATGTCACTATCAAGAAAAAGGATGGGTCTTTACGGTTGTGCATTGACTATCGCCAGTTGAATCGAGTGACAATCAAGAATAAGTACCATCTACCTAGGATCGATGACCTATTTGATTAACTGCAAGGTGTTTCAGTGTTCTCTAAAATTAATTTGAGAACGAGTTATCATCAACTAAGGATTATGAATGGGAATGTTCCTAAGAGTGCATTTTATACCCGATATGGCCACTATGAGTTCACAGTGATGCTATTCAGGTTGACGAACACTCCAACTGCGTTCATGGATTTAATGAACAAAGGTTTTAAGAAATATTTGGATAAGTTTATCATTGTGTTCATTGATGACATATTAGTATACTCAAAGAGTCCAGATGAGCATGAACAACACCTAAGGTTGGTATTCACAACTCTCCGAGAGCACGAACTTTACACTAAGTTTAGTAAGTACGAGTGTTGGCTTGGTCGTGTGGCTTTTTTGGGTCATGTCATCTGTAACGACCCGCAACCTAGGAATTATAAACAAACATACAATACAGGGATAAAAGAAATGCCTTGAGGTCGAACACAAGAACACACACAAGCCGTCATCGCCTGTAGTACGATTTAACACCATCTTCAGAAATTCATCGAGTTCTTAAATCAGAGTAGCAAAAGCAGTTTGATTAGCTTATGTCTTTTTATTCCCCAACCCGTACAAAAAAAAAACACGTAGAAAGGAGCTGTACACGAAAACATGAAGACATAAAACTCAAGGAGGGCTTTTATTATTCACTGCATAAGAAGGATTTTAAAAGACATTAGAAGTCAATTACAAAATTTCCCTTCTACTACCACACGACATAAAAATAGATTGAAACAACTTAAGCCACTCCAAAATGAGAAATGGGTCTGCAAGTCATCATCCTTTGCAGATGTTGACTAATAAGTGTGAAGAAAGCTTCCAAGAACTAAAACAGAAGTTGACTACGACTCCAGTACTGACGATTCCCTCAAGTTATGGTAGATTCAAGATTTATAGTGATGCGTCTTATCAAGGTCTCGGATGTGTTTTACTGCAATGCAGTCAAGTAGTGGCTTATGCGTCGAGGCAGTTGAGGCCATCATGAGCAAAATTGTCCTACGCATGACTTGGAGTTAGTTACATTCATCTTCACTCTTAAGATTTGGAGGCAATACTTATAGGAGAGAAGTTTACAATATTCACAGACCATCAAAGTCTCAAGTATTTATTCTCTCAAAAGAATTGAATATGATACAGCGGAGGTGGATGGAACTTTTGAAGGATTATGATTGTGATATTCTATACCACCCAGGAAAAGCAAATCGGGTGGCTGACGCCCTCAGTCGTAAGTCCTCGTGAGCCCTAATGATGGTCAAGAATGAAACTTATTGAAAATAGTGAAGGATTCAGATTATAGGTTCGAGGTAGGCCACCTGACATGTTTACTGGCCACCTTGAGAGTGGAACTTCAAATCTATCTAGGCTGAGGTCGATCATGAAAAGCCAGATTTCCAAGTTTCGGAAGATGGAGTTCTTAAGTTTCGAGGAAGACTATGCGTACAAGACAATACAATAGTTAGGGAAGAAATTCTTGCTGAAGTACACATAAGTAATTACAGTGTCCATCTAGGGAGTATGAAAATGTACCGAAATCTGAAATCACACTATTGGTGGAGTGGCATGAAGATCGATGTAGTAAAGTTTGTGACCAGATGACTGACATGTCAACAGGTGAAGGCACGATATTGTAAGCCTAAAGGTCTACTGAAACCACTAGAGATTCCAGAGTGGAAGTTGGAGCATATCACGACGGATTTTGTGACCGGATTGCCTAGGAGGCAATAAGGACATGATACGATTTGGGTCATTGTGGATAGACTAAAAAAAATTGGTTTATTTTCTTGTTGTGTGTACGGATCTCCTCATGGACAAGTTAGCTTAACTCTATAAGGGACAGATAGTCAGACTTCATGGAGTACCAGTGACAATTACTTCTAATCGAGATATGAGGTTCACTAGGTCTTTCTAGAAAAGTTTGCAGACCGCATTGGGCACGATGCTGTAGTATATTACAAGGATAGATATGTTACGAGCGTGTATTGTGGGGGGCTACCTTCCCCACCCAAGCACCACCGCCTAAGACCATCTTCAGTCGGGCATTAAATGAATAGGCCCTTTTTCTACGCGATGTTTGAAATTCCTTGAATCTCATTTAAAGCGATTGCTCTTGGTGGGTAAATCAATATTAATTCCTTAGGACCAACTCGTGATCTTTATCAAGTACTCTACAATCATTATCTCCCCTGACCAAATTCTAGCAGCGGAAATATACATGAGACAGAGAATACACAATCACACGAATATGAGAAACATCGACTTTTATATACATCGACACGAGGCCGATCTAGCAAAGTTTGGTGACCAACTATACACACACAACTTTGCTCACCATAAACTCGGCAACATATCAAAAAGAGTCACGTGTCAGTTGTAGTCGATGTCTAGCCAAAAAGTGTAATAAAAAAGCCTGGTAGCCTATCACTCCCTACTGTGACACTCCTGTTGAGCCATGTCCTAGACTGTCAAAAGTGTCTGCTAGAGGTAGAGGGCCCACCCAACGCTCCCCGATCCACACATAGACAGCAAAGAATCGATACGTCAGTGTCTCGGAGCCTCGACCCCTACAGATCTTTACCCCAGTCTCTACTAACAGGAATTGCACATCAGAGCGATCGGACCAAAAAAACTTATTGTAACGGTGATATATATCATCTATGATGCCATATCGTAACGATGGATCTGCTGGAGAGCTTATCATATCAACTATCTGAAAACAAAGCCCAATAAAAGGGGTAAGCGTGCGCTTAGCAAGTAAGGGACCGATCACTCAAATGAGCCTTCTAATATGCACTCACCAAGATCACACACATGCATGAACTATGTAGGCAATTCAGTCTAGTTCTAATAATGCATATCAAATGCACACCAGACAATGCCAAAACACCCGCATGCAAATGCCGACACTCATAAGCCATGAACACCCTCAATACCAAAGTGCACAAAACAAGTGTTTCAATGCATATGCAATGCAAGTTCATGCATAATCTTCGAGCACATGGCCAAGATACCCATCCCCATACATAGGAGTTCTCAATTCCTCTTTTTGTGCATAGATCGTCGCTGCTATCACTTGACTCACGTGGGCCACCGGACACCCTCAGGCATCTAGGCATCTCCCCTTCGGAGGCTTTGCACCATCGGGAGTATAGCTATCCAGCCATTCCCCCCTACTACTGGAATCTAACCATATTCACAGATGCGGCGACCTCAGCCTCTACCTCAACTATCGTGACCTTCCATTCATCCAAGGCATCCCTACTACTCAGGGGCTTCGCAACTTACTTTGTGCGATCATTTCCTCCCTCCAACACACGCATGCAATGCACAATCGAAATGCAGTAACTCAATTATTCAGTATGCATGCCCAAGACAAATTAGTGTTTGAAGGAAGGACAACCAAGACCAATAATGAATCTCAACTTTCTACTAGGTGCAAGAATACCATAGAAATCAATTTTAACCAATCAACCAACTTACTCTCAAAACCAAAGATAAAGTCCTACAAAAATTCAAAGTAGTATACCACATCTTAGATAAGACACAAACAAGTACTTTTCATGAAGAAGTCCACGTTAAAATTGTTGAGCATCACAGCTTATAAAATCATCAAAATTCAGGTAAATTAGAAACCCATATCCAGAATCGAAGGTCATGCTAGGGTTAGCGAAAAGCTAAGCATTCATCATCGAATTGGACTGAAATTTTATCATGTTTTAGCCATAGAGATGAGCTAAAACTTTCATGAGAATACCAATTCAAATCGTGGAGCAACAAGCTCAAAACCAGCAATGAACACACAAAGGTCAGAAAACAGTTTTTGAAAACCCATTGTGAGCGTACTGGATAATGGACGAACCAAAGGTTTTTAGTACTTATAAAATTCCCAATTATATATTTGTGATAGATAATCAAGTCAAGACAGCCTAGGCTAATTCGGCCTCTCACGTTCCAGAGAAAATCACCAAGCCGAGTGGGTTTCCAGACCGACTCGACTCAACGATGGGTACTTCTTCCTAGGTTCTTCCTCATAAGCTCTACCGGTCCAAATCTAGTCTAAATGACACGAAATAAGCAAGATAGACAAGATAATCTAGCCATGCATAGTCCTAATTCAAGGCACACAGCAAATGCAATCATGAAACTTGCCTCTCACACAAAATTGGTCGACAAGAGCGCGGGTGACTTTCGGCGATCGTGCAGCTTCACGGATGTTGGTTGAGCTCCGACTGCTCTCTCTCTTAGTTGAACTTCTCGAATGAAAGAAGAATTAAGAAGAAGAAGATGATGGACGGACAAAACAAGGAAAAGATGAAGATGGTGGCCGTTCGTAAGAAAAAAGAAGAGAATGGGTGGTCTCTCTCTCTTTCTCTCTTATACTCCTCCTTCCTTGCATGAAGCTTGCCATTTGTCCATTCTAAACTCTCATGTGGCATGTAAAGAGAAAAAAAAAATTTCTTTCATGCACTGAAACACTTGTCAAGAGACTCAAGCCACTTGTTCCTTCTTCCTATTACAAGCGGCGCCTAAGGGGATGAAGGAACCTTGCTCTTCAAGCTTGGTCAGCTCTCCTTTCTTTTTCTCTATTTCCACCGCCTCTCTCAAAGGCGTAACCGACTTAAGGCTTGTAATTTTGTAGTCTTCAATTGAACCTTGACAAAGTGGCCGAGCTAACCGAATTGTTAGTTGAATTTGGCCTTTAATAAATGGTAATTCCATGTTGCTATCACAATTCATTTAGAGAACAATTTAATCGATCGAAGTTTCTCCAAGAATGTTCATTTCGCAACTTCTGTTTGCAAAATCTTGGACATGTCGTTACTGAATGCGATCTAATGCCCAATAATAAAAGAATTCCATAATCTCTATTGACATATGACTTAATCCTCAAAGTGTCCTTGTCGAAAATTTCAGTCTACCACTTGTATTTTAGATTTCAAGGGTAGTAGGGAGGACCAGCTGCATCTGGTTGAGTTCGCCTACAATAATAGCTATCAATAGAGTATCACGATGGCTTCTTTCAAGGCATTGTATGGCCATACCTGTAAAACTCCACTCTGCTGGGAAGTGAGAGAATGAAAATTTCTATGGCCTTAGTTAGTACAACAATCTCAAGATGTAGTCGAGTTAATCAAAAGTAGACTAAGAATAGCTCAAAGCCGACAGAAGAGCTATGCGAACCAAAGGCGCGGACCACTAGAGTTCCAAGAAGAAGACCACGTCTTCTTAAATGTGTAACCTAAGAGTGGGACATCTCGTTTTGGAAAGAAAGGAAAGATGAGTCTCAGGTACATGGGACCTTTTGAGATTCTAGAAAAGATATGGGTCGCAGCTTATCATATGGCACTGACACCGAATCTAGCTTAGATACATAATGTCTTCCACGTGTCCATGCTGAGGAAGTATGAACCTGATCCTTCGTATGTGTTGAATTTTAGCGAGATCAAGGTCGATGACAGGATCTCATTTACCGATTAGAATCGAGGACCATAAGGACTAGGCACTGAGAAATAAAGTTATCAACTAGGTCAAAGTTATTTGGCAGCATCATGATGTAGAAAGTGCCACATAAGAGAGCAAGGAGGCCATTAGACGTTAATACCCCTATTTGTTGAAGAAACAAGAAGTACAAATTTCGAGGACGAAATTTCTAAAGGGAGAATAATTGTAATAGTCATGTTTCGGCCTTCTCGGGGGTTTCCTATGTAAATATTTATATTTGAATTATGGCTTAAGAGCACCGAGAATTTTTCGAATTTAAATTGTAATTTTCATATGGATGTTAGAATATTTGAAATTTAGTTTTGGATCCCCAAAATTTACGCGTTTGAACCCAAAAATCTTGAGTTTTATTTTTGGGAGGCTTTTTTGAATTTATGGGATTTTTGTCTTATTTTATTACTTTTATTTTATTTATTATTTTTATTTTATTATTTTCTTCAAGTTTGACTACGAGTCAATGCCCAAACCGGTCCAACCGCGAGTCAGACCAGTTCGACCACATTCAAGACTATCTAACCTATGCAATTTGGTTTTCCCTCTCAGCCATCCCTTTCTCTCTCTTAGACATTTCATTGAATGTCTGGCCGGCACATCGAAATGGGGGCCCACTGGTGGCCAGCTGTCGTTAGCCATCGACAAGGCCTGCCAATTGCCACAAGTGTCCCATTGAAGGACTTCACGGTCACTTGCTAGTCGCCACCTGCCGACATTGAGCTCTTTTTCCTCCACGGCCACGAACGTCCCTTGTTTTTGGACCGTGCGAACACCTCCCCTTTCGACAACAATTTCTCCTAGCTCCGACCACCATTGGACTCGCCATTGGCCCCATTGTCTCCCTTGTAACTCTCTCTCTCCACCCCGACCAGCTGTCGCCTCTGTCTCAGCCATCATTGCTACCGAGAGCTACCCAAAGTAGCCTCCACGGCTCGAGCGTACTCTATTTTTCAGCAAGCTCTCTCCCTAGAGTTTAACTAATCCTTCAATTCACGAGCCACGCCGTTGTTTCCAATAGATTCCTAGACATTCCTTTAACTTCATTTTTGGCCTTAGTTGTAATTGATTTGACCTATATTGACGATTTCTTACTCAAAGCCCTCGGTTGCCTAGAAAAACTCTCACCGAAGCTTTGTTCAGCCATCGCACCACTTCTGGCAATCCCCAGCCCATGCTGCCACCACCAACGACTCATTATCATCTCGATAGCAAAGCACAACCTTTGGTTACGATTGATTTGGTCTAGTTTGTGCAAATCGAGCTTCGACCCAATTTTGCCCTAATCGAGTCCAGCTCAAACCAAGACGATCTCAAGCACTGTCTAGCAGTCCTCAACCGTCGTCTAAGGGTTCGTTAGCCACCTAGCTCCACCACAAGTCATCCTTGACCATCGACGAACCCTAGGTTATCGTTCGGCCACCAGAACTAGCTCTGGCCAGCTTGACTAGAGCCTAAACCGGGTCTAGGGCCCTCACCATCAGCTCCCACTGTCTCACCCACAGCCTTGGCCAACCTCGCACGGCTAAGGGCCACCCACGGGAACCTCGCCAAAGCCTCAACAAAGACTCGCTGGAGCTGTCACCAGAACCCCTAGGCTTAGGCCGTCCATCCGTAGTGTTGGGCCAAGGTTTGGCAAGTCACATCAAGCTCGGGCGCAATTCGAAGTGAGAAAAATCACGTCGTCGTTGGCCACCGCAAACCGTCGTCGCTAGTCACCGATTTGTGGGGAATTGAGGTGAGTGGACCTCATACTCCTCACTTAGGCTTGTTTATCGCTTTGGTAGAATTTATTAGAATCAATTGGGTGATTTAATTGCTTGATTTGACAATTAAGGTCAATTAAGGTTAAATCCAGTATTATTGCTTTTTTATTGATTAATTAGGCCGATTAGGCAGCCATAAGGCCCTAATCAGTTTGGAGTTTGATAAAATCCGACAGGGTGTTGACTGGAAGATAATGAGCTGACTTGACTATTTGAATTGACCAGTGTGGTCATTGACCCCGGATCTCCTTTGAAATCGACGTTAAGCCAAGGGGACTAGTTAGGGTCTTAGGTTGGTTATGGACAACCTTAATTGCTTTAATTGTGCTTTATTTATGCTTTAATTAATTGTTTAATTCTTGTGGTTAACTCTAATTGACAAGTTCAAAGGCTTAGGGCCAAGTCTCGGTCGTGGACCAATTGACTCATAGGTAAACCTAGATAGGATAGAAAGGGGCATTAGAATTAGCATTTGATTGAGAGAGAATGAGCCTAAGGTAATTAAATTCCTAGTTCTAGTATAGAAGGTATACTCACTGAGATTAATAGCTTACTCTATCATCATAAATCCTTTTTACAGGACCTGAATATAGACCTAGAGGAGGAATCGATAGAAGAACTGATGGAGGAAGAGGAAGAAATGGAGCAAGACATACTCTCGAGCTCAGATGAAGAAGACCTAGAAGAATGGGCTGTGCCCGACCGGCAAACAGACGGAGGGTGGATTATAGATAGGTATGTGTTGGAGTTAATGTATGTGATGGGTAGGCATGAATGGACTATATTAGAATGGGATGAAACCCTTTGGACTTGGGTTCCCCATCAATATTGGATTAGGTATGTAGGAGTGATTGGAGGACTGTTGACCTATCACATGAGCCGTGACACATTGACCTCGACGAGGGCGATTCCCCAAATGGTAGTGTGTTTGATCCTTAGGTTGACTTGGCATTGGTTGTATCAATGGGACCAAACCTTTTTCTTTAGTGAATAGTAAGGTCTCCCCTCCCACGCCACTTTTGATTGTAAATTTGGTAGGATTTTGGCTCCTCCTTCCCAATGGTGTTTGGTTTGTACTTGAACTCCTGATGTACATAGTTGTCTATATATGAAGATGGCAGATGTTCTATTATGATGTGGGAGGGTTGTAATTTACTTATCTCGCTATCGTTGCATATGACTCTAATGTAGCTGAAGGCGAGCGATCTACTTAGGACGTCGTGAAATTTGGCCAAACGAGAAGAAGGTAACGGGGACTGCCACGCGCTCGGGAGTAAGGCGTGATAATGGTAATGGTCCAACCCATTATGCACCATCTCTAATGTTGCGACCTTTCCAAAGGTACACAACCTAGGGTTTGGCTAATGGATTGTTAAGTCTAACTTAGCTCGAGCTCTCCTAAACTAATATCAATTTGCGACTTCAGTGTCAGTTCTTAACATGCATATTGATTTCAATTGGAGTCGCCACTAATCTATTCACGGTTGGTCGATTAGAAACTCATCTAAAGTACGGGGAGCTGTACTTTACCCCTGCAAACTAGAAATTATGAATTCAGGGAGTTAAGTACCTTTTCTTTTATTTCAAAAAAAAATTTGTAGACAACTTAAATTGATTTTTAACTTTATTCCCTTACATGGATTGTGATAACGCGAGTGCGCATACATTAATGGAAATGCTTAACAAGACAATAAACAAAGATTATCTAAGAAAAGCAAATCAAATGATTTTTTGGGATTTTCACTTTTCGTATGCAAAAGCTATTCTAAAATACAATGCTTATGATGAAAATCTAACCCTAAATGTGACTAATCCAATATGTTTTATGACATGCAACCCTAAATTAAGCTAGTCTACATGGCATGCAATCCAACTAAAGACAAATGACTTTTAGATGACATGCTAATGATATTTTTTGGACATTTTTTGTATTAATGAATGAAAATTCAAAAATAAATAATATAATAAAATATGAATTCTAATCTAACATGACCCTACATATGTATTATTCTAACATGATATGAGATTTTTATGACCTAAACATGCAAATCTTAGATGGCATGGCATGGCATGGACTTTATGCACCTAATCTAAATGTCAAGTAAAACCTAATATGCAAACTATATAAAGTGACTTATGTAATGACATGCATATGAAATATTTTTAGATTTTATTGAACTTGAAATAAAATATGTAACCTAATTTAGGCATGCAATATAATATAATATGCAACCTAATCTAAACATGAAAGGCAATATTACTTAATATGCAACTTAATCTAAATATGGAATGCAATTTTATCTAATATGCAGCTTAATCTAAAATATGGAATGCAATTTTATCTAATATGCAGCTTAATCTAAATATGGAATGCAATTTTCTTTTTGGTATTTTTTATAAGAAAGAAGAACACAACCAAATCAAAAAGAAATCAATAGATCGTATATCGGGCATGAGATCGGATCGGCTGACTTTTCGTGCAATCTCAAGTTGTATCTCGAGCATGAGATTGGACAATCGACCAATGCAAGTTACGAAATAGGAAACGAATCACAATTAATAATGTCTATCACCTAAAACAAGCAAATTAGATAAAGAAAAGCATCAATGAAATAATCAAACCAACATGAGAAAGGATTTTTTTTTATTGCAAAAAAAATATTTTTTACTCTTTTTTTATTTTTTAATAAAATATGATAAATAAATAAATAAAAGAAACAGAATAAAAGAAAATCGAGTCGGGCACCAAACTGAATAGGGTTCGGACCCAACCTGAGAAGGCCCCAAGGGGCCTACAAAAGGCTGAAGAGACTAGACTGGGCTCGCGACGGACCTAGTCTAGTTTCTTCTTCCTTTCACCCTTGGCTTCTCTCAGGCAAGCCCATAGCCCAACTCGTCCACGGCCCAGATCCTCACGCGAGACAACCCAGCCATTTCCCATGCTCGGCCTGGCCCCCTCCCTCGCAGGTCTTCTTCCTTCTGTGGCTGCTTTGTGAACAATCTATTCACAGAAACTCCATGTGTCCATACCTCACTATGGAAGTCGACCTGGTGGCACCGAAGAAGGACATGGGATGCGACCAGCTCACCAACAAACCCCTCGGTGTCGACATGTCAAACAAGTAAAGTGCAGTGGAGGATGTTTATTCGCAAGACAAAAGAAGGTGAAATCCCAGCCTAAAATACATAAAAAAATCCACCAAAACAACAAAAGAGAAAACAAACACTACGGAAGCCTAGAAATCAATCAATCAGACCAAACATCCCATCTCTTTTCGGTTTGAAAAGTGCAGCAAGACTGAGCATAGGGGTGCAAGAGAGACTAGCGAAAAATCAGTGTAAAAATCCTACATGGTTCGGGGGCGGCGGAGAGTAGACACGCTCGAGCGAACTTGAGCCAAGCCCTTGCTCATCCGTGAGGTTCCCCATCCACGATCATGGGCAGATCTCGGTCGCAACTTACCGGTGAAGGAAAGGGCGAATCGGGAGGGAAGTCGTGGACGAGTCGTCGAAGTCGAAAGGCTCGGACAAAGGAGATGTCGCGATCGAGTCTCCAGAATCAAGGGTTTCAAGCCAAGTTTTTTCTCTCCCTCATGTTTTCTTTCCTTCTCTCTCTGTTTTTTTTTTCTCTTCTTTCTTCGACTCAAAAAGTCCTCCGTTCTCCCTATATTCTGCTCTATTTCTTTTCTTTTCCAAAAAGAATCCCCCCTGGTTAAAGCTCTTGGAGGCCTTTTAAGCTTGGGAGAATTTCTGTCAAATCTCTCAAAGGTTTGACCGAAGTTTCTTTCCTCTTATTTTATTTATTTGCCCCTTTTTGTGTATTCTCTTGGGCGCCTTATGCTAGAGATAGTGAAATATTCAGTCAAATCTCTTGAAGATTTGACCAAAGTTTCCTTCTTCTTCTTCTTTTTTCCTTGTTTCTTATTCTAAAACAAATATATTCCGCTCAAATTTGCCTAATATTTCTTTCCTAGCTAAAGTCAAAAATCTACTCACCGCCTATGGTCTTTCCTAAAATGCAAGATGCTCTTACTAACTACATGCAATAGACATATTTTTCAAGAATTAAAATAAATCCCTATTTTTATTTTTTGTGCAATTAACCCTATATGATTTGTCAAAATTTAGGTGTCAGCATCTAATATAGATGGCGAATAAGCTATAATGTCTATGGCTAGATTAGAGTCTAGTGTTGATCGTTAAACACATCTTCACGTGGAGAAATAACTAGCTTGGGAATAGTGGGGAGGTAAAGTTGACAAGTCAAACCAGAACTCCATAGGGACTTTGTACCTAGACAGACGATGCAGTGAGAATGCCATAACTATCTATCTAAAAAACTTTAGCCGCATAAATAATAAGCAAATAACTTAGGTTGCGCATGGTAACGCTCCTGTTTCTACGAATTTCTATTCTTTTGTTCCTCGAAACAAAAAAAGAACAGAAATCCGTTTGGTAATGCCAACTTGTTTTTTTGTTCCCGGGAACAAAAACAAGAAGCAAAAAAATTTTGCTTCTGGCTCCCGGGAACAACTTTGAGAAGCAACATTTTTTTTTCTTTTCTCCTTGTGCCCTAGCCTTTCTGACTTCTCTCTCTCACTTCTCTTACAATCTTCCTGCATCTCTCTTACTTCTCTCACTCGATTGTTCCTCCTCTCTCACAATGTTTCCTTCATCTCTCTCGATCTTTCCTCCCTCTCATTCTCTCACGATCTTTCCTCCATTTTTGGTTGATCTGTGCTGCGAACTTAAGGTCCGTGGCCTAGCTTCGTGTTCTCGTGGCCCTCTCAACGCTGCTCAGCCCTCTCCGCCGCGCCAGCTCCCACGTCTGCACCGAGCACCCACCGACGATCGACCGACCCCTTCTTCGACGTTGACGCGCTGCTCTATGACGGTAATCTCTCTCTCGCTCGCTCGCTCGACCACGTTCAATTTGTCTCGCCAACAAAAACGAGAACCAGCATTTTTTCCTCTTTCTCCTTGTGCCCTAGCAACTGTTCCTTTCTTACTTCTCTCATGATCTTTCCTCCCTCTCTCACAATCGGTCTCATACTTTCTCTGATGTCCTATTTTTTGGTTGATTTATGCTGCGAACTTCAGGCCCGTGACATCGCTTCGTGTTCTCGTGGCCCTCTCGATGTTGCTCAGCCCTTCTCTCTACCGCGCCAGTTCCCGCGTCTGCACCGAGCACCCACCGACAACTGACCGGCCCCTTCTTCGACGTCGACGCACGGCTCCGTGACGGTAATCTCTCTCTCGCTCGCTCGCTCGACCACATTCGATTTGTCTGTATTTGCGATTTTCAGATTTGTTGTCGTTGCTCCTCTGCTTGTGGTCTTGGTTTTAGTTTGTGAGAGAGAGAGAGAGAGAGAGAGAGAGAGAGAGAGAGAGAGAGAGAGATTGTTTTGAATCTTGGCAAGATGCACCTAGAATTAATCAACTGCTCAGGGAAGTAGGCAAATTGTATAATTCAGTTAGAAAGATGAAAAATGTGGATATCGGAACATTGTTTGGAAGTTTTTCATTTTATGTTTTGTCAGATTTGATCTTCTAAAGAGGCTGCTGCATAATATGCCTGTTGGTTGTTATTGTGAATGGAAAGGAGCGATTCTGTTCTTATGCAGCCTCATACTAATCTTCTTTAACTCGTCAGCAGCTTGAAAAAATGAAGACACGTGAGCCTTTGTCTCTTAGTGCCAAATAATATGAATTTATGGATCTTGCT
Organism: Melaleuca alternifolia; assembly: GCA_019926035.1. Classification (NCBI taxonomy): domain Eukaryota; kingdom Viridiplantae; phylum Streptophyta; class Magnoliopsida; order Myrtales; family Myrtaceae; genus Melaleuca; species Melaleuca alternifolia. The sequence goes on from JAGKPW010002340.1 coordinate 977,297, forward strand.
TTTAATAGCTTCCGGTTGCATAGATGGCACCCTTAAATCTTCTATAGGTTTTTAAAATCATGAATTATAGTCTTACTTATCTTAGCTTAACCATAATCATTGTACGTTGTGAGGAATGAGTTTGTACCTATTAGATATGGTTTCATTCCATTCCAGGATGCTCAAGCTGCTATCTGAGACCTCTCTTTTAAGAACTATTGACAGTGCATTTCTTGGTGAATGACCTGTTACATTTATTTCTTCTTGTGATTGTCTATTTAATCCAATATGGTCTCTCAGGCAGTGTTGTCCAATTCTTCGGGTTTCCTGTTCTTTTTTCATTTCATACTTAGTTTGACTTTTCTATCAATGCAGCATATTTGGACTATTATCCTAAGATAATAGCTTTCTTTTTTCTCACTTAATGATTGCTTTACATCTAAATTCTTGATTACACTTGACATACTTTTAGATGCTTGATTAATTGTAATTTCAAATCCTTTGTCAATACTTAAACTATTGTAAACTTGGCATGAGGAATATTACATGGGAGAGATTTGTCTTGTGTAATCCAGTATTTGATAGCTTTCACCAGCGTTGTGTGAGTATACATTCCCACATTTTTGAACTCACATGATGCTCAACTAGTGAAGGTTACATGGCATCCCAAAAAGAGGCATTCACCGCAAAGTGGACTGAGCCTTTAACCAACTTGTATGTCAGTTTGTTGGTAAAAGAGGTCAAAAAGGGTAATCGCACCTCTTCTACTTTCAACAAATCGGGGTGGAATAACATACGGACAGAATTCAATAAATGAGCAGAACTTCAATATACTCAAGTGCAGCTAAAGAACAAGGTGAACAAATTGAAAAAACAGTATGCCAGTTTCAAGAAGCTTCTTTCACAATCCGGATTTGGCTGGGATAATGTGAACAAAACTGTTGTTGTTGATGATCAAGCATATGGGAACATCACATCAAGGTATGATTTAACTTTTGGTAATTTTGAGATCACCATAGCTGTATATGGCAAGATGTTTAATTGTATTGCTGATACATGTCATTGTAAAATTTGCAGGATAATATTGAGTGGGAAAAATTCAAGAAGAATGGGTTTTCTCAATATCTCGACTTGTGTATTGTATTTGGTGATACATATGCCACTGGGGAGCAAGCAGTAGGAAATGCTGAAGATTTGTGCTTGTCGAACGAACTTGGCATTGGTGGTGATGATGATGTAGACGATGGACGAGAGGAATTCAATGAACATCATATTGACGAGGGAGTTTTTGTGTCTGACAACACTCCTACTCCAATTCATGACAAACATAAGATGGATAAAACTCCAAATAGTAAGAGGAGAAGGAGGAGTCACTCATTTGGTATTGCTAGCTCCTGCATAGCCATACAAGAGATGATCAAAACTAGAGCTAGTCAATCTGTGAGTAGTTCTGTCAACTCACAATTGACATCACCACCTGAAGACCCATTCTCTGCATCTACTGTAATTGATATCCTAGTTGCCATGCCTATGCTGGAGCAGGATCTTTACAATAAAGCCTGCAAAGCCAGTTCTGATGCTGTGTGGAGGGAGTTTTTTTTATCAAATCCCCAGCTGAAAGGAGATATGGACTTCTCCAAAGTCTTTAGGAGATGTTAGGAAATATATCATGGATTGCGTGGAGTTTGATTAGACTATGTTTGTTATGTTGTTTGGTTGTTATTTTGTTGTTCAAGATACTGATGTTGAGACTTTTGCATTTGTGTGGTGGTTTGGATATGATGGATTGTGTTGAATTTTTTTCAGGAGCTTACTTTCACTCTATTGCTTATGTTATTGGTTTCTAATTCTTTTGACATATATCTTTATTGATATTATTGTATTTGTGTGATGGCATAGGTACTATGGAAGATGCTTCAAGTAGTGTGTCTAATTGAGAGGTACCAACATTTGAATGGTAGTTGGATGAGTTTGATGTTGATATGATAATATCATGGTTATGTATTGTTGGTATGGACATGTCTATCCATACGATAGAACCTATTAGGGACAGTAAATTATCAGGAGCCGAATGGATAAGGGAAATTGTTTATGGACATGCAGATAGGGTATAGAAGCGATCAGGTTAGAGAGACATGTTTTTCTTAACCTATGTGGTCTAATGAAGGCAAGAGGCTAGCTGAAAGATAGTCGATATGTAAGGGTAGATGAACAAGTGGGGATTTTCTTATTCATGGTTGGTCACAAAATCTCCAATAGAGATTTATGTGAGAGATTTCAACGTTCTGGAGAAACAATCAGTAAGTACTTTATTATAGTACTAAAAGCATTTCTCAAATTATCAAAAGAGATTATCAGGCCGCCGTCCTTTGATATTGTCCAAGAGGAGATTCTTATCGATCCTAACCATAGACGTTACTTCAAGGTATTATTTTTATATCAATTTAGTTGATAATATTGTAAATTTTTTTTGTAAAGACATAACTGATAATATTGTCTAACGCTATACTTTCATAAAATAATAGGATTGCATTGGTGCTATTGATGGCACCCACATTAGTGCATCCGTTCCTATATCGAAGCAAATCCCATATAGAGGGAGGAAGGGGACTACCACTCAAAATGTGATATGTGCTTGTTCATTTAATATGAAATTCACTTTTGTATATGTTGGGTGGGAAGGATCCGCCAATGATTATCGGATTCTCTCGGCAGCACTCGAGACTCCTCGATTGCAATTTCCCCAACCACCACAAGGTATTTGTTTTGTCTATATTAAGTGATTTTATTTATGAGTGCATAGCTATTGCATATTATAACAATCGTATATATTCTTGTAGGCAAATATTATGTAGTTGATTCTGGTTATGCATCACTTCCAGGATTTTTAACTCCATTTAAAGGTGAAAGATATCATTTGAGTGAATATAGGGGTAGAGGGAGACGGCCCACAACAGTAAAAGAATTATTCAACCATAAGCATTCTTCATTGAGAAATGTCATAGAGAGGTCATTTAGGGCATTAAAAAATCGTTTCCCCATTTTGAGACACATGCATCCATTTTCAATTCGAAAGCAAGCATTTATTGTAATCGCATGTTGTACTCTCCATAATTATATTCGCAACCAAGACAAGATAGACAAGAACTTTGCCATGTATGGAGATCCGGAATATATCCATTTGGGCCTACAAAAGACGAGGTTGTAGATGATACAACACATGATGCGGCGGCTCAGATAAACATGATCAAGAAAAATATTGCTAATATGATGGCAAGGGATCACAACGTGCAAGAGATTCCATGACTTACTTTTTACTTGTGTGATGTGTAGATTCCATGGCCTCGTCATTTTTTGACTTTTGTGATGTGTGGAATCTATGGTGTGTAGATTCCATGGCCTCTTGATCCGTGATGTGTAGATTCCATGGCCTCGTCATTTTTTTATTTTTGTGATGTGTAGATTCCATGACTTCTTATTTTTGACTTTTGTAATGTGTTTGTAAACTTTTGCTTCACATGGATATACTATTTGGGATTTCTTTACCATTCAGTCCAGAGCGTTTCTTTCATCGGTCCATGTTAGAAGACCCATGGAAGGATTCAAAACTTGTTATATGGAGGGGCATTGATTCTCCTTTAATAGCTCATCAGTCCATGTAGGACGCCACTAAAGGCATTTGGAAGAAGTAGTTGGAAATTTCCAACCCCAACCCGACATGCACTAGAATTACATTTTTTTAAAGAGTAAAAACTTAATCCCAATGAAATCATTACAAAATAATTTGGCTGACTATAGCTTTTTTTTTTTTTTGCAATATTTACTATACCAAATATTACAATTCGTGAGTAAAGATCCTCACACACATATAAGATAATAGCTCACGTTCCAAATCATAACCATGTTGCGGGTTCATCTTTGACTAGAAATCTTACGCCTAAGCAAATGTGTTACTAATAGAATAATATTTAGATCTTGTCAATTTTATATAATCTCTATTCTATTTCTTTTTCTTATTTTTTATTTTTTAAAAATTTAAAATTTGGAATATAAATTTTTAGGCTCGTACCAAACGTGTTTATGTTCTTTTTATGTTCTAGAAATAAAAGATTTGTGCAGTTACCAAACACGTTCTTTTGCTCAGAAATTGTTCCCGAGAATAGAAATAGAAAAGAACTATTTCTGAAAAAGAATAGTTCCCTGGAATAGAAATGTTGCCATGCGCAGCCTTAGTAAGCAGTGCATCCAACTACATCCAACTACGTAATTCAATCAATCACGTAGTTCATGCAATATCAAGATAACACACATATGCATGGTTCACTTAGTCATCACAAAACGTCCACACTCGTAAGTTCGTACAATCATGCACATGTGGACATAGCACCATTCTCGATTGTTTAGCATTAGACTCTTCGATCCATCACAAGAAGGCTTTCGGATCTTCTAACCAAGCATCTTCACTTCGAAGGCATCTGAGATTTGTCTCAAGCGTCTCATCCCAAGGCATCACACTCACTCTCTCATAGAGCCCGAACCATCATTCATTCAAGGCAACCCTACTCCAATAGAGCCACATTGTTTGATGTATGACTTGGGGGTATGACTTAACCTGTCATGAGGGAGCTTCAAGATCTTTTATCCATGCATTTTCACTCCAAAGGTATCCAGGGTTACAACTCAGACAACTTGTCTAGAATAGCATTGGTGACCACCTTAGATACCAACCCACTATCATCCGAGGCATCCTTACTCTGAGAGGAACAACATTCTACAAGCATCTCATACAAATAATGTAGTGAAGTCAAGCATCCCAGCCTTACTATGCACATTTTATACCATGCATGATTTGGCTAAATGTAAGACTATGCAATTCCTACTATTTACAAATCTAGTACAGATTCTCATTTAAACCATATATGCCTCATACCATGTATGATCCAACCAAAAATATGTAACCATGCAAATCCTAGATTTTTTTTTTCAAAATTTAATCAGTCCTAAGATGCATGAACTCAACCAAGATTTCCATATAAAACCTCACATGATATCTATGAATCGTCTCTTGTAAACAAGCCAAAAATCTAAGACGAAATCCTAGAATGAACTAGGAATTCCTAAACTACAGAGCTAGAGCACCACTTGCCTCAATCATAATATTTTGGATTAAGGCGATGGCGGTTCTTTCTAGACAACAGAAGTGGCAATTCACGACTGAAGACTAGAGAAGGTTAAGTGAAGATTGGAGGGTAATCTAAAGGAATGAAAAGTGAAGGAGGGCCAAATTTTAAAGTCGCGCCTCCCCTCACAACGCACCACTCAGCTGCTCGGCCACGCCAATTGACGTGGACGTTGGTTGAGTGGTGCCAAGATGTTGGACGGTGGCTGCAGGGTCATCACATGGCAGATAGACAAAGACACTTGGCATGTAGCTTAGATGGGTGGCAGATAGGCGAAGACAAGTGGCTGAAGGAGGGTGACAATTGGCAGAGTTGCTGGCCACTTGGCAGAGGAGTGACAAGTGCTGGGGAAACTTTTGGCGGACGCTAGGGTGGCTGGATGAGCAGAGTTAGCTGGACAGTGGCGCGTGCTTGGTGCCAGGGTAGAATGTGGCAAAAGCTTGCGCAGCTGAATGGCGGGCTAAACAATAGAGGAAACCATGCAAAGGCAACAAGAGGCGGTGGTGGACTTGGCGAAGGTGGATAGGGTGTGTCTTGACATGGAATAGCTATCCCAAGATTTCTAGGACTCGTGAAAAGCTTTCAAGCCCCACTTAAGTTTGTTGCATTCCAATTCAATTAATTAACTTATTTAACTTATTTTAAATATTCACCATCTATTGCACGTCCATCACGTGTCCTCGATCCTTATCGCTTGGCAATCGAGTTCTCAAATAACTCAAACAAGGTGTTCGTATTCCAGAATGTCACATGAGTTACTCTAATGCACGCTTCTCTCTAATACCTCGAATTTTCAATTGTTCCATTTTTTTTGCAATCCTAAATCTCTATGGGTGGCCAACCAAAGCGCAGTCGATCACATGAGAGCTCTATCATGGGCGGAAAGTAAGGCGGGGCTCGACACAGACCAACTAAATAGACCTTCACTTCTCAAGTTTTATAAAGTAAATTCAGCCTATTCCCATTATAAAATATGGCTGACTACATCGGCATCACAAAATTGATGTGTTCATGCACTATGATGATTCAAGAGTCTTTAGCTTGTGAAATGGAAGCCTTATTCCCATTTTAAGATATGTCTGACTACATTGGCATCACAAAATTGATGTGTTCATGCACTATGTAATTTGAGAGCCTTTAGCTTGTGGAATGGAAGCCTTAGGCTTATACTATGCCTTATTGAATTGGAGTTGAGCATCCCGAGTTCCTGAGCATTTCTATGCTCGTGTGCTGCAGTTAAACTATTGCTTTTCAATTCCTTTTCTTCTACTTGTTGACCCACGCCTTAAATCAGTAAATCGCCCAAGTGGATGCATTTTGCAAAATCGATTGTTACGACTATTCCACAAAAATGCATTTGATCTCTCGTTAGCTGCAGGCCTATTTTAGAAATGCATTAGGGCTCAGCATTTGGCCCGTTTATCCAAAGAGAGCTTTTCATATGACTCATCCAATAAGACATAAGGCCCCTTTTTTCCCAAACCCTTCCACATTTTTTAACGATTGTTCTCCTCTAAAAGTTCATTAGTCTTTTCATGCAAAACTCTTGAAAGTGCATTACACCTCTATGCGTCCTATTTGATGGAAATCCGCCTTTTTGAGATAATTTGAAGATAGTGTATGAGCTGGCAAAAGACATAAAGAATGAATGTAATATTGAATGGGCTTTCATATATTTAGTGGGGCTTTAGGTCCATCCAATAGCATTCGGCTTTTGAACATTGCCAATATCCTCTTCAAGCAACAGGATCTTTGCATCTCGCGATAGGTGAAGCTCATAGCTCATTCTATTTGGGTATACTTGAGTTGTCTAACGTAGCGAGGTTACCAAACCTTCCTTGATAATTGCTTAGGTACCTAAACCTTGGTAAGAGATAATTTAAAGTCCTAAGTCCTTGATGTGTGTTACCCTAATATTGGAGTAACCTCATGGAAGGTTTACGTTTTGTAATTGATATATTTTTCATTGAATGTCAGGAATTCTACCATGTTACAATCCTCTAGAAACCATGACTGCAAATTTCTTAGTGCCACATGGGGCAAAACCACCTTGGAATATTTGGCCCTCCAAGAATGGTTGATAAACTAGGATTGAGAACACATTTTCGAGAAACGAAAGGTGTTGTATGTTCCAACTCCAAATCTCTTGATTAGATATTAAAAAAGTTTTTTTAAATAATCCCCTATCATGCTTGGACTTGATATGACTAGAAAAAACTGCTTCATATTGCAAACATTGGAATTATTGCATTCTCCACATAAATTGCTTCACTTAAGCACCACGGAAGTATATATTTACTACTCACCTGAGTATATATTTGTTATAATTCATTATATTGACTACTCAGATCTTTTCATGTTCTGTGCCTTGTACTAAACATCAAAAAATGCGCAACTTTTTTTCATGGTACTTAAATAGTGATTTGTTTTGGGATAACAAGAGTGTTTTTATCATCTATTCTCGGGCATCTTCTGGTTGATGTCTAGTGTATATTTCATACTAGATAGGTCGGTGTTGCACTAAAAAGTTTACTACTCCAGGCGTATCTTGTTATCATGTATCGTTCTAACAATCTTCGGAGAGTCCTTTTAGATCAGAATAGCATCAAGTAATAGAAAAGGATCACCTGGACTAGAGTTCTTGGAAGACAGTGGGCTTGGTCAAAAAAAAAAATTTGGGTCAAAATACTTGCTCGATTGTAACGAGGCAAGACCATCTTTCTTTTTTTCTTTTTAATTTTGATGTCCACTACAGAGAGAAGCACCACTGGAAAATTGGGATTGGTTTATAACAGGTGCTCATATTACTAGGAAGATGCAATAGAGAACCTTTAATTTCATGAATCACATATCCAAGGCAGAATACTCTCCTAGGCTTTGCGAATTTCCACAAACTATTCACTAAATATTAATGTATGTGTATATATCTATGTTGATATATAATATCAGACCCTAACCTGAATATTGCCTCTACTGATGACTCGTAGCATTCTCAATAGCCAAGAAACTCTCGAACTCGTTGCAATGATTGGCTTTCTCACGTGAAAGAAAGTAATACCTAGGGCTTATCTAAGCATATACTTGAATGGTTGCTTTTTTTAACTCAAGCAAATTTATTCTTTATTTTGGGTCTGTAACTCAAGCATGCATCCAAAGGTAGCAACTTCTTCCTTTAGGCCCACATAAATAGTAGATACTTTAATAGTTAAAAATGTTTTGTTAAGTTACTATCCATTAATCTTTATGATGGCTCAATGTCGTTTTCATAACGGGTAGAATCAATGTTTTTTTCCCCATCATTAGAAGAGGACACTTCCAGTATATGCCCAAGGTTACGTAAGCGTTCAAATTGGGGGTACATCATTGGTCCTATGGAGTTCGATATTGCATACTTTTTTCCTATCTCTAAGATTGGTTTGTCCAAATTAGAGAAGAAAAATATATGGTCAATGCTATATTCTAGATATCGGCGAAGAAGCAATTAAGATAATGGATTTTCAAATCCAAATATGTCTTCAATGATTTGATAAAAAAAAATCATAGTAGACATTGTTGCTTGTTCACGTCATACCTTGCAAGATAAAAAAGTAATTCAAGAAACCCTCGCCGGCCACCATAATAATAATAAAATATTAATTCTTCAGAAAAGTTCATCCCAATCCCCATCGAGAGTACTGACTTAGCCTTGTCCTATCATCTATATAATGGGGTTTGTCATTTATTGATGGATCTCTCATGATTTCCCTTTCAAAAAAATTGATTTTCTTATCTTATGAAATCTTTATTTATTATAAAATTTTAAGAATTGTCCCTATCGGCACACCATACTACCAAAGACAACCAAAATCCATGGGAGTAACAAAAGACTGAATTGACAAATTGTCGAGAGTCTTAGAATTAAATTGGCCGGTGAACAGTTTAAAATTGAATTGCTGTTTATATAATAGGTTTAAGACTTTTTTGGTAATCTTCCTAATGTTCATTGTAACATAACGATGAAAAGAAACCCATGCCAAGCTTGGGTAAGAGCAATGGTCTAGCTGACAATTCATATATGAATCCGTTTGTTATCGTGTAGACAACCTTTTCCCATTGCTTAAATACCACATTAATTAAGAAAAATGAAGAACTTTATGCCCTATTTATAATGGTACATATGAGTATATATATATATATATATATATATATTATGGAAACTCTTTTACGGGTTTACTTTTTCATAACTTGTGATGTTATTCTAGTAATTGAATACTAGATGTTTAAGTTCCAATAATCAAACATTATTTAACAAATAACCCGCACAAAGTATAAACATGGACATTGACAAATGTTCCATTAATTACAAAGTGTTGTCTTGTTTTACGATGAATGCACCTAAACACTACTGTTCGTTCTCCTTTAAGATGAAAATGGAGGAATACTTTGCTCTTGTCGGAAAAAGTCGTCGGCATCAACCGTGGTCTTCACACGCACCAGCCTGTCGAAATTGTTCTTGAAGTATTTCTTCCCCCAAACGCTGGCTTGCTTATAACTCGTGTGGCCTTTCACATTGTTCCCTCCTATGTCGAGATCCCTATAGTTGATATAGGCCTCTCGAGGCGATTTCGACACATACTGCGCCATATAACTATAGAAGCTTCGGATCCAACTCACGTGCTTTGGAGCAACCTCGTTGCCTCCGGTGGTCCAGGCCGTTATGTGCTGGATCTTGTACAAGACCCCAGCTCTGTGAGGGAAGGGAATGGCGGATTCCGAAATTTCGGCCATCTTCCCGCCGTAGGGGTTCCAAATCATCAAGGCCACCCCTTCATCTTCCTCAAAGAACCTCTCCCACATGCCCTCTAAGCCACTCTCGGGGATTGGCTTCTTCACATAATCCGATTTGTTCTTGAAGAATGTTTTGGTGTTGGAGCTCCTATTGAGCAAGACTTCCAAGGGCTCGCCACTCGGAAACCCCGCGAAGTTGAGGACGGACTCGATCCAGCTCATCTCGGTGCAGTCCTGTCTCGTGACGTTGAGCTCCGGGAAGCGGCTCCTTGTCACCTCGAGGAGCGAGTCGACCCCGCCTAGGTAAAGGGTGTTGAAAATGGCTTGCATCGTCCTCGTCCCGTTGGGGCCGGAGTTGTAGCTCTGCAAGATGACCCGTATGAATAGGTCGTCGGGGAGCTTGTCTGCGACAAGTTGCCACTGGTGCACTAGCTTCGTCGCATTTTGTTCCAATGTCCTCAGGAGCGTGAACACAGTCACGGTTGATGGCACCGGGACCAGCTTGACTTTCCAGGACACTACCACGCCAAAGCTACCGCCACCTCCGCCTCGGATCGCCCAGAAGAGATCTTCCCCCATGGATTCTCTATCCAGGAGCCGACCTTGGGCATCAACCAACTGCGCGTCGATTACATTATCGGCAGCAAGGCCATATTTGCGCAGCAGCGTGCCGTAGCCTCCACCGCTGAAGTGTCCGCCCACACCAACAGTGGGGCAAAGGCCAGCCGGGAAGCCTAGGGTTTTGCTCTTCTCGGCGATCCTATAGTAAAGCTCGCCCACGGTCGCACCTGATTGGACCCACGCAGTTTTGTCCTCCACATCCACGGAGATTGATCGCAGATTCGCCATGTCGAGAATGACAAACGGGACTTCAGACAGATACGAAAGGCCCTCATAGTCATGACCACCGCTTCGGATCCTCATTTGGAGTCCATACCGTCGGGAGCAGATGATAGCGGCTTGGATGTGGGAGACATGGAGGGGCGTCACGATGAAAAATGGTTTCGGAGCGGAAGGAGTCAAGAAGCGCAGGTTCTGTATGGTAATATCCAAGACAGAAGAGTACGAAGAGTTGATTGGAGCATAAACGAGTTTAGAGATTGCCGTTGCGTTTTCGGAGTGAAAAGAGAGGCATTGCACGAAATTCTCAGGAGTGGCCATAGCAAAAGCTACCATAGGAGCTGCGAAGAGAAGGAGACATGCCAAGTGATGGTGCAAAGCGAAGTTCGCCATCTTTCTTTGTGATTTCGTTCTATTGGGCTTGCATTACCAACCCCATCAAGAGTCCTTACTTATAGTGGATGCGAGGGCACAGACGGCGAAACTTTGACCTTAGAATCCTACACCTCCCTTCGAATTGGTGATAGCCGAAATGGGCGAAATCAGTTGAATTTTCTCCAAGGGAATGATGTGACTTTCTTATATTTGCGGCCACTGAAGACCTTGAACATCATGGGATATCTGGAACCTTGTTTTCAAAGATTTTATTTGTTGTCGTAGGAGACTGACTAAAACCTTTTTCAGGTAACTATGCACGTAGTTATCTACACCAGAAAAATCAACAAAAGAGAACTTCAAAACTTGGCTCGAAAATGCCTTAAAACTAACATTGGCAAAAGTCTCGATTCAAAGTAATCCGCCTTAGAACTAACCCATCGACCGATTTATAGGAATCTTCAACAATTAGACTTTTTCAATCTTACCAAGTTGTGTCTGTTATTACATGAAGATATTATTTTATAATTTGTTCTACTGAAAAGTCCATAGTGATTATCTATTATTTAGTCTGGAAAAGATATAATTATTGACCTTTTCCGGTCAATTAACCAGGTGGTGTTCCGTTGTTTTGATTTTTCTTTGTAGAGACGTCGTGCATATTCAGTATATATGATCTTCTATTCAACGTGTAGTTCAATTCATACTTCTGAGAACTCAAACAGCTAGAAGATTTTGCATACGTTTAACCCAAATAAATTAATTAATTTTGCAAAATATGTCACCGACGATTCATATTGAACCTTTTTTCATTGTGTCCCCGAGCATGCTGCTTGGTTGCTTGGTCTTTCGTTTCTTTACTCTTCTTATCTTGGCTTAAAATCAAGTTATCCATGTCAAATAAAATTGATCAATTTTGACATGAAATCGCTAATATGAATGCTAATTATCTTCCGGTCATTGACATGGATGATTTTTTATGATACTTAATGTATTTCAATTTTTTTAATGTTTTCTTTTTTTCTCTTCTTTTTTCGTTTTCATTAGCTAGCAACCCTCGCCTAGGTTTTCTTACCTTTACCAAAAAAAAAAAACCCTCGCCTAGGCAAGGGTGTCAAGTCCCTTGCAAGCCCCAAGCGAGGTTGTCAAGCCTTCACTTTTGGATACCTCGACTGGTGGCCGACGTGGGCTGCAATGCCCTTTCCTAGATCTTGGTGGGGGGCAATGCCCTTGTGGGGATGGTCAACCAATGACCTCGCCGACCAAGGTTGTAAAATAGAAAAGAAAAGAAAAATTGATGAAAATGAACTTTGGTGTATGACTTTTTCGAAGAAAAAAAATTCATATTTGTCTACAATAGAAATATAAACCAAAAGAAAATGTCAAACTAGATAATGTTTTTAAAAACATATTTTGTGCAACAAAAGTCACATGATGCAGGTATATTAGCCAACATCCTTATCTAATTAAGTATATTTCTCTCCTTGGTCAAAGTTAGCATCCGCCCGGAAAGAGAAATTTTGCCAGGTTGTTTCGGTCATTATACGAACACATTGTTCGATTGATTGCCCTGGTTAATCACGTTATCCACGGAGACGTGTTACTCTTGCATCCTTTCTCTTTCTTTTATCAGTTTGCTTGATTATTTTTCTTCGTGTACAATGAGGACTAGTGCCGGAGCGAGACGACAAATCCTAAAAAGTTGTAACTTTAGAGTCAGACGAAGACAAAATGTTTATGATGATCTGACCTTAATTAGGGTTTCGTGACATTCATTTATAAGAGTGATCAATTACAATCGGACTATATATGAAAACATCATTACAACAAGATCCTATAAAACATAGCAATCACAAATTACTGCCCCATTCAATTCAAAATTCGTTTAATAACCGAGATATTGAATCTAAATACCACGTGTCAAGAACTAAAAGTATTCCCTTGATGAAAATGTTCGCCACCTGATCCGCTAGGCCTACTTTTTGGAACTGCTTTACTCTATCCTCCTGTCCTTTACCATTCTCTAGAACCAAACAAGCAAAACTGAATATCTTCAAACCGAACTCTTTCTGTTGCTTTTTCTTCACAAAAGACGACGAGCCTTGTCCTCTTTCCATGCTCCAGTCGAGACCATGAACTTTGTTGCCAGTGACCCGCCCTTGCGGCCCCTCTAACTCTATCCTCTTCCCCTTTTGACCTCGGTTTAGGTCTGATCCCACCCGTTGACATAGGATCGAACTAGATTCGAGGGCTTATTCAAGCGTTACATCTCAGATCTAGGGCTTAGTCGAGCTCCACAGGAATGGGCATCAAAACTTGGGACAATTGCCATTTAAGTCATAAACCTTTTGCAACTTTGCCGATTCAGTCTCGTCCAGTCACACATATTAACCATGAATGATTAGCTGAATATGTTCAAAATTAAGTAGCCGATAGATGGATACCGACTGAAAGCCCTTCAAAAAAGCTCTATCGAAACAAGAAAAAGACAGTTGATCAACATTTTGCTAAAGACAATGCGAAATTTGATCCCAGTAGTTCAAAGGTAGATTCAACTTCAATAGAGGACGGCACAACAAAGATGGGAACGAATTTAAGAAGGTGACTAGTAAGCAATCGAGAGAGAGAGAGAGAGAGAGAGAGAGATCGAACTTGCAGAAAAACGGGTAGTCGAGCGATGGAAGGAATGGAGCCAAGGAGCCCAGTCGAGCATAGCAGTAGCCGTCACAAGGGAGAGCGAGGAGCAACTGTCGTGCAAGGGAGAGCCAAGTTTAGTCCTTTTAGAAGGGCTAAAATGGTACTTTTAATAATATTTTAAGGGTAAAATGGCCAACTAACTAATTTTCATTTAATTGAGGCCTAGGCTTCTAAATGCTGGCTTTCAATTGACAACCATCCACAGGTTTGCCAAATACCTCAAACTTTTATGAAATGATTTGGAGGGCTTTCAAAATGTTGAACCAAACATACTCTAAGATACTAACAAGTGCATAGCTTGCCGTATGAACAATATTGTCTATTCCAAAAATAGATAAATAGTTCCTCATATTAAAGACTACATATGATATATAAAAAATTTTCCATGTGCATGATGTTTAGGATAAAAATCCATTTTTCTTAGCTAACATGTTTGGAGTCCGAAAATGATGCAATTGACTAGTTCGAATGTTCAAGCCAACAAAAAATAAAGTGAAAACCGAAATGAGGCATTCAAGGTTTGTTATTCAGTATGTACGGGTAATAAAAAAAGACTGAATAAATTCACTATAGTTCCTATAACTTGATGACATGAAAGTGCAAGCGAGTCCTATAACTCGCAAAAAATGTGATCGAGTCATAAAACTCATCCAGTTAATTCAATTAGGTCCGTCCGTTAATTCCATCTAATTTGACAAACGGAAAAAATGACTTCCGGTGCACTTATCCAAAAAAAAAAAAAAGAGAATCCCTAGACACAGCTGATATTAGAACTAAATTGCAATTTCATCATTGGAATTTATATTTGGTCGGTCGGTCAACAAACATGCACGTCCTTAACAAGATCGCCTGCATAAGAGCACGGATGATGCATATCTTCTTGAGAAAAAAAAAGCAACAGCAACCAAAAATAATTTCATATTTAATTTTAAATTTATTTAGTTACTTTTTTTTGGAAACAATTTATTTAGTTACTGAGAAAATAGCAATTAAATTTATTAAGTTACTGAAAAATATTGCTTTTTTTTTTTTCCGAGATGCTTTCGAATGTTTCGCGAAGAGCATCAAGAGATTGCCCCCTCCGTTCCGTCTCCCGACTCTCCAAATCTCCATACGAGACGGGGACGATGCCCTTCGGTGTCGCGCAGGCGTACCGACTCAGTTCTTGCCGCAGACTGTTCGTCACGAATAAGCGCGATGGGTTTTCCGCTTTGTCTACAGCGCTGCGTCGCTCTGTCCGCTGTTGCGGGACGGAGGGCACGCCACCGGGTACATCCTCTTGCCTCAAGTCTCTCAGATATGGGTCGTCTACGAATGGTGCATATACTTTCAGAGCTACGAGTTCTGGGTCTTACTGGGCTCTTTTTTGTTTTGTTTTTGTGACTTGAATTGATGCTGACGTTGTAGTTGCAGAGGCGAGGTTGCAGCATTTTGAGGGCGGGGTTGCTGATATGGCGAAATTGAGAGCGTTGGAGCGGAAACTGGATCTTCTTGGTATTGACAGTGAGGGTGACAGCAGGCCTGGATTTTACGGGAACCTGTTTTGTCCAAAGGTTATTCATTTCACCGCGCCTTGTATTATTATTGTGTTTTATTTTATTTTTTAACTGTCGTAGGTTTCTGGAATTGCGTACGTATTGGTCAAAGTTGGGGATGTTTAATCAGAGCATGTTGGTGCTTTGTCGTTTCTTTGTGCTTCAGGTTTCCAGTGGTCTTTTGTTTTGCGAATTTATATGATTCTTCAATTTTTGGTCATCTCTTTTTTGTGCTTTGTAGTGCCGAGGGGGACAGAAAGTTGAGAGAAGTCTCTCTTTCCATATCGTCCAAAGCGGGTATGTTGATTCTATGAGCTTGGTGTACGTTTCCTTCCGGCTGATATATATTGTTCTAGTCATTGGGATTTTGCTTCTGTACCTGTCTTGAAGGGAGTTCGCAATGTGGAGGTGTTTCCGAATGCAATGTGGATGGGCTGGTCAGGTAATGTGATTGTTCTTGCTGGATTCTCATGAGTTTGTGAAGCACTATTATGTGTGCTTGGAGTTTGGACCCAATAGTGTCTTCTCATTTAGGCCTTTGCAGACAGTGATAAATCATATGATGGAGAGTATGAAACCCCAAAGGTCAGTTCCACTGTACATATGACAGAAAAGAGCCTAAGGTTGAAATCATATGATGGAGAGTATGCAACCAGAAAGGTCAGTTCCACTGTACAGATGACAGAAAAGAGCCTAAGGTTGAAACCTTTGAGCAATGAGGTACACTCATTAGTTCTAATTTGGCATGGTCAATTATATCTTTTAGCATTTGGGGAGAATTTTCTGTACCATTCTGTGTTTTGGTCTTTTGTAAATTATTGCCAAACCTGCATTACAATTACTATGAGTAGTTGTGCTCTGTAGCATTCTCATCAGAAATGTCTGATGTGGCATCCTGCCAGCCATTAGACGCAGCTGAATCTGAAGTAATATGTTATTTTGTAATTTAGACAATATTAGATTTCTAGATGATGATTCCCCAGTGCATGTAAGTTGGGGCTCTGGTTTCTAAGAATTGCAAGGAAAGACTTGAGAATCGAATCATTCACCTCTTCTTTGGGTTTGGGATGGTGACTCAATTGAATGGATGGATTCAAAAATCTTATCAAAATGATTGTTTATAACATGCAAGCGGACTTGTGATTGCGTACGTTAGCTTGCCTTGATTCAGCTACCAATAACAATCATGATTTGCTCCAAGTACCAGATCTCTAAATTTTCTGTAAATTTTTTATTAAAAAGCATGATTTTATCATTGAAATTATGAGCAAAAGATCATTTATTCACACAGTAGGCCGATAGACTGGTTTCCCATGTAAACAAGTGGAGAACTCCTAGCCTTCATCACTTGCCATCGACAACCGCAACAATGGAGTCTCTAATGATCAGCTATGGGTATTTTTTTTTACTTTTGGGAGTTTGAGAGTTCAGTGGTTAAATCAAACAAATGAAGCCTCCCCCCCCCCCTTCCCTGCCCGCGGGCCCTCTCCAACCTCAATTTTTATTTATTTAATTGAAAAGAAGGACAATATTGTTCATTTTTGTTTGCTTTTATCTTTGGATGAGCCACGTTGGTTGTTTTGTGCTAGGCCATTATAATGTTCAACATTGCTTACAAAGTTTGTGACCAATTGACGCATAGAGTTGTTATTACACTTATCTATAAGGTAGGAGGACTGAGAATGTCTGTTTTATACTAGGGGTTAGTAATATGCCCTCATATCATAGTATGATCAAGGGTTGCGGATATGGTAATTTTGTTTAAGTAATTTATCGACGGAGAGTCAAAACTTTGTATATTGATGTCTGATTCTTGAGGAGATTTTGTACATTGGCATTGACTGTTTACAAAACACGGCCCAATCATTAGTTCAAGTCACACACTCCCATAATCCCTTTTTTTCTTTGGAGAATTCTCTTCAAATGTTCATGTTAAATAAATAATACTAGATTGTATGGTTGAAGGGAAATATCCAAATGCATGTCTCATTCCATGGTATTTTCATGAAATTCCTCTTTCTTATTCTAATTCCATGATTTATGTTTCATCTTTTGTTTCTCTTTTTGTTTGCTTTGAGATTCATTTGGCACACTGCCATTGACATGACTCTGCAAGTTTGATTAGTGCTATAACCTTGAGAAATCTCATGTTTGCATGGGGGCATCAAATGATAAAGAATCTCAGTCCTTAATGTCATACTGCGGAATTATATCTATGTAGACTTCAGATTTGTCCTGACATTGGCAATTGATGGCAATTACCACCTAACAATCAGTTGTAGCTCCCATGTGGTTAGAATGTAGAGTTTAGGATGTGAACAGTTTTTGCTCAATTTAAATAAAGTCAAGGTCAAGTCACTATTGATGAGGGTACAAGCAATATATCTTACCGTATGCTACGTACTAGTATGCAAAAAAGTACTTGCGTCTATAGGGTACGTTGTACAGCTAATTTTTTGATGTCACATTGTGTTGTTGTCTTCTTTAATAACATTGTCAACACGTATTTGTGGATTCTATTTCGACAGAGTCGAGCAAAGTTTGCATGCCGATAACTTGATTTACTTTCCTCATTGTCTTCCTAGATCTTGACAATATTGTGTTTGAATGGCGCTTCCTTATTGTCCCTACCAAAAGACTCTTGTAGTTAGCTCAAAGTCCTCACTAGTTGCTTGGATGCATTGTAAATCATTTTCCCAGCAGATAGATACTGTTAATATTAGTAAAGGAGCATCTTATTCACAAATGACAAGCTTTTCCTTTGTTCTTTGTTTTTATTTCCTTCACTTTTGCAGCTGTTGCTTATGAGTTTAAGCATGTATGATGTTGTCATGATCAGTTGAATTGGTTCTTGTGTTTATCTCTGATACATTGGTATAATTACCTTGCGATGAGTGCTACTTATTTTTAAGTTTTTTTTCTCCTCAGATTATTGGGTACTTTGCGGAACGAAAAATATCAGAGGAAACTCTTAAAAGAAATGGAATCAAACAAGTAGCAGGCAAACAGGTTCCCTACTTTAATTGCTTCTGCTATTACTTGCAATGCGATTTGGGTTAGACCAAGTGGATCCAGAATTTTCTATTTGTCAAAAGGAAAAAAGGGTGGTTATTATCAATGATTAAGTACTCATCTACTTGATTAATTAGGATTTTATAGATGCTGTACTTGATAGAAAATTTACCCCCCAAGGTGTTCACATGCAACTTGTGGAGTTCACCTCTTACTTGTGATGCTGCAATATATGACTTAAAATTGAGATGTTGTATCAGTGCTAACTTAGCTTAGATATACTGATATCATTGTTATGGTATGGTGATTTCTCATGGTCTTGGTCACACTTTCTATAGCCTGTACTGATAATTATTTTTTTATGAAACTAGAATTTAATGTCCATTTTTTCTCTGAAATGATTATCAGATCAGACTAACCACTTTGAAACTTTCTTCCAGAGTGTAATTTCTTTTCCTTACAAAAAGAAAGGACAACTTGTTGGTTGCAAGTATCGGACCTTGGACAAGAAATTTTGGCAGGTAGATTCTCTTGCCTTAGTGTTGGAGGGACATTTTGGTTGAGAGTAATAAAATTCCAGCATGCATCTTAAATATATTTTGGTATGTTGAATAGAAGAATGGTGATTGCCTATGGATGCTAATTTATGTCTTATGAAAACCAAGAAGTAAACAATTGAGGATTGAAATGGGAAATCATTGATATTAGAAGCACTTGTGAGATTTGATGCCACATATTTGTGGATAAAGTAAATCATTACAGGCTGTGAGCGAAGTCTGTTCCTTGGTTGCCTAGATTTCCAATCAAGTCCTCAAACTTTTTTAATTTTTGGTATCAAGTCTTTCAGCTCCAAATCTGGTAGTGGGAGATGACATAGATTGGTTTTTACCTGCATTTGTTGAAGAACCCAGGAAATCTCTTGTTGGGTACCTGTGCTCTGGTAATTATCCAGTGTTTTTTGTAACCTAGTCTCTTTTTTTGTGTGTATAATTTGTCAATGTGACATGGCATGGATGTGATATGGATATTGGACCCGTAGTCAACAATTCAACTCAACACCCACTCATACCATCTCTTCAGTTTATTTAGTACCGCTTCTGATTGAAATCATTTAGGGTTTGATGGTTTAATAGAAACTATCGAGCACTTGTTGGTGAAATGGTGTAGCATCTGAGAAAGTATGTATGTCTCATGTGTGTGTATATATTTATGACGCATTGGTGCTGAAAGTCTTGCTTATTTGAATATAGAAGTACTGGCTTAATATTTGATTTACTTAGTCTCTCAATCTGTATTTCTAGATGTAAATGTCTGGAAAACCCAGAAATTATGATGCATATGAGCATGAGAAACCTGTTTTGTAGTCTGAATCACATAGTATTTTATATGTTTAGAATTCTGTATGGCCTTCATTAGAGACTAGGCAGATTTTTTCATCTGCATCGAGAAAATGTTCTTCATGTTCTAATAACGGACCTTTCTGTCAATACCACATGTGAGTTTCCTTCTGTTTATGCTTTATTATTTCAATTTAGGAGATTTCTGGGAGTTTCTTACAAGAGTTGTCTTTCTGTTGGGGAGTTTCAGGAAAAGGGTACTGAGAAGGCATTATATGGACTAGATGACATATCAGAAGCAGTCGAAATTGTCATCGTAACTTTTTGTCACCCTCTCTCTCTCTCTCACTCTCTCTCTCTCTCTTTCTCTCTCTCTCTCTCTCACGTTGAACTTGAATGTCCGTTACAGGTTGAAGGCGAAATTGATAAGCTCTCAGTGGAGGAAGCTGGCTTTATAAATTGTGCAAGTGTTCCTGCTGGAGCCCCCGGAAAAGTTTCTAACAAAGAATTGCCTTCTCCAGACAAGGTTGATTGCTTGTTTAAGGCATATTCAATTTTGATTTTAACTTAAAGTTCACACTTTAAAATGTTGAAACATAGATCTTTCCAGTTTCTACAAGTGACCATCTCTTATTTAGTGAAAGTCTCCTATCATTGCTTGTATGCTAGTGAGTCATTTCCTTTTATGGTAAACTTAGATTTTACAGACAGGAGTGTGAAGGTCTTCTAATGATACAGCAAGGTCCCTTTGCCAAGACAGAAAATCTGATAGTTGTTTAGCATCTGAATTGCTTTCTACATCTTTATATTTTTCAATGGCCATAAATATATTACCTGAGGAACATCAAATTTTTTCCAGTTTGAGTTTATATATCTTGCTTAATTTTTTAACCTGCTTTTTCCAGTCCTGGCGGGTTTCTTATATTACCTCTCTACTGCTAAGAAAGACACTTGTGATCCTGAGAGTTCTCATCATCTTGTTGTGTCTCTTCCTGGTACTTTGACTTTCGCGAATTAGAAACATGTAAATGAAATAAACTACTGTAGTTTCAGGGATTGTTTAGTATAAATTTTCTCCTTATTTCAGAAAGTAGGTTGTGGGTAGCAAAGAGGCTTTTCCTTGGAAAGCCATTTGGGAAGTATGAGTACTGACTGGAGTCTCGTATTTTGCTTGGGAGGCAACTAAGAGATGTATTCTCAACTTAGACAACTTTCAGAAAAGAGGGATCGTCCTGGTTAATAGATGCTACCTTAGCCAGAGAGTGTGAGACATATCCTCCTTCATCATTCCAGACCTCTTATGCCTGCATTGGACTACCTCAGATTATAGGAGGTTTTTAGTCTGTTTTTCCTCGTGCTTAGAAAAGTTATTCTTTGATTCCTCTTGCTGCTTTTTGGTTGATGTGGAAAGAGTGGAACAAGAGAACTCTTGAATGAGAGAATGCTTATATTTTGTAAGTATGGAAACCTTAATGTGGGGATGCTTTAGTTGACATTATATATGCTTTGTCTAGTAACTGAGCTCTTTTTAGTTTCGAGCTTGTCTGGTAGATGGGTTTGGCACCTTATTGGTGCTTTATTATAGACTAAGTCACTGCCATTCGCCCTGTAGACTTTGACCAACAAAATTACTACATGGAAGTTGGTGAATATAATAAAGTAAGAACTCCAATCAAATGGAAAGGACAGCGCTTTAACTGATGCTGCGAATAGTAACATCAAGCAAGTCCACTAAGCCAATATGGTATTCACTTGCCACAAACAAAAACAAAAAAGAAGGATTTATTCAATTACTTTCTCCCTTTTTCGGTTGATACGGGAAGAGTCTAGCAAGAGAACCTTTGAAAGAGCAGAGTCTTCCCTTTTTGTATGTTTCGAAAAATGCGTTAAAGTAAATATTGGGTTAAAGTTTTAGTAATGTTTTGGCACAGTGAAAAGATGCATATGCATATGTGCTTTGATTGACATAGTATATGATTTGTCTTATCACTAGTTGAATTGCTTTTACCTATAAAAAGTGATCTATAACCAATAGAAATTCCATTCATTCTTTTATTCACTCATAACCCTTCAATCATCTCCCTTGGATTGGCCATGCGACCAAAGCTAAAATAGTTAACACATTTCTTCAGCTATTGAGCAGAAATCCCAAGTAGTGCTTGAGATTGGGTTTCATCCCATTACATCAAGAGGTCTGTTCACCGTATTCCACTTTTAAATATGTGAACAATCGAGGCTGTAAGGACACTTCTGACATGATACACATTAGGAATCCTTACATCTGATGGCTTTGTTTCTGGTTTGGGTGCGGATGGCTTGTTTTAGGTTTAAAACTTCCTGGAGTATTTAGCTTCCACCAGTGCTTGTAAGCTACTCGTCTTGTCCTATCTGTCTTGACACTTCGAATGGTCCATAGTACCTTGCTCAAACTTTTGAGTGCTTGCCTAGTCGCAGTATCAGTTTATTGACAACATTTTAATGAGTGGTCATCCAATACAATGAATCCATTCTAGATTCTGAAAATGGAGGTTGGCAGGTATGGGGGGAGATTCCTCCAAACCATCTGCACAGCTCCTTTGGCAGTTGGCTCTGTTCAAATGCCAATGTCACCTATTGCATCTCTCTTGCCACAGCCTGACACCTTTTCTGTCAGCTACTACAGTGCGAATCTTATATAAAGTAGGTCGTGTGTTCTTAACATCTTGTATCAAGAATGACTTTTTTGACATGTTAAGGTCCCCTATTACATCTCTCTTGTGATAAAGTGAGATTTTCTGGGTCAGCTTTGATAGTGTGAAGCTCATATGAAGTAGATCTATGTGGTCTCAATGTCTTGTATCAGAAAATTTGCAGAAGTAAATTGATTTTCTTATCTTGGAATGATTGACATGCTGAAGAGTTGCAGCAGCGATATTTTCGAAGCAGAGAATCTTTACTGTTATAGTTAGTGGCTTTCGAATGATATGGAAGATCTTGTTGCAGAAACTTTAGCAATTGAATGAGAACTTTCTTTGGAAAGAAGTGTAAAAAGTGTAGCTTTGTCACATCAGATAATCATACGGCTTTACATCTGGCAGTGGTGCTTTCTATTTCCACCTGCATTAGTTCTGATTGGTGGAGGCCATACACCTGATTTGGTATGTATGAATATGATCGTAAGTCAGGGTGCCACTATCAGAAAATAAATGATTTTCTATACTGTCAACACCAGCTTTGCCCTTTAATATCCTGCATTGCTACTAATTTTTTGTTGTGCCTTTCATTGTTGCAATTTGATTATCATTATTAGTTAACTATTTGTCACTCATTTCATTTTTCATATGAATGTTGATAGGACATGACTTATCAATACTTATGGAACTGCAAGGATTACTTGGATAAGGTGTGTAAACTCCATGAGTGCCTTTCTGATGCACATTTTCATTTCTAAAAGATTGTTTCATGTAATTCTTTCTGTTTTTTAAAACATCTCAGGCTTCTCGAATAATCCTGGCAACCGATGGCGATGCACCTGGTCAAGCTTTGGCAGAGGAGCTTGCAAAGCGCCTTGGAAAACAAAGGTTAAATGCTGTATGACTAATTAGTTATCTTATTTACAATTCATATAGTAAACCGGTCCTTTTTTTTTTCTTTTTTTGGCATGGCCTGCAACCTTAGTTTGCATATTATGATAAGTAAACTGGTAGGTAGGAATTATAGGTATTATTTGTGTTAGTTCAAATCTCTTGAGGCTATTTAAATGGTGAAAATGGTTACTCTTTCCGAATCACCGATGTTATTAAAAAGAAGAAGAAAGCATGAGCAGTTACCTAGCGAACAAGTTTGTGCAATATCTCAAATTCCACGATGTTATTTAAAAAGAAGAAGAAAGCATGAGCAGTTATCTAGTGAACAAGTGTGTGCAATATCTCAAATTCCACAGTAGTTACTAGTTGTTGCTTTGTCTTTGAGCAAGCCTGGGCTTAAGACTAAGGGTGTCTATCTTTGTCCAGAAGTTTACAGGTTTTGGTCGTAGAAACCTCCTCTTTGTACCAACTTTATCAATCCTGTTTTCACCTGGAAAACTTACTCCTTTTATACGCTAAATGTATAGATGTTGGAAGGTAAATTGGCCGAAAAAGGATGACTTCAGTAGCTTCAACGATGCAAATGAGGTTGCTCTCTCTCTCTCTCTCTCTCTCTCTCTCTCTCTCAAAATATTCGGGGCAAGGCCTACCACTGAATTTTGTAGTACTGTTACCTTTTCATCTTTTCCTTATCAATTGACCAAGGGAAACAGTTGCACATGTTGAGGAATGAGAGTTTTACAGAATTCCAGTTTTGTCGAGCATGCATGTTCCAAAAGTCCAGGCAACCCTTAGAATCCTGAGACTTGGGTAATAGGCAACATAGTCCATGCATGTCCTGTATCTAGTTAAATCTCAGTAGCTATCTCCTACCACATTAATGTAGCTTTTGGTTTGTTGCGACTGATAAAATACTTTATTTGATGAGTGGCAAGGAGTCAATCACATTCTGCACCGGCTCTTAAACATTGGATATTCAGATTATTGGCACTTTGTGGCACTATTGCGAATCCAGAAAGCCTAGATTTTTTATTAATTTCTTTAGTGTTTTGAGAAAATTTCCTTGATCAAAATAATCGGTGACTGATAAAATATTATAGTTTCAGTGATTATGAAGCATTTTTGGGTTTTTGCAGTTTGTCATGGCTTTTTCTATATACAGTCGCTGTGATTTTGACTTCCATGCAACAATCAAAACTTTAGTAATTGAATAGTTTGCAAATACAATGCAAAGTGCAATTTATGTAAATGCTTGATGCAAATTGCAATTACACTTTTCCTACGTGAAGAAAACTATAATTGCTAAATGTTGAAAGGTATGTAACGTGATGACTTGTACTCGACAATGCGTTTGACTTCTTATAATTGGTGAGTTTTGGGATCCTCCGTGAGTTTAGAGGGAACTTCTTTTGATGTGTTGTTTGAAAATTGTTGTGTGTTAGGTTCTCAAGCATTTAGGACCTAGTGCCCTGAGGGAAGCAATTGAACATGCCGAGTCAATGTCTCGCACATCCTCCGAACCAAGTAACATGTAAATATTCGAGCAGAGCAATCTACTGGAAGTTATGAAGTCTTCTCTGGTCTTTCACCTGCTGTATTACAACTCTCTCTCTCTCTCTCTCTCTCTCTCTCTCTCTCTCTCTCTCTCTCTCTGTGCCTATGATATTATGGATGCCTTTGTTGTCATTATTAGTGATTGGTTTCATTTCTGCTTTCATGCGTTGTCCAATCCAACGGAAGCATTTCTACTCTTGGTCATGAATCTCTCTCTCTCTCTCTCTCTCTCTCTCTCTCTCTCACACACACACATATTATGGATGCCTTTGTTGTCATTAGTCGGTAATTGGTTTCATTTCTGCTTTCATGCGTTGTCCAATCCAACGGAAGCATTTATACTCTTGGCCATCAATTTTTCGATGGTTTATGTACGTCATCTTTGTCATTTGGTTAGCTCATGTGACTGCATTTGGACGAAAACAAGAAATTTGCTCTAAAATCTTTTGGAAAATTAGTTTAGAGACCAGATGTTGCACAAGGGAAAGGGTCAAGTGTACCAAAAGTCTCAATTTGTTACAAAAGTGCCATTGAATTCTTAAACTTTTGTAAAATGCAATCAAGTATTAAAAATTGCCAAATTGGTTTAATAAAGTTTCTCTGTCCATTATTCAAATCAATGGATGGAAAATGATGAGGTGGCTATTTTTTTTGGTTAATTTATCCCTCCTACATGGTAGGAAATGCGGATTTCTAAGATGAAAAAATTGGTTTCCTCTTGTTTCTTATTTTCACATGTTACTTACAGAGAGCATTAGAAAATAGGAGCATAAGTAAGAACGTATTTATTACTTCTTAATTCTAATGATCTTGCTTCCTAATTTCATTGGTTTACCTCTTAATCTAAGAATTTAGAATTAAAAGGAAATAAAGTATTTGAAACAAAATGATTCCTTATACCCAGATATTCTCCCAAGTCTTGGGCACTCTCCTCAAGTTGGTGCCTAAATATTGATCATACCCAACTTGCTAATGAGAGACTCGAAGTTGGGCCTGAACAATTCATTTGTAAGAATGTCAGCTATTTGTTTTGTTGGCACAAATGGCTTACAAATAGCTCCTAGATCGATCTTTTCTTTGATAAAGTGTCTATCTCAACATGCTTAGTTTTGTCATGCTGCACAAGATTATGTGCGATGTTGATTGCAACTTTGTTATCACATTATAATTTCATGGGCATTTTCACTAGAACTTGAAGTTTTTGTAGTAATTCGGTTCGCCATAACAATCTCATAGATCTCATGAGACATTGTTCAATCTTCCGCTTCTGGATATCACCGAAAAAAGGAGAGCGGGAGTGGAATGTCAATGCCGCATGGGATCCCACCACCAGAAGGGGAGCGATTGTGAGAATGTGCATGGACCATGAAGGCAAATTGATCTCAGGTGCGGCAAAACAGATTTGGGCCCCTAATCCACACATGGTTGAAACACTAGCTCTTAAATTTGTACAGCGCGATCACCTGAACTCCCTAGAACGAAGAAGACTCTAGTTTCCTTTTGCTCTGATCCATCCTCGTGTGTTGACTGGGTAATGGGCCAGGAAGAGAGCCCATGGATTGCCCAGAATTTAGTAAAAGAATGCAAGCTACTGTTGGCCCAAATACCCAATGGAGCATCTACCTTTGTGGCCATGAAGCAAATCGGGCCGTAGACAATATAGCCTAGTTTATCGGCAGGGAGAGCTCAAAGCAAATTTAGTTGGAACCCCACCATCTTTCCTGTTAATTGAACTATGTAAAGATATTATGTACATCTGTAAAACTGATCCAAATATTTGAATGAAATCAGGAGCTTTATGACCAAAATAAAAAATTAAGATTGACAAGAATTTTAATGATTTTTTAAGAAAGAAACATTTAGGCTTGAAAATAACGATGGAGTTGCTTTGTTATTTGTGTATACTAGAGATTACTACTTTGCTTCTGAGGGACCACGTTGCTTTTGAGGAGGCGAGAGGGAGGCTATTCTTTTATGGTTTACATTCTTTTTTCAACCATCTCTGTATGGTATACATGGTTTCTTTTGTGGGGATCCGTGGCTGGGAACATATAAAGACAATTTGCAATTAATTTTGAAATATTTTATAATGCCTAACATATTCTTTTTATGTTTTTCAAAGATACTGAGCATTGATCATGAAGTAAAACTACACCGAAATAGAGTCGGAATCTGAATTGAGTGAGTTGCTTGTCACTTTCCCTTTGACAATGAGACGTAATTGCCTTTGATCTAATTTTTTATTGAGTGAGAAAACATATTTCACATCATTCATTTTTTGCAAACAAATTTATCATAAATTGTTTTCATTGGCTAGAATTGCAAAAATGAAGAATACAAAGATTACTGCCTATTGAACAGAAAAATGAGTTTTATACACCTTCCACTAGATAAGTTGAAAATTGATATGATAACAAGCGAGCAAAATGCGCAGAGATCACTCATTGAATCGCTCGACGCATAGCACACATACAAGAACAGATAAGCATTTCACAACATTCTGAGCGTCGTCCAGGTGACCCCAAGAATCATCCACCTGACCTCCCATAATGAAATCCATGAAGCAATTACTCATTTGATGATGCCAGGCCTATTGGGTTGTGCTTTCGCTCTGGTACTATGAACTCGTTTAGGCGCATCGGGGGTTAAAGCATACATCTTCACAGCGAATAATTCCTCAGGCAAACCCCTCTGGTCCTGTAATGATCAATGGATTCAGGCGGTAGTCATAAGGGAACAGACAATAAAACACATGGAACACCCAGCTCCATGTAATGCATTCAGGTTACATAACAGATAGAACCAGAATTCGTCTAGATGTTTAAGAGGATATTTCAAAGAGTAAAGTCGCATAAAGAAATCGCAAATTAGCCACTTCTGAAAGATCTCACTTTCCAGATTAAGTCCAAGTATATACGCATGCTGATTCAAGTGAAATCCTTTCCTCCAGTGTAAGGTTTGGAGGGTTTCAGTGTGTAGGAATGCTGTTATGAGCATAACAAATACCACAATTCATCGTACTGAGCAATTCATTAGCTGTCCCCACCTGATGAATTGTAAAAAGTTCTTGAATAGTCTAAAATATGATTGCAGAGAAAAAAAGAAGGAAATATTTCTTTTACTACTCAAATTTGAGAAACAATGATGCTTGTCGCTCAGTGTTACAGAAATGCTTGTTTCATAGGATTTTATCATAAGGAAACATAGATTAGGTATGTATTAGGAGGACTAAAACCTTTGATTTGAAGATATGCAACCCGCACCGATGGAATAGCTCCTTAAAGTACGTATCGGACCTAGTGATGCTTCGATCTTCCTTGTCCAACACAAATCCTGCAAACAGAAAAGTCTGGCTCATGAATCTTGAATACTACGGATAAGTAGAAGATATTTGATGTGAGCCAACTCCAGGCTATTTATTTGAAGAAGTCTAGAGTAATCCTTCTTTTTCTATTTTGTGGGAATCCGTAGATCCTCCTTGAACAAAAAACCTCAGTCTGATGTGCCCTCCTGAGCTACTTTTAACTCTCCAGGCCTACTTATTGGAACGCATCAAAACCTCTTTCAACATGCTTGAACTTCTGCTGCACATTCAGAACTGATGAACCTCAATCAAGACTTGACTTTTCATTATCACTGATCAGACAACCATTCTTTTTAAATAAAATTTTCCCCATTTTTCCCATTTAAATGATTCAAAATGTACTCTTTCATATATTATCATGAATGCCAAATTAAGCTTGTTTCTGTAATATCATAGTAAATCACTCTGAAAGTCTGGAAAATGTGGAAAGGGTCACTGTTATCATTTAACGACATGTAAAATTACTATATATCAACTCTACTCATAACAAAATTCTAACAGCCCCCAAATCTATATGTAGCATTGGTTCCAGCAAGAAACTGTCCTGAGCCCTGATTCAGTGCATGTATATACTAACTTGTAATTTTTGTCACAAACTCTACGATTCAAACATATGAACAAACAAAAGTAACCTTACTAAATAGCACATTGGTTAAAGTTTTCCTTTTTAGTGTTGGTTCCTGTCCTTGTATTGTTGCCTTTTCTGGAAACACAAGGTCTGGTTGTTCGAGTTAACCGTAGCCAAGGAAGATAAGAAGAACGGACTTTACTAAACTATCATCTTATTATCAGGTCTAACAATAAACAGATACATGTCCTTTTAAAGTAGAAGAAAAAACATTCCTTATCACTGAGAGTAGCGCATGAAAGATGAAATAGATACCTCTTCTAGCCACATTCTCCTTGAGGACAAAAAGCCCACCAGGCTTGAGGCCAGCCTGAAATATATTTTGCTGAAGACATAAGTCATACATAAAAGCAAAGTTGCAGAAAGAGAAATCTGAAGCCACTCAATAAAAACGTGTCACCATTTCTCAGGCACCTATATGCCATTCAAAGCAAATTAGTTTGATCAGACATTCTAGAAAAGAAGGCTATTGATATTGGTCAATAACTGATAATGCCAATAAAATGGCAAACTACTATTTGATGGCTAATAGCAGACAGCAGAAGTCTAACATTGGTGAAGAATCAATGTCAACTAGAATTTCTTGCCACAGATTCCACTAACTATAGCAATTTGAATCGTTTTATGACCAGTTATGGGAGGGATTTGGAATTCTCCTGATCTAAGGGTAGCAAGATAGTGCCAGGGGAAAAGCACAGATCAAACATGTTACAAATCAAGAGAATGAGAGTCCTTTCTTCCACTTTAGTCTTGTCTCTTCTTTCCTCAACTTCTCAACTTTAATTGACTCGTTTTCTTTTTCCTTCTTTTTTTTCAACAATTCCCTTCTCAGTGCCTCTGCAGAACAGTTACCGCTTATGAGGAGCTAAAAAAGGTCAATCATAGTTTAACAATCAAAGGCCTCGTTTGGTTCCCTTGAAAGCAAGTGGATCCTCAAACCAAGTATTGCCATTTCACAGAATCGAATTCTTTTCAATTGTCGGGATGATACAAAATTTTAGGTCTTTAGAAGAAAACATGTGAGTCATTGAATACTTAATGGCTGAGATATATTCATTTTATTTCCATTGTCGCTTTTTTTATTTTCATCTTTTTCCTTTCTGGTCTTCTACATTCTTCCCCACCCAACCAAACACAGCAGAACCGTCATCAGAAAGCTGCCTCCTGCCTGTTGCCATCACAGTCCCTTGCTGTCATTTCTCTATACACCAACGGCATCAATTCCTTGCCTCCTCAAGTTGTCAGTTGCACCTCTCTCTCTCTCTCTCTCCATATCCACGCAGAGCTTGCAGCCCAGCCCCACGGAGGTTGCAACCTCTGTTGGTTCTATATGACACAGGTCACTTGCCTTGCGTGGTTGTGCAAGGCCCATGACCTCCATGGCCTTGGTGTCAGTCTAAAGCAACACAGAGAGAGAGAGAGAGAGAGAGAGATCTGAATAAATGCAAAAGAAGTTTACTAAAACCAGGGCAGCTTTGTTCTTTTTTTAGAAAAGAAAAAGAAAGCCCAAATCAACAATTTTTAACTCTGTCAACATGTTAGCAAATCTATTGTTGGACCAGTGCAAGGAGAAACGGTGGCACATGTTAAAAAGTATGGGAATTTTTTTTGGAAAAAAGAAGAAGTAGGGGGATGCTTTTGAATTTCGAAGAAAGGTATGGGGAATAATAGTGCCATTTCACCAAAAAAATACTACTTCCAGAAATAATAACTAACAAATAAAAAATTCATAAACTACACCTGACACCAATGGCAACCCCTGAAGCTCATCAGAAATTTTGAACAGCTCCAACCTTCAAGAAATTTTTACAATAATAGCAGCCAAATAGTCTTTCACAACAACAGCAGAACCTCAGAAAGACTACTGCTATAGCAATAATAGCAGAAACTTTACTGTCCTAGGGCCATCTCCAGTAGAAACTCCTATACACATCAATATCAAATTAACAATTTTGATCATGCTTCACATTTCTAGAATTCTTAGGACATGGAGCAGTTTTACACTGTTTTCTTATAAAGACAGTAGTTGATTTACCTTTGCTCTCATAAAGAACGAGACAAAGTCATCATCTGCGAGATGGCCAATGCACCATTGAATCCATATGACATCATATCGTCCTACATCAGGTGTGAATTCCTAAAAAATAAACAAATGAATTTCAACATGAAACAAGTAGATCACTTACGTACGAGTTCTACAAGTGAAAGTATAGCGATCCTGTGGGACAAAGCAAACATTTTTAGAAGACACTGTAAACATGCATTTGCAAGTCTGCAAGCCAACAGGCACCCTGTGGATCAATCTAAGGCAACTAGTCAATTAGCCCAGTTTAAAACCCTTGAAAGGTCTATTCTTTCACGTATATGAAACCTATAACCCCGAAAAAATTTTACTCTCCTTTGAATGAAAAAAGAAGAAGATATTTTATAGTTTTAAAAGAAAAACCAAGAGGGTGCCCCACCAATGCAAAATTATAATGTCTGCTCTTGTGTTAGGCTAACCCTAGTCTGTAGCTATTCCCTGGTAAACAGAATGACCTTATAATCAGTATAATATTTAATATAGTCCCAAAATTCTGAAGACGTTAATGGAGTCATATATTGGTAGCTTACAATTTGAGGACCAACTAGGTACATTTTGAATCAGTCCGATATACCACATAGCAAAATTATAATGTCTGCTATTGTGTTAGGCGAATTCTAGTCTGTAGCTATATTCTGATAGAACAGAATGACCTTATAATCAGTATAATATTTAATGTAGTCCTAAAATTCTAAAGACGTTAATGGAGTCATATATATTGGTAGCTTACAATTTGAGGACCAACTAGGTACATTTTGAATCTGTCCAATATAACTCACCTGAAGGGGGACACAGAAGAAGTTCGTAGCCTTGTTCTCGACTGCTGAACCACTTTCAGGAGCCAAACTTTCACGGGCAGCTTCTAGGAAGTGCGATACAGGCTCAAGGAGATCAACCTATGTCCCAAATGAAAAAAAGAAAAAAACAATATTTGAAAAGCTGACACTTCTTTCATTCAACAAGTTTCAATTTGGCCTAACAAACCATCAAATGTATGGTGAACACTTAAAACAATGTTTTGCAATGAAAATGTTAAATAATGAGCAGCAGAGAAAGCAATCTTCTGTTTTGGGACTCAGAAAACAGTCATTTAAAATAAAGTTATGTAGGTGTAGAAATAGAGTTGACATCAATCTACAAGAAAGAACAAGCTAGATTTTTCCCTAGATATGAAACCAAATGGACACCGATGTATCATGATTAGGGGTTAAAGTAATGAAAGACTAGGAGGTCAAAGAAAAAGAGAAAAACCTCAGATGCTGCTATTGCCAGATCTAATTATAGGCCTGGACTCCTTAAACAAGTATCACACTCAATTCAACAGCAAAAAACAACAAATGTGAGCCATCCCTGTCATATTGTCCTTCAAGTAGAAGGGAATAAAGACGCTGAGTTTACAGTATTCATGTCATTATTGTAGCTAGAGCGAAAGCAAGTTTCCTGGCCAGAGCAACAAGGAAAATACAACTCTACCTCAGTGAAGAACCTGATTAAAAGATTCTTGGTGACTCTTCCAATACCAGAACCACAATCTGCAAGAGTTGTCCATATTGGTGAAGGGTTTCTGACAAGAGAAACTAGCTTACTCGTACTTATGAAGAGTCAAATCCATGCATTAGCAAAAATTGAAATAAACATAAAACATTGTAAATATATAGAATAAAGTCAAAATACAGTATATAGACTAACATCAAAACAAGCATAATGCAACAAAAATGTCACCAACGGACTCTCCATATATGCTAACTGAAGCATTCCAGACATTATAGACAACAAACTGATTAGTTGGTTATGGTTAATGTCCATTGGCAGCGAATTCATGTAATCTACAAAGTTTCACGTGATTGAATTTTAGAAAAGTCAAATTGTTCCGCAAAATTTGCCACTGGAACCCAGTCATACAAAGCCAAAGTGGATAATCTGGAGCTTTAAGAAGAGTTTAAGTGGGTGGGAAAAGGCTTTTTCATCAAAGGGATGTAGACATACGCTGTTTAATAGCATGATTTATGATCTTCCATTTGACTTCCTCTCTTTGTTTCCAATCCCTATCTCGGTGGCAAAAAGACTTGAAAACATACATAAAAAGTTGATTTAATCAGATATTTCGTCTGTCTAATTTGAATAATTTAAAACAACGAATTTCAAATAAGGGCCTTTCAGCAAAGCTTTGCTAAGGCAGCGGTCGGATGTGGATGTCTTCCATAGCAAAACACTGTTAAAAAGGGAACAGTAGGAACAACCCTATCAGGGATGACAGATGGTTTTGAAACAATGTATTCAGAGATTTATTTCAAGGTGTTTCTGCATAAGTGAGGAGCAAGATAGTTACAGCAGTGATAACTGGAAGGCTTACAATGGAAAAGTGACATGGGACTTGGGAAATTGACTTCTTACACATGACTCAAGGTTGGGAGCTCGAAGCTTTCTCAAACTGTTTGGAGCTGTTGTATGGAACAACGCTAGATTGGGAGAGAATGATTGTCCATACTGACAGTATTCTATTACTGAAAATTCTTCTGTGAAACTATACTACTCTAATCTCATCTCTATTCGGAGGCAAGTGCAAATGAATATGATCTTCCTCTAGAAATCCATGTGCAAAGTCAAGGTTCCTTCAAAAGTTTCCTTTTCCTCTTGGGAACAGCTAGGGGATTTATTTCTCAATTAGCACTATCTTCAAAAAAAAGAAAAAGGAGGAACTTCAGTAAATAGATCATTTTTGTGATTGAAAAAAGAGTGTGATTCTCACAGTTGCTGTATTTGCAACTGGACAAGACATATTTGAATTATGTGTTTTGCAGTCTTAGATGTGAAGTAGATTACTTCAATCACTGTGAAACATGAACTTTGGGCTTTTAGAGGGGCCATGAACTCATGTTTGCAGAAATCAAGGGTACCAAGATGATTGCTCTCCTTGTCTTCTGGCTTATTTGGGAAGAAAGGGGGAAAAGAAGAGGTGAGTTGAATTTCTAGGGATAATTAGTCATATAAAAAAAAAAAATTCGCCTTCAGTATAGTGGGAAAATCAATTTCATAAATCTAGATGGTTGGAAACGTTAAAAACAATCTCTAGAGCAGGGTTTTGTATGCGACTGGCTTTCCTTCTAAAAATGATACAAACAGGGGTCAAACCCCCTTGCTACCTTCTTAGTTGTACTTTGATTTTCATTAAAAAAAAAAGCATAAGTTACACCCCAATAGACCCTATTTTCAACACAATCATATCCATCAATAACCAGTGAGGGCGCCTTTCTGTTGGGAAAAGTGAACAATGAAAATTGTGGCAAATTACGATGTTCATTCTTGGGCTAATTTACAATAGTGTCACCATATGCTATGTAATCTGTCACAGGCAATTAGTGTAATGCATTTTAGTATGGTATTACGGTAGGTAAGTACAAAGAGGGAAGCATGGCTTGGCAAATAAAAGAAGAATATCTTACAAAGCATGCAATTCAGATTCTCTTACAAGATAATGAAGTTAGCAAGCTCTTTGGCTTAGTTTCACTTCCAGTGTGAACTTCTTTCACAATGCAAATTTACCCAATCAACAAAGTAATAAAGCCATCAAATCCGGAAATCGTCAGTTTAGTTTGGATACTGCTGTGCTGGTCCTTATTTAAATCAGAGGTGTTTCCAGATGTCAGTGGAACAACTTCTGTGACTAAGTCACTAAATCCCTCCATCTGGAGATGGGCATCCAAACGAGCAAAAACAATGAGAGGGGGACCCTGATATCCCTCATCCCCCTCCCCTCCCCTCCCCCCACCCCACCCCCAGCCCAAAATAATAAAAAAAGAGAAAAAAAAAATGCAAACAATCATCAAGGCGAGATCACATTGTAGTATCCCATAATTAACTTCTTCAATGTCACAATCAAATTAGTCTTATTCGCACTCAGAAAAAACAAACAAGCGCCAACCCAGAAGCCCACGCCTACAAACATACAGAGAGAGAACACCTACCGAGGGCAACAAGATCACGGCCTCTTCCATCACCAGGGAAACGTTCAGCCAAAAGCATTTTGAGAAAAGCTTCACTGCCCTTTATGTCAGCGTCGTTAACGTGTCCATATCCTCCCAACACTCCATTTTTAGTTGCCTCCACACCCTTCTCTTGAGGAACAAGAAAGACCCCCATGATTATTATTCATCAACAACTCTATGGAATTACAGGAATTTGTTTGCAAGTACGAAAAAGGAACAATCTCAACTAGTCAAAGACAGAAGGAAAAACAGAGCCAACGGGGAAAAAAGAAAGGAAGAGAGTGATGGGAAAGCTGCATACTTCCCAGTAGCCAATGCCTTGGCGGTACCACTCCTTCCTCTTGTCCGCATCTCCTTCACCGATTTCTTCCCTCCACATCTCTTCGGCGTTCTTGAACTCTCGTCCCTCGGAATCGAACCCACTGGCCTCCATTGTCGCGCTCGCTCTCGGCTTCCCTGTCGAAGCTGCAGGCTTGTTCGTGGCGCTTCGCAGAGGAGAGTGACGAATTAGGGGTTTTGCGGAGAGTTCCAGCCGGGGTTGTGGAGGAGGGATGGTGAGGTGGCAGGTGCAACTGGGTTGGACCCGAATCGACACTTGCGCCTCCATGGGGATCAATCCCATCTTCTAGTTTTCATTTTTCTTATTCCCAAAAGGGCAAAAGAGAATTGAACTGGTGAATGGTCATCGTTATGATTTGGAGAGCAGCTAACAATGTCAAGCCAAATCTTATAGTTTAGTGAGCTATTAAAATTATGAAATGCTGATAACAAATTCTGCCTTGCCCTTGGCCATGGAATATGGCCAATTGTTGGTCGGACCTTGTACAAACTCTCTAACTCCATTTCTCCAATTCGGTTGCATCGGTCATAGTGCGTCCTCATATGCTTCTCCCGATATTATGGGGCTCAATTACATATGCCTTCCCTAGCCTATCTTCTAGGTTAATGGGCGAGTCAGGGGAGATTTAATCCGCTTTTAGCCTTCATGGCTTTTTATCGTGTGCAGATGTATTTATTTCATCTCGGTGCCTTTATTGATCGGTATGGCTAGTCCGTTGCTATAACATTCAGTACTATTGAATCTAGCTAGGGCTACTCGAACTAAGCCGAAGCTTCATTTGAGGGGATTTAGGGAAGGAATTGACATCGCATAAACTAACACTGTTCAATGTCCGAAAGAGGAAGAAAAAGTTTGCTATTTAAAGGCATTGAGAGTCAAGAACCCACAGACCCATTACCTTTCATCACTAAATTTCCAGGGTCGAGTGCTTTACGGATAAGGAATTACCGGTCTTGTGGAACAGCGGCTCTGTTTGAATGCGTAATCACTTTCGATAGAGGAACTTCTTGCTCTAAGATTGATACTAGGATAAAAAGTGACATCATGCCTTAAATTATAGTTGAAGAAAAAGCTTCCACTGCTCTCAAATCTAGCTATTTCTTATTAGAATGGATGTCCAAGGAAGGAACAATAGGCAATGAATAGGAGGAATATGACTAATTAAGAGGAGAGATAGAATAGAATCAAGGGAAATTTTTTAATAAGGACCTGAAGTATAAGCGTTTTCTCAAAAAAGGACCTAAATTGAACATCATGTCATATAAGGACCTGAAGTAACTAATTTAGTCTCGAATAAGGACCCCAGTTCATTGCTGACAAAATCTTATCTCCAACCAGGGGTACTTTCGTCCAAATACAAAAGTTTTTTTTTTTTACTTTTTTCTTCTTTCTATCTTTCCTTTCTTCTAGAGCTATGAAAATCCCTCTCTCTCTCGCTCTCTCTCTTGAGTGAGTGAGTTGGAGTGCATCCACTGAACTAGCTAAAAGCTATCGCTTTGGGTGAAAGCACTAAAAGAAAAGGCTTGGTAAACATGGCGGCATAGGAAGCATGGGACCCCCCCTCTCCCTCTATCTCTTTCTCTCACACTCTCTCTAATCTCTTTGAGCCATTCCAAACCAGCGCGGCCATGGACAACGACGAGGGCGTGCCGTCGATCTACCACCTCTCAGAGGACATCCTCCACCAAATCTTAACCTCGCTCCCTTATGCCAGATCATTGTCTGTCGACCCTTCTCCAAATTCTTCCTCCAAACCCTCACTTCGCCTTCCTTCCTTCGCCTCATCTCCCCGCTCTTCCACCTCATTACCTTTCGCCCTCAGCTTCCACCTCCCTACCACCACCTCCCCAGCCTCTCCTTCCCTCCCTTCTCCACTTCTTCAAGCCCTATGACAACCTATGGCTCAGCTTCTCCCTTTCCCATCTCGTCACCTCCTCCCTCCATCTCATCGCCTCCTCCCTCGCCCTCGTCTATTTCTGGGGATGACTCCATGGACTCCCTCAATCTCGCTAAATTCCTAGTTGCCTACAACCCCCGACCCATCGTTTATCTATGGTTTCCCAATGAGCTCGTAGGTAGGTGAGTAGATCATCTTCGACAAAACCTCCAGAAATGTGCGAAATCATCCTGCATATTGAAGCTCCCTGTTTTCTTTCTCTGTGCACACGCATGAGGGCATAGTAGCAGAGTCATGATATGAGCTCATAGGTCGGCGAGCGGTTCGTCTCCGGCAAAACCTTTAGAAACGCACAAAAATCACTCGCACTTCCACGGTGAATCCATCAAACTTCAGTTCACCATTTCATTAAACTCTCTCTCTCTTTACAAATTCTCTAATCCAACAACCCGCACCACCTATGATCTCCCAATCTTCGTGCATGGTCGTCTCCTTAGATGGACAAGCTCTTCATCGCCATCTACATTGCAGTGGCCGTTCTCCTCCTCCTCCTCCTCCTTGTCTCTCGCTCCCTGAGGTCGCCCTCTGGTCATGGCCACAACAACCACTGCCACCTAAAGCTCTAGTCCAACTTCACCTTCAAGACGACAGTCCCCCACCACCACCACGAGCTGGTCCCATTTGATCTGCTTCCCTCCACTCAATGGTTCTTTAGCGAGGAAGGAGTGTGAGGAAGATGAGATGGAAAGAAGAAAATGAGAGAGAGAGAGAGAGAGAAGAAAGAAAAATAAAAATAAAGAAAATATTGTATTTGGACGAAAATACCCCTGATCGGAGGTAAGACTTGGTCAACGGTGAACTCAGGTCCTCCTTTGAGACTAAATTAATAACTTCAAGTTATTTATATAATACGATGTTAACTTTGGGTCCTTTTTTGAGAAAATGCACGTACTTCGGGTCCTTATTCGAACTACTAGTGTCAGGTGCAGATGAATAAAGAAACAAATTATGAATCCTCCTTAATAAGAATTGCATTTGCTGGAGGATTTTTTAAAAGAATTAGCGGGAAGATCCACTGGACTTCCTCAATGCTCTCATAACAAACTCTTCCGTCCGTTCTTTGTATTCCCTTAACTATAGCTGCATCACCCCATGTCTTATATAAATGGTTGATGCACGCTCAACAAAGTGCGCTACTCATTGTCACTTCCTCGCATATTGCGCCATCATTGCACCTCTAATGACATAAGCTTGCTCAACAAGAAAACATCTTCCAGCTTTTCTACCGATCAAAACCAAAGAATACTTTTGACCATATTGAAACATGGAAGGGAGTGGCATACACACATATAATTTGGGAATCGACTCTGATACTAAATGTCACTATCTAAGCCATTGGCCTTATTCAAAGGACTTTGTGGCATATACTATCTTGGATTAGAAGTAGCAAACTAGTTGAGTCGAGCACATAACCCTTGATACCAAGGGAAACACGCATCTTGAAAGATCTTTTGTCAAAAAGGAAGGAGGAAAATGGGCCATAAGGAAATGTTTTTAGTAGTTTATTAATCAATGTATAATATACATCAAGAGACTAGCAAGATATGAAAGTTTAAGTAATTGAACCTCCTAAAGAGCCATGTAGACATTATCTCTTCCATCACAAGTGTACATCAAATGACACTATTCAGAAATTATGAAAAGTAAAAAAGAAAGAAGGAAAAGTCTAAAGTACATATTTACAATGTTGAAGTGCACTTGACCTAAGTGACCATTGTTGATTATTAGTCCTATGTTGCGAAAACTACCTCCAATTTTTTGAAGTTGACAAAACTATTTATGTGTGTCTTATAAAAGTGATAAATGCAAGTGTTTATATTTCAGGCGGTACAAAAGTCCGAATTAAAGAAACTTAGTTATACAAAGTGAAAATATTCAAAATAATTAGGAGGATTGATGTTGTAAAGGTGAACAAATCTGGAAGAACTGCAAGTTCATATAGACTTGGACATAATAAGATGAACAGCCTACACGATGTACATCACCAAAACACTCTAGATTGCTAATGAGATTTAGTTGAATATCAATAGAAAAGTTAATATAATCATAACCGGATACCATAGGGAAATTAGATAAAGCCAGGAAGTGATGATATAAGTGGATAGATTATATTACGGAGACAACATATTATCATGTGCTTAGGAAATCTAAATTAAAATATCCCATGATCTAATTACTTAAATTTTAGAAAGAGTTAGTGATTTGGCTTGTATCTGTAATTGAAGAAACTAATTTATTATCAATCTTCAGAAAATATCTACACAAAAGATACTAATCATTTGTGATTTCTTAATTAATTGACAATCATTATGAAGATAGAATATTTTATATAGTTCAAGCTACTCCATTTTTGAAAATTAGAAGATATGATTTTATGGGCGACCAAATCTCTAGAATCTCTTATTATTGACTTTGACAACTAAATTGATCAATTTGATGATTGTCCAATAAATAACTTAGAGATTGATCCTCTTGAAGATTGTTCAATTAAAAGATTAGATACTGAGGAGTATTAAAGGAGATCGGCCGACCTGGAATATGTATAAGATTGAGTTAAAAAGCAATCCAACTATTAGAGCTTTACATCTTTATAAAGCTTTACATCTTTACTGTCTTTCGAGTGTACTGAAAGTATAATTACTTGAGAAGTGTAGGATTGTCATAGTTCTTACCTAGGTATAGGATAGTCAAATCTATGTACTTGACCATAAGCAACATCAGATTTGAGAAGAAGTGCTTGAGTATAAATAGTACACTCAGCTATAATAACTCAAAGATTGCTACTAGAACCCAGTCAATTGACTATTAATCTAAAAGAGTGGATATAGGCTCACATCAAGCTGAACATGCATCTAAGACATCTGGAAATATCAATCTTAATTCTAAGGACCGACCAAGTGAATCTACCACGGGATCGCTTGCATTAGTTGCAAGGATCGGCCACTGGTCGCGTGAATCGATTGCGAGATCGCTTCTAGTAGTAGCGGGTATGACGCCCCGTACACTAATTCATAGATAAAACGAATTTAATTATTTTAATTAAGCTCAAGGGCTCGTCATGGCCGGATATCATCACGCCCCAATCCGTTAGGAACGTGACAATACCCCAACCATTAATTTATTTTTCACTTGTGACAATAATTCCCCAAGACCCATTGTCAACTTAATTATCAAGCGGAAGCAATACCCGTACATCACTTGGTAGTTAAATAGGCAAACTAAGCAACATGTCACATTAACATCGACTTCATCTATCACTTGAAGTCATTGACATATCAACACAAACGACCACTATCAACATAGCTAGTAACCATCGAACACAATCCCCAACAAAAAGCGTTTGTGATTACAACAAGACGTACTAGAAGCACTTTTAATCACGAGTTGACTAAGATCGAGGGTTGGTTATCCCTAACTCCTCTAATCGTCTCAATGGGCACACCAGAATGAATCACAGGCTAACCATGGTACGATCCTGAAAATTTTAATAATCACGGGGTGAGATAACTCAATAAGTAGAAATTATAAATCACGTCTAGGAGGTGGCCTCGCAACCAACAAGCAAATGTTTGAAAGTCACAAATAAAGATTGTCATCAAGTCATTTCAAAACCTTGCCCCTTTTGAAAAGATCACATTTCCAGGGATTTCCAAAAATTCCCATGAATCCCAAAATCAACAAGACTCCACGCATCATTGCATTCATTTTATCTTTTATAATTTTTTTAAAATCTTTTGGCCCTCCTCAGCCACCAGTTCCATAATGATCCGGCTTTTTGGACTACAATCCAAGCAACGCACTAGCCCCATCTAGTACAGCCCATCCGACTCAAAAGCCGGGTATACCCTGCAGGGTCTACTCCCCCGAAGTCCATTCGACGAGGAGGCTATTCAACCGGAACTCTTCCGGGCTCATCACGCCTAGCCTCGTCTAGCGCGTTTACTGACTCGAAAGCCGGGCACACCTTGTAAGGTCTACTCGCCCGAAGTCCATCCGACAAGGAGGCGAATGCATTACACACAATCAAAAACATTTTCAAAATCATTTCTTTCACCTTGCTCTTGCAATTAAAGACATCATTTTGCAAAAGAGAGCGATTTCTTGACTCAAGAAAATATACAATTTCTTTGAGGGTAAAACATAATCTTTTTGGGCAAAATAGAAAACATTAAAGTTCAAGATTAATTTTAGAAGCTCAAGAGAGATGTAGCCTTGTCAACATAAGCAACACAGCTTAAGAAATAAGCTGGAAATTCAAGTAGCAGAATAGAGAGCAAATTCAGCAAGACTGGTAAGACCAAAGCTCAAAGATAAATTAGGAAAATCACTCCACAAGTTAACTATGTAACGTCACACCGTACCTGAGAGTTAGAAAATCCACTTACAGACAGGTGTTACCCAAAAACACAAGGAGGAGTAGAAAAAACAGAAGTAGAAGTAGATCTATGCAGGCAGGCAGCAACTTCGACGTGGAGCACGGTAATCATACAGACAACTTCCAAAGGACCTACGGCAGGATGGCTGAACGTTTCGGAGTGTGGTTGGTTGCGTTGGAAAGTTCTGGATGTTATGAAGAGAATGGCACTAGTTTCACTCGATTCGGAGGTCGTTTGGTCGGTCAACCAGGGCCAAACAAAAAGGTCGATGGTGCAGTATTTCGATCCAGAGGTGCAACTTCCAGAGTTGGTTCGGGAGGAACCAGAGCTTCGTTGGGGCTGAAATTTTGCAGGAGGGACGGTATGGAAGTGTATAA
The DNA here is from genome assembly GCA_019926035.1 of Melaleuca alternifolia. Classification (NCBI taxonomy): domain Eukaryota; kingdom Viridiplantae; phylum Streptophyta; class Magnoliopsida; order Myrtales; family Myrtaceae; genus Melaleuca; species Melaleuca alternifolia. Next base: position 1,019,250 of record JAGKPW010002340.1, read on the forward strand.
GGAGATGGTGGAAGGTTTTGCTGAGCTACAAATTTTCAGAAGAAGGCAGAAGTGGTTTTTGTGTTCTTGGCTTGAGATGTGTGGTTCAAATGAAGTAATCTACTCTCTACTTATAGGCAAGGAGGATTGGGGCCAAAGTTAGAGGAGAAACTTGGAGAGCAAGCTTAGAGGAGAAACTTGGGGAGCAAGCTTAGAAGATATTTAATACATTAATAGCCTATGGTCACTAACTTAGGTTAACTATTCAACATTTAATGCCCTTGTCCTTTATTCTTTATTTCTCTTCTTTCTTCCTCCCCCTCTTGGCTGAACAACCTCCCCATTTTCTATTTCTTCAGCCCTTGTGACTATTAATTAGACTAAATCTTCTAGGTACTAAGCCTACATAGCAATATTTAAATGATAGCCCATGTGCCTAATTTATATCTTGTACTAGCTTCTTAAATGCCTATCCTCTCTAGGATGATTTCATCCTACATCTAAGTGCATTACATCATCAGGATTACATCATCATCCTGTGTCAATAGCTCACAAGGCTATATCTAGTTCTCAAGATGACACAATAATTAGACTCTTAATTACTTGTTCTTCTAATAGCCTTCTAGGATGACTTCATCCTACTTCTAGGCACATTGTATCACCCATATTACATCATCCTAAGCTCACTAGGTCATATGCCTAATTCTAATTTCAAGATAACCTTATTATTGACTTGTTTTATTTTGTTTTTCTCTCTTTTTCCCTTGGATTGCCGCCGGCCACTTCTCTTTCTTCCTCCCCACGTGTGGCCTCCTTCTAGTAGATTATAGGTACTTCATTCTAGGCTTATGTCATCTTAAATCATTCTACTCTAGTACCTCTTGAATTAATAATTCCTTAGGTCAAAACTACTTTAGATTTCTTGTCTTTCTTTGACTCTAGCAATTGTCAAGACACCACCAAATCTCATTATTCTATTTTTCTATTTCTCTTTCTCTTTTTCTTTTCTCTCTTTCCTTCCACTCCCTTGGTCGGCTCCCCCTTGGCCGAATGGCCTTGGCCCATCTTGGGCCATGCTTCTTGGTCCACCTCTCTTGGATCAAGTCTAGTCTTCTTGGGTTGGTCCACCTCTAATTTCTTAATTGGGTTAGCGCCCATCTTTCTCAATTTAGTGCCCATGATTAATCTAATAATTTTGTGATTAAGTGTCCCCTTTTAGTGACCACAAATAGTCCTTTTCAAAATGATTATCAATAGGGTGTCGCCTCGCAAGTCCCACGGTCATTCCGCCGATCCTTAGAGTATTTCTTGGTTGTCACATAATCAGCGAGATGTCTTTCTAATCACATAATTGTACAAACAAATTCAAAGTTGGTTCAAGATTAATTATCTCGACTCATGAATTGACGATAATTATCCATTGAACTTTTCTTTGAGTCATCGTATAACTGTGTTAGTACAAGACCTTCTTGCGCGATCATTATTGTTGAGTAATTACTCAAGGCCGGGTACTCTAGATGATTAGGCTTGTCGATCCCAGATTGTCCTCACCAAAGGTTTCAGCGGGTCAATTACCTCACTTTACTATTTAGGTCTTGACACCTTAATCATTTATTAATCGGGGCCTCAAATTGAGGATGTTACAGTGGGCATCAACCATAGGATCACACGAACTGGCCATGTAAATTAGCCATGAGATCGCTTGTGTTGGTCACAAAGATCACCTATAAGATCATTTATGTCGATTGCGAGTGTTGGCTACGAGATCTTGTAGGATCGCTTGCTTGAGTCACGAGGATCAGCCACAAGATCACCGGGATTGTTCGCATAGATTGGCCATGAGATCGTCTTGTTCACCGGAGCTTGACATAAATTCTCTTTACTTCTGATTTCTATTATGAATCTTTTACATTGCCATTTATTTACTTCAATTTTTTTATTTGGAGGAATTGAAAACTCAACTGACGTATACATACAATATTATATTCTTTTTCTATTTCAAAGAACAAAAGAATAGAAAAAAAAATGTTACCTAATGCAACCTAAGCTTCCTCCTCATTCATTCAATTCATAACTTGGTGGAGATCAATATACCTTGATTGATGAATTTGTTGAGCTCAATTGTGCTATACCACAACCAAACTAGCTTCAAGAAATGGCCATGAAATATCTCATAAAATCTAAGATCGAGAATAGTTAACTTGAAGTTAGGCGATGATCAAAAGACAACTCGAATGAACAACTACATAAATTCATTTAAACAAGAAGAAATCAAAGGAGCTTCGATCAAAGATTAGCCAGCAAAGTTTTGGATGGAGGCTGATGGTCAACATCATAAGTTTAGAGGAGTCATTAGACACCGTTGGATCACGTGATTGCTGTTGGAAATCACCAAACCAACCCCCAATGTGGGTATTACAATCACAGATGATTGCTCTAGTTATTGCTATGTTTTCTTACTAAGTAGCAAAGATGAAGCAATTGATGCATTAAGAACTTATAAGATTAAAGTTGAAAATCAATTGCAAAAGAAAATCAAAATGATAATAAGTGATAAAGGAGGTGAATGTAAATTTTCCTTTTGAGGAAATTTGCTCTGAGTCTGGTATCATTCACCAGGTCACACCTCCCTATGCGCCACAAGCTAATGGAGTGGTGGAAAGGAAAAACTGGTCTTTAAAAGAAACAATGAATAAATTGTTAATTAGCTCCGGTTTATTACAGAATTTGTGGGGAGAAGCTGTCTTAACGGCAAATTTTGTCTTGAATAGAGTATTCCACGAAAGGACACAATAAACTCCCTATGAGAAATGGAAAGGCGGAACGCCTAACTTGAATTATCTTAAAGTATGGGGGTGTTTAGTTAAGGTCACTATTCCTAAGCCTAAAAAGGTAAAATAAGACCTAAAACTGTTGATTGTGTCTTTATTTGATATACTCTTAATAGTAGTACATATGGTTTTCTTGTTCATATATTTGAAGTCCTAGTTATACATGTTAATACAATTATTGAATCCTAGTTATACATTTTAATACAATTATTGAATCAAAGGACGCTACGTTCTTTGAAAACATATTTCTGTATAACATAGTATATGAGTCAATTGGAAACAAGAGACCTTGAGAATAACGTTTATAGATTATCCTATTAAGGATGAACCTAGACGTATTAAAAGACAAAGGATCTCTGCGTCTTTTGGACTTGATTTTCTAACATACTTGTTAGCAGATGAGCCTCAGACCTTTCAAGAGGCTGTGACATCTCCAGAAGCCCCGTTTTGGAAAGAAGCTATCAATAGCGAAGTTGAATCAATTTTGTCGAACCATACTTGGGAATTGGTTGACCTTCCTCCTTGTAATAAACCACTACAAAGTAAGTAGATTTTCAAGAGGAAAATGAAAGCGGACAATATTGTTGATATAAGGGTGGGCTTGCAGTCAAAGGATACAAGCAATGAGAAGGTCTTGATTATTTTGACACGTATTCACCTGTCACAATGATTTCATCTATAAGAATGTTGATTGCTATAACAACGGTGTACAAGTTTAAAATCCATCAAATGGATGTCAAAACGGCTTTCTTAAATGGGGATCTTGAGGAAGAAATATATTTAGAACAACCCGAAGGGTTCATTGTTTCAAGACAAGAAAAGAAAGTATGTCGGCTTATCAAGTCATTATATGGTTTGAAACAAGAATCGAAGTAATGACATGCTAAGTTTGATCAAGTCATGTTGTCGAATGGTTTTAAGATAAATGAGTATGATAAATGTGTATATTTTAAGGACACTCATGACGGTCTTACCATTCTATGCTTATATGTGGACGACATGCTTATAATAGTCAGCAATAGTGAGGTTGTTAAGACGACCAAACACATGCTCATAAGGAAATTTGACATGAAAGATATGGGAGTCGCAGACGTGATTTTGGGAATCAAAATCTTTAAAACAAGTAAAGGATTAGCCATGTCCCAATCACATTATGTAGAGAATATTCTTGAAAATAGCAAGAATGTAAACATTATACCAAAAAAGACTCCTATAGATGTTAATCTACATCTTTCAAAGAGTACAAGTGAGAGTATCTTTCAAAATGAGTATGTTTGTTTACTAGGCAGTTTAATATATGTCATGAACTGTCTAGGCCGGACATAGCTTGTGTTGTGAGTAAACGAAGTCGATTTACAGCTAGCTCAAATGAAGATCATTGGAAAGTTATGAAACGCGTATTGGGCTACTTGAAGCATATTCAAAGCTATGCTTTGCTTAAACGAGATATCATGCAGTACTTGAAGGATACTGTCGTGCAAATTGCATACCCAGTGTAAAAGACACTAAATCAACAAGTGGGTGTGTGTTTACACTTGGTGGAGAAGCAATGTCTTGAAAATCATCCAAACTAACTACCATAGCAATGTCCACAATGGAAGCGGAATTTATTGCTTTGGATAAGGCTAGTGAATAAGCAGAATGGCTTCGAAATTTCTTAGAAGACATTTTTAATTGGCCTAAACCAATGCCAGCTGTATGTATTCATTGTGATAGTCGAGCGACAATTGGAAAGGCAAGGAATGTCATGTACAATGGTAAGTCTCGACACATTCGTCGAAGACACAATACCGTAAGACAACTAATCTCTAGTGGAATTATCACAATTCACTACGTGAAGTCAATAAATAATGTTGTGGATCCACTAATAGAAGGATTAACTAGAGAATTAGTTGAGAAAACATCCAAGCAAATGGGTATAAAGCCTATAAATAAGTCTTCATAGTGAACACCCTACCTAAGTGACTGGAGATCCCAAGATTTAGGTTCAAAGGGACAACTAAGTTATGTAGATGACATAACATACTATCAACTATTACTCATTCTCGTGGAAGAACAATACTAACAAGAGGAGGTTAAGCGTAAGTTTTTAATAATACTAAATTGGATATAAGATATATCACGGATTCAGAAATCACCTTATGTGAGTGTGAAGTGAGGACCGCTTCTATGAGAATTCGAAAGACCGGTTTTCTAAAGCACTCATGAGACCAAGTGGTGTTCATGACCAAAACGAACATAACAATGAGAATCGACTGTATTTGAGAAAAAGTTGTGTGTTTTCTATTGTTTAAGCTTACACCAAAAGTTGGCAGTTAAGACATCAAATCTACTAACTGATCGAGTAAGTCCGATAGATCTCACTAGGGTAAGTTCAAAGTCTCAAATTACTTATCCTACTGCAACAATTTCTCATTGAATAAACACACATAGCATTTTATGCATTAACGAGGAGTCGTGCTAACTGCACTTCTCATTCATGTGGGAGATTGCTGTTGGGGACTTCGTGTCCCCTAGAGTGTGTGAATGAGAAGTGAAAGTGGAGAGTCCCATATAGGACAAAAATGGGACAAGGTATATAAGGGGCACCCCACTTTTGTGGAGGAAAGAGGACTTATAGTAAGCTGGTAACCACTACGTGCACACGCGCCACCCGCCTGTCCAACCGGCTCAGCTCGGATCGGATTTTATTAATATAGTGATTTTATTGTGATTTTATTAATATTAGTTTCTCTCTCCTCCATTCAACTCCCTCAACACAAAACCATGGTGACTCTTCGTTTATTTATTTTCATTATCGATCTTCGTGACCCTTCAATCGACACCATTCATACATGCATGTTCGGGTAAAACCGAACCTTAGTTTCATGAAAAGGTGCCATTCATTCATACTCAAGTCTAAGGGGTTATGTGCAGTATCATTATGAACATGTAGTTGAGTTCGACGTTTTTCTTCTTGTAGTATCGCAAGAGAGAAAATAGAGACTCGTTCTATCCGAGGAGGCGATTGTCCAAAGGCCTTCCTACGTGATTGAGGCAGGCAAATTCGTCTTGAGGACATGATGTACGTTCATCGGATTTGAGTACGCTGAGGCTTATAGAGGATCGACGTTTCCAGAAAATTTTCCTATTCTTTCAATTGGAGCAATTGTCCAGGTTCGGTTTGTTTGTTTAGTTGTCTATGAACATTGTTGGACGTGTAGTCTTTCAATGATTCCTTGTTGATTAATCTGTTCCCCAACTCTCTCAACATCTGCTTGTAAGTTTTTCCTTTGTTGGTTCCGAATTTTGTCTATTTCATTATCCGAGCACTATCCATTAAACAATTCTTTAACAACCACAAGAGATCATTCGACTAAGAGAGAATTTTTTGAAAATGTGAGATTCCCTAGTTTTTAGAAGGAAAATGGTAATATGTCTCTCCAAGTTGAATTTTAGCCCTTGGATTAATCCAAGGGTTAGGATTAAATCCTTCATGGTTAAGATTATTCCTTGGAATATTCCCTTTTTCATTTGATTAACAGAAATTTAACCACATGAATTGCTAAAGTGTCATCTTAAACAGTCGAGATCTAATGTCCAATGGATGGTCATAATTCATTGCTTAATCATTAAGGAATATTCTTATTGGTTGAACTTTAGGGGCAATTTTGTAATTGCACAAGGAAACTTTTGTAATATTTTGCACAAGTGAATGAGGTTATGCTTGGTTGTGGCCTTGATTAGTCGAGTCACTAGCCATAAATAAATGGCTGGAAAATATGGATTAAGTGATTAGCCAGTTACACCAAGTTGACTCGAAGGACAAGAATGAGAAAAGTAAGGGTATATATTTGGGTACCTCACAAATGAGGTTGGACCCTAAAGGGTACCCCATTTTTATGGAGGAGGGAGAACCTAAGCTAAGCTAGTGACCACCACACGCGCGTGCGCCCGACCGGTCGACTCGGCTCGAATTGGATCGAATATCATCCCTTAATGCAGAACCATTGTGACTCTTCATTACATTTTTTTTCTTCTATGATCTTGGTGACCATTCGATTAACATTCGACATTCTTCACACACGTTTGGTAAAAAACCAAACTTCATTGCATCATTTCATTCATTCGTTTCGGGTCGTGTGAGTATTCTAAAGGAAGTTGAGTTCGAGGTTTTTCTCTTTGTTGTACTACGAGAGAGATAGAGAGATTCGTTCTATCCTAGAAGACAATTCGTCCAATGGCCTTGGTACGCTTTTGATGGGACAAATATTGTCATAAGGAGACAACGTGCATTAATTGGGCTCGAATCAAAGTTCAATCGTCAAGTTCCACAAGTTATGTTCATTTTTACTTTGTAGTTTACGAACACAGATTTGCTTCGTTAAGTTTGTCTATTAAACAATTCCTTTGCCTCGTTCTTTTCCAGAACGTTGTCCAACATAATTTTCACTAACAATTGTTTGATTCGAAGGCCGTCACTGCATGGAGCTAATGGAAGGGATGGTTGGGGCAGCACCGGAGGTGGGGAAAATTGTGTTAGAGTAGGACAAGGAGATTTAGCCATCAATTTTGCTTTCGGTGGAGGTGGCTCCTATGGCGCTGGTGGAGTTACTACTTGTGGCAGTGGCGGTGGAGGTAGAGGTAGGGGCTGTGGCAGAGGCAGTAGAGGTGGAGTAACTGGTTCCTATTGCTACTGTTGTAAGAAATTATTTGTTTTTAAGCTTAAGCTGGTTGGAGATATGATTGGACATATGAACATAATTTATTATAATATTGATTCTTGTTACGTACAAATGATTTAGTTAATCCATAATTGATAGAATGGAATAAGAAAATATAATCTTGTATATTTACTCCCATTCATTTTTCTTTTCTTTTTTTACTACAAACTGGAGCAATACAATACAATACAATACAATACAATTTCTTCAATGCTCTTTTGTTTATGCCATTGTATTAAAGTATTCTCTTTTGACCTGGCTTCTATGCAATCTTTTGGAATTGCTTTAGGTTCTTTTCCTTGATCTGTTTTCAGATTTACTATTGTACCCCTAAATTTGCAAACAAGTCGGCATTTCGGGTAGGAATTCCCAATCATTTATACCATAAAAAAAAAACCAAAAACACAAGCTCCATTGAAAATTGTGACCTTCATTAGAGGTAGCCTCTAAGGGTGCGTTTGGTAACCATTCTCGTCCCAGAAATAGGTTTTTTTTAGAATGAGTTTTTTTGAGAAATGGTCCTCGGATGAGTTTTTTGGAAGAGAAATGTGTTTGGTAACTGTATAAAATTTATATCCCTGGAATAGAAAAAGAACAGAAATGCGTTTGGTAACTACACAAAATTTCTGTCCCTGGAATAGAAAAAGAACATAAATGCATTTGGTAACTGCACAAAATTTTTGTCCCTAGATTGTTTTCATTTAATTAAAAAAAGTTAGTGAAATTTATAAAACACATTTGTATTTTCCAAGACAATAGTTTCTACAAATTGAATCCATGCCTTCATAAATAAATAAAAAAACCGTTAGGTGGACAATTAAAAGTAAAAAAAGGATATGCACATTACCTTTTCTATTTACAATTGAGTTATACATGACATTCAAAGCTCGTTCTTCCGTAAAAATTATTTTTACTTGAGCACAAGTTGCAATTATAGAGCAATAATTGGGCACTCTACGTTTTAGCTTTTCAAAAGTTGAGAGCCAAGCAATTTTTTTTCGTTATTTTCAATAATGATGGACATATATGAACATTTAGAGAGAAACATCGTAAAACATCGCACATGGCCAATTTGTCATGGGTATAAACACAATATATAAGGGAAAGCATTAAGTAGAAAAAAGTAATGCAATTAACTTGATCAAATGAAAATTTGATTGTCATATAAAGCATACACTTGCAATAGCAATCGAGTTTGCTTGGGGGATTCAAAAAATATTATCGGCTAAAGCTAACACCTTCTAATACAATAGCCGCTCACAAATATGTAGTGTACTTGGCTAATTTACAAAAGTCAGAAACACGAAGTCATGGAATCTCAGACATATTGTGATCCCTAGCCATTTGATTTGCAATAGTTTTCCTAATCATATTTATCTCGATCGTCTCCTCATTAGAAGTATCATCTTCACCCTCCGCTTCTCCGGGTCCAAATTGGTACTCCGGATTTCTATATAAGGAAAAGTTTTTGTCTTTCTTATCTTCATCACGAATATAATTATGTAGAGCGCAACATGCAATTACAATAAGTGCTTGCTTTCGGAGTGAAAAAGAAGGCATGTGTCTCAAAATAAAGAATCTATTCTTTAATGCCCCAAATGCCCTCTCAATGACATTCATTAGTGAAGAGTGCTTATGGTTGAACAATTTTCTTATTGTTCTAGGGCGTCTCCCTGTACCCCTGTACTCATTCAGATGATACCGTTCACCTTTAAATGGAGTTAAAAATCCCGAAAGTGGTGCATAACCAGAATCAATCACGTAGTATTTGCCTATAACATAGTATATTTAAATTTGTTATGATATGCAACTGCAATAAATAGTAAAGAAAATTACTCATTATAGACAAAGCAAATACCGGGTGGTGGTCGAGGGAATTGTAATCGAGGAGTCTCAAGTGCTGCCGAAAGAACTCGACAGTCGTTCGCAGATCCTTCCCACCCAGCATAGACGAAAGTAAATTTCATGTCGAATGAACAAGCACACATTACATTCTGAGTGGTAGTCCCTTTCCTGCCTTTAAATGGAATTTTCTTTGACACAAGGACGGAAGCACTAATATGGGTGCCATCGATAGCACCTATGCAACCCTGTAGTTTTATGAAACTGTAATATTATACAAGAGTATTAGTGATATGTATTTGATGATGTAAATTCGATATTAAAATCATATCTTGAAGTAACGTCTATGGCTAGGATCCACAAGAATCTCATCCGAAACAACATCAAAAGAAGGTGCTTTGATAACCTCTTCTGATAGTTTTAGAATTGCTTCCAACACTATAGTGAAATACTTACTGATTGTTTCCCCCGAACGCTGGAATCTCTCACTTGAAGTTCTGATGGAGCTTTTGTGACCGATCAAAGATAAGAATATCCCAACTTGTTCATCTACCCTAACATACCGACTATCTTTTAACTAGCCTCTAACCTTCATTATTTCACAAAAGTTCAAAAAAAACATGTCTCTCCATCCTGAAAGCTTCATATATTGTATCTGAATGTCCATGGATAATCTCTCTTATCCATTCGGGTCCTGATAATTTACCATCCCTAATGGGTTCTCTTGTATGTAAGGACTTTTCCAACATAGAAATGAACAGAAATGAGGCAATTATCTCTTCCTCAAACTCATCGAAATCATGTTGAACCGATGCTACCTGCCTGCTATATACACTATTTGATGGTTCTTCCATGGTACCTATGCCATTAAACAAATACAAGAACATCAACGAATGACTTCTACATCCAAAGCGAGTAACACCTAATAACATAAGCAATAGAGTGACAACAAACCAAATATAAAAATATCACGCAACTCATCAATATCATATCAACAAGTTACTTCAACAGTCTCAACTAATAATGTAAGTCATAGAATTGAAAGCAAGTCAAATATTAAAACAATACATAATCCAACAACATAGTCAAACCAAATTAAAAATCTCACACACGCAACAACCCAACATCTACTGAAGATGTTGTATAAATCCAACTCTTCTCTCAATTGTGGCTTTGATGAAAGCCACTCTCCATCCTGCATCAGCACATGCTCGTTCCGCAGTTTTGTTATAAAGAGTCTGCTCCAACTTAGGCATGGCATTCAAGACATCCATCACAACAACAATAGAAAATGGATCCTCAGGTGCTTCTGTGACTTGTGAAGTTGTAGAGGATTGACTTTCCTTTGATTTGATCATCCTTTCAAAGGCTTTGCATGCATTAGAAAAATCAACTGTGTTACTTTTTCTTCTCCTCTTGGTATTTGGAGTCCTATCCAAGTTGTGTTTGTTATGAACCTCAGGTGAAGTATTTTTACTAGTGAATACATCCTCATCAAGGTGGTGCTCAGTAAAGTTTTATGGATTCCCTCCATCATGAAAAGCACTGTCATCTTCATCTGACACTATAAATTCTTCGACATTTTTGATCGCATACCCCCAGTAGCATAGGTATCCCCAAATACAATGCACAGATCTGAATACTGAGGAAATCCATCCTTCTTGAATTTTGCCCACTCCTCATTATCCTGCGTTTGTCACAATGATGATATATGTCAGCAATATATTCAAACATCTTAAAACTTAAATCTACAATGATCTTAAAATGATAAAAAGTTAAATGATACCTTGATGTGTGATTCCCATATACTCGGATCGTCGACAACAACTGTTTTATTCACATGATCCCAGCAAAATCCGGATTGTGAAATAAGTTTCTTGAAACTAGAATATTGTCTTCTCAATTTGTTTGTCTTGTTCTTCCACTGTATTATGGTATATTGGAATCCAAACTGCTTAGTGAATTCAGTCCGTATGTTATTCCACCTTGCTTTGTTAAACGTACAAGTGGTATGATTCCCCTTTTTCACCTCTTCTACCAAAAGACTTACAAACGTGTTCGTTGTAAGCTCAGTCCATTTTGCATTGAATGCATCTCTCTCTCTTTGGGATGCCATTTACTCTTCACTGGTTATACATCATGATATAATCACGTAGGAATTACACTTAAATCATAACATAGTCATAATATTCTAAGCAATATGCATATTAAATGGAAAAGCAATTTAAATCATAACATAACCATAATATAAAATACATGGTACTCCTAAGAATTAAAACAAATCACTTTAACATAGCGAAACACATAGTTGAAAAGGAAAGATAGATCGCTACCTTTCTGAACTATAACAACTGGTCTCGAGTGTATCTAACACGTTCTTGACCCCTAAGCTGGAAGCAACAAACAATAACTTATCAAGAACTTGTTATAGTAAAAAACATATCATCAAGACAAAGCAGTATAAATAGACAAATACGCAGCTCAAATGGGAGCATGCAAAGCCCTATTTCCACAGTTCAAGACAACAACTATATTTTGCACTGATGACAGAATGTAAGTTCCAGTACAGCTTTTTCAAAACTCAGCTGAAAAACCCTCGGTATATCATGCCAAAAAATTATGTAGCAACAGAAATATAGTCAACTGATTAATAATAGCACATAAGAATCTGTAAGGTTGAAACCTTCAGAATATCCACTATTGTGATGCCAGAATCGATTAGTTGATCCTTGAGAACGTCAAACTTGTCTGGAGTCAGTTTGTTCAGTATCCTGCATACAAAATCAGAAAGTGAAACTTGATGCATCAGCCATCTTGGAATGTTGACAAGTCTAACAGTACCAGTCCAATTGTGAGCATGAAAGGCAATTATCACAAAAAAGAGAGAGTCAATCTAGGTCAAATTACTTGCTACTGAGAAAGTCAACCAATTGATTAAAATACGAATTCATCCAGAAAAGGTTGAAGGCAAACAAATGAAGCTCATTAAAGCAATATAAGAAGACTAGAACATGGATTTTCCTATCACTTCTAAAAACTTACACAGTTCATGTACATTACATATGCATGCCATGAGAAGTGACAACCTGCCATAACCATTGCATGCCTTGCATCTTACATCTCACTGCCAAATGCAGATTAAAGCTTAAAGTTTTCAAACTCATCCTCATAATCAATGGGCTACCAGGAAAATGATATAGAATTAGATTTAGTTTTCCACAGGGAATCCCAATAGTAATGGAGAAAACATTCTCATGATTGCTGATCATGAAATTAATTAAAAGGGGGAAATACATCACGGAAAAAGAAAGGAAAATGGCAAAATAAGAAAGTTAAAAAGGGACGATCGCCTGATCGGTGACATTGATCCGACATACGCCAATAAAAGGAGGGAGGAAAAAAAAAACAATTCAGTGTCTTCTTATTAAGATTTAATACTTTAGGTCCTACACCATCAGAAGCCCAAAACCAACATAGAGCATGCAATGCAACAGGGTTGTTCTTGACCTGGAAAAAGACATTACTTATTTTCGTTGACACAGGCATACAAAAGGCAAGAACCATCCTTTTGATCAGTACAGTACATAAGCCACTCGGACAACTATGGAAAACTACTAGCTTCTTCTTGTGTTTGGATGATGGGACTCCACTTTATGTATATAGCTTTTTGTCCTATGCTTCACTTTTAGGAGTAAAATTATCCTAGAATCCAAACATCCCTGATTTGATAATCATTGTCCAGTACAATTGAATTCTCGAAATGAGCCATAGTCACTTTCAAGTTAGAAGTAATGTCTTTGCTGCCAACTTCATTTTCGTAAAGTCATATCTAAAGCCAAAAACTTAAACCCACAGCTAAAACTGAAAAGACAAACTGAATCTCACAGCCACCCTTAACAGGCCTTGAGATTTATGTTTATGATTATTTGACAAAAGTAGTACACCATAAGTTAATCACCAAAGAATTTACAATCTAGGAAGCATAAGTGGCATAGATATGCTACGTTAATCTATAGTCCCTACATGAATGTTTCTATGGATCTTTGTCTGACACAACATACAAGCTAACAATGTATTGGACAAGGAAACATAACTAACTCCTAGGCTTGCTTACATTAAATTGTATCCGTAAAGAGGATTTATTTGCTGGCACATTTAATACTGCAAGCAGGCAAAGGAATTATGTTCTAGGAAATGCAAACATTGTGAGTATGCTATCAGCCCCTAAATGAACATATCTATGATTCTGCTTCAAAAACAACCTTATTCTAGTCAATATCCTGGACAAGAAAACATAGTCATCTCATAGGCTTGCACAGCAGATTTATGAACCTTAATTGGCCGTGTGAGAATTCCCAAATGAGAATACATTTAGCAAAGCCACTCCTCATCGCCAAGACATGAAGATATTTTAGTTTGAGACATTTGTCCCTCAGTCTCTTTCAACTTTTTAGCATCATTTCACATCTACTCCCCCATCGCAGCCAGACATCCAACACCCCCTTCTCAAAAGACACCAGCTTGAAAGTCAAATAAGAAGAGCAATGCAGATTTAGACTCTTTACCTTGTGGAAGTCGAAGATCAAGTCCAGCTCGTACACCTGTTAAGAAAAGAAAAAAGGGCACCGAAAAAAGTCCAAGTCAATCATTTTGGTTGATGCTTCATTGCTAGCTGAAAGGAGGCATATCCAAATATGGTGCAGAAAAACCCAAATCGCGATGAATGGATGATGCCCTTAAGGTTTTTCATACCAATTCCAACTCATACCGCTTACATACCGCTTACACTTTCACGAAGAACATACCTTAGGGTTTTTTTCGGGATTGAGGAAGAAATCAGTTCTGAGATGCCGCCTCTGCGGTCGCCGCTCCGAGTCGTGAGCTGGACGAGGCCGGGCCTCGAGGAAGCGAAAGGGAGATAAGGTAGAGGGAGGAGGAAAAGGATGCCACGATTGTGAGCACCGCCTCAGCGGTGGCCAATCCCGGTCACGAGCTGGACAGGGCCGCGCAGGGAGAGAAGGTGGAGGAGGCAGCGAATGTGAGTGGCGAAACCCTAGCGGCGGCGGAGAAGGAGGAGGAGGCCGGACCGGTGCGAGCGGAAGAGGAGAAGGAGAAGCAGATCATGGGTTTCTTCTTTGTGCCTTCTGTCTTTGTGCGAGTAGAGAGGGAGTGCGAGTAGAGAAGGAGCAGATTGAAATAAGTTCTCTTCTTTTGGTACTGTTGATTCCTATCCGAGAAACTGAAAACCTAAATTTTTTTGGTTCTGATTTCTTATCCCAAAGTTATCCCTGGCTTTTTTTTCATCCCGAGAATAGAAATTTTGAAGACATTTACCAAACAGGTTTCTCGTCCCAAACTCATCCGGGGACGAGAAACCAAGAACCAGAATGGTTACCAAACAGACCCTAACTCACCTCAAAACCGGTCCCTGGATCAATTCAACCAGACTCAAGATGAGTGATCTTCTGCCCAATCCCCTACCGGATTGCTTTTGCTCCAATTCAAGTTCCTGGCCTGGTCCATTGGTTTCCAGTTCAAGGCGAATAGGCCACTAGGCCCTTATTAGACATAGGTCCAACATGGCCCACTCCATAGAAGAAGCAAATCCAAGCCTCGGAGCCCAGCCCACCTACGCCATATCCTTTTGCTCGATGGTCACCAACTTGAATGGTGGATCGAGCTAGATGGCTTCGGGTCCCGAACTCATTTTGCCCAATTTTGGGATGAATCTCTACATAATTTTTTAACCAAGTTTCTGTATCAGCTAGAGGGGGCTGCCCAAAGCCTAGCGGGCCACTCTATACGTTGTTGGGCGATAGATTGGAGCTACGACCCATCAACCTACAACTCGCCTAACCAGACAACTACACTAATTGAGTTCGAGATTTCTAGCGAGCCTTAGTCACAAAAGACAAAGACGGCTTTCTCGATAGAAACATCCCCTTCGCAACCAATGATAATGGCAGTGACATTGGCACAAGTGCAACCAACTTGTTTGCGCTTGGATCAAGAATTGTTTAAAATTTCTGACATTGTGGCCGGACTCTTTGATGAAATATTTATCGTGACTTCCTAGAGAACTTATGTGTTTTAGTTAATTAAAATCTTTAGCTATCTATATATGTTAATTTCTTTCAATTAAATATATATTTCCGGCAATTCATGATAGGAATACTTTTACACTTCTCTGCCATCATTTTACATGAAAACGAAAAAAAGAAGAATGAAAAATCGAAATTAGATTATTTATGTTGTTTCCTTTAATCTTTTGATATTGCTCATTATTGAAGAAAAAACGGTCTATTCAACTTACTTCACATACTTATTATTTGCATTTATTGCATATTATTAGCATAAAGAATTCGTCATACGCAGCAGCTATGGAAACAAATTGAAGGAATGACTATTGATAGTGATTATCATATAAATTGGTGCAATTGTAACTTTTTTCAGTGAAATTGGTTAAATATTGGAATATGACTACATCAGTGAAATATTGAACTAAATTGTAATTATCTTTATGGTACTTATTTTTTTATTTGGTCTTTCATATCCATTTTAATAAGATGATTATCTCAATATATTTTGTCCAGTCGTTTGACCTAAGAGTTAAGTTATACAAAAACATACATGAAGTGAAAACGAGGAAGTTCGCACGAAGCTTATGTACATATGATATTTTATCATGTGCGTGAGAGAGGAGAAAGTAAGCTTGTATTGTGGAACATGCGTGTTAATGGGTCTAATATTGGTTCTTTTAAGAGATAAGAGAATTTTAAGTGTCACAACTTTTATATTGTGCTCATTGTTGTAGGTGGTTCATTTGAGTGTCATTACTTTTTTATTCTCAATTACTTGAGTGTCACATCGATGAAAAATCGGTCACTTAAATGTATACTTTAGTGAATCGTTGTACATGACTTTTCAGAAGAATTTCAAATAGCCGAAAAGGACCACGCTATTATATCTCCTCTCTTGCTCTGTCTTCTCGTTTTGAAGTCGATCTTGAAGTCATAAATAGTGCCAAGGTGAACAAGAGCAAAGAACCATCGAAGGAGAAGAAGCCCTGTAAATGACGAGAAGGGACAGATGGGCTTCAGGAGGAGTTTAGAAGGTTATCAAAACAAATGGCTTATCGTTCTCCTTCTCTCCATTGCATATTTCGGAAGGTAATTTTGCCGATGAATTGGGGTTAGGCTTTTTTTTTTCCTGAAGAACATACGCAATGTTGCCCCAATTTGTTAATTTGGGTCAAATGAATGGCAATGCAATGTTGTTTATACACTCACTTACTGACTCCATCTTGCCGACTATCCACGTTAGATATTATGTAATAAATTAATGTCACGTCAATTTTTCTGCCCAAACATATTGCTGATAACACTTAAGTGAATAATTTTTAACTAATGTGATGCTCAACTGATAAAAAAGAAAAGAAAATTATAACGTTAAAGTGAGTATCATATGATATGACAGTTATGACACTTAAAATATTTTTATTTTGTAAGTTGAGGAAAGCTGGATCACATAAATTGAGCACAGAAAGCAAGATCGCAAAGACCGAGCACAGAATTCACGAAGCATCATTATTGGAATTGTCCATGGTAAAAAAAGATGACAAATCAATTGCTCTAGAGGGCTGGGTACAGAAGGACTAGTTCACGCTGAAACAGAAGGACTAAATCAATAACAGAGTCTCGATTGCAGGAAAAAAAAAACCAAGGTTGATTATGCTAAGATTGGCTTAAACATAGTAATGCATTTACAAGTGATTCGACAGAGCTTTATCAGGTGTACAAAATGATCCCATGTACCTAAACGCTCATTTATAATTTGCCATGTTAGTGCGATAATCAAACATATAAATTTTATTAATGTTTATAATACAATCTGTCTAACAACTTAAATTTTTAAAACAAATTTCCATTTGCAACTTCTTCAAAAAATTACATTAATGGTACATCTTTCCCGTGCTTCAAATACTGTTGAGCTCCCTTTGTGCTTGTCATTAAATGGGTGACTAAAGGAACCGAATCTTATTTATCATGTATATAAGGTAAAAGGGTTCCTAAAAGTCCAATCATTTACGAATCCGGATCACCTAATATAAAGTCATGTGACATAAAATCTCAGCCATTTGATCTCAATCGGACATTTTTTTTTATTTTTTTCCCAGCAATCCGATTTAGATCGGACAGCTGGAACCTAGGAAACGGCACTCCTGACGTATGTCATGGGATCTGTTTCCATCACTTACAAGTATAGGCTTTTGCATGCTTCATATATTTGGCTTACTATTAGTCCTCACATGAGGCATGGTGTTAATATTTAAAATTTAATCGGCGTCATACTCCAAAAAATTTAAGGTTTCCTCCAAGGGCAGTTGCCTATCCAACGTTAACATTACATAGCATTGTTTAAACACGAAAGCTCCTCATAAAAACAGCTTCAAGACATCCTCTAATAAATAAATAGATAAACTGACACAATGCTAATAAGGTTAGTCATTTTGAAAAGGTTAGGAAAAAATATATGGCGTATCGCAATTTAGGTTTTATTGATTGTGTTGCGTAATTTTCAAAGCTTGGACTGCATTTTTGACGTTGACCACTTACATGATCGCCAGGCAATCCAGGACCGTGTCTATTGTCTTCTTCAACAGAAAAGGATGCATGAGTGTCCCGCAGGCACGACGACGATACTATAGTTGACAGGCCAACATGTTGGATGAGCCCACCTAATCTTAGAAATGGTCAATTATTCCCATGTTATACTGGACAAAGGATAGTTGCTTGTCCTAGATACCCACGTTTTCCCTTGAAAAATAAGGATAGAAAATTCAAAGATGAAGGTTTCCCGAATGACCCCGAGACAATATATAATATCACTCATCAGGTTGTGGCTAACTAGGAAACGCCACGAGTTCATTATCTGCAAATTGACCCAGTAGATTTCTCTCGAACACGCGACCTAGCAGGAGCGTTTGAGCTAGTTGAAGAAAAATGAAAACGTGGGCAATCATAATATTAGTTTGGGCTGTCCTCGGCGTTGTCATTGCTGTCTTAGGTCTTTTCTTCCGAGGTCGTTACCGTCTAAGAGTTGGTGGAGGTGGTGGCAGCGGTGGCGGCATGCATCACACCCATCATCATACGATGTTTGGAGGAGGAGATGAAGGTTATGCCGCCAGTTTTGCTTGTGGCGGAGGTGGTGGTACTGAAGGTAGCGGCGGCGGAGCTAGTGCAATTTGAGTACATATACTTTAAGGAGAATGAAAGAAGCTGGTCGGATTCATTGAATGTACCATTTGCTCTCTGTTTGGGCTTCCTTATGATACTTGCACTTGTTCAGGATGATTGTAGAAGTAGAGTAACTTTATACTTGGATTCATTCTCGACATGATAACCTCATGTCACTACTATTAATAAAAGAATATGTTGAGATGTAAATCTTCCCGAGTGAGTTGCTTCTTGTGATTAGTAAAACGCATAATAATCAGGTTATGTAAAGCGTAAGGAACATTGACAACCGGAATTGGCAGGTGCAGAATCCTTTTGTCTTTGGTTATGTTCCTTAGGTTACGGCTGGGGATCTGGCAGGAGACTCATGCCTTCCTCCATCCTGTTATCTTGTGATTAATTTGTTAGATCGGGCGGCCACAACCGATCAAAACTTTCCTAGAGAAAAGAACTCGAAGAAGTACATATCCTCGGAATATGAACTTCGTAATGGTAGTGTTGCAAAAATATTGGAGAAGTAGCTCCCTCTCATACTTTAAGCCGATTTTACTTTTCTGTATGATAAATTTTAACGATACAAACTGAAAAACCAAACAAAAATACTCAGAAACCATCTGTCTCGACTCCTAAAGAGGCCTCCATTCGTAGTATTCACTATTCAAGATTTTAGTCTAGGGCCCCGGCCTTGGTGCCTTATGCGACCAATCACCCGTTGGATGTCCAGCTTTTACATTCTAAAGCATCACTCAAACTGGAAAGCTCCTCATAGATTTAAATAAGCTTCAAGACAACCTCTAATAATGGAGAACAGAATCACATGCGTCCAAAGGTAGTCATTAAATAAACTATTGTAAGGTGCCATACATATTCCGAGAGGTTAAGAAAAAGCAATAAACATCACGTCTCTCCATTTGGGTGTAATTGATTGTCTTGCTTACTTTTCCAAGCTTGGACTGCATTTTTCACGTTGAATGCTCACATTATCATTATGCAATTCAGGACCGTGTTCATGACATTCTTCCACGGATAAGTTATGTGGCAGAACGTCGCAAAGGCATGAGGAAATGGGCAGGGTTGACCAGCCAATATGAAAAAAGAAGCCCACGTGATCCCAGAACTGGTCAATTATTCCTGTGTTATACTGCACAAATTACGGTTGCTTCTTGTAGATTAAGTTTTCCCTTGGAAGAGCGTAGAAAATTCAAAGGTCAAAGTTTCCTCAATGACCACCATAAGTATCAGTCATCAGGCCGTGGTTAAATAGGAAACGCCTCGAGTTTATTTATCCGCACATTGGCCTGGCAGACTTCTCTCAAATAGACGAGCTATCAAGAGTGTCGGCCCAAAGTTAGAGAAAAATGAAACCGTGGGAAATCATAATAATAGTTTGGGCTGTCTTTGCCGTAATTGCTGTCATAAGCTGTTTCTTCCGAGGTCGTTACCGCTCAAGCGTTGGTGGAGGGGGCAGCTGGGGTGGTGGCAGACATCACGCCCACGGTCATACGATATTTGCAGGAGGCGACGTAGGTTTAGCTGCCAGTTCTGCTTGTGGTGGAGGCGGCGGTGCAGCCGCCAGTTCTGCTTGCAGCGGAGGCGGCGGTGCTGGAGGCGGCGGCGGCGGATCTAGTGCAGTTTGATGACATATATTAATGAGAAGATTGAAAGAAAGTCGTTGGATTTGTTGAATATTTTTAACCTTATTTTTTCTCTGTTTCGGATTCTTTCTTACTACTTGCTATTATTTATGATAGGATTATTACAGAAGTAGAGTACCTTTACACTTTCATTCATTCATCGACATCATATCTCATGTCACTTCTGTTAATAAAAGAATATGTTTAGTGCAAACCTTCTTGCATGAGTTGTTCCATATGATTGGTTAAACCCAGAACAATTAGCTTCTGTAGAACATAAGGAAAACTGACAACGGAAGTTGGCAGCTGCAGAACTCCTGTTTCTGGTTATGCTCCTTGCGTTTCCTTTGGGGATCTTACAATTAGGACACCCTTGTTTACCAACATCCTATTTTTGTGATTAATTTGTTAGATCTGGTGAAGACAACTGAAAAAGCTTCCCTGCAGAAAGATCTCATCAAAGTATATCCCGAGAATGTGAGCTTCATAATAGTATTCCTGCGAAATATCAGAAAAGTAGCTCGTTCTTATTGCAACAGCTTCAGCCATGTCTGATGATTAATTTCAACGTGACAAAAACACAACCAAAAAAGAGTATTTACAAACCGACAGCCTCAACTCCGATAGAGGCCTTTATTGGTACTATCGTAGCAACCCAAGTTGACTGTCGTCGCAATGTCTGTACAAAGTGTCGTTGACACATCTGCGAGACGTTATGCAGGAGTCATAACAAAAGTAAAGTTAGTTCATTATCAGTTAGCGTCATCTCCTATTTAATCAAGAAGCGACATGTGTGAAAATCAAAAATGTAATTCAGGATTGACATAACCAACAGTAGATTGACCGGACAAATGTAAACATGTCTGGGCAAATGCGAAAGATTTCACTGCCTGGCGATTGACTCACTATGACAAGCCTAAGTTCACCACCAGCAGAGCCAAATTGTAGGTAGGCAAACCCAGATTGATGTTTATCCTGTTCATGAATTCCATACAGAAAGAGCATGCCCTTTTCAAAATGCGAAACAGTCATCTGAATGTCTATAGGCTTTTTTGTGAAAAAAGAATAGAAACAGAGCAATCATTTTCCTCTTTAGCAGCGTCATACCAAGTGAAATATAAATGCTCTCATATTTCGCCATCCCACAATTCATTCAGGCTTTCATAAGGACTACATGTTTCTTGGATTGCAAAGTCCCCTCGGAGAAGCCTTTGCTGTATCACAAATATGCAGGATCAAATGAATATGTACGTCAAGAAACGATATGAAGATCCAACAAGAGTATGGAGAAGTGACATGTATATACTTGGTGGAGTCCATAGAATTTTGTAAAACTCTGGATGTGACGCCCCAAACACTAATTAATAGATAAAACGAACTTAATTATTTTAATTAAGCTCAAGGGCTCGCTACAATCGGATTTATCACGCCCCAGTCCGTTGGGCACGTGACAAATCCCCACATGGCCATTAATTCATTGATCACTTGCAACAATATTATCCCAAGACCCATTGTCGACTTAATCATCAAGCGGAAGCAATCCCTGTACAATACTTGGTAGTTAATTAGGCAAACTAAGCAACATGTGACATAAAGATCTACTTCATATATCATTTACATATCAACACAAACCACCATTATCAACATAACAAGCATCCATCGAACATAATCTCCAACAACAAGTAACGTGATTACAACAAGACGCGCCAGAAGCACTTTTAATTCTGAGTTTACTAAGATCGGGGGTTGGTTATCCCTAGCTCCTCTAACCTAACATCTTCAACAAAAGGGAGTGAGGAGACATTCACCGTCAATTGCTCCTACTTCGGTGATCATCTCGATGGCACACCAAAATGAATCATGGGCTAACCATGGTACGATCCTGAAAATATTAATAACCACGGGGTGAGATAACTCAATAAGTAGAAATTCTAAACCTCACCTAGGAGGTGGCCTCGCAATCAACAAGCAAATGTTTGAAAACCACAATTTAAGAGTTAACAAATCATTTCCAAAAACCTTGCCATTTCTTTGAAAATATCACATATCCATGACTTCCAAAAATCACCCATGAATCCCAAAAATCAACAAAGACTCCACACATCATTGCATGCATTTATCTTTTATAATCTTTTGGCCTTCCCCTATCTAGACGGCACCCTCCGACTCAAAAGCTGGGCATACCCCGCAGAGCGCGTCTCCCCCGAAGCCCATCTGACGAGGAGGCTAATCATCCAGAACTCTTCTGGGTTCATCATCATCGCCAACACAACCTCGGTCGAGTGGCGGGTCTTGTCTTATAGCATGCATCACACACAATCACCAATTCCCAAAAAAATCATTTCTTTCATTTTATCTTTGAGATTATAACCAGCACTTTTCTTTGCAAAAGAGATCATCCATTTTGAAAATCATTTCTTTCACCTTGCTCTTGAAATTAAAGACATCATTTTGCAAAAGAAAGAAATTTTGACTCAACAAGTAAGATGCAACTTTAAGGTCAAAACAACAATTTTTTTAAACAAGACTGGGAAGACCAAAGCTTCATGACAATTTTAAAAGCCCAAATAAGATGTCACTTTGCCAAAAGATAGATTTTTGAACTCAAGAAACAGACTCAAAATCATCACAAGAACAGAAACATTTTCTAGAAGACTAGTAAGATCAAAGTGGAGAATAAATTTAGAAAACCACTTCACAAGTTAACTATGTAACGTCACGCGCTACCCGAGGGTTAGAAAATCCACTTACAAACAAGTGTTACTCAAAAACACAGAGATGAGTCGAAGAAACAGAAGCAGGAGCTAATCGGAGCAGGCAAACAGGAGCCCGTCATCCAGATCGGTAACCGTACGGACGGATTCTCGGGGATCTACAGTAGCGAATACTCAACGTTTCGGAGCGTGGTCGGTAGAGTTGGAAAGCTATGGATGTTACGAAGCGAATGGTGCTAATTTCACTCAATTTGGAGGTCGTTTGGTCGGTCAACCAGGGAAAAACAAAACGGTCGATGGTGCAATTTTTCGGTCCAGGAGTCTGGAACTTCCAGAATTAATTCGGGGGTAACCAGAGCTCCGTTGGGGCTGAACTTTTGCAGGAGGGACGGTATGGAAGTATATAAGAAGGTGGTGGAGGGATTTGGTGAAGCAAATGGCTGCTGGTGGGTGTTTGAAGGCAGAACAGTGGTTGGGTTTGGGGAGCTAGGAATTTTCAGAAGAAGGTGGAAGAGGTTTGTGTGTTCTTGGTTGTGGTGTGTGTCCAAATGAAGTGACCTACTTTCTATTTATAGGCAAGGAAGATTTGGCCCCAAGGCTAGAGGAGAAATTTGGAGAGCAAGTTTATAGGACATTTAATGCATTAATGGCCTATGGTCACTAGCTTAGGTATACTATTCAACATTTAATGCTCTTTCCTTTATTTCTTTAGCCCATGTGACTATTAATAAGACTAGTCCTATATAGCAATATTTAAATGATAGCCCATGTGCCTAATTTATAACTTATACTAGCTTCTTAAATGTTTATCCATCTAATAGCTCTCCAGGATGATTTCATCCTACATCTGGATGCATTACATCATCAATATTACATCACCCTATGTCTAATAGCCTACATGACTATATTTAATTCTTATGATGATACTATAATTAGACTCTTAATTGTCTATTCTTCTAACAGCCTTCTAGGATGACATCAACCTACATCTAGGCACCTTATATCACCAAGCTTATATCATCCTATGCACAATAGCTCACATGGCTATTTCTAATTCTCATGATTATACTAGAATTGGACTCTTAATCACCTATTCTTCTAATAGCTCTTAGGATGACTTCATCCTACCTCTAGGCGCATTACATCACCCACATTACATCATCCTAAGCTCACTACGCCACATGCCTAATTATAATATCGAGATAGCCTTAATATTGACTTGTTTTATTTTATTTTTCCATTTTGGCCCTTGGATTGCCGTCGGCCACTCTTCCTCTTTTTCTTCACGTGTGGCCTCCTCCAAGTAGATATTAGGTACTGCAATCTAGGCTCGAATCATCATATTCTAGTACATCTTGAATTAATAATTCCTTAGGTCAAAACTACTTTACATTTCTTTCTTTGACTCTAATAATTGTCAAGACACCACCAAATCTCATTATTCTCTCTTTCTCTTTCTCTTTCTCTTTCTCTTTCTTTTTCTCTCCATTTCTCTATTCGACCCTCCCTTGGCCGAATGGCCTTGGCCCACCTTGGGCCATGCTTCTTGGTCCACTTCTCTAGTCTTCTTAGGTTAGTCCACCTCTAATTCCTTAATTGGGGTTAGAGCCCATCTCTCTCAATTTAGTGCCCAAAATTAATCTAATAACTTTGTGATTAAGTGTCGCCTTTCGGTGACCTCAAATAGTCTTTTCTCAATGATGATCAATAGGGTGTCGCCTTGCAAGTCCCGCGGTTATTCCGCGTTAAGCCTCGCTGATCCTTAGAGTATTCCTCGGTTGTCATGTAATCGGCAAGATGTCTTTCTAATCACATAATTGTACAGATAATCCCAAAGTTGGTTCGAGATTAATTATCACCACTCATGAATTGGAAAAAATCATCCATACAACTCTTCTTTGAGTCATCGTGTAAAAATCTGTATAGTACAAGACCTTCTTGCTCGATCCTTATGGTTGAGTAATTGCTCAAGGTCGAGTACTCTAGATGATCAGGCATGTCGACCCCTTATTGTCCTCACCAAAGGCTTTAGCGAGCTAATTACCCCGCCTTGCTATTTAGGCCTTGACATCTTAAACCTCATTTTAGTAATCAGGGCCTCAAATTAAGGATGTTACACTGGAGGGATGCTCCAACTGAACAGGTCGAAATTCTCTCTAATGCTGGACGTGTTTACACTTTTAGGGAGGACACTATGACCCATCTGGATCCCCTAGTGCAGAGTTACTTGGGCAAGCGATTTATTGAGTTTATTCGCAATTTCAAGCAAAACTGGCTCCTGCAGGTTCTCCCCCCTTGACCCAGGACCCTAGAGATTCCAGAGGGGAGTAAGCCTGCAAAGATTGAAGTGAACAGTAGTAGCTACCATGCTGCCGAATCAACAGTTCAAAATTCATGTTGAATCTTATCAGATGCTAATAAAAAGCTCAGGGTGCATGTTTTGGTCACAAGAAAACATATCCTGCTCCATACTCAAGTAAAGCAAAACTGGCTTTTCTTTTGAAATGACAATAAATGCAAATTTAAATTTGGAAGGACTTCTATGGTCAAAAGATGTATTGTGAAACTAGCTTGACTTTAATTTCACTCCTCCCGTGATCAACCGATGACCCAAATTGTTGGCCATAGTCTACCAGCAGCCACAACCACTATTGCCAAATGGTCACGGTGAATTCCATTGGCTATCACGAATACCACTAGCCTACTCTGGGTAGCAACATTGGCAAAGCGCTGGTGGCTAGGAAGGGAGCCATGGATACCTCTCATCTATGGCATTGGTGCATGGGTCATCCTTCAGATCAGATGCTGCAATCCTTAAACATGTCTTGACTCATGATTCTAGTAATTGTGATCCATGTCACTTTGCTAAGTAACATAGGTTGCCTTTTCCTAAACATTTGCATAAATCAACTGAATTGTTTGATTTGGTACATTCAGACATTTTGGGATATTCTCCCGTTGATTTTAGAGAGGGTTTTCAGTATTACGTTACCTTTATTGATGATAAATCAAGAGTTACATGGTTTTACCTTCTTTAGTACAAATGTGAAGTACTTACATTTTTCCATGAATTTTGAAATATGGTGACTAACCAATTTAATACTTCTGTGAAGATTCTTCATACCGACAATGGTACTGAATACACCAATTAGACATTTTCAGTTATTTTGCAAAGCAAGGGTATTACTCATGAGACATCATGTGTGGGTACTCCTCAACAGAATGGAGTAGCTGAAAGGAAGAATCGTCATCTACTATAAGTCACCCGAGCTTTGTTATTCTTGCGGAATTTGCTTAAATCCTATTGGGCAAATGCGATTCTTACTAGTTGTTATTTAATTAATAGACTCCCTAGTCGAGTGTTAGGTTATATAACACCGATGGAAGTGCTGTATGGGCGGAAATTTGATATATCTCACTTAAGGATTTTTGGGTGTGTTTGCAATGTTCACTCTCAAAATGGTGGAAAGTTAGATCCTCGTGCTAGAAAATGTGTGTTTGTTGGTTATTCATCTGTCAAGAAAGGCTACAAGTACTTACCAAAAAAAAAAGGCTACAAGTGTTCTGACCCTTGCACAAAGCGTGTCTATATTTCTTGAGATATTTTATTTGATGAAACTCATATATTTTTTCTTGAGAAGAGCCACATTCAAGAGGAGTGTACAAATTATTATAAGGAGTTTTCTTATGAACTTACTCCTATTCCTGTGGATGTTAATGGGATTGGTGAAGCTGAAGTTAGTAATGGAGGCGTCGAAGTCAACAATGGGAGCTATGCATTGGGTCATGAATATGCAAAACAAAATGCTTTGAGTCACAAATCTATAGATCAAGAAAATTCAGAAGTGGGCCGAGAGATTAAGGCAACTCCTATTCTAGAAGTTAAACCCGGAATTGACGCCGAGGGGTTGACAAACGAAAGGCCAATAGATGCAATTCCATTATGAAGATCATCTCGTGTCACTAGATGCTCAACTCATCTTCAGGATTTTGCTACTTATTATTCAGTTCAACATCTTATTCATGAAGTTGTTAGCTATAACAAAACTTCTCACAATATCTTGAGTTTTTTATCTACCATTGAAGAGCAACAAGAACCTCACAACTATGAGGAAGCAAAGGAAAAAGCCATTTGGGTTGGTGCAATGAAAGATGAACTTCAAGCTTTAGATCGAAATCATACTTGGGAACCAATACAACTTCCAAGAGGGGAGAAGACAATTGGTTGTCGATGGATCTATAAGATCAAATACAACAGTGATGGATCAATCGAAAGGTATAAAGCGAGGCTGGTGGCAAAAAGATACACTCGAACATATGGTATAAACTACAAAGAGACCTTTGCACTTGTGGTTAAAATGAACAATGTGCATGTTCTTATGTCTTAGCTGTTACTTGTGGATGGCCCTTGTTCCAAATGGATGTAAATAACTCATTTTTCCGTAGAGATTTGGAGGATAAGGTTTATATGGATCTTCTACTCGATCATCCCTTGCAAAATAGTGATGGAATTGTTTGCAGGTTGCAGAAGGACAGATGGTCTCAAGCAATCACTTAGAGTTTGGTATAGTAAACTGGGTGCACTCATCAAGGTTGGATTCAAAAGAGGGGCTGTAGATACATCAATGTTCACCAAGGCTAATGACAAAGGTATATCCATTATGCTTGTTTATGTTGATGATATTGTGATTAGATGCAGCAATCAACCTAGAATTGAAGCTCTTAAGCGGCATTTGAGTAGGGAATTTGATATCAAAAACCTTGGCAGATTGAGGTATTTTTGGGTATTGAGATGGCGATATCTTCTAAGGGATTATTTTTATCTCAGAAAAAATATGTTTTGGATTTGCTAAAGGAGACTGGGAAGTTAGGAGTTAGACCGGCCAATATTCCCATGGAGTATAATAATAAGTTCATTTCAAACGAAACTTCATTACATGATGTTGGGCAGTTTCAACGGCTTGTTGGATGGTTGATTTATCTTACTATCACTAGACCCGATATAACATATACTGTTAGTTATGTAAGTTAATTTATGCAGAAACCAACTCAAGGGCATATGGAGCTAATATATCATACGCTACAGTATTTGAAGGCCATTGCCTAGGAAGGGAATTCTAATGAAAAATAATGGCCACATAAAACTTGTTGGCTATACTTATACAAATTGAGTCAGAGCCCCATGGACAAGAAATCTATTACAGGGTTCTATACTTTTGTAGGAGGAAATGTCCTCACCCGAAAAAGTAAAAAGCAAACGATGGTTGCTCGTTCAAGCGTAGAGGTAAAATATCGAGCCATGGTTACTACTATCACTGAAATTGTTTGGCTGAGACTACTACTTCAGGATTTGGTTGCAGTTGCATGACCAAGCTTACGAAGCTGTTTTGTGATAATCAGGCTGCAACTCATATAGCTTCAAATCTAATTTTTCATGAGAGGATCAAACACATAGAGGTGGAATACCACCTTGTGAGAGAAAAGGTACAAGACAAGACAATTGAGACCCCATACATTCAAAGTGAGGATCAACCGACCGTCATCTTTACCAAAGCATTACCCAAGGGAGTTTTTCAAGAAATGATAAGCAAGTTGACCTCCGATAAGGTCTTTAACCCAACTTAAGGGGGAGTGTTGGCATGATTTTCTCTCCTATCTTAGAAAAGGAGATTTGTTAATATTGTATTCCTATAATTCTAGGGTGCCTTCCATTTTCCAGTTATCTTCCACTGTGGATTGCTTTTCCTTCCTTTGTCGTAGCAATCTTTTCCATACAATATGGGTGAACAATGGCAGAAGGAAATAACACAATAAAAATAAAAAGAGAGAAAGATCTTTTGTCCGAGGACGTAGGCACATTGCCAGACCTCATTAACCCTTTGTGTCTTTGTGTGATTGTTTGATTTTCTACAAAGCACATGCATTGTACAGTGCATTATAGCCCTAATATGACACATGCAAACGATAGCATCAAGGCAATGCGACAAAGCGTGAAGCAGGAGAATTTCACAAGCCATTATTTTTACCTCCTTTGGTGCATAAGTGTTCAGTTCGAAGGGCGCAACAATTAATGGATGCATCGCACGAGTTTTATGCCGAATACTAAGCTCTCGAATCCTCCCTACTCCTCTCAGGTGAAACTTACGCTCCGTTCGTTTCGCGGAAAATACAACATCTTCAGAAAATATTTTCCAGGAAGTCATTTTCCCGGGAAATGGCAATATTTTTCGTTGTTCGCTTGAAACTTAAAAATGAGCCGGAAAATATTTTTTGATGTTCGGTAGATAAAATATTGGGGAGGGAAAAGAAAGGGGGAGAGAGAGAAATGTGAGGAAAATGGAGAGGGATAGAGAGGAGTTCGGTTGGGGGAGGGAAAAGAGAGGAGAGAGGAGAGAGAAAAGGGAGAGAAGGAGGTTGTTAAGAGCACATCTCAAGGGCTGGAAAATGTTTTCCTTTTTTTGAGAGAGGAAAATATTTTCCTTGTTTTTAGAAGGATAGTTTTCCTTGATTGGAAAATATTTTCCTTGGTAAGTTATTTTCTGCCCCCTGAACACCACAATTTCCGGAAAATATTTTCCAGAAGAATATTTTCCATGAAACGAACGGAGCCTTAATTGCATAACTAACAAATATCAGCTGCGAAAATCATCAAGTCGAAATATCAGCTCGACTCGTGTGACACCATTGATAGTGATCAAAAGCACAACATAGTCACACACTAGCACTGTAGAAGAAAATGAGTGCGAGAGCGAGAACAGAGAGGATTAAGAGAAATCAATAAAGAGAACTATGATTGAGAATTGAAAACGTGGGAAAAGAAAGAAAATCCATGAAGAGCCCTAGAATTTTGTTTAGGATCTTTCATTCTAAGGATTTATCTATTTTTTGTCCGATTACAATTTTTGGACGAAGTTGCCCGTGCTACAATCAATGGAATAAGTTGACCAATGAAAATTTGGCTAACTAACAAGTTGATGCCTTTTGAATCTAAGTTAGAAACTTCATATCCTTATTTCAAATAATGTCTACCATGGGCCTATATTTGATAAACAGTTCCACTTCAAGCCTTTATTTGAATTTTTTCCTAAAAACTTATTTTAAATTTTTATCTCGCTCACCTATATATCTAATGATAATTTAAGTTGACATAGTAATGTCATTCAATTGTTATTTTTCTCGTATATTCTCTTAAAAATGAAAAACTAATCTAAGTTAAAATAAAAGATGTAAACGATACGATGAAAAATGTCATAATAGTCCTAAAACTATTATATTTGTGTTAATTTAGTCCTAAAAATTTTAATTTTATAGCAATTTAATATTTCCAACTAATTTTGATTAGATATTGCTAATATAAACATTAATTAATTCATGTGGCACCGCCAGCTTTTGATATAGATAATTTTTAATAAAATTTTTAAAGTTTTTCAATTTTTTATTATTTTCTGTTTTTTGTTCTCCCTTTTGTTGGTGACTAGCCTCTACCAACAGAGAATGGATGGCCTTGCTTGAGATAGGGTCAACATTGCCTGCCATGAGCAAGGCTTGCTAGTTGGGCAAGGGCAATGTATTGTAAGAATGAGATCAATATTAAATCCATATTTATTACTAATATATATGTAATATTATGATTTTTGCTTTCCCTTATGATTTTATTTATCATAATTTGCCTTGTGAATCCTAAAGTTTAGTTACTTATTAATTAAAGTGCTTAATGTTTCAATACAAATTAGAAGAATTATGTTTTTTTTCGCGTATTAACATAAAATTAGAAGTCGTATAAAATGGGCGGTTGCAAAACAAATTCCAAAATAAACAGGATTAACTCTAGAAACGGACAAGAAAAACATAATAGATTGAGTACAGAGTCCAATGCAAACAGGGTTAGATACAAAGTTCAAAAAAGAAGAGTCGATTATAATAAGATCGGGCACAGAATTTGTATCTACAACATATCCACCTTGAACCCAATCACCCATAATTTGTATCGCCATAGTTCTCAATGATGTTTAAATTTACACTTTGACTAACATTATAGTTTTTTTTTTAATAATCTAGGGGTGCAAGCACAACAACTTAAGTATCCCAAGAAAACACTTAGTACAATTTTCCAAAACATTTAAACTGTTAAGATACTAATTAACAAGATATATTCATGGCCTATTTGAACACTCCTGCTGGCATGTAAGTTTTCTTTGTACACATAAAAGTATGAGTTAATGCAACCACATCAAGCATGTCCCGATCGAAGACAAAGATAAGCAGTATAGTCGAGAAATAACAACAGGTGCTGTCATCTCTTGACTTTTACTTTATACCTCGTCAAATAAAATTGTTTTCTTTATACCTTGAACGAATGCCGGAGACACAAAAAAGTACATAAGACAAAATACTATAGGTTAACTATACTTTTTAAAGATTTTTCGGGACAATTGGCTAATTAAGACACCAAGAAAGAGACCTCCTTCCTTGCTAAGGGAGAAGTTCACCTGTGCACATGCCATCTGCTAAAGAAGATGCGAAGATACAAACATATAGAGAAATTTACAGCGAAAGGATGCGGTACAACATGATACTACTAGGGGGGGGAGGGGGGAAACAAGCATTTTCAACCACTTGAAAATCTCCAAGACCCCATTACGTAGTATTAATACCATTTCATAATCGAGAGCGAATAAAGATTCTCTCTTCTGTTGCTCTCGGGAGATCTAACGGTTTGAATCCTTCATTTGGTTTCTTCTTCGAAGCCTCCAACCCTATAACAGATTTAGCTGACCTCTCATGCTCTTGTTTCACTTTATTCGATCCTTCTTGCCTTTTCTCCATGATTTCATGTATGTCATTCATCCCAACTTTGAGATCTCCAGGTCTGTTATCATCATTAAGTGAGAGACAAAGTGCTCGATTTTTCACACCTTCCTGCATTAGCTTAGTTGCCGCCTTCTTTCCTGCTGCAGGAACAAATGTACATAAATGGAAGCCCAAAAAAGGAAATATCAAAGTGATGATACATGCATCGGAAACAAAGGGCAAGGCAATTTAAGAAGAGCCAATAAAATCAACACACATGTGGAAGTGGTTCGACCGGCTCTCAAGCAAGGAAATTCAAACAAATGCAACTATAATAACCGCGTGTCGCATGATGCAGCATGGAGATCCTTGACCAACAAAAAGCAAATGCCCTAATGTTGTTTCATATGCACACAACTGCGCACAAACCATCCAAACCAAGTGCAACCTCATTTCAATATCTATCTTGTTTCTGCCTCATTCAAGTTTACCATGCAACTCGAAACTACGAACAGTGATGCAGAGTCAGCAACAAGCTGTTTCAAGAAGATGATGTGCACATCCACCAATGTAACCAGAATTTTGTGTCAACCAGAAGAAACAAAAGTGAAATAACCGAAACGCTACCATTGGTTAGCAGATAGGTGAATAGTTAACCAAATCTGAAACAACAAAAATACAGGTTCCAGCTTACTTAGACAAAAAGAAATGAACATCACAAGATTGAAGATGCCAAAAATGGAGAATCATTCAAACTTTTGGTGCGATATTGGTGGTGAGTTCCAGATTTTAACTTCTAATTTAACTCCAGGGGAAGAAGACCATAAATAATCGAGTGCAAAAAGGCTTCGGACAGCAATCCCATGGAACACTCAAAACACCAATTCACGTCATCAACCAACATATGATTCCGCATTCTTCACCATAAGCGCTACTCCTAAAGTCGATTCGATCACCAAGCATATAGCAGAACTTTCCCTCGACCTCTGTTCAGGTAAGTGAACGCTGAAGTCAAAGCAGTCGACCACAATTCCTGATTTTTACAAGGTCTACCGACGTGCCGCCCCATAAGTCAAAAAAGACTTTCACAATGGGTATCATTGGATACATAAGCTACCTAATCAATCCCTATATGAATCATCCAACACAGACCACAAAGACCAAATGAAGCAAAACCATCATCTAGAAAGAAAAGGTAGCAATAGAAGAAGAGGTGGCATCTGTTCAGTCGTGAATAGGCGAAGAGCGAGAGGAAGAACCATTAACGCCCCCGAGGGACTCGAGGACGGCGTAATCGACGGCGAATCTGCGGACTGACGTCAGGATCCGACCGATCCTGCTCTTGAGACCAACGACTTCGCTCAGGTTCCGAAACCCCTCGGACTTAGCAGCGCTCGCCATGGTCGGGGCGATCAGAAACCCTAGGGAGGGAGCTCGATTCTTGTCCAAAAAACAAAATAGAAGCAATGGCGAGCTCAGAAGATTATCTGCGCCGAAGCGACAGGTGATCTTTTTGCAGGGCCGATTGGACGATACGTGGGCCGAAAGCGGCCCCAATAAGTGACGTGGGCCCACTTACAGGGTCCTTTAAAACTCTGAATTTGTTCGAGGGACAAAATTATTCATAAGATCTAAAATGGTATCGTATTCTCAAATAAGAATTTGAAATGAACATTATTTCAAATAAAAACACGAATTATTTTTATTATTTTAAATAAAGACCTAAAGTAGATTGTATTTCAAGTAAGGTCCTAAAATGATTAATCAGTCTCACAGAAGGGCCTGATTACACTTGCTAATAAGGGCATTTTTTTTTTTTGCTTTTTTAAGACCCTTATCTGAAACAATCATAACCACTTCATATCTTCATTTGAGACAAAGATGACACTTAAATACTTATTTGAAATAATTTACACTTCAAGTTCTTAATTAAGAAGACAATAACACATTATGTCCTTATTTGGAATTTTCTCTAAAAAAAAAGTAAAAATGTTTTACCATAGGATAATAACCACCTCTCTTTTCTAACCAAAACAACACACTAACCTTACTTTTGGATGAAAATGCGAGATTTTTTTGCTAGAAGGATTAAAAACATCAACAATCTACTGTGCAAAGACGCTTTTGTCCAACGCCCCTAATGACGACATGTACCACATAATATATATATATATATAATTACATTTTTGGCTTCATGTCTTATATACATTTGGAGGGAAGATGCCTTGTGAGAGAAGAAATATTGAGTAGACAAAACATCACTTCAATACAATTTCTCACCTCACTCGCTCTTCGCCATAAAGACTACTCGCCACAATCGCCCCCACTGAAATCGAACTTTAGTTTTATCATAATTTGATTAGACATTGGTTTGCTTCGTACACTGTCGAGGCTTTCTCATTGGCGTCTCCCCCAAGATGCAGCTTGCTAGCCCCTTATGTCATGAATATATTGGAGTGTGGAAATAAGAAAACAATAAGGAACGCGAGCTGAAATCGGAGACTAAAATCCATCCCTGAGAAGTCCGGAGCAGCCCTCCGGCCACCAAGCGCCAACGCCGCCAAGAATAGTGGTCGGATCATCACAAGCATTCTCCTTCACATATCCAACCACTACTGGTTTGGAACCGTCAAAACTCGAGAGGGAATAAAAAGGATGGATTGACAGAGAACAACGGGGAAGATAAACACGTTGGCTCGATCAAATCCAAGAGGTTTAGAGCAAAATATAAACTCCATGTTTCTCACGTCTTTTTATAGGTTCTCTCTGAGAAGCTTTTTCGCGGCACCTTCCAACCGAGGCTCCACCAGCTGTAAGGACCGCAGCATTAATGAACAAGAAACCTGAGTGAACACGAATTGAGCTGCTGTTTCGATAACAACACACTTGCCCATAAGCAGGCGACCCAGGTTTCCTCCGTAGGGGAAGAAAATAAAAGGTCAGATGAATTGCAACATAGCAACTAGCAATGTAGCCGACAAGGCTACCCTACTGCAACAGAGATTCAGGAAGGTTCACAAGGCAAAATAAGGAACTCCTCTGGTAAAAGAAGAAAAAAATCTAACCCAGAAAATTGCCAGTAGAAAGAGGGTACGATAAAAGTATCACTCCAGTAAAGAACAGAAGGATAGATGTCGTTGGAGAGGGAGACTCTCTCTTTCTCTCTCTCTATCTCTATAGATAAACTATTAAGCAACTTAATTGTATACCCTACCATGGAATTTCTTGACCATCCCAGGCAAAAAATTTGCCATTATCTTGATTCTTTGCATGGTCGATAATTCCCAAAAGCTTCTGCACTGAATACTCCTTGGTGAAAAGCTTGCCTTCAGGAACATTTCTCTGAAAGGGCTTTGAGAGATCTGTGTCCACTGTGCCTGGGTGCAGCAAAATGCAGATAACTGGATCCTTCTTACGTGCAAACTCTACTGCTACCGTTTTTGTCACTGCAAGAATCAACTCGATGTTTAGCAACATCCAAAAACAAGAAAATTGATTGCCTCTCTGTAGAGTTTGTGATAAGTGGGTATAAAAATATACAAATCATTTTGGCCAAAAAAACAGGGCATACCAACTACACGGTAAAACGTGTGGACAGGTGAATTTTGGGTGCACTCAGCCAAATGATTTATCACATTTTAACTTCAGCATTTTAGACCATGAAGTGAAAAGAGAGTTTCTGTTCATGTTCTGTCAGTATTCTCGGACTCATCTCCTGGCTGCTCTAAGGTCGCCACACAGGATGATTACCGTTAGAAACCAAAAGAAAGATGAAAGGGAGGGTTATTTTTACACCTACGAAAAGTAGATGGCCTAAACCTCCTTCAACTAGAGAACAGGACATCACTCATATATGTTCGAAAGTACATAGGACGTCTAAGATAATTTTCCTCAGACCACATCAGCCAATTGTCTATACAAACTTAAGTGCTTTCATGAAGGCCAACAAAGGAAGAAAACTCACGCTGATTTAATGCGGCTTTGGAGGATCGATAAGAGTGCCACCCACCAAGGCGATTGTCCCCAATTGAACCCACGCGAGCACTGATATTGGCCACAACAGCAACATCTCTATCAGTACCATTGCCTCCACCAACCTTTAGAAGAGGCCACATGTGCTGCTAGGGAAGATAATATGGGTTAGCAATACATAATTGAAGTTTACCATGACATCAAACCGACATCTCATCTAATTGACTCTCTTAACAAGAAGGATAAACATTTTAAATTGTGGCCACGGTTTTGAAGGAAAACTTGTTGGCTTTGACCTTGAATCTAGTCATTTCTGTGTGTCACGAGTTTAATTACTAAAATCAACCCCTTCAACTCTCGGCAGAACAGAACAGAACAGACCCACCATTGGGAGTCAATGTTGTTACTGTCCCATTCAAGATGCACACTCTGGCATGAAAATCATATATAAAACATAAGAAAATAAAAATATGGAGGACATTACTTTAATAATTCCCGAGTTTTAGCTAAATAACATCAGACCCATTGCATTTCTTAAAGAGTAGAAAGTATTGTAGTTCATAACATCAGAAACTTTAGAAGGTAGAACTCTATGAGAAACTAGAGAAGTTTTGTCTGTATAAGGGGAGTTCTTGTGTTACTGTTGACTGAACCCCCAGTCTCCTTTCCATAGCAAAAAGATAGTTGATTAAAATTAGGAATACAGCCACATTTGGGCCAGAACCACTAGATGGAGACAAAGTTTGGAAGTCCAAGCTTTTAGATATCTTGTCTGAATATTCTATCTTTGACTCTGCTTTACTAGCTGTTGTTTATGATGGAAATTATGGGCCGCCAAGATGGGCTATGTGTCGGGGGCCACCCAAAATGGGCCAAGCCCAAGATGGGCTAAGCCATAAATAAGCCAATTTTCACTAACTACAAAAGAGCGGTTATTAGTATAGAATAAACTGCTTTCAAAAACATATATAACGAGTGATCCTCTCTATCTTCCTCTCTCACTATGTGATACTCGCAACAAATTCTCAGAGGGCCGCAAAGGGGCATTTAATCTGTGACAATCAAGGTACATCCGTCTTTGTGATGTATTTTTCGATTGGGGTAACAATTGATCCTCGGGCATGTCTTCTGCATATTCGTAATCGGAATTTGTTTCCGTTTTCGAGGATTTTAGTAATCCAAAAGACCCAACAGTTTTACTAAGGAAGTGGCTACATAGTTCCCGTGCAAACTGAAGAGATTCTTAATTGTCTCAAGAATTTTCTGCAACTTGGTTAAGATAATTCCTAGTTGCCATTCTTTGCGACCAATGGAAGGCTATGAACAAGACCTTAAATGACCTTTTTGAGAAAACAAGATCCATAATCACTTGAAAGATAAAAAATAAAAAAAATAAAAACCTCTCAGTAATAAAATTGAGCCTTAGTTAAACCATAGAAAGTGTTAAACCTCTATTCACCTTGTTCACTTTCCAGTGTCACTGTGAAACAATTTTCTGTCACATGCCACGTGCATAAATTCCTCTATTTAAACAAAAAGGAAGATCCACCTAAATGGGAAGGTTGAAAATAGCAGTTTCAACATTCTCATTTTTAGAAGGTGCAGTATCATTGTATATTCTGCAAATAGTTGCAAACAATGCATTAAGTGTATTAGTATCCATTGCTAAGCTGATTGTGAAGAAACTAGGAGTTAGGACAGTTACAAACTATAAGAGTATACACATCATGGCCAAGAATTGGACAGCTCCAACTTAAATTGAAGAACAAGTAATGCTAGCCAAAAGAAGATTGGGCATGGTTTAAAATGCACTGACAGTTATCAGTAACTTCAGAAGATTCTGTGAAATTCTTCTATTTCAGACCCACAAAATAAAGGCAATATCTGAACCAGTAGCACCAGCCCCTCTAGGAATTCATTTTCACGAAATGATTAGCACATAATGTAATATTCAAACATCACCATGTAAAGAAAGACCTTGAGAAATTAGAGGCTCAATGACTTGAATAGCTTAAGAATGCCAAACCAACTCATTAGCAAGAAAAGGGAAATGTGATAACCCAAGTACCTTGATGACAAGGATAGGGCCGACAGCATTGACCTCATACGTGAGCAGCAATGATGACTTCTCTAATTTGAGGAGTGTTGTTTCTGCACTGAAAAGCAATGAATAAAAAATTTAATACGTCATCAAACAGCTAAAGGGGGACGTCAATAATGTAAGCTATCCTTAGTAGATACATTGAGCTCAAGGCCGTTCAATTTCAAGAAGCTTTTAAGTGTAAAGCAAATT
The DNA here is from genome assembly GCA_019926035.1 of Melaleuca alternifolia. Classification (NCBI taxonomy): domain Eukaryota; kingdom Viridiplantae; phylum Streptophyta; class Magnoliopsida; order Myrtales; family Myrtaceae; genus Melaleuca; species Melaleuca alternifolia. The sequence continues at coordinate 1,057,244 of JAGKPW010002340.1, forward strand.
GGTCTAGATCACTTTACCTGGTTGGAGCACATCAGGTATTGAAAGAATTCCAGATGCATTAACTAGAAGATTCAAGGAGCCATATCTATCTCTTATGGACTTTGCAGATGCCTAAAATGTAAATTTGTGTCAGATGAATCTCTTGAATGAGTAGCTCTTTTCACTAGTATATAATTGCAGTTCACAATGCCAAAAGACCGTACATCTCCACATTGTCATGGGATATCATATTGGTAAAATACAACTTTCTTTACTTCTTTGGCCTCGAAACCAGAAAACAAAGAAAAAAAAAACCAGAAAACAAAGAATTACGGTCTTTAAAAATTTTGATTTTCTATAAACAGGATTGTCCCAGCTTAACGACATGCCTAATTATACAATGTTTGCACATAAACCACAAAACCTCACTGATATATATTTTTTTCTTTTAAGCTGCACCCAGAGACAAACACTGAGATGGAGAAAAATGACCTCTATAGTGCTTTCATTTGTCACATCCAGCGGCAGAATGCTAAGGCGTTGAGCAAACATATTTTTTAGCGAAAGAAGCCCTGATGCCTCGTTAGGTCTGCGACATGTAGCAATGACGTGCCCTTTTTCAGTTTTTTGCAGCAGCTGCCTGACCTAATGAAGCAGGAAAATAATTAATAAAGTCCAGCACAGGCTAAGTCATATGATCTGCTGCAGCAGATTTGGAAATTTCACTCAACTTGAAGACAAGGAAACAGAATATAAATCAGTATAACTTCTCAATGAATCAATACATCGAAAAACAGTGATCATTGCTGTAGCATTTCAAAATTTACACCACATTTAGTTGATGGTTTACAGAAAAAATTAAGAGGACTTGGATCTGAGTAAAGCTAAATCTGGAGAAACAAGGTTAGTGTTGCTCATGATGAAGCACTGGATCAACATTTCAGTAAGGTCAACTGCTGAAATTATAGGATATATCTGCAAATAACAAAGTAAAAAAAGTTTGAGACAAGCAAGTATTGTTAAAGGACTTTCTTATTTCATTTGCTTTGGCTATGCATCACCAGGGTAGACAACCTGAAGAAACCGCCAACTTCATTTGGAAAGAAACAAATGTGAAGAATTGCGAAAGACCACAGTACCAAAAAAGAAGTTGACAGATGACATTTTTGGAATATCTTTTGCCACCGATGATGGCAATGATGCCTGTGGTCATGAAGTTCCACCACAAGAAGTGACAATTGATCACTGATTATGTATGTGTATAGCTAAAAAGTGTCTACATCACATGTTAGTGGTAACAATGACAAATTGCTTAATTGCATATGGGATGACATACCCATATAAATCACATTAATATGCAGAACAGAAAAACCTAAATCCACAAACAACTAAAAAAGGAAAGAAATTATAAAGTTTAGATCTCAGAGTCAGGTAAATTACAAGCTACCTATCTTTAGGCACAACTACTATATCACTGATAGAAGACACATGCCAAAAATAGCAACGTGATCAATATAAGGTTGGTATAACAATTTGAATGAGTCTTAAAAGGCAGAGATTTATCTTTTCAATTAACTCAATTAAGTGTTGAATTATAGAAAAGACCAGCACTGCTAAGATTGACCGAGTCTGATGATACTAATTAACGTCGACTTAAAAGGTTGTCTTTAGTTTGAAAAAAAAAAATACACCAAGCATGTAAATCAGGGAAAAATAATATAATTCGTTCAACAGAATACATTTAATGACACTTAGAATGGTAAATTTATCTTGATAATAAAATAGTATGACCAATCTTACTAGAAGATGGGAGATAGAGGTGTGAATGGATACATAATTCTTTCACGTTCCTGGAACCAAGGTTATATAACACCTCATCTTTTAACACCCATCTGGTGTGGAATTCAGGTGCACGCACTTACTATCTTTTCGAGGAGAAAGATAGTGAGACTATACTCGCAAAAGATGAGTGAAGAATTCGAGAATAGGTATGGAACTCAGCATGCCAAAAAGGAAAGTCCAGATGGAAGATAACAAATAGAGATGAGAGCGCATATAGAGCTAGCACAATAAAAGAGAGAGTCTAGATGGCTTCACTTCATGGAACCCAGATTGATATTTTACCTCCACAGTTTGCAAACTTTCATTTTGACAAGTAAGATTGGGGGACTAAGCTACAAATTATATTTCTAAAGCTTGTTGCTTATATCCATATCCATGTCTAGTGAAAAAAAATTACTCTCAACATTTAACCAGACAAAAGCTTGTTTTCTTTTTTCATCAATTAAGGATATCAATAATTAGAATTTAGAATAAACATTTGCAGTACTTATTTTCATCTACCAATAGGCCCTTATGACATAAATAAAGTTGCAAATGTTATTGGTGTACCTATTCACCACTGGTGCAAGGACTGTGCAGCTAAGTTGTACATGATATAATGCAACTACAGAAACACAAATCCTTAATCACCTAGTTGTCTTTTGCCGTAGTGATGGTCTCCAAAGGAAGGAAAAGTATTAAAAGAGCCGTTGCCATGAAAGCCAATGAAGACTTTAGAAGAAAAACCACAATATGAAGTTCTCCCTACATTAGAAGCAGCTGGGTAAATTGCCCACTCAACTATAAAAACTCATTATCTGGTTATACTTCTTCTAGGAAAAATTGATCTGCTGGATGAAACTTTCGATTTGGGCCTTCTAGCTATCTAGTTCTCAAACTTTGACCCCTTAATATCGCATACGGAATTATTTGAAATGCTCATATTGACAAAAAGATAGCAGATGCTTCAGAACTAGATGCAATGTACTTTAAGAGAAAACACATTTGATTAATATAGATTGACATGTTAGTTACCAATAGCTGCTCCATCGGTTTGAACACCCCTTAAAAAACACAAAAAAACTCCCAAAGCATATATAGTGAAGAAGCACTGTCACAATCCCGTTAGACATATAAACTCCTCAAGCATTGGAAGAGGAGACGATTCTGTTATCTCTGTTGCTTCTGAAAGGTGATAATTATATCTACCAATTTGTGATAAGAAACTTGTGACACTGTGATGATACAGTGTGGTGATAATTATATCTACCTCTAGATGCAAAAACGCACCAAGGGCTTTGTAAGACTGATTATTTTGTATCTCTATATCCTAGCTTTCATTATGCGTCAGATTTTGTAGCCTTCTGCAGAAATTCAAGAAGGCATTTGCTTTAGTCATGCATATCCTGGCCACAAAAACACGATAAAAAGAAATACTCATTTAAACTTGAATTATCATGCCTCATTATGTCATTGCCCTGGACAATCGAATAATCTTATCTCCTACCCTATGCACTGCCAAATCACTGACAAGGTCTCTCCATTGCTATCAATTCTGAAACTTAAGATGGTGTCCCACGACTTGCTCGAGCAGTGAACTTGCACTTACATAGGCGTCAGCGAATCCAGAAGATTAACCAGAATTACATCACACGGATGAGAAATTCCGACTAGATAGCATGTCGTATGACAAATCAAGGGCAAGAATAAAGAAATGAGGCGATACCCATAAAATGAAGGCCCAAATCAATGAGAAACCATCCAATAGCTACATTGCACAACTACATGACGAAAGATGCTCACAAATTCAAGCCCGATTCCCCTGGAAGCGCCCTGCACCATGGAAACACCACCTTCCCATTTCACAGCATCGGAGGAGGAGGAGGAAGACGAAGAAGAGCGAATCGTCGTCGAAAGCGCTGGGCGAAGACAACGGGCAAATGCCATCGATGCGTGCTTGGTGAATGCCTGCAGTTTCATTCTCTACGGAGGACGAGGAAGAGGCTCATAGCAGGATTGGCTCCGCTGAGGAAGAGGTGGGGGTAGTGAACAAACAATTTCAGGTGAAAGAAAGAGATGGCTCAGCTTCATCCACGTACTGTCAACGAAGAGATCCTCATTTGTTTGAGTTTGAAAGCTTCCACCACTCTTTGAAGTTCGTCTACCTCACGAGAACTTGGAACGTTTGCCTTTAGCTAACCTGCAAATCTACCGATGCCATGTGCATGGAGTAGCGCACATACTAGTGAAAATTTATCTTGTCAACTTCAAAGTAAAAGTTTTATTTTTATGATCGAGAATCTCCATTTTATATCGATTCTCGAAACTATGTATTCACGGATCAATATATCGGAAGATATTGACCTAGCAACCTACCGACAGGACCTTCACTTAAATCACGGAGCCATATTTAGAATTCAAATCTCGAACCCTAATTGTGGAAAATGAATGTCTCCACCAGCGCAATCTTACGTGGGTAAAGTTTATGTTACTATTATCTAACAATGCAATATTAAGCTTTATTCATGTATACAAATAATCACTATACAATATCGTTTTTTAACTTGTAATTTATTCAATAAGATTCATAAATTTTAGTTCAATTTACAATATCACCCATGAACATTTAATTTATTCAACATGATCCCTAAATTTTACTTTAATATTATTCCAAACTTCTAATTTGTTCAACACTATCCCGGCACTTTTAAGAAAATATTGTTCGAATTTCTTTTGTATATGTTGAATGTCGTTCTTCCATCAATCAAGTTAATGAACTTTGTTACTTTGGATTCTAATCCAATACGTTTTAAGGGTGGACAAATAAAAGCTACACATGAATTATTCATGTCAAATATTCAACTAAAATTAGAAAATATAATTATTTTAATTTGTTCAATTTAGAAATTTAATTATCTAAATTATTTGATGACGTAAATGATTATATATATTAATTAGAGTTGGACTTTCTACACAAATAATTCACACGTAATGTTATTTTCTTATAAATCTTTCACCATCTTTTAAAGTTGCATCTCACTTGTAAGTTTAACCTTTAGCTAACCTACAAATATTTGGTTATAATTTACTTTTATGAGATCATTTATGTTATGAAACCCGAAGTTCCGCTTTTCAAGGAAAAGAATGGAGATAATGATATCAGTGGTCTCTAAATTTTAATTTAATATGCAATGTAATATCTAAGTCTTCAATTTATTTTGATATGATCCCTAAATTTTTTCTACATGTTTAATTTAATCCATAAACTATTTTAAAATGTTTGATGTTATTTTTCTATTAATTTAAGTTGATGGACAATATTGAGTATCTACCATATATTTTAGGGACTAAATTGAGCAATGTATAAAAGTCTATGGGATAAATTAAATAAATTGAAAGTTTACATTGCACATCAAGTCCATTGGGTCAAAGTTTAGGGATTATTTATGTAATTTTTCTATAATATAAAAAACCTACCGTGCATTGAAGTAATGCATATGCAATGAAATATTCTGTCAATTTTAAAAACCAAAGCTCGTGTTCTTATTATCTAACATTACTACTTTACATGATTTCCATGAATCTCAATTCCGTTGCCACGTTTTCCTTTAATGTTTAGAGACAGTCCTTGCTGAAGAATATCCTAGATTTGTTCATCTCTTGTCTGGAAGCCATATAATATTGGTGTAGGATTGACACCAAATTCTGACATTCTACAGTTTTCCCGTTCAGAAAAGAAGATCAAATCATCTACGAAGAGTAGGTGAGATGGGGTGGGGCCTCATATGTTTAGTTTAATTCCACTGATGCGGCCTTCATTAACCGCCTTATTCATAAGTGATGTAAGAACATTAGCTACCAAGATGAATGGTAGGGCGATAGAGGGTTTTCTTGCCTAATTCCTTGGAAACGTTGAAAATAAGGATGGTGCTCCCCAGTCACTTTTAACACTGAATGATACAGTGGTGATCATCGAAACCCATTTTAATCAAGCAAGCTTCCAAGTAATCTCATTCCACTTGGTTATAAACTTTTTTTTATGTCTTGTTTCAAGATAGCCCGAAATTTTTTCCTTCTCTTCTGGGCTCGTAGGAGACGCAAAGGATGCAAGAAGGAGAGGATAGAAACGAACTTGAAAGTGAAGCCACACCAAGGATCGATGACGATAAATCCTTCAACTTGGCCTGGTGGTTAGTCAAGCTATGCAGCGATATACACACAGAGAAGCCCGGAGAGGAAGAGTTCTAGGGTTTCATTATGTAGTGGATTGGAAAATCGAAAGGAGAATGGGTTTCAAGGTTAACTCACGATCACAGGATTTACAGGAAGGTGTTTTGGGAGTCAAGGGTGGGGTTTTGGTTAGGGTTTTGGTTGTGGAGAGGGGTAAGAGGAAGCCATAGCTACACAAGCGGTCGAGAGAAGCTGTGTCATTTGAGTTTATTTCTTCAACCAATACATAAAATTAAGTTACACCCTTCTAGAATTGCATAATATATTGAACTTGTGTCTTGATTTCGGTGGATCCAGCCAAAGTCGGGTCAAATTAGACCAGACTAGAGATTTTAGACAATGTCCAACCCAACCCCTGGTGGACAACGGTGCCATTATTTTCTTCGAAACCTAGTTGGGATGTCTTGAGCTTAACAAAATGCCGAGGACAACAAATTTAATGTTAGAACATATGATGAGTTTTAGGATATGGTGGTATTCAGACTAAGAATTTAGAATCTATAACATTAAAGTCGGGAAAATTGGGAACCGAAGTAGACCCTAGTACTGATTTGAAACCAAATCGATCGATCTGTTTTGAACAAAAATATTCAATTTAGCCATGTACCTTGTGGATTGTCAACCAACGAACCGACCAAAACATTGGTACAGCAACTCAAGTTCCTAAAAGATAAGAGATTGTCAAGGAAGGACTGAACTAATACTAAAAAACAAAAAACAAAAAACAAACTGTGTCTGAAACAAGTTTGAAGTTACCATGACATCCATATATGAAAGATGTATAGGAGATAAATCAGGTGTTGTTTACATATTAGGAAAAATTATCAAAACAATTCTAAACCTATTGTAATAAAATTAATTTAGTCTTATACTTTTTTTGTTAATTTAGTATTAAACATTTTGCATTTATGTCAATTCAGTCAATCTCGCCATTTTGACCAACTGGCATGAATAATTTTTAATAATTTTTTACTTTTTGTTTCTTTCTCTTTCATTTTCTCCCCTTCCTTCTCTCTCCGACAGGTCATTGAAGGAAGAGAAAAAAAGAAAGAAAAAGAATAAAATTATTAAATAGTTCAGAAAAATATCAAGATATAAAAAAAATTCTCTATATCAAAGCCATGCTACATCAATAACAGCCGGTCAAATTTAATCATATGGACTGAAATGACATAAATACAAAAGAATTACGATTAATTTGAAAAAAAAAGGTTTGAGATTGAATTTTAAACTGATTTGCCAATTTTCAATATGATCTAACATTTTACTGTCCAGTCTTTTTGCGTGATTATGAGCCAAATAAGAATTGGAAAAGAGAAGCAAACACTAGAAGCAGAAATTGCCCCTCATTATACTATACAACACCCATGCCTTTAGAGTAATATATAAAGAGCACCAATTGAGGATACAAGTTGCTGGAATTAAATAGAAATTTCCTGTATTTAGTTTGTTGAATTTGATTGTAATTATTTTATGGAGTGAACCCAACTGTAGGAGCAGATCCAGTGTAAAAGAAGACCGGATTATACTATTGCTCTAGACTCCTCGGAGTCAAAAGGCATTCCATTGGAGCTACTAAATTCCTGGAGAAAGTTTGGAAACTAGAGTAAAATAAGCTCTTACACAAACAACTCTGAGCAAAGCAGGACTTGCAAGGCCTGTTCAATACCCTACGGCCGGTTGTCAAGTAAAACCAATCGATTTTATGAATAGAATTGAGGACTGAAACGGTCTTCACCGGCATATCTCACAAAATATTTTTTTGAATGATAACATTCATTCACGGGATACAAAATAATTAATTATCATTTAAATATAAATTTCCCCAATATTCATATTAGTAATTTGTCAATCACATAATCGATCAAAAGACAAATTGAGAAAACTATGACTTCGCAAAGATCGCTTCTTTTGTCGTTTCTAAAAATTTCACCTCTTCATTTTCCGACACAACCTTACAAAAACTTTAGGACGAAGGCCAGTCAATTGCCAAAAAGCTTTTTATTGGGAAGTGTCGTGTCATGGGACCAAATTGTCTCCTTTCCACACACAAGTCATTACTCGATTGGTCTACCACAGCTGTAATGGCCGAAGCAGCACGAACCACAGATATAACATCAGGGCAACACGGTATCAAGGAAAAACATCCCATAGCCAAAGTGAATATGAGATCGCGAGGGAAGGTTGAGTACATTTTCTCGCACGATGAAAAGGTCAATATGATATAAGAAACTGTCCGAGTTCAAAAAATATTTTGTTAACTCTATGAATTGAATAAGATAAGATCTAAAATGATAAGTATCCCATCAAATGATATATAAAATGATCGAGCTAACATGAGAAAAGAAAATTTAAGATCAAGTGACTATTTAGCTCCAACTTTTTTGTTCTCATAAAAAAATCGCCAATTTTTATTTTAATTTCAAATTTATCCCTTTTTTCTTGGGTAAAGGTACCCTTAACTTTGTGAAATCATAAAATTTCACTCTTATTCTGAATATGGCACCCGGACGACTCTATGCTTGAAGTCATCATATTGCTTGTTTCATCAATGATATCTTATGGCTTCAAATTATAACAAACGGTGAACTCTAGCCAAAGAGATTGAATCTATAGAACTTTTTATCTTGTTGATAAAGTGTATGAAGTAATAGATAATTTCATCATTATTCTTCAAGTAGTAGTTAGAAAAAAAAGACAATAACAATGATATAAATCCACTCGTAAATTATGTGTATTTATTATTTAGATGGAATAACCAAATTGGATAATAACGGGTTCTTTATAAATGAGGTGCACGAAGGTTACTAATTTTTTATGAGATAAAAATAAGTTAGGAGTAGAATATTTATTTGATCTAAAGTTTGTATTTATGGTAAGTGGGTTCGCTTCCTGTCCTTACTAGTCACGATGAAATAGCGGATATTACCAAAGAAGAAGGTGGTGAAGAAGATCGTGTTTCCACAAAGAGATAAAATGGCGTGGGAACCAAAGAGATAGAAAAGTAGGAAAAGCAATCGAGGTGACGTTTGATGAAATGAAGTGACATCCGAACTGTCATCACCTCAGGATGTGTGGGTGTTGTCCAGTCTCTATGCACGGGTCCCTCTGTTGTCTCCTCTTCCCGCCTTCGCACGTATCCACGGCCGATATACTTTTCCCAGTGAACAGATCACTATCTCCACCACATGCAGCCAAGCCTGATTAAATCGCGTCGTGTATGTTCGATACAGCAGATCAATTCGTTGATAGGATGAAAGATATAAGCGTCAGTCGCCGATCATGTTCTTCCGTTCTCTCTAAGTCACCATATCAGATTATCTTATCACGACCATTTTAGGCAACAGCAACAACAAAAGACTCTGTTGTGAATAAAGATCTTTCTTTTCCACATGATGGTAGGAAGTAATGCCGTGCGGGATACATGATTCTGTATTCTTAGCCCCTCTTCCCACCTTCGCACGTATCCACGGCCGACAAACTTTTCCCAGTGAAGAGATCATTATCTCCACCACATGCAGCCAAGCCTGATTAAATCTCGTCGTGTATGTTCGATACAGCAGATCAATTCGTTGATAGGATGAAAGATATAAGCGTCAGTCGCCGATCATGTTCTTCCGTTCTCTCTAAGTCACAATATCAGATTATCTTATCACGACCATTTTAGGCAACAGCAACAACAAAAGACTCTGTTGTGAATAAGAGATCTTTCTTTTCCACATGATGGTAGGAAGTAATGCCGTGCGGGATACATGATTCTGTATTCTTAGCCCCTCCACCTACCTATCCTACATCCGTAGTTTCCGCCACAGGCTTTTTGACCGTTGTAGCCAATGAGCTTGGAGTTGAGCTTATTGCGCATTGCTTGCACGAAGCTTCGAGCTCGATGACAAAAGCCTCAAGATCTGGTGACTCCTCTAGATTTGGAGGCAATGAACATCGCCTCTGTTGTCATTCAGCTTTTCAAAGTGACATCAAGCACATCGAGCCCTTGACACGACAGCTGGATGTGGATGAGACTCCATAAACACAGGGGACAATGGATGAGAAACATTCACCATGTATACAATATCATCAAACACACATCCGTGGAATTTTGAGTTTTTATACGGTTAATAAATATGTCATATTCATAAAACATGATTTACATACGTTATGAGACGAAATTATAGGATCTCTCTTCAGGAAATTGAATATTCTTTATTTTGTGCTTAATTAGAAAAAATATACTAATTAATAGGCTGCGAAAATGAGTATCATTGACAAGTACAAGTTAATTAAAGAAAAGCTAAGGTATAGGTGCTACTTATGTTTGTAGCCCATTGATGAAAACGATGTTGAGTGACAAGTTGTCGGACCAAAGCTCACGCAGCGACGATTGCCACAGACCAGCCGAAAGGGTCACGTCTTTTGGACGAGCGACGTCTCTCTCGTCTTCTTAGGATGAGATCTACGCCAGGTTTTCTTCTTCTTTTTTCCCATCCTATGACCCCTCCACGCTCTCTTCACCTATTATTAATATCCCTCGCTCGTCTCTCCCACCGTTCCACGCGCACCGTTCTCTTTCCCTCTCCCTCCACCATGTACTCATTTTCTTCCACTAACTATTGTCTCCACTCAGCAGAGGAGTCGAGATCAGAAAGGGAATCTTCTCCTTCTTTACCCATTTAAAGCAAAACTCTTCCGAATCAGTACCTGATCTTGTAATCATCTCTTGTGATGCCAACTCTTTCTTCTCAGAAGCCTTGAGGAGAGAGAGAGAGAGAGAGAGAGAGAGAGACAAGAGAGAGAGACAGAGAGACATTTCACTCATATTAATTATTTCAACATGTCCGCCGCCATAGCCGCTGCAGCAGCCGCGGCGTTAAGCGGCCAGTCCAGCTCCGTCGGCACGACCTCCGCCCCTGCCGCTGCAAGATCCGATCTCCACCAGTCGTTTATGTATCCTCCCCCAATGTTGCTGCGGCCCGTCCTCAGCCGCTACGAGTCGCAGAAGTGGCGCGACTGGAGCGCGTTCCAGCAGTACCTCCTCGACCATCGGCCGCCGCTGGTTCTGTCGCGGTGCAGCGGCGCGCACGTGCTCGAGTTCCTCAAGCACCTCGACCAGTTCGGGAAGACCAAGGTCCACGCTGAGGGCTGCCCCTTATACGGGTGCCCGCAGCCGTCGCCGGCATGCCCATGCCCACTGCGGCAGGCCTGGGGCAGCCTCGACGCGCTCGTGGGGCGGCTTCGAGCCGCCTTCGAGGAGAGCGGCGGGGACCCGGAGACGAACCCGTTCGGCATGCGGGCCGTGAGGCTGTACCTGAGGGAGGTGAGGGACGCGCAGGCCAAGGCCAGAGGGATCGTTTACGAGAAGAAGAAGCGGAAGAAGCAAAACGAAGAGCTGAGGTCGGATGCCATAATATTTTAGCGCTAACCTATTACGGTGTTGTTCAAGTGCTTGATTGATGTTAGACAGAGTTTTCAAGAATAATCAATTTGATGTGGCCTTTTCCTTATGGTTTTGTGAAGCTATTACTGGATGGATCTTGCACGATACATCTTATGATCTCTCGATGAGTTTCAACTATTAATTTTTGCTGTCAAGGTATCAAGGTAGCACCGTTCAAGATAGAGGATGTTCATCCGAATTTGCCCATCGTTAATTGATGTGCAACATCTAGACTGTGGGTACGGTTAAGTAGATGGGGTAATTCGATGTGTTTGGGACCCCATAGTTCTACGCAGCTGGAATTTGTAGCTTAAATTAAAATATAATTGCTGACTCTATAGCCTGCCGCTCCAATCATTGCTTTCTTGGCGAATACAATGGTTTTGTGGAGCCGTGATGTTGTCTTGACCCTCTTGGGTAATCTGAAAGGCAGAGAGAAAAGAACTAAACAGATAGCTTCTGATGCATCTGTTTCCAATACAAGATCTTGCTAAGGTTTAGTTACTGAGGAAAATGATAGGTTTTAAGCCGAGTGTCGAGGAAACTTGATACGTGCATTGAAAATTTAGCTAAGATTAGGCAACATCTGATCTGAATTGCACCATTACTTCACAAATACGTTAAAAAAAGTCATAAGTAGATATGACATTGCCATATTACACTTGGAGTTATTTTGTAAATAATTCTTCTGTAGGCTTCCTATGTTATTTTTTGCAAACTTGGTTGAGTTCTCCCAAAGATTGGAATACTGATTGAAGCGCGCTATCCTTCTTACTTGGTGGTGATCTTCTAGATTTTTTCAGGCTCTACTTATTGCTCGATAAATCAACAACCGTTCATAATGTGAACGAGATTTTGATGAAAGGTTGAGACTTACTATAAAGGGTTTGGGATCTCAAAGGGAAGTTGTGGAGAAGGAAGTGAGAAAAGATCTCTCCAAAGTTTCATCCAAATTTTGTTACTTGGATCTTTGAACTGAGTGAGTTCCTAAATAAAATGCTTGTATTTTTTCATAGTCAAACTTTCTTGAATCTAAGTTGTTAGTTAAGTGAGTTTCGAGAGAGTCGAATAATAACTATGTGAATTCTGAATAAGTGAGATATGACTTAAACTATAAACATCGTTTTATTTTACATTTTATATATTTTCAATCTTTGCAATTATTAATCATTGTTGGAAAAAACAAATTTTGGCTGCGAAAAGTTTTTGTGCAGATACTTTTGTGACCCAAAAGCAGCTTTTCGCCACGAAATTTCAAATGTGTTGGAAAATTAGCCACGAAGATGCAATTTTTCATGGCTGAAGGTGTGGTCTATTGGTGGCAATAGGTCTAATCTTCGGCTAAGAAGATAATTCTCGTGGAAGAAGATTAGACATGTCATTATGAAAAAAATTAGCCTCAGTAGGAATTGTTCTATTTCATGGCAAAAGATATGAATTTAGATTGACATTAGCCATGGGCAATGGTGTCGTGATAATTTATTTGCCTTTTGGCCATGAACAAAGTTGTTTCGCCAGACATCTGAAGCCGGTACGTATCATATTTAACCACAAAAATATTGTTGGTGAGAGAAGTTAAAACTTATTGCTACTGAAAATATTTATAGGACAGCTTGTCAGATTTTTCATAAAGAAAAGTTTCATTATGGCCGCATGATCGTGGTGATAAGTCAGATCTTTAGCGACCTATTTTCGTAGCTAACATTTCCACTTGGCACGAAGGGACTTTTCGTGGCAATGGGGGGACACTTTGTCCCACATTTAGATGTTAGTAATCGAATCCATCGTTACGTGGCGATAGATTGTAGAGCTGGCTTATTGCCATGGAAAAACATGTTTCGTGGCTAGAAGTATGAGCTGTAGCCACAAGTTTCATTCGATGGTCAAATTGTCGTGGCCATTGGTAATTCATCTTCTTTGTGACAATAGACGAAACTTATGGCATTGAAAATGTCTGTCATTGTCAGATTCACAGTTAGGAAATACTAATCACGTAACACCAATACAAATTGATCGGGTTTCGCATTTTTTTATCATAAAAAATTCGCGATAGCAAATTGACTGTGGTGCAATAATAGCTATGCGGATGCCAAATAAGATTTAATCTTTTCAATTATCCTAATCAAGTGTGCAAAATTACTATGTAATCATTTCAGCCAGTTTAAATAAAACATCACTAATATGGTGCCACATTAGCAATTTATTTTCATACTATCCTTCTATTAACTAGATAGATCAATAATCATTGTTATAAGTCAATGATCATCCTTATATTTTTTTTTAACATACCTCTGCCGAGACATGTTGTTAACAATCATTACAAGATCATGTTATATGTTAATTAAAAGTGTATTAATAAAAATAATAATCATTGACTGATCTTGTTGATAACTTATGAAACATAATGAATTGATTTTGTACAAAGATTATAGGTTGCTTGGAGTACAGGAACAACTAAATGTTATAATTAAAAATTACACCGATTATACAAATATAAGTACATATATATAGATAATTTATTGTTACTGTTCGTAATATATGAGTAAGTTAATAATTTCTAATAGAAAGTAAAAACTCTTTCAAAATGACAAAAGTGTTGGAAATTTAGTTAATGTGATTTATAATTATATCATATTTATGGTATATCCAATGATATTACTTTCAATTTCAAATTATACAATAGTAAGAAATTACATTATAAAATTCAAAATATTTTCTTTGAATATTTGTGAGGTAAAGAAAATTTTCTTTGCCAAAAACGTGGGTGGGAAAAATCCAACCAGTTTTGGCGACCTAATTAAAAATTTTCATTGCCAACTAGTTTTTCTTGTCTAATCGATTGGCAACAAAAGAAAATCATCACCATATCTCGCTATGAATAAGCTTTTCTTGTCTTACATTTGATGAATTTTCAATCTTCTATATCATTAGTGCTGTTATAGTCTTAAAATGAGTAGATCCATTACCTGCAGAATTTCATTTCACAGCAAGTGATGAAATTTGATTGAATGAAATATGGTTTGCAATATATTCTTAATTTATCATTTATTTTTTTCATTTTTAATTATTGAGGGGCATGAGCGTAGAGGCCCAACTACATACCTATAGGCCCTTAAAACACTAGAGGATATAAATTTACAAGTGTCCTCAAGTTTTAAGTTGAAAACTCTTGATGCCTAATTAAATGTTCCAAACTTTTGAGTTATTTTCATTTGAATTCAATTTATATTATGTAAGTTTCTCTATTCGTTGTTTCACAAATTGCTTGATGCAATCCCATAAGCAAAATCAATGACCAACTCTTTATATAGATTCGCACGTAATTTGGAACTCTTGGATCACACGTCTAATTCATATAAATTGTGGTAGACCCATTATCCTATACCCACTGGGCAATTATTTGAAACACACAGTCCGCGCTTCCAGATTGGCCCCAAGAGATACTCAAGTTTAGGGATACAAATTCAAGCCTTTAGTGAGGAAATCAAACACACTTAAAAGCAACCCGTGAGTTACTAGGAGGCAACCTGTGTTGGCCACGACCGAGACGGTCACGGCTCGCCTTAGGATCGACGTAGCTAAGCAATAGAACAATTCAGTCAATGAAAGTTGAGTTGCGTACTTGTTTTCGAATCCATGGTCGTTTCGGGGCCTTTGTCGACGATCCACGAGCTCTCGGTCTTCCCCTTTATCACCCACCGGATCACTGGCTCAATGAGGCTGCCTCTCACGGTCCGTTTACCTAATGGACTCCTTATGCGAGTTCAAAGAGAATTTCTGTGCGTCTAGGTTAGAGGAGGGACTTTGAGCGCTATTTATAGAGTTTTCAGCGAGGCCCTCTCATTACGGGCTGGGCTGAACTCGGCCCACACAAGCCAGTCCCATATTAGACTTAATTGAGAATCTTGATATCCGACCTTATTAGACCAAGCCCGTTAATCGGTTTTACAATCTCAATTAAGACAAGTCCACAATTAGAAAAACATTACATTCTCCCACTTGGACTGTATTAATTGAAACTGTACTTTATGTGCGCACCTTTATGTTGGTCTAGGGATTTATTCTCAATTGTCAATCCGATCCCATAGAGTCTCAAACACCGAATCATGGCAGTAACTGCATTGACGCAACGCCGAGCCTTCCATGGTCACAAATGCTTTTAACTCTACTGATATGGATTTAATATGGTTGTGTGGCAAATAGATAACACCTCATAAAGAGTAAAACTTTATGTGTCATCTATTTTGTTAGTCACCATTCTCTCTCCTTATGCGTCACAAATCCTTATGTGTCACAAAAGAATAACTTTATGGTTCCAACGAACCTGTATATATGTCTCACTTTATAGTTAACTTGTCTTTATGTGTAACAAGACATATCTTTAAGGCTAATAACTGAAGACCCCTAGCCTTTACTCAAGGTTTACACATACCTCGAGATTTTGCCATATATATGTATTCAATAACACATCCAGAAAAATACTTCATTAAATGCAAAATTGATACATACCAAAATTTACAAAATGTAACAACACAGATGTGAACTTTATTAAAGCAAAAACTGAAAAACAGCTCCCACCAAACAACAGCATCCCATGATGCTCCTAAGCCCATGCTAATGACATGTCGTTCAAAAACACAAGGGCGAAGGCCTTTAGTCAGTGGATCTGCAACCATATCATCTGTGTAAACATGCTCTATTTTAACGTCACCATTCTCAACCATATCTTTTATGGTCAAATACTTGACCTCCATGTGTTTACACCCCTTTAGACCTTTATTGTTATTGCTAAACGATACCGCATAATCGTTATCACAATACAACTGAATGGGTGCATCCACAAAGTCAAATACAATCAAATCCCTAATGAGGTTCCGGAGCCAAACTGCTTGAGAAGCGGCCTAGTAGCATCCTACTATCTCTGATTGCATGGTAGAGGATGTCATGTTCTGATGCTTTTGACTCTTCCATGATATTGCACCTCCTGCCAACTTGAAGATGTATCCGTATGTCGACTTCGATTCGTCCTTACAGCCAGCAAAGTCTGAATCCGCATACCCTACTAGCTGCAGGTCCCGAACATGTCTGTAAATCAGCATATAATCTCTTGTCCTCTTTAGGTACCTTAGAACTTTCTTGGCAGCAACCCAGTGATCGTGTCCTGGATTTGACTGATACCTGCCTAGAAGTCTAGTTACATAAGCAATGTCTAGTCTAGTGCAAACTTGAGCATACATGATACTTCCGAGTGCACTAGCATAAGGTACATTCTTCATTTGGGTTTTCTCAACAGCTGTACGAGGACACTATAACTGACTCAGTTTGTCACCTTTACATATAGGAGCAAGTCCTGGCTTGCAGTCCTGCATACTGAATCTTTCCAAAATACGATCCACATATGTCCTCTGAGACAAACCCAATACTCGGCTAGAACGATCCCTAAGGATCTCAATGCCCAGGACAAAAGATGCCTCACCAAGGTCTTTCATGTCGAAATTACTTAATAACATCTGCTTGGTCTCATACAGTAATGCAAGATCACTACTCGCCAACAGGATGTCGTCAACATAAAGCATGAGAAAAATAAATTTTCTCCCACTGACCTTGCAGTATATACACTGATCCAGTCTGTTCTCAACAAATCCGAATGAAGTGACAATACTATGAAACTTCAGGTACCATTGTCTGGAAGCCTACTTAAGGCCATAAATAGACTTTTTCAATCTACATACAAGCTCTCCCGAATCACTTGCTGCAAAACCTTCGGGTTGTACCATATAGACCTCCTCATCAAGGTTTCCATTACGAAAAGCAGTTTTGACATCCATCTGGTGTAACTCCATATCTAAATGAGCTACCAATGCCAGGATCACTCTGAAAGAGTCCTTAGAAGAGACTGGAGAAAATGTTTCTTCATAGTCTATTCCGTCTCTCTGAGTGAACCTCTTGGCTACCATCTGGCTTTAAACTTCTCAATCTTTCCCTTGGAATCTCTTTTGGTCTTATATACCCATTTGCAGCCGATGGGCTTGTATCTTTCAGGCAATCCAACAAGTTCCCATACTCCATTATGTTTCATAGACTGCATCTCGTCTTTCATCACATCCAACCAAAACTCTGATTGGTGACAAGAGACTGCATCTGCATAAGTCACTGGAGCCACATCACAGCCGATATCATAATCTTGCTCTCCGAGATAGACTAGATAATCCGGTGGAATAGCTGATCGTCTCTCCCTATTAGATTTCCTGAGTGGAGCCACCACAACTTCATCTTGAGTCTGAGAGGTTTGAGGAACTTCATCAGGAACTATTTCAGCAATAGGATCCTGAACCTCAACAGGCTCAACTTGTGGTAAAGGAGGCTCCATAACTGTCTGTGCAAGTAGAGCAAACGATACAACTGTCCCTATAGGACTGATTTCCTCAGTAGTCTGTGAGCTACTACCTTTTCCGGCTACGTCAAGTTCCAGAAACTTTGCCATCTGCGATTCTACAATTCTTGTACCTCTACTGGGATTGTAGAATCGATATCCTTTGGAATGATCTGGATAGGATACAAAATAGCACCGAGTGGTTCTGGGGTCCAACTTACTCAATGTTGGATTATACAACCTAACTTCTGCAGGACAACCCCAGACTTTAAGATGGTTTAGGCTAGGTTTCCGTTCAGTCCACAGCTCGAAAGGAGTCAGTGGAACTGCTTTGGTAGGAACTCGGTTCAATATGTAAAGGGCTGTTTAGAAATCCGGTAAATTGGTCCTACTGGTTATACTCCTTACCATTTCCATTAGGGTGCGATTGCGCCTTTCGGCCACACCATTCTGCTTAGGACTTCCAGGCATAGTAAACTGAGCTACTATCCCAGAATCCTCCAAGTACTTAGCAAATGGCCCTTTAAGCTGTCCAGTATCGCCATGCTTGCCATAATACTCACCACTTCGGTCTGATGTCACAACCTTTATGACTTTTCCCAGCTGTTTCTCGACTTCAATCCGAAAAATCTTGAACTTGTCAAGAGACTCAGACTTTTCTTTAATCAAGTACAGATAGCCATATCGGGATTTGTCATTGATAAATGTGATGAAATAAAAATTTCTACACACGGTTGCTGTATAGGGTCCACTGATATCTGTATGAATGACCTCCAATAAGTCATTACTGTGGACTACAGTTTTCTTCTTTATTTTGGTCATCTTACCCCTACAACAGTCTACGCAAGTCTCTAGGTCACTTTTAAGAGAAGGTAGGATGCCAACCTTTATCGCCCTATCCACTCTTTCCCTAGAGATGTGACCCAATCGTTTATGCCACAATGCGTAAGACTGCTCCTTAGATAGAGGTCTCTTGGAAACAACTTTTTCAACTGTATAAGCGACGTATATATCCGTAGGAGTCAAACATAATCTATACAATCCATTGGACATATTGCAGCACCCAACCTTATTTGAATTAAAAAACATAGTAATAACATTGTTCTTTAATTCAAAAGAGTAGCCACACTTGTCCAAACAAGATATGGAAACTAAGTTCCGTCTGAAAGAAGGTACATAAAATGTATTCCTTAACATTAGTTTAAAACCAGAATCTAGTATTAAAATGACGTCTTCCACGAACACGACGTCGACCTTGTTATTGTTTCCCACGGTGAGCTTCGATTCATCCTGATTTGGCTTCCTCTGGTTTATGAATCTCTGTATGGTAAACGCAACATGATTAGTTGCACCACTATCGAGCCACCAAGAACCAGATGGGACTTCGGATAGGTTAGATTCACAAACTAATACCAACGAATCGTTACTAGTTTGCTCACGCTTAGACAACCAAGCTTTATATTTGTTGCAGTCCTTTTTTATGTGATCTTTCTTCTTGCAAAAGAAGCAGAGGCCACTGTTCTTAAAAGACGATGCTTTATTGGAACCTAGACTTTCAGAATGACCAGTGGCAGAATGATTGGTCGTTGGTTGAGTTCCTTTACGAGTACGACCTTTGAACTTTTTCCCATTCTTCTAGCTAGAACCAGAGGTAAACAGGGTATCACGTCTCGAACCTTGAGAACATGCACATCCCTTGGTGGTCGACTAAATTGCGACGTTCCCAGGATGCGTCGCCGACCCAATCGATTTTGCACATGCGGAAGCGAATTAAACAATCCCCGTATAACTCTCAAACATGGGATAGGAAAGCAGGACAACAAAATTTACACAAAACATATCTTATAAATAACCCCGAGTTCAGATACACAGCAGACTAAACCAAAAAGGAAACTACCTACTGAGCTATCTAGTCTTCGGGATCTACAGCCAAGGGCTTCGGGTCCAGCCAAAAAGGCGTGCTAAAAAATCCATCACTTGTGGGACCCTATAACAGTTCATGTTGCACCTCCACCTAGGGACCTGAAAAATTGTAACTACGACGGGTTGAGACAATGTCTCAGCAAGTCTACCCCCTAAGCCCCGATTAGGAGGAAATTCACCTAGAGGCATCCTAACACACATCAAACAAATCCTTACCTCGCCTCAGCACCTCCCTGCACATGAGTACTACTCATACACATATATGTAAAGCAAACATTTCTACCAACTAGCACATTGCACATCAATTATCAAATACTCACAAACGTCCCGATTATAAGGCCAAATTATTATGACACGTCCCATACCATGTCACACAATTTCATCCCATAATAAGGTTCTACATATCAATGGTTCAATCCATAGTCAATAATCAAATTCATGGCTGTAGCGATATCTCATACAAAAATCACATTATCGTGTAGCACTTAGCCCTTGACCACACTTGTTAATGGTACAAGGTTCTAGAGGTGGCTCACATGATCTTGGAACAAGGTTCTAGAGGTGGCTCCTACGAAGTTTACGTTATCGTGTAGCATTTAGTCCTCGGCTAGAAAGCAATGGTGCAAGGTTCTAGAGGTGGCCCCCACAAAGTTACGTTATCGTGTGGCACTTCGCCCTTACCCAAAAAGCTATAGTATAAGGTTCTAGAGGTGGCCCCCACGAAATTTACGTAATCATGTGGCACTTAGTCCCGTACTTGCTTGCCACACATTTGGTTTCCTCCTTACAACACATCGTCACATAACCACATAATCACGTACCGTCACGCATGAATTCTAAACATGCCACAAACCAATCATATCACCAAATATGCACTATTCAGCAAGCTCTATACCGAGAACAACCACAAAACCAAAACCGGCCTTAATTGGCAGAAACAGGGTCACCCGCGCGTCTCCAAATTTAAGTCCAGAAACTTAATCAAACGACTTCGGAAAATTATAAAATTTTAATATGTTATAAAGGAAACTTAAAGGAAAATTTTTTATGAAGACACTTTGACCCAAATCGTTCTGGATTGAGAGCAGTAAGTCACTCAAAACATTACAAAAACTGTGTCCGTTTTCAGAACTCGCCTTTTCTAAAACCAGCTTGGTTCGAGATCCAAAACTTGTCCGTTTGAGCTGAAAGTTTAATATGTTATACTAAACGATGTCATAAACAACTTTCATGAAGAAACTATTTCAAAATTCAGAATCTAAGAGTTGATGAAAATTCATTGAACACCAACATGTCACAAAATCCGGCCAAAACAGGGGTTCTGTTTTGCTTAAAACGAACCTGAAATAATATTCTTTTAAACCATAAAATCTTGGGTAAAATATATGTTATAGCTGAATATGTATAAAACATCTCTCAAGAAGGAATCGATCCCAAAATCTTATCCAATTTCGATCCACAAAATTGGCAAACAGCAAACATCCAGTAGACAGATTCAAGATAAATCCACTAAACTAAACCAAACCACTTTCACTTGAGTCAATCCAACTTAACACTAATTTAATCAAGCTAAACCAACACAAGTCTAACCCCCAAGTGTAATCAACCCCTAAGAAAGGATTAGGAAGTTAACTCACCGGTTTTGCGAATAAATCGGTTCACGGTGACGTCGGCGCGAAGGCGACCAAAATCCGAGCCTATGGCGACACCAAAAGAAGTTCGGAAGAGGCTGAGCTGAGGTGAAATTTGCACAGCAAAGAGGGAGGGTGTGAGCAGCAAAAATGGAGAAGAAAATGAAGAAGAAAGAGAAGGAAGGGGAGCTGCGTTTGGGAGAAAGAAAAAGGGAAGACAGCTTGCCAAGCAAGTTTTCCTTGTGGCCAATGGTGGTCTTCTACCCTTAAAGTCAAAGGGTCATCCATTGGCTAATTTTCTTCTCATCCCTTCACAAAATAAAGCCTTTTTGGAGCCGAAATAGACCCCTTAATCAGCCCCTACGAATTTCCACCATTTATCCATCAAATAACTCAATTTGGTACCCCAAAAATCCAATAAAAGAAGCCCCTCCGAATTTCCTAAAATTCTTTTTGTCCAATTTGAATTTTTTCGCAAAATTCCGGACTCTACGAAATTCTCTCAAAAGATGAGACGAGATCCTAAAAATAAATTGTGACACATTCGAACGTTTGGTTCCCGAATCCGAGTTCAATTTCTTGGTTAAAATCAACCGAATGTGATTCTAGTACAATCCAACTTACCGGGTAGCTTTTAGGGATTTTATCGCGCGATTACATCCCTTAACGGCTTCACTTGATAGGTTAGTTAACTCGTGAGTGATTAGCTCCGAGAAAAGGACCATAGGCGCGTCGGTGAAAAGCCCATTTTATTTTATCGAGACGGGATCGAAAATTCAGGATGTCACACAGGGCCAGATGCCCTTTCTCCTTCCTTAGTTTCTCTTCCTCAGCTACAACCCTAGCAATTAGGTCATTAACTGACCAGGTTTCATCTTGAGAGTTGTAGTTGGTTTTGATAATGCCAAAATCAAGTGGGAGAGTGTTCAGTGCCTGATGCACTATGCAAGTATCGGGAATGGTGGCATTTAGGACTGTGAGTTTGAACTGTAGGTCTACCATCCTAAGGATATAATCCTTAACCCCTCCAGAAGCATCGTATTTCATGTTGAAAGTCCTTGCAAATGTGTCCCCTTCTCAGCATTAGGCGACACACGGTTTCTAGCTTCTAAGGCGTCCATCAATTGTCTAGTAGTGTAATCAGTAGACAGACCGCTTTGCAAATGTTCCTGAATGGTCCGCCTCATAGACAACAGACATATCCTATTGCTTTTCTCCCATGCTAAGAAGTATGTCTTTTGAGCTTCAGTACTCTCAGCAGTCAGATCTGCAGGCCTATCCCCACTAAGGGCAATGTGAACATCAGCCAGCTCCATCCCAAATGAAAAATCGTCTTTCCATTTCTTAAAATTTGACCCCGTAAGAACCTCGATAGTAATTGAATTACCATTTACAGAGAAGGTGACTGAATAACAAGCAATGAAAATAATCGGCATAATGTGAGTAATGTGTAACTTAGAACCATATAAGTACACATTTTTAAAGTTACAAACATCATCATGCAAACACCTTTGGGCAGAATACATAGTCCTGAAGAAGACTTTGCATGATAGGATCAAGGATGTTGATGTCAATGGAAAAGAACCTCTGAATGCTAGTAAATTCTTGGAAAGTTCCTTTGAATTTGAGACCTTTTCCACTGATGATTTTGAGCTTAGGAATCTGGGATAAAATATCCCATCCTATGATAAGATCCTTGTTCGAAAGGGGCACCCAAGGACCTTAGTGGTGATAGAACACTGCGGGAAAAATTGTATGGTAATGGGTTTTGACCTGACACTGGCAGAAAAAGTGTCTCCAGATGCTGAAGTGAAATACCGAACATGAGGTGTCCAATATTCATCTGGGAGTATTTTTGGGTCAAACAAAGATGCATGTGCTCCGGTGTCTATCATGGCTATGACTGTTATGGGTTTTGAGTATTTCGAAAGAATGATTTTCACAGGAAAATATGGTGGGAGATACTATGAATCTTGTGAAAGTATCTCTGGAGCAAAATGAAAGAGATCTTTCTCACCATATTCTTCTTCTTCTTCTTGTGGAAAATACGGGATGGGACAAATTGTCTCATCTGAAGGCTCGTCATCAATAGAGAATATTGATTCCAAGTCATCATCTTCGAGGGATATGCCGGTTTGTTGTTCTATTTGCATGATGACGTTGATGTTGTTTCGCTTTGCCTGTGGACAATTTTTGGCAAAGTGTCCTTTTTTGTTGCAAATGTAACAACGTTTGGACTTGGACTTAGAGAACCTTCTTTTCTCAGAGGAATTTGAGCCGAAGGATTTCCTCTTCCTTCTAAGAAACCTTCTTTTCCTGAAGCGTTTGTGCTGAAAGTTATCATCAGAAAGATGATACTTACCAAAGTGCTTCTTCTTCTTGTGTTTGCAATGATCACAAACAACATCTTTTTCTCCAGGACATTTGATCTTCAAATAATCTTTTGAACAGTTTTTGTTCAAATGCGAGCTTTGTTTGAGGAATTGCTGGAAAGAGTTTTTCCTACTACAAAGTTCTTCAAGTCCCATATGGATTTCTTGCTGAAGTTGGCTAATGGTAACATCTGCAATCTTCCGATTTTTTGTGCCAAGGGATTTCTCAACCACTTGGGAGATTTCCTTGGGAATGGAGTTAAGGAACACTTGCTTCAGACTTTCATCAGCTCCCAAGGCGTAGAAAAGCTTGTGCATGGCTTGGAAATGGCGATCTAAATCTTTTCGCCAAAGAGAACAGCATTTTCTTTCAAAGAATTCTCGCCTTTGGGCTTCTTTAGTATTCTCCATATTTCCGCAAAAGAACTTGTGCATAGCGGAAATATTGTCTTTGAAATTGGTCGAAACTAAGAACTGGACCTGATTGGCTTCAAGGATGCAACTCCACCAATCTTTTAATGAACCGGTGAATTTTGAAGTAAATTCAAGGAGAATGTCATAATTGCTGTCCCTGGTCAATTTCTGGGTGATGAGCCATGAATGAAATTCCTGGAATCTATCTGGCCATTTGGAAAAAGGAATGTCATCTAGGGTAAAGAACCTTGTATTTGCATGGGACAAATGTGTTTGGGCTCGATCTGGAAATACAACTTGGGGCTCAGAAGGACTGTCTTCATACATTGGTTCTGGTGGAGGATCCGGATCAGGATCAGCCATGTAAATGGGAGGAATAGAACCACTGGATGAAGATGATGAAGATGAAAATTCTTCTGAGATGCCATCCTCAGAAGCAGAGTCTTCTGGGATGTTGATGGTTGATATAGAAGGGAAAGATTGTTTAGGTTCTGGGGGTTTGGTAGTCAAATCCTTTAGGTATGTTTCTAAGGGATTAGATACCATCAGCTGCTTGGGCTGTTCTGGATCAGTAGATGAACCTATTTCTCTTTTCCCTATCTTTATGGCCTTTTTCCTTTCCATGTCTTGAATGATGTTTCTGAGCCTTATGGGATCAGAACGATCTGGTTCAGATGGCATGAAAAACGGGTCCGAAGGTACTGATACCTTAGGTTTTTCTGGGGAGATAAAATTGGATATGAAATCTGATGATGATAGAGCAGGAGACATTCGTCCTTCTTGGAGGAATACTATTTGACGCTTGAGCTTTTGTATCTCCTTCGTTGAATCTTCTAGATAGGAAGAATAAACTCTTCCTTCTTCTAGATCTGAGAGTCGCTTTCGGAAATCTTGAAACATTTTCCGAATAACATCATGGTGAAGCTTGATGCTATGATGAACACCATCAACCTTTGTGTTAATGGTCTTAAGGGCTTCATTCTGGGCCAAAAGAGTTTCAGATTGCCAGTTTAGTACTGCCTCAGCATGACTATTTCTTCTAGGCCTTCCTTGTTCATCCACTTCCTCAGGCATGTTGATCTTCGGCATATGATGATGCCTACGTTCAAAGTCTGTGAATTCCTGAGTCTCAGGAAAATTAAGACGCACATTTTCCCTTGGTAGAGGGGGAAAATCTTCTTCTTTGAACATGCAGATTTCTGGTAAAGAAGGGGATGGATTGCAACTCTTTTTTCTTTCATCAAAGGCAGTGGGTAGTGTCAGTGAGGGAGGCTGTGACTGCCTTTTTACCCACTTCTGGATGGGTTTATAAAATGGAGAGACAACAGATTTGGCTGATTTTTTGGATGGTGGCGGTTTTGGAGAAGGTGACGATGGTGGTATATGGGGTGATGTGGTTGACTCCTGTGTATGGGCAGAAAGAGGAGTAGAGGAGGAGTATGATACCAAAAATTGATATCCCATTTCATCATCGAGAGGACCTACCGTGGGATCTCCTTCAAGATACCTTTGGTAAAGTAAGTTCTTTCTCTTTTTGTTTTTCTGAGGCTTTCTTTTCACCGTCGGATCGACCTCGTCAGGTGAGTTGGTGCAATAGGAACATTGACACCATGGATCCCAAAAGCAGTGGCCATGGGAATCTTTATAATGATGGACAGGATATCCATCCGACTGGAAGAACTCAACAAGCTTCTTCGGGTCATCATCTTCGGGTATTGGATCTGGAACACATGGCTCGATAAGGAAAAGTGTTGGGAAGATCGGAGGTGCTTCTTCTTTTCCTTTGTTAAACTTGACCTGAACCAGGCCATCCTTTTTCCGAATAAATTCGGAATCGACAGAGTGAACAGGCTTGTTGCTTTGATGGAGCTGTTCATAGTTCGTTATCCAAGTTTCAGGTAGAAGCTTGGTTAACTTTTCTTTCGGAATCTGTCGGGGAACATGGATGCAAGAGGCTTGGTCATTCTCAAGGGAGATGAACAGGGCATCTTCATTGCCATGAAAGTTTAGATCGAGTGCATGGTTCTGCACACGATACACCATCTGGTAGTGAAGTGTTGCTGCAACAGAATCTGCAGTATGTGGTGCTCCTGTAAGCTAAAGTTGAACCTTTAAAAAGGAAAGGAGTTGTGGATCTGCAAAGCAATGTTGAAATTTGGATAAAGTGTGACAAACACTGTGCCGGCGTTCAGGGTAGTTTGGACTGTCCCTATACAGGCGTGTTGATACTCCAAAAATCTTGTGTCCAGAAGTGCCATTCTGGCAACTACAGGGAGACCCTTTCTTCCGTGAAAGGTGAGAGCAAGACGAACTGCATCGTAGTGCATATGGGTATAACCCTATTGTGCCCATTGTCGGGGAAATTTCGGAGGTATTTGAAGAGTGACAAAATATTCTTTGTCGATGGCAGGAATAGGGTGTTGATCGAACTTGGACGACTGAACATATTCTTTAACTTGAGGGGGAGTATGTCGGATGAGCTGTTTGATGGAGCGGATGGGAGAAAAGGATGATGATGGTTTTGCAAAAGCAGAGTAAGGATTCATGAGGGGTAGCTGGGTTTCTGAGATTCTAGTGTCTTCGGTTTGAGTGACTTCATACAGGAAGTCAATCTTTGAAGCATTAGAGATGCGAAACTCAGAAAGGGATAAAGATGAAGGTGAATGAGTAAGGGAAACGGGTGCACTAAGAACTGTTGGAGAATCACTCATACTGTGGATTATCTTCTTCGTCGCACTGGATAGTTCCAACTAGGAACACCTACTAGGCGCATGAATCAACTGCATTCTAACATAGGTAAGGCTCTGATACCAACTAGGGTAAGAACACCGTTCATCCCAGATATGCTACCCATGTGGCGAGCCACTTGCTCAAGCCTAAAGGGTCTGCCTTTTAGGGACTTTCACAGATGCCTTAGCTAGCGGAAACCAAGAACTTTAGCCCATGTTAGAACCAGACGAAGCTGCATTTCCTAGAGGCTTTTACCAGGCTAGGAAGAAGAAATGAGGTGTTTAGAGAGACATGAGGTAGAGAGAGTTTTTGAAACTTAGATCTCCTGATCTTATTCTTCACGCAACATATCTCGCCTTATATAGACGAGTACAAGTTACTGTTGCTACAGTGCTACAGTGACTTGCTACAGTACTTTACTGCTTACACAGTGCAAAACAGTGTACTTGTAGTACAACCCGTGACTGCTACAGTGCAGTGCTACAGTTCACTACAGTACTCGGTCTGTGATGTCGGCCAAAAACACACTGAAAGCATAAAACACACTTATCACACTTGTACTGTACACACACTTTCTTGACTAGTCCCTATAGTCTCGGTTAATGGGTTCTTCAGTGTTGTCATGAGAGTCATCTGAGTCTTCTTCAGGACTATCTTGTCTTGTTCCATGATCATCTGTTTGATCTATGGTGGCAGTGCTCATGATTCGTTCCCAGTAGGGTAGATATGCAGGGGAATCTCTTGGTGGTGTTGGCGGAGTCTCTTCACGCGGTATTATTGGCTGGGGCCAATTATCCGGGTTAAGATAAGGTTGCAAATCTGTGTTGATCTGTGAGAGAGAGAGATTAGCTTCTTCTACTTGCGTAGAGGAAGATTCACCGAGATAGAAGGCTGGGCCGTCTTTCTGTCTTTTGAAGTCTCTGATTAAGGCTTCAATTTCTTTTTCCACTAGGTGAGGTGGCCTTGAGGAACTTGCATGGAATGGGTCAAAAAATGGTCCATAAGCAGCCCATGGGTCTTGGGAGTCTTGAAAAATGGTGCTAGCTGGATCTGGCTGGGTGCCTGATGATGATGGAAATTCTTCAGGATGTCCAAGTCGGTAGAATTCTAGAGCTTCTCGGACTGATTCTTTAGAATTATTAGCATCCCATGAAACGTTATCTGAGTGTAATGGCCAGGCTTCTGGAGGGATTGTGCGATTTGCTTGGCACAAAACTCTCTGGAGTTCTCTGTAGGACTGTGGGTCAGAGGCGATGCACCTTGGAAATGTTCCATACACATAATGTGGTTGTAGATGAAGCTGAGGTCTATAGGAACTTGTTCCTATATTTGATGGTCTTCGCCCATGATCTCCTGTTGGGTGGATGAATGTCCATGGACGATGGAAAAGAATAATGGTGTGTCTTTCAGGCTCTGGTCGTCCCTGTTGGTTTTTTGTGCCAAAGATAGCACGCCAGGCGCCAAGGGGCATAAACCAATTAAACAATGAAAACAAATGTTTTAACCTATGGCGTCTGTGATCTTGTACTCTGAGTGTTTGTGTGAGAGCTTGCCAAATTTGCTCAGTGGGGAACTGAACAGCTATGGTGTACAGGTTAAACAAGTACCAAAACATCCATTTTAATCTTTCAGGAAATTCCTGTTCTGGTTTCCAAGTGAGTGGATGGATGAATGGGTAATCTGGATGAAGTCCATCAGGTTTCAAGAGTAGACCTCCATAGTTGGCGAATATGCTGTATTCGCTTGACTGGAGAAAATTGGGAAGTCTTTCGAGTAACATGTTTTCCTCGATAGCAGCTCATATCTCAGGAGGATACTTGGTTCTGGGGCTATCTCATATGTCTTGGACCCTGTATGTTTCACCACGGTAGTTTCTTTTTACATACATAATGATTTCCAATGGGGCCTTGGGTCTGGAAAGAAAATCAGCAAGGACATTTTTCTTTCCTGCAATGTGTTTGGTTTCAAAAAAATATTTCGAAAACCATTCTGCCCACCTTAAAAGTTGTGGATGAGGGATTTGCTTCTGTTTGAATTTTACCATTCGAGGGAAAAAAGCCATATCCATTTCTACTAAGAAATTATGGCCAATAAGATGGAATTCGAATTTTTTTATTCCATTCTTGACTGCCAATATTTCTTTGAAAGTGGAGTGGTAGTGGGTTTCAGCTGTAGAAAACTTACCACTTTTATATCTGCAAATGTATCGCTTGCCATCAATTTCTTCGTACAGTACAGCTGCCCAGTATTCATCACTGGCATCTGTCTGGAGAATTCTTTTCCCTGTTGAAGAGATTTGAAGAGGAGGTAGATCTTGCATGATCTCTTTGAGTTTGGCAAGTGCTTCAGTCTGGTCCTTTCCCCAAGGAGGGGCCTCTTTTTTCAGCATTTTTTGAAAAGGTATAAGGAGCTTAGACAGTTGAGGAACAAAATCTTGGATATAATTGACTATACCAAGAAATATTTGAACCTGTTTAACTGTAAGTTCCTTATCTGGGAATTTGAGTAATTCCTTTGCAATATGTGGACCTGGCTGGTATGTTCCTTGGTCAAGGTTCATTCCAAGAAACTCAATTCTTTGCTGCGCAATTATCATCTTCTTCTGGGATAACATAATTCCATGCTGTTGAACAATCCGAATGAATTTTTGAAGGAGTTCAGCATGAGATTGCTCATCAGGGCTGTAGAGCAATATGTCATCTATGTAGATGGCAACACTGTCCAAGATTGGACTGAAAATCTGGCACATAACCTTTTGGAAAAGAGATGGGGCAGTTTTGAGCCCGAATGGCAAGACTTTCCATTGGTAGTGCTGATTTGGGATGCAGAATCCAGTTTTGGATCTGTCATCAGGGTGGATTCCAAGTTGCCAAAATCCTGCTTTAAGATCAAATTTTGAATAGATCTTAGCTTTGGATAGGCTAGCAAAAAGGGATTTTCTGGATGGTAGAGGAAATTTGTCATCTCTGAGAAAGGTATTGAGAGGTTGGTAATTGATGACCAAACGAAGTTTTCCTCTATTCTGCTCTGCTCGTTTGTTAACATAGAAGGCTTCACAAGCCCACTGGGAATCAGAAGGCTCGATGAGTCCTTGCTGTAGGAGTTCAGAACACTCCTTTTGAGCAAGAGCAAGATGCTCAGGATTCATGCCTGAATGGCTAGCTTTTGTCGGGTTGATATCTTCATTCTGTTTGAACGGGAGACGAATAAAAAACTGAGAGTTCTGCCATAGTGGATGTTGGCATTTTTGCAAGAACTTTGAGTACTCTACACATGTCAGCGAACATGAGAATATATTCCAAATCTTCGCAAATTCATCACCTCTAGGTGTCTGAATCACTAGGACCAATCAAAACTCAACCTTATGCTGCACATGTAACCCCCCATGAACAAATATGAAATCACCCCCTCTTGAAGTATGATGACACATTAGAACAGGAGACATCCCTAAACAGTACAACACTGATATTTCTCAAATCTAACTAGGTGTGCCACTTTGGCGGTCACTCCCTGATCAAACTATTTGAAACTCTCTCATACCAGGGATATTAAAATTTATACTCACATTTTTCACCTTATACATAGATTTTAGACTTGATGACAGGGGCTATGTCACTAAAATCATATGTCATGCTAATTAAATTGCTCAATTTATTGATACATGTTAAACCTTATACATGCAATCAACAAATATTGTCAACTAACCATATGTTATAATACACATGTGAGCTAATATAAGTATTTCAAGGAACCATATACAAATACATTAGAAAATGCCTAAAACCCTTGTAACAAGCATGCACATAGGGCTTCAAATGCATTTTCAAAATTATAAAAGCATGAAACGTGCATAATAAAATCATCACATGAAAATAGACATCCATACGGACACAACGGCGCAAACCGCGCTCAAAACAAAGTCCGGATGAGCTCAAACGAGCTCCCAGAAGATTAGGCTCGCGCGCAGGTCCGCGGACCGGTCGGACCGGTCAACGGACTGAACAGGTCAACGGGTCGGGTCCCGGGTCGGTCAGGTTCGGCTGACCGGGTCGGGTCGGGTTCGGTCAGTCGACCGCTGACCGGGTGACGTCAGCGTGACGTCACCAGGGCCCCACCCGGGCGCACGTGTGCTGCGCTAGTCTGGGCGCGCGGCAATTAATGCCGCGCCCAGCTGAGCGCGCGTGCAGCACCCACAGCTGGCTCTGACGTCAGCCAAGCTATGGGCTGAAGCGCGCATGCGCACGCGTACGCCACGCCGGCTGCGAGTGGCTTCGCCGCCCAACACGCGTGCGGCGCGTGCGGCCGCTTCCGGCCTCCGACGGTGGCCCGCCACCACTCGAAACGCTCGGAATCTTGAGCCCGACGCGTTCGTGCAAAAAAAATCAACTTTCATCCGTCAAAAAATCGAAAATGACCGAAAAAACCCTTATGTTCTAAAACCGAGCTACGACGGCTCTAATACCACTTGTTGGCCGCGACCGACGGCCACGGCTCGCCCTAGGATCGACGTAGCTAAGCAATAGAACGATTCAGTCAATGAAAGTTGAGTTGCGTACTTGTTTTCGAATCCATGGTCGTTTCGGGGCCGTTGTCGACGATCCACGAGCTCTCGGTCTTCCCCTCTATCACCCACCGGATCACTGGCTCAATGAGGCTGCCTCTCGCGGTCCGTTTACCTAATGGACTCCTTATGCGAGTTCAGAGAGAATTTCTGTGCGTCTGGGCTAGAGAAGGGACTGTGAGCGCTATTTATAGAGTTTTCAATGAGGCCCTCTCATTACGGGCTGGGCCAAACTCGGCCCACACAAGCCAGTCCCATATTAGACTTGATTGAGAATCTTGATATCCGACCTTATTAGACCAAGCCCGTTAATCGGTTTTACAATCTCAATTAATACAAGTCCACAATTAGAAAAACATTACAACCTGCGCTTGCTTTTAATACAAGAAAATTATCGATGATAGCAAACTTAATGAACAATGTCCATTAATAATTAAAGTGTCATAAGAAATTATTGTTCACTACGGATAGTATTATTTTGATAGACCAAACAAGATAATAAAAAATATTGCTAGAGAAAGGCAAGAGAAGATAGAGAAAATTGCGAATAAACAACAACTATTTCTCCCTATAACAATTTCAGCATCAAAAAGAGGGCGACGTCCCATTAAACTGGAGGTCTTTAGCATGATCATGTCCCCATTTGCCTCTTGAATCTCGATAAGCATACTGCCAGTCATCAAGATTAAGTTTGATAAGTAAGCGCTGCGAATACAGATGGAGTTCATCATCTGGAGAGTGAACGGGGCTTCTGCAGCAGTTGGCTGACAGTTTCGACTTTGGAGATCTTGCGTTTTAGTTTCTTTCTTTTTCCTTTCATTTTCCATTTTTGAGTTGGTAAATGATGCCAACAAATTATTTTCCTATTCTGCTCTTTCTGGTGGATACCTCACTTAGTCATGTAAAGATGACGAAAGGAGGTTTTTACCTTCCTCCTTGGGGAGAGTAGAGTGCAATCTCTATCTCACCCACTCTTATCTTTTCTCTTTCGCCTGTCGTAACCCGCCAACTCTCTTAAACTCTCTCTCTCTCTCTCTCTCTCTCTCTCTCCTGTTTTCTTTGTATTGGCAGAAGCAGTTGTGGGCTGTTGCCCTGAAGTATCCCACTATACTAGAGTACGAGATGCTGACAAATTATCACGTATTGATTTGCATCACCTTTCATTTAGAAATTCATGTAGATTATAGAGGAATTGACGAAGTGGAATTAGAATCAAGTCATGTTGGGCTTTAGTCCACCATATGAGAGTCCGATTTTGGTAGTAAAGTTTAGTAGATATATGTATTAATTGGATAATCATCTAAAAAATCTTATATTATATGGTAGTCAATTCGGTCTTAAATCTTTTAATTCTAACAATTCAATTCTAAATGTTTTTTATGATACTTAAAAAGGATGCCTTGGCCAAGGCAAGGGCCGACCTCATCAAATCTAGCAAGGGAAGCCCCTAATAAGAGGGCTTGCACTCCCCTGGTTGGGCCTTGCCTGTGGCGGGTGACAGTGACCCTTGCCAAGCGACACTAGCTTGCAAGCATGGCCTGTCACTAGCAAAAAGGCAAAGAAAGGAAAAGAGAAAAATCAAAACATAATTTTAAAAAAGGAAAACTATATAATATAACTAAATTGTCCATGTCAATGCCAACAACGTCACGTAAGTTGGCCGATATCCACGTCAGCAATATTCAGTTAAAATTAGGTGAAAGAACTAATTTGATACTAAGTTAAAAGGTTTATGACTAAATTGTCACATTTAAGAGGCTTAAAGCTAAATTTTTGCCAATGCAATGAATGAGTTTATGACTTTTTCGATACTTTTCTTATATGTTTATATAAATTGTCTTTCATCACGTTTAATTTGCTCTTGCGATGATGAGATGCTCCTAATAGATAATTGAAAGGCAGAAAGGGGACTCTGGTATGAAATATTTCGAATATCTAAGTGTGTAGCATGATAACAACATCATTGATCTCCCACTTCGAACTCCATGCGTAAGGTTCAGCATCTTTTGTGAGGCAATCATGACAAATTCCTAGGACAAAATCTGAGAACATATATAAGGAATACAATCATGTATATGGAAGCAAAAGTTGACAAGCCGATATGTACCAAATTAAGCCCTTGTGAGTTTCAAATTTTTGGTCAAAAATATTATAGAAAGACGTCATTTGCGCAGCCATGTATCTTTGACATCTATAATGAGGTTACTGATAAGAAACTGTGACAAACCCGAAATTAGTGAACAACAAGGAGCAAAAAATGGAAGCGAACCCGAAAAAGACCAATGAGAGAATACTAAAGGTTGACATGGATGAAGCACATTTAGCAATTGAAGACTTAGAGAATGGCGAGACTAATGCACCAGCTCTTCCTCGGCCGTGCCACTACCCCTCCGCCGTTCGCCGTCCGCCACGTCCCCTATGGCACATCGTGCCACTTGTCACTTGGCTATGACAAGTGGCAGGTGCCCGACTCCACTTGGCATAGCCAAGTGACGTTTGGCACCAGCGATGCCATTTGGCAAACCACCGTGCCATTTGGCACACAACGTGGCACCCCAACGTGCCAAGTGGCACCACAATGGCACCACTTATTTGCGAGGATGAGAGAAAGAGAAGGACATCTGGCTATATATATAAGGTATTCCTCCAAAATTCCAGGACTTTCTTCCAATGGTAAATCTCGGGACAATTGCCAATTTGGTCCTAAACGTTTTGCTACTTTGTCAAATAAGCCCTAAACCTTTTTTTTGTGCCAAATAAGTCCTAAACCTTTTGCAACTTTGCCGAATAAGTCTTTCCGGCGGATTTTGGCCGGAAAATGCTGACGTGGCGACGACGTGGCGGACTGGACCTCGCCGGAGACTCGCCGGCGACGACGTGGCGGCGACATGGCATAAAAAAAATTAAAATTTTTTTCAGAAATTCCAAAAATTTGAAAAATTCAAAAATAAAAAAAACCTACTTGGTCGGCGGAGCTCGCCGGCCAAGTAGGTTTTTTTTTTATTTTTTTCGAATTTTTTTTGAAGTTTTTGGAATTTTTTTAATTTTTTTAATTTTTTTATGCCACATCGCCGCCACGTTGTCGCCGGCGAGTCTCCGACGAGGTCCGGTCCGCCACGTCGTCGCCACGTCAGCATTTTCTGGTCAAAATCCGCCGGAAGGACTTATTCGGCAAAATTGCAAAAGGTTTAGGACTTATTTGGCACAAAAAAAAAAGATTTAGGACTTATTTGGCAAAGTAGCAAAAGGTTTAGGACCAAATTGACAATTGTCCCAGTAAATCTCCATTGTCTCCTTATACGACCATTCAAATAGCCACTCCCAGGCCAACATCTCGTAAATTGTTGAACGACTGTTGGACCACTGCCTCTTTACTCGATGCCAAGACCCCGGAGATGCTGCTGTCATCGTCCTCTTCATCTAGTATCTTAGGGTTTGTTTGTTTATTCGTGTTTTTTTTCTCAGAACAAAAATTATTGTTATTTTGTTCCGGAGAAAAAAAAATTACGTTTGCTTACATTTTTGTTCCATGAAACTTGTTTCCGGAAAGAGATTTGGAGCAAAATCAATAAGTAGAAAAAACTTGTTTCTTATTTATGAGACACTTTTTAAGAAACAAAATAACAAAAACTCAAAACTTGTTAATTTTGTTTATTTTTGCTTCAGTCGTGCCCTCTATCTTAGCCATCCACCTGCGCCTTCTCTCTGTCTCAAGTCCGTCCTTTCTCCGGCGTCTCTCACAGCTTCTCCACTGTCATCCCCTCCAGCGCCTTCCCAACTCGTCATTTTCTCCGGCGCTGACAGATGCTGCTCCTTCACCAGCTGAAACTTCTAATTCAACACCTCCGGTGAGGGCTTGGCTGAGCCGATTGACAAGGGCTTTAGCGAGAGCCACCCCTCGTAGATCTGGGCGACGGCTGCTCGGGGCTCGAGCCAGCGCTTGCCCAAATCTGGAGACGCTCGCTGGAGTGAGCCCTCGCGCTCGAGCCTCGAGCGAGCGTGCTCGCCCAAATCTGCGGCAGCGTCGCTGCTTTGCTCGCTCAAGCGAGCGCGTAGAGATGACATCTTGCGAGACTGTTGAGTGATGATACTAGCTGTGGAAGGGCTCTGCTCTGATATGACTCCATACCCGTCGCTGAAGTTATCAATGCCTTGAGCAAATAGTTGCCAAAAGAGACCACCGGCACACGACCCTTAATTGCTTACACTCGTGTATATCTCATCATACAGCCTCCCGAAATAGCTGTCCCTCTTTTCTAAGCTGTAACCCGATGAATTGGATGAGTTGCCAATTTCGCTGAGTATGATCGACTTATTGAGGGAGCAGAGCAGCAACTCTCTGCTCACTCAAATGAGCGTCGCGAGCAGAGCAGCAACGCTTTGCTCGCTCGAGCGAGCAACTCGCAAGCGAGTGTTGCTGAGGTTTTAGTAGTGCAAAGCGTAAGGAGCATTGTTAACTTAAGAATAGACACAATTTTGTTAATGCATTTGTTAGTTTTTGCTTATACACTCTATTTTACGTTTCTGAAAATTGCTGCTTTCATCCTTAGGTAGTTCCATCCATCGCCATCGCATTTGTGACTATGATATGGTCAAGGATATATTAAAAGTTGAAATCAGAACATCATATTGAACTTTGGAGCATCCTTTAGCGTCTGTCAAAAGTGTAGTATTTATTTAGGCCAGGGTTAGAAAAAAAAGGTGGAGGTTGCTCTTTTCTTCTCTCTAAAAGTAAGTCTAGCAATATGTAATAATTGCTCCACTTTTGTTCTCGTGTATGGCTTCTCATTCATGTGTTGTGTCAATAAGTATGAAAGAGGAAAAAAGCAAGAAATACAGTTCATTGGCTTTTGATGCCGTGAGAAAGCTTGTTTTTTTCTTGAGATTATACTGGAGGGCTGTTCACCGCACTTCTCATTTTTTAATAACTCACCAGATACAGTTTAATATAAGAAGAAAGAGTCCAATCACAATCGTACTATATTCTTTCTTTGAAAGGTTTTTGTAAGCTATGATGTGTGACGTGGCTATCATGGATTCAATTTTTTCCTATTTGTGTACTTGAGCTTGGTTTGGTTTTTGGTTATTCTCATCAAGTTTATCATTCTCACTCGATCGGTTTCTACTTGCTCGCTTGACATATTGTTTTTGCTACTTGCGTAGTTCCATTGACGTTGGTGTTCGCATCTCCAAAATTTGGTAGGTTTCTCACAATGTCATTTATTTCATTTTGAGCATTCTATTTCATTGATCATTGATAGTCATTGGTAGGTTTTGTGTATGTCATGTAGTTCAATAGTATTATGTTATTAATTTAACCCATAACTCATGTGATGCTTAACCAGTCAAAGATTAAATGGCATCTGAGAGACAGACATTTGGTGCAAAGTGGATTGAATTTGTAACTAACCTATTTATCAGTTTGTTGGTAGATGAGGTCAAAAAGAGAAATCGCACCTCTTCTACTTACAATAAAGTAGGGTGGAAGAATATACAGACTGAGTTCATTAAATAGATAGGATTCTAATATAGCATAGTATAGCTGAGGAACAAGGTTCCTCATCTATTTCCAAGTATAGCTGAAGAATATACGTTAGTTCATGAAAATCACAAATTGGATAGGACTCCAAATACTAAGAGGAGAAGAAAGAGTAACCAATCCAGTATTGCTGACACTTGCAAAGCCATACAAGATCTATTAAAGGTTATGTCAAGTCAATCTGATAGTGGCTCTGCGACCTCAGGAGTTACACCACCACCTGTAGACCATTGCTCTATATCTACTGTGATTATTGTTTTAGTTATATGCATGAGCTAGAGCAAGATCTTTACAATAAAGTAGTGGAACAAGCATGCGTTAGTGCCCCATGGAGGGAGGCTTTCATTAAATCCCCAATTGAAAGGAGAAATAAACTTCTTCAATGTCTTTAGTAGATGTTTGGAAATATATTATGTTTTTATATTTCTGTGATGGTATAAGTACTATGGAAGGGTAATCAAATAGTGTGTCTAATGAGCAGGTAGGACCAGTTGAACAATTCTTGGATGATGATGATCTTGACATATTGATAGCATGTTTGTGCATAGTTGCGATGGACACGTCCGTGCATACGAAAGAACTTATTAGGGACAGTAAATTATTAGGACCAAAATGGATAATGGAGATTGTTATAGACATTCATATAAGACATATGAAGCCTTTAGGATGGAGAGACGTTTTTTGTGAACTTATGTGATTTAATGAGGGTAAAAAGTTGGTTGAAAGATAGTCGATTTGTTTGAATAGATAAACAAGTTGGGATATTCTTATCTTTAGTTAGTCATAATAGCTCAAATAGAGACTTATGTGAGAGATTCCAACATTCAGGAGAAACGATAAGCAAGTATTTCTTCATAGTGTTGAAAGCAATTATCAAACTTTTAAAAGAGATAATCAAACCACCATCCTTTGATATCATCCTACAAGAAATTCTTATAGATCATAGTCATAAACGCTACTTCAAGATATGATTTTTATATCGATTTTATACCATCAAATACATGTAGTTGATAATTTTATATTTTTAATAAATTGGCAGGAATGCATAGGTGTTATGGATGTCATCCATATAAATGCTATTGTCCTTGTGTCTCAGCATATTCCATTTAGAGGCAGGAAAGAAATTACCACCTTGAATGTAATGTGTGTTTGCTCATTTGATATGGATTTTACTTTCATGTATGCTAGATGAAAATGATTTGCCAATGATTGTCGAGTGCTTTCGGCAGCACTTGAAACTCCTCAACTACAATTTCCCCGACCACCACCTGATATTTACTTTGTTTATAAAGACAAACTTTCTTTATGATTCTATTATGGTTAAATATCACAACAAATATATATATATATATATATATATATATATATATATATCATGTTATGGGGAAATATTATGTGATAGATTATGGTTATGCAGCATTTCCAGGATTTTTAACTCTATTTTAAGGTGAATGGTATCATCTTAATGATTATAGAGGGAATGGGGGACGGCCAAGAACAGTAGGAGAATTGTTCAATCATAAGCACTCTTCACTAAGCAATATAATTGAGAGGTTATTTTGGGCATTAAAGAATCGCTTCATCATTTTGAAACATATGCCTCTATTTACAATTCGGAAGCAAGCACTTGTTGTAATTGCATGTTGTGCTCTTCATAATTACATTTGTGATCAAGATATGATAGATAGAAACTTTTCCCAATAAGGAGACCCAGAGTATCCATTCGAACCTAGAGAAGTGTAGTTTGCAGATGATCTATCACATGAGCAGGCACCTAGGATAAACATGCTTATGAGAAGTATTACAAATTAAATGGCAAGTGATCACATTATGCCTAAGATTTCATGACTTTGTGTTTCCGACTTTTTTAATATTGTTTTTTAAGTAACCACCTATAGTTAATGTGATGAAGTTGAACAATAAACTATATTACTTTATTATTGTGATATCATGTATGAAAGGGTCCATGTAGAGATCTTCTTCCTTTTTCTAGCTCTTATTGTATGAACTTTACTTACAAAACTTTCTTCCAAGTATGCATATATGACCATGTCCAGAATGTTTTCCTTCACTCACCATGAACAAAATTAAATTGGTGGCTATATCATGAGAATGAGAATTCAATAACAAGTTTGCACTTCATAAATAAAAACTCTTGAGAAAAATTTGGAATAAAATTTTTGTACAGTTTACCAAACGTGTTTCTATTCTTTTTCTATTCCAAAAATAGAAATTTTGTGTAGTTACCAAACACGTTTTTCTGTTCAAAAATTGTTTCCATAAACAGAAATTGAAAAAACTAATTCCGTTCAAAAATTGTCTCTCGGAATAGAAATGTTACCAAACGCGCCCTTAGTCTATCAAAATAACTCCAAAGCGTCGCCACTCCTCACGATTCCACCTAGGGCCATGGGGCTTCACATACATTGCTCATCTTTCAATTGTCGAAATCACTATTTCACCAAGGTAAGTAGTGTTATTCTAATCTTTATAGGCAATTCTCAATTCCTAT
The DNA here is from genome assembly GCA_019926035.1 of Melaleuca alternifolia. Classification (NCBI taxonomy): domain Eukaryota; kingdom Viridiplantae; phylum Streptophyta; class Magnoliopsida; order Myrtales; family Myrtaceae; genus Melaleuca; species Melaleuca alternifolia. The sequence goes on from JAGKPW010002340.1 coordinate 1,096,760, forward strand.
AGGGTTGTATAAGGAAAGTTCAAATCTTCATATATAATAAAAATTGATTTTCCTAGAGTAGTTTGGAGTCATCGAGAATCTAACTTTGAGATGGTCCAAGTGAAATTATGTCTAAGTATCCTATATCATTCTTTTATCTTTAAAACAGGTTACTATAGCATGGTTTCTCCTAAAAATATAGTTTACATATCTGAATACTTTGTATATATCTGGATAACTGCATCTGATACATGGTATATGCCATGTATGTGGCATAAATTGGAGTAAGTATATTTCTGCACAAAGTAAGCCGCAATCTAAGAAGGACCGACACTCTCCGGAACCCTTCGTGTCGTGCTCGACACCCTTCATGTCGTGTCTGACACTCCGACACTCTCCAAGACCCTACATTTGGATGAATGATTTTTTGTTATATTTGATGATGAAATGTTAACCTTTTTTTTCTTATTGTTAAGTATTAAATTTAATAGTAGAATGTGGGTTACTTGTTATTTCTTTCAAGTTTTATGTATTGTGATAATGAAATGTAGTTGAATTTGTCAAATTAAAACAACGAATGATATAACAAATGTATGATTAATGTTTTTTGTATAGATTAATTCTAAGCTTTTATTATTATTATTTAGTTATTTATGCATTTATATATAAAAAAATTTATTTAATATATAATGTGTTGGAACGTGTCATAATTCTCTACTTTTTAAGAAATGACGTGTCGGCGTGTCGTGTCGTGTCGCGTGTCTGTGTCGGTGCTACATTGGCCGCAATGCCTATGGATAGTAGGAATGTCTCGAATGATTGGAGGATCGGGTAGCGGGGGAGTAAGCTGCAATGCCTCCAGAACGAGATGTCGTGCCAAGTAAGTTGCAATGTCTTTAAGGTGAGAATGCATGGGTTTGGAACTTAGAAGCCACTCGCAATAGGTCAAGACACACCACTGATTTTACATGAGAAAAGGTGTAGAGCTCTCATGTCGATTGGGGTGTGTCGTTGATATCATACATCATGTGAGTAGGAGATTTATGTGTGATTCTAGCATGGAACATACATCATGTGAGTAGGAGATTTATGTGTGATTCTAGCATGGAAATTCATACATTATGTTGGAATGATTTGATGTAAATCCATTTCCATGCGCCTATGTATTCGTATTTTTCGTGAATGTGACATGATGCATTCCATGAATCAAGAAGTGCCATGTGTGTAACGGAACTTGCTAAGCATATACTTACTAGTGTTATGACTTTGCTTTTTCGAAAAATAAGATGAGTAGCTTTCCCGAGAATCTTGCACCACGGTACATCATACTATGCAATTTCACCTACAGCTTTTCCAAGTTCATCCTACCTGGTCTACCCAATGAAATATTTTTGTTAGTGAAGACATCCTTCACCATTAACCCGGGCCTGTTAAGAGGCCAGATCCAGTACAGGTTCTACGCCATTATAGCCTGTTTTGAAAGTGGTTGGATGGGTCCTCTTCCCATACCTTCAAACCCATATAGTAATAGCGATGAATCGGACCCCGAAGAGTGAATGACTACTTGGACCTAAGTCTTTTGAATGAGTTGGTGGTTGCCGCCTTTGATGAAAAACTTTAGTTATGCGATGAGGGGTCAGGCTTGTGTATATGTAGGAAGTTCGTGTATAAATTTTATCTTCCTACCCCTATACTATCATCAGAAGTCATCAAGTTATAAATAAAACTAATAGTAATTTTTCAAGTGACCTGATATGTATTCATATGATATCCCCATATGTTGCATAATTTCACTGTCTCCCTTATGCAATGTCAAATCATAAACTGGAAGATGATTCAATAGGACAAAGCTCAGTATTAAGAAATCCGCAATGATGGGTTTTAACAATATGGATCAGGTATAATCAGGTATGTATCACTAGAAATGTATTGTACAAAAATGGATTTAAAACTGATTAAATTGGACAATAAAAGTCCAATTATTTTTTACGCGACTCAAACCTGACCGACCCACCCATTTGACGCCCTAGGCACAATGTAAAAAGTGACTACGGCATTGCACTATCATGTTTCTAGTGATCAACTTCTAACATGAGGTGGAAACATAGCTTGAGCCTGAAATAGAGCTGGTAACTCGAGGTTAATCATTTTTAAGGATAAAAAGGGACACTGGAATCAGACTTTTATAGGTATCGCACCGATTTTCTCAACAATAGGAAAGCACCATGGTTTCAGTACAGCAATAATGCAAACGACAGATCGCGGGGATCATCTTGGGAGAAGAAAGCCAACTCAGAGAGGCATGTACAGTTGCACGCACATCTAAGAGAAAAATACTTATCATTTGATTTATAAACAGCATCCTTACAAAGATGGAAAAACAACAGAACCCGTCAAATCTCCCAATGCTAAAACTTCCATCCATCAATTTCCTCCTCTCTTTTTCCTTTTTTTTTCTTTTGTTTTGTTTTTTTTTTTTTACAAAAGTCTGTAGATATCAGAGCGGTCAAACAAATATACAACACGAATCCCGACACTTCTGACTCGCACTAACCCATCTATCTCAAGTTAGATGAACTTCCTAATGCTCTTGTAATTGACAACATACATCCTCACAAACAGCAAAGAATGGTCGTTGGTACAGAATTGCCTTTGACTAGCAACTGATTCAGGAGTAGAATCGCTTTTAACTAGTAATTGATTGAGCAATCAAGAGCCTGTCTAGAGATGGGTCTATGGTCGTGGAGATATTAGACACGGCTGCACTCAACCAAATATCTGCATCAGAATTAACCACGACGTTGCATCATCTTATTCACAATAATATCAGATGGTAACAACTCGGATCAGCATCACAGTAAACACTATGAACTTTTCCCCCATTTCGGTAATATGCTTTGAAAAAGTGCCACAAAAAGTAGAAACTTCAGTCCTGAGCCCAACAAGAGACCCAGTGCCACTCCTGAACTGGGCTAGAAATCTATTTATTTTGGCAATAAAATATCCCAGTTTTTCTATTGACGTTATCGAGAATACATCTTACACTGCTAAAGCCATACCCGATTATTAACTCCTACAAGGACACATACGTGTTTCCATGGGGCAGCACTCCAAATAGCACTTCAACACATGCACGAAAAGTTATGGTGATTGGATCAAAGGGAAAAAAAACTAAATAAATATGCAAAGGACGTCAATATTTGTTTCCACATAACATGTGCATCACTTCTCCATTTTTAAGCTATTCATAGAAGCCAGCTACTTTTCTTAGTACAAAAGCAAGTTACACACAATATTGGCTATGTCAATCTGCTGCAACCTCAACACCACCAGACACGACTATCACCAAATAACCTACCATGACAATAAAATAATCTTGACTGATAATTGGGAATTCAATATGCAGAACTACAAAACTTCAAAAAAACTAACCTTCAAGGTTGAACAGTAAATATCACAAACAATTTGCAGTTGCTGGCTACTAACACTCCAAAGCATATGTCTGAACCTGCAAAAGAAAACACTTCACGTCAGCTGATAAAGCGACCTACCATGCAAAATATACTGATTCTCCCATAGTGTACTTCAATTCTTTCAGCTCCAACTACCAACAACTTACTCAAGTACATACTGAAATGCTGGTACCATTATCGGTTTGACGAAGTAACCCAAGAGAAATGGATAGAATGGTGGGAATATCATGTGAGAACTACAAGGAGAACCAAGTTAATGTATGATGAGGACACACTTTAACATGCAGACATTTGAAAAGCAAGAGCGAAAGCTAAGTTACACACCAAAACTGTAGGACAAAAAGAAACAAACATATCAACGTACCAACAGTTGCCCACCTATACATGCAAAAAAATATACAAGATCAAGAAGTAATTGTATGACTTGACTAGAGGTTTTTCCCTCATAAAGTTGGGAGTCTTTTTTAAGAGTTTGCAATGCATTAAAATTTTATTAAGTTCCCTTTCCCTATCTGGAATTGAATATTACATTTGAGGTTTTCTTAATTATAATGTTAAATTTACAATTTGAGAGTTTTCTATTTCAAGATGAAGGGGTTGGATAGTCTTTAAATACCTTGCACTTGCTATGGATTGTTCATTGGCCATTCAACTAATAAATTAGATTTTCAGCAACTGTTTGCTATTTGATTTCTGACGCAATTATTCTCTGAAGTACAAACTTTTAAGAAACCATAGGTCTGAAGCTTAGGAAGGTACTTTTCTTCCAAAATCCTTTTACTCCATCCCAATAATTCCAATAAAATCTTTTCCCCAGGAAACATCACCAACTACTCCATATAACCAACATAGTTCAAACCCCAACTTTACTGTTCACAGCCCAGAAACAGTACTTCTAGACCAAATTAACGTCTTATCAGGTTGTCTTACATCAAGCCTAAAAAGGGATGTACGGAAAATTATCAGCAATCACCTGGGAGAACAGCCAGGAGCTCAGAACTACAGGACCCAAGTAAAGAGACAAAGCGGAACTGATACAAATTTCAATAAAGAAAAACTATCAAGCACCATGATGAATATTCCTGTACAATTTACAGGATCAAACTACTATTACCCTCCCTTAACTCAGTCCCAATCACCGCATACATAAAAATCTCCAATTAAGAACATATTAATGGAGTTATACTAAAAGTAAAAGGTCGACAATAAACAAAAGGACCAGCCTTGTTTCGCAAATAACAGTATACACATAAGCTATCACTAATTAAGAACAGTTTGTTCACCTCTGGAATGTTTTCATCAAGAAAACCAGATGACTTTAGATTCAAGCCATGAGAGCTGTCATAATGGAGGATTCTCAACTTGCCTTCCTGAATTTTAGAGAGAGAGAGATATAAGTATAAACAAAAACCTGTACGTCTAGTCATGTGATCATTCAGTCATCCTGGATCACATCAACTCACCTTCGTTCCATAGATAAGGCCACCTCCAACTGAAGGGTGAAAGCATGCAACATTGACTTCATCCTCTGCACTTGGAAGAACTCTTACCAGTTCCATGTCAGAAACTCTGTAGACCTGTGTAAAATAAAAGAGTAAGAAAAGAAGTCATGGCAGTACATAATATCACTTCACATAATGATACTCTCTTTTCGGTGCAATTGCCCGAGAATTGAGACGGTTAAATTTCACTAAAGTAGTTCCATTACACCTGAGGTATTATAAGATCAGATCATACATAATAAAGTTATATTATGCATAGTATTTGGATGAAATAGATTAATTAGTAGATTAGGTTGTATTTGATGCATATCCCTTTATTTAATAAATAAATATAAAAAATAGTATGTCAATATAAAAAATGGGAGGCAACCCAAATTTTAGTTTATCATGGGCAGGGATACTATGAATGATAATAACCTCTATATGAAATGCAAACTTCCAGGTATATCATGCCCTATACAAGCTAATGGATAACAAATTTGTGACTGGGCCGATACAAAGAAAACAATCAAGATGGATGATAACCTGTCTCATATGTACATAGGAGGCAATACAAGGCTACTCCCCATGCAATCAATACCAATGATGTCGGTGCCACTGTGATTGAATGACTTTTCAATTATATTTTACTGAGTGGCAATAGCCACCATGCATTTCCCAAAAGATAAAAGGAAACTAAGCGTCCATTTGTTTCGTAAAAACTGAATGATTCGAAAAATATTTTCCAAAAAGTGATCGATTGTGTCGCTCACAAAAATGAATGAATAAAATATATTTTCATCATCCCAAAAGAGACTACATGCATTGTCATCGATTATGAAAACACCGTTCATTGACTTATTATTTCAAGAGACACAAGCCATCATTCTTAGGAAATTTTTTTCAAGTCATTTATTTTCCACAAAACAAATGGAGCCTAAGAGTAAACACTTGTATATACAACCCATTTCTCATGGCTGTATGGATTATTTTATCATCTCGCTCATCAACCAAAAGAGAACTTACTTTATAGATATGGATAAGTTTATGCCAGATTTTCCCAATATAAAATTGAAGAAACACATCACTCCCATTTGGTATGAAATGAACTGTATTGCGAACAATTAAAGTCACTAAGCAGATATGTTTTCGAAAATAGATGGCAACACCATGTAAAACACACAAAATATATAAAGAAACTGGCTGGAATCACAACCGAGACATCATCCTCAGTGACATTACACTTCTTACTCCGTATCATCTTCCAGCGAAAAAAAAATCTTGTTTAATCGGTTTCAATCATCACTAGCTTTCCTTCAAAGTGTCATACTGCCCTCTGGCGGTACAATTTCCCCTCATCCCTCAACGATAACATATGATGTTCCCAAATTCTATGCAATGCCATGACAATTACTAAAGATATCACAAAGCAGGCAAATAGACAAACTGTTATTTCGCACAGTACCGAGTGGAAGGATGACATATCACATCGGAAATGACAGTCACTGACATGATTGAGCTGCAAAAGTAGCAGCAGATGTTGCAGGGAAGAGGCAACAGTGCCTCCAAAGACATATCAGAATGCATCTTATTCAGGCTATGCATGCAAACACAATATCTATATTGACTATCGAAAATTAGAAATGTCATCGTAGATTGTGGACTCTGGAATTTGGTAACTCCGAAAAGGAACGGAAGTTTTGGTACCTTAGGCTAAATTGACGGTTAACATTCAGATTGAGGCACAAAAAATCATGGATATATGCTGACTGCACGAGATATTGACTTTGATAGGCCACAATTCTAAGCTCATATGATTTGTCAAAGAAAAAAGATGTTTATCTAGAATCTATGATAGCAGGGAGCCAAGCAACATCTTTATAAGCTGACATCACTAACACAGAGAGAGTGCATTTTCCAAGACTATTGCAAACAATGTACACCACAGATGAAACTCAACTATATCCCCCTCATTATTCTTGCTTCGAAGGTGATGAAAGTGTAGAACATTTCAAATTACAGAGCAATCTAACTGGGTCAAATCTAGTCGCTGCTCTGAGTTGCCTCATCATGTCCTCATGCCAAATAACTACCAAATAAGCATTTCATTCTTGCATTTGTTTCAACAGCATTGATCAAATTGGAATTTCTACTGATCACCCATTTGAGGACTCATACAAAAGAAGTAAGAATTTTGTTGCAGGGAAAAGGACACACCGTCTATCCCACTTTTTGTTTCACAGATTCCTCCTTGCACATTTTATCATTTTAAGATCCTATCTGGAAGTTGAGAGTCAAGCACTATTCCTTCTGGCATACTCATGTAACTTCAGAAAAACGAATTAAAGAAGCAGAATGGACTCAAAAACAGATAGATCAACTGGGTAAAATGGGGCCTAATGAATTTAATACACAACGCAATCTTGTGTTGTACAGTAGCACATTCAATCTGATAAGAAGATAGCAGAACAGAGTTCAGAAGCACCAATTATAGGGGGAAAAAAGGGAATTTAGGTGCAATGGGATCAAATAGGCATGACCCGAATATATCAATTAGCAGAGAACTCAGTCACGCCACAGAAAGAAAAAATAATGACATATTATCCTTCAACAAAAATTGCCAATTAAGGGATGAAAGCAGAAGCTCAAAACTGAATATGGAAAAACAATAATTTTATACCTCCAAAATAGTGTAAATAGGCACCGTGTTCTCTCCATCGATGACAATGCTCTTAAGAAGTGAACTATGGCGACGGCCATAGGCAAGTAATAAGTGTTCAGATGTCGGAGAGAACTGCACAATCATGAATTAACTTGAATCAACAGGCAGGGACAAGATTTCACAAACTTTCCATAAATTACTTAATTAAATGCTAGTGAAGAAGTGTGCCTAGAAAACAAAGAATCTGCCAATAAAATCCAAGCCTTTCCTAATCCCATGAACACAGCAGATTAAAAGCCCCAAAGTTATTGTTGAGGTTGTCATTAATTACATGACAAATGAATAGGGACAATATTTCTGCATGTGCACATTGACAGATAATTAACAAAACTTGTAAGTCAAAAATTAAACAAATAGCAAGAGCGAAATGAAAATACTTTAGGAAACTCAGAATTCAAAGGGATGTCTACAAATACTATAGGAATAATCACAACAGTAATCAGACAATCTTGTGAAATTCAGACAAGAGAAGAAGATCCTTACCTGAATGGAGGTTAAACAATGAGCGGCTCTTACTGGTCGTGAAGCAAGCACCGTTCCAAATCTGGACAAGTGAAAAGCATATCAAATCCCACATCACAGGATAACAACAATCATATGTAAAGGTACAAACATGTGCCACTAGCAACAGAATAAAGGTAAAAGATGAGAGCATTACGTTGCCTCCTCTAAGGAATAAATCCTAAGCTCATACATAATTTGATGAGCAGAAATTGGGTGTCTTGTAGGTGAAGTTGCCACTCCTGTGACATCCTGATTGACTTGGCTGTGTGATCCGGGATCAGATTCCAAATGAGACAACACACATGCCACGCAGGCAGCTAAAAATCTCCCACATGGAGAAAAATGGGCTCCCATTTCACTGAAACAAATGCAAAAGGAACTTAGCCAGCAGTTAAGGCAGATATACAGCCGTACACAGGACAGTACAAAAGGCATTATTTCTCAGGAAAAAAAAATCCACCTAGTGATAAGTGGTCCTTCCCAAGGCCCATAAGGTCTTAAGCCAATCCGAATTCTTACCTTCGAAAAGACCCTCCATTTGCTTCCGAACACCCCCCCCCCCTCCGAAAACAAAAAGAAAAAGAAAAAAAGGAAGAGCACAAAAGCTTTTAATTGTCCATACTTGCAATACTCAAAACTTAATAGCACCATTTAGATCCAAGTTACATGATATACCTGCACAAAACTGCATGTGGAATAGTTAAGCGGCAACTTTCTAAATCAAGCAGTGCACAAGGATCTTTCACGTCATGTGGCCATATTCTAAGCTTCACAGTGCAGGGCAACTCTGTAGGTGCTGCATCCAGTGAGGCTGCAAGTTCAGCCCTAAGTTTACTAACAACAGATTGAGGATCATTCTCATTTTGTGGTCCATCATTATTAAATCCAGTTGCATGCACCCCCCGAGACCCAGGAGAGCGATATCTAGACCCAGATCTTCCACCCAACCGTGATAGGTCCATACCACTTGGCATCACTCCAGACGTGATTGGTGTAACACTTGCAACGTCACCAAATGCAGATTGAGTTTCAATATCTGCTGAACTCGATTGACGGACAGTTCGTGGACCAGCTTGGGTCTGACCAACTAACCATCCGTGCAACAAAGGTAGCTCCCAAAATCTCGGGTCGCTAAATGAGAAAAGTTGAGTATTTCTCTCTTCAGGTTGCACTTCCATATCCTCTACAATATCCATTCCAGATTGACTTACTTCAGTTTCCATTGCACTTGAGAAAGCATTATTTCCTGTCTCTTCAGGCATGGTAGGAGAATTGCCACTTTCAACTGGAGACAGAAGGAGCTCATACTGCCCTGATGGAGTTGAATATGTCAAAAGGCGCACTGAAGAAGATGAATCTACCCTTTGCTGTCCATTAAGACCAACATCCCCATCTGTGCGCTGCAAAGGGCCTCTTCCATCATCTCTAGCAAAGGAAGGCCACATCAGTAAAGGTAAAGGCATGAGAGGCAGTTCATCCGCCAACCTAGATCTTTCATGAGAATGAGCATCTGCGAAATATACAGTAGGAGGAGGGTAGTGCAAATAACCAGGAGAAGTTGCCAGAGTCATAGCTGAATCTGCCGAGTCAAGGTCATTGACCTGCAGATAAATGGAATGCTAACATCAACAGAAGCTATGGTTGAAGGAACAAGTGCTAACGATATAGACTTTACCTCAGCTGTTAAAAGAAATGGAGCTGCATGTGGGTGGAAATGCACCGCTCTAAGAGATCGCAGTGTCCTCAGAACAATAGTTGGTGATGATGTCTCTCCTCTCCTATTGTAGTGCCATATGTACAACTAATAGAGAAATACAATGTCAAAGCCTCCAAAACTCATCCAAATTTAGCAATCCACAAGAATTCAAAGCAGAATGCCCACCTTGTGACCAGATGCAACAGCAAGAAGCTCTCCTCGAGCATGGAATGCAATTGATGCAATAGGACGGTCTGTAGAAAAAACAGCCCAGAAAAATCATCTTAACATGTCCCATGATCCACATAGCTTCTTAAGATATGTCAGGGAAGGGAAATCAGAGTGACAATTACAAAAATTGCGTGATCCTATGCACTCTGCAGTATTTGCATCCCACAGGCGAACTTCATGATCCAGACTGCCACTTGCGAGGATCTCTGGATACAGGGGATGGAATCTTACCTGCAAATTTGAGAAACAACTAAGCTAAAGCTAAAATAGAGCACCAAATCATACTTAGTATACTCAAGGAGCCCTATAACAGAGACTCACCACCCACGGTGTCCTCCGATGACCCCTTAACACCTTCAAGCAACTTCCTGTCTGAGAATCAATGAGTTTCACCGTATGATCTCCACTGTGATAAAAAGTTTAAATCCAACTTGGTTAATGGCATGTTTGCTGCCCTAAATTAAGATAAGACTCAACATTAACAGTGACCAACATTATCCAAACACATAAGGATCTTCTACTCACTGTGTAGAAGCAAGTATTTTTCCATCAGGGCTAAAGGCAGCTGCAATTGTTGATCTTGGAGGAGGCACAAATGGACAATATTTGGCAGACAAATGGCGCAATGATGCTGCCTCCACCCTGCCAAAATAATCATGCTCAAAACAGTCAATATAACATAGTCAATAAGGCTGTCTGCTTCAGATTCTCATTCATCATTAGAAAAATTAATGAGGACAAAAAACTATACCAGAACCCACAAATCCAATAGAAACACATTCTAGGTCCAAGAATATACCATGATATGAGCCCCTGTCTCACATCTCTCACTGCTTCGCAACTTTGCTGGAATGGATAGGGTTGGCACCTTGAAGCTTCTCTCCACAATTTCTTCGAAGAATGCTTTGATCGTGGAGAGACCTCTCTTCGCGCTAGGAGTTTAAAGACATTGCTAGTGCTGGAAAATAACGAATACATATAAGGAGACGTGCAGGAATATTGCACGAAAAAGAAAAGAATGACTCGGTACAATCATAAGGACAGGAGTAAGAAAAGTAAGACATAAAATATACTGAATTACTCGGTAAAAAAAGTATCCATGTCCAATCAACAAAGCCTGATCTATTGTAGTTGGGGAATTTCATTTGTTTAGTTGCCTGCGGCAGGATTGGCCATCATGCTTTGCAGTCTTTTAGCAACTTGCTCATTACAAAAACAAAAAACGGAGGGAGACTGGGAAAGAGCGATTAGCTCTAACAATTCACTGACAAAATCATTATTTAATGCTAAAGAAAGGTTCCTCTACAAATTAAAAGACATGTTAATACATAATTGCTAAGGAAAATTATCATACTTAAACCACTGGGCCTTGAACAGAAAAATCTGGGGATTCTGTAATAATATAGATGCTTCTCTCCATGACGTAGATAAGGTTTATCACATTTGGAACCATCGAGTTTAGATTAATTGCCCTTTATTCTCAAAATAAATGCTAAGAAATAACGAGAGACTAACCAATACAAAGATTCAATCAAAATGCTTTCCAATTTTCACCCGAACATGAATAATGGAAAATACATCAACTCCTAGAGTTAGTGGAAGCACTAAAGCTTGAAACATCATGAGCAAATTATTCGCTAATAATCACTTCTTGGTTGAACGATCAACAAAATATAACACTCAATCAACTGCTTTCATCATTTTAACCCAAACATGAATAACAAAAAATACCAAACTCATCACCTAGAGTTGTAGAAGCACTTAAATGGAAGCATGACGAGCAATTTAATTGTCAATAATCACTAATCCGCTTGAATGATAAACTAAATTTATGTTTCTATGATAATAATGAACTTGACTCCTATAATTCGTAAGGATCAATAAATCATATTGTGCCTGTTAATTATTACTTCTACTAGTAAAGGTCATTTATTACGTTGTACTAATTAAATTGACATTCACTAATTATCGTACAATCAAATTTAACAAGATTCATTACCAAGGGGGTTCTTCTAAATACTAATAACAGAAAGACATATCACATTATGTAAAAAGTTGAAAATACTAATAAGTGAAAACCACCAGCTCTATCCATGAAGACTGATATGGAGGACAAGCACTGCTAAGAATTCCATTCACATAGATTATGTCTTGAGGAGGAATATTAACTCTCAATAACTTGCAAGACCAAGGTCAAATCTTGGCAAAAAGGTAGTGGCTCCATAAAGAGGTAATGGAGATTATTGACCATTTATAGCTACAATGTGGCGGATAGAGAATACTTTGGAGTTTGTGTCGGTAATGAGCATTCAATGGGTCAATGCAAATACCATATGACAAGAGCTGAGAGCTTGGTGAGACATCCACATTGACAAAGAAAAGAGAAAGAAGATTCATATGATCCCTCTAAAAACTCTTGGCCGATTTGGAGGGAGAGAATTGCAATAATTTTCTTATAATTCAGAAAGTGATTTTGCAAGAAATTAAGGACTCTTGGCCTTTTACTCTGGATATTTGGTATGAACACAGAACGAGTCCTGGTGCAAGTACCATTCTAGACAAACTTAAAAATGGTTTGGCATCCCCTTGGTGTCTTTTAAATGAATTATTTACTAAAAAATTATCTCTTCAAAATTTCAACAAGGGTGCCAGCCCCATACACAAGAGCTTCAAAAAGGAAGCCAGCCACGCACTTAAAAAAAAACAGAAAAAGAGGTCATTGTTTTTAAAATTGTCAAAATGAATATGATCTGTGCCATCCTAATCTGTAATAATTAATCTCGGATGCAAGACATGCTGATGAAAAACTACATTCTTACAAAATACATGCAAGCATATCTGTTGAAATCCTAAGCTACAAGATACGTTTTATGCAGGAGTCAATTATTCTACTAATTAGATGTCCACAGAACTAAAAATGGTGAAATGGGCTAGAATGCATGATTTGATAGAATGGCAAGATTGTTTCAATGGTCAGATTACCAAATCCGACTGAGAAACACAAATCTCTTAACTCAAGACTTGACTTTGCAGAATTATTATTAAAAAAAATCAGCAATAATGTCTCAAAAATCAAAAGAAACAATTCTTCTGAAGAATTTTGATTAATTACGAAGGCCCTTCCTGCTCAACCCATAAAATTTGGTAACGAAACCAAGCTGCAGACTAAATCATACATACAGCTCCAATTCCTCACGCTCAGATCCTAACAAGTAAATTAAAGTTCATCCAGATCATACAATGCCCACAATCTCTCGGGAGCTCAACATGCACCACATTTAAATAGTCCTCATAGCCTCAGTGGGCATCATCAAAATCCAAAAAAAAAAAAAAACAACAACAAACATACACACATCGAATTAAACAATCGAGCTTAATTTCACCTCGGATGACTCGCAGCGTGCCCAGAAACAGCTCGAGCCACTTGCGTCTGCTGTTGATTGCGTTGCGAAGAACTCGAGGTCGAAGGATTATTGCCGTCTTCGGGCCACGAGACACCCCTCATTATATGCCCCGAACAGCCTCATGCATCCAAAATTCCCTACTTGCAAACCCAAATCAAGCTCTCACCGTCGCGTCCGATCCCATTCGGGCGATCAACATGCTTTCCATTTCTGGGCCGTCTTGCTCGGGATCCCCTTTTTTTTTTCCTCCGACGCGTCGCCGGCGAGGGGTGCGGGATCTGCGCAGGATTTGCAAAATTGCAACTCTGAATCGTCTCCTCGATAGGGAAGCGACGAAGCTGCCTCTGTGCCCGCGGGTGTCAGAGTCGATCGACGAAGCGAAAGAGGAAGAAGAAGACGGAGGGAAATGAAACCCTAGAATCAGGAAAGAGAGATCTTCCTCAGGCTGTCTGTTTTTTTTTTCTCTCGAGTAACAGAACATCATTCGGGGCAAAAAAGGGAAGAAAAAGAATAATATTGACCAGTGCCGAAGAACAAGGGGTGTGAATTGACGAAAACACGCTCGCACAATTAACCCAATTAAACAATAAATTATATTCCGGCCAATAGGAAAAATATAAATAACCATGAACTCAAAAATTGACTTTACTTACCACTGAAAATATAAGTGGAATTAAATCGAAATTTTTTTCTTTTTCCTTGATATAGTCATTGAGGTTTACAACTCCAAATAAGAAAGGGCAATTCTGTCAAACAACTGAATTTTCAATTAAAACAAAGGTCGGATTGTATTTTTTAATCATTTTCATAATTGACTTTTCTATTGACCTTGCAAAATGAGAGGGTATCATTGTATTTTCCCTCTCAACTTCTAAATTCCAATTAGACTCTATATCGCTACTTTTTATCTTGTTCTCCCTCTCAATTTTTTTTCCTTTAGTTTTATTTAACCATCCAAATCTGCATATTGTTAGCTATGCCAAACATATGTAACATTTTATTTCGGTGTGCTTAGTTCATAAATTAATGAGCCTCACTATTGTTGATCAAGCTCATGTGAAAAGCCGTACACGCTCGGTTGAAGCGTGAATACTGATTCAAGTTATTACATCAGTTGTAACTTAATTTTCTTAAGAATTTTTTGAAGAGGTAGCTCGCTTTGTGTATTTTAGTGTAAAGCAATATAAAATCAAAAAAATTCATCTAACATTAATTTTGAAATAGAGACAATCCGGCAACATCTTCTAATGTGACTACATTGTTATGACTTCAATCCAATCACTAACCCTATCCTCGGCATCCCCTTCGTATAACACTTTTGGGCATGCCAAGTCCCATAGTATGGTGGCCTATGTGTACAAAGCCTAGGAATGAATTCATCCTCGTATGACTGATCAGCGATTGCTAGCAATTCTAGCTTGATACAAGTAAGTTGCGGCTTGAAATCCATCGTAAGGACAGGTTTTTGAAGGTAGCTCACCCACAAAATCTCAAGCCATTGTCTCCCTCATCCCGGCCATTATAGCACTTGACATCATTTTTTACTTCCTCCCACTTATCATCAATAATTCATTTAGGATTTCAAACTCAATGATGGCAATTAAGCACGTGGATTGCACCCGTTGTGAGATTTTACCCACATTTAACAATATGAGCTAACAGAAGCCATGCATCACCTTTTGTCTGCATTCTTGAAAGCACACCCTCTTTTTAAACGATTCGTGACTTATCAAACCCTTTTGTCTTCCTGTTTTGAAAATTGCTTTTCTACATATATATATATATATGGAAACTTTTGTGTATCATAGTTTGTGGTGCCAATTTTATTGAACAAGCAAATTATTATTCTAGCAGGATAAACATATTAAATCATAGTTTATGTATGTATCATATCAGGCCATGTGATGGCATGTGTGGATATCCTTTTTCTTTCTTTTTACTATATTTCGTATTATTCCTCGTGTCACGCTCCTTTGGTGTTGCAGGGTCGCCTCGAGTATTGCCAGCCTAGCTCCAATGCAAATTGCTTTTCTACTTTCATCGTTGAACAGGTGCGTGTTGAGTTCACAGCGTGTTGAGTTCACATTTTGGATCTTCTCTCTGTGTTTCGCGTTATGCCCCACGCTATGTTCGTTTGGTGTCAATGGCTCACAGCCTAAATGCTGAGCCATTCCATCATTGAATATGGTCTACCATCACACAGAAAGCAATTCTTTTCGACCTGACACCAAAACTTTTCAGACATTATTCCGTCTAACACAAGCAATCTTTGACCAAAAACCACATCTCTCACAGAAATCTTCAATATCTAAGAATTAACTTGTACTATGTTTGCCTTTACAGGCTTACTGAGAAGGTAAGCCCATGTATGTTAGTTCTTCGGATACTGCAACTGGGTGCAGAATGTGCCCTCATCATCCACCCGTTTTCACTTCTTGTTCAGTAAGTTGGCAAGGTTGCGGAGCTCCTCGAATGCTTGCATTGTCTCTGAATCAAATCCACCTGCAAACTGCATAAGGACAGAGATGAAACAGACATCATTCTTCTGCATCCATTGACCAGTTACTTCACGTGGTAACAAACTACTGAGGAACTAGTTTTTGCTCTACTTTTCGACTGGAAAAGGTATATTCCGAACTGTTTATATAAAAAAATCACAATGTAAAGCTTGTCATTGATGGAAAAAAAATGCAAAGGATTTAGTTGATATGAAGCTTACAGTCCAGTCAGCACAAAACAATATTCACACCTAATTCAACATACTAACACAAGCATCTGGGACTAGAGCTCTCAATCCATGTAGGGGCGCCTATGACACTGATCGCCCTTGTGTGGGACATCTATTGACATTGATCCGACAGTTCAATCTCAAAGTTAGGCAGTAATCTACGCCCAGTTCAAGTAGCCCTCATCAGTATCAGCCAGTGTAGTCAAGCACACATGGATTTTCTTTTACACCAGATGGTACAGACCTCGAGACATTGTCAGTAGAACAAAAACTATGGCGAGAGAACCCAATAATTTTTCTAGATTGAACCTCATTCGAATCCAGGGGAATTCACACACAAAGAGAAGACATATTCCAAGGAACAGGTGTCTCTGCTTTTCAAGGGTCCTGATCTTACCAACAATAACAATTGATTCATTTTACCCACCAAATGCAACCAGTTACATTATTCTCTTATGCAATTACACCTGTTCAGCCACTGTGATTGAATTCTCAATTGTCAGAAGTTGCAGCAACAAAGCAAGTAAATTTGGACGAAGCAATACAAAATACAAGTTACAGATGTACTGCAAATCGAAATGTAATTGTTAAGCAAAAGAACTAGTTAAGTTTTTATACCTGATGAATTCTGAAAGCAAATCTCACTCCTTGGAGTAGCATGTAGTCCATGGCGGGATCTTTATCAGCTGTTGCCTTAAGCTGAAGTTCCATGGCCACTCTCTTCATGTACTTCTGAGCCAACTTGACCGAGCCAATCTTTATCTATGACATAAGATGGATGGCTCATTCTCACTTCATCGTGATAAATTTTGCGTTCACTGGATGAATAAGGACTAGAGATGTGTAGAAATGGAAGTCTAGGAAGTTGATCACGTCTTAATGTCACTGTTGCATTGCATCCCCCGATGGGAAGATGCAGACTTGACATGCTTTATAAGCATGACTCCCAACCAGTAACAAACACCCATGTGGCTCTTGTTGTGAGGTTCATGAAACAAATTCCCCATTACAGAAATTGCACCATATTCATTTCCAATATCGGAAAGAATTTATGAGACTCAACATCCATGCATGTCAAATTTTTTCTGCGAGTATAAACTAAAAATCACCAGATCAATAATGAGATAATGGGGACAGTTTTAGAGGCTATCCAATTGATATTGTCTCTGACTTCCACATATAGCACCAGATTTTGATTGTGAAGCAAATATAATGAGAAAATGAAGCAACTGAAATTTTAAAAGAGATTCTCATTGAATTATTTTCAGTACATCCTACAGAAAACTAGAAAAAAATGTTAAGTTCACAAGCTGTACCTTGGTTATGATTCCGTTGTCCAGCATCCAGTCAACTGGAATTTGACATTCCTTGCAATTACGCATCAAAGACTCTCGTGTTCGGAGAAGGTCGTAAATAGTATGCTCCATCCTGGCAGTGGCAAAGCATGGATGCAAGCATAACTACATAGGACAAAAGGAGGTTCTCAAGAAAAAAATTGTTCAAACGCAAGTTTTTCGTACTTTTCAGACAAATTAACCATTTTCTTCAATGCAACATCACATGGGATCCGCAAGTCGTCTTTGTAATAACACACTTCTGACTCCAGCTTCTTGAGATCTCTGTAGCCAAAGGCTGCTTCTCTTAATGTATCGGCTTTCTTCTCAGGCCAATCAAAGTGCTTTAGAACAGCCCTCTCATCAACCTTATATGAGTATACAGCAAGAACTATCAGGAACCATTTTACTCATAACCTCATGAGAGTTTATATTATTAACTTCTTAAGCTTAATATGCTTAATGTGTGCATTATTTACTTTGTGCATTTGAAATTGTTTATTTCGTATAAATTTCATCAAATCGAACTTCATTTTGGAGAGACATATTATCTCAAAAGATTTGCTAAAAAAAATGCCAACATATATGTCAATAAATCTGACCTAACAGAAAAATATAATATGGACTATCTTGGTCGACATATTCAAGTACAATCAACTTACAAGAAAGCAAAGCTCATCATCAAGCCACTTCACAAAGGCCACAACATCTTCAATGTTCTCATAAACTGCGTTGTTCACCTCTCTTATCAAAGAATTGACAAATTCTCCTTGGGTCTCCACATCCGCTTTTATCTGAATATCAGAAGGCAGCCATTAATTCTTCCCGATATGAACCAAATAATTTCATATATAAGAAATGCTAGTGAAAATAAGGCATGATTGTGTTTTGGTTAGATTCTTTATATCAAAAAAGACTCATGCGCTGGAGGCATCTGCAATGAAAAGAGGCTTCTTGCTCTTCCATTTCAATTTGACAAAACTGAAAAGGAATTGTTATTCGAGAGCTACTTACAGCAAGCAAATGTGAGGAACGGTTTTCGATTTCTCCAATCATGCTGCTGCGAACATTTGCAACATCTGAAGCATCACAGGCTCCTCCACTCAAAGAATCCTTTCTAGAATCTCTCTTCATTAGTGAATGGTAAAACTCAACTACTTGAGGAGCCCGCTTCACTGCTCCACCAGTTCCTTTCCCAAATATCTTGGACGGTGGCGGCGGAGGCGGAGGTGGTGGAGGTACTGGAATTGGGACGGTGCAATCTTTCTTAGATTCAGTAGGAAATGTACATGAAGGCCTTGGCGGGGGATTTGGAATACGCAAAGTCCTCTTCTCAACTTCAAAAGGAACTACTAATTTACTAGTTTCTTGACAATTTGTATACAACTGTGGTCTTTGCGACAAGCCCCATTCACATATTGTTGGCATAAGTGGCTCCATGCCCTTTTCATTTTCTTTTGAGCACATGAACCCATCGGATTGCCTCCTCTTGTTCAGCAAAATATCTTCTGCACTGCATTTCAGCCCACTTATGGAATGCCTTCTAGGGCTCCTTTCTTCTTCTAAGGGGAACCAATTTTCTTGTAAATTGTTATCGGGGCACTCCCGATTTGACAAGTCCTCACCGGTAAGAGGCCATTTCTTCAACTTTTTTATTAGACTCACCCTTCTGGCATTACTGTACTCTATAGACTCACTGCTTTGACATGATAAAGTGCTAGTAGATTCGTTATCTGTTTCACCAGAGTCCGGGCTTGATGCTCTATCAGAATTAATCTCTGCGCCAGTGTTGCGCAGCTCGTCTCGTAAACAGGAATTTACCCATCTTAAATAGGCTAATTCCTCGACTTCATTTAACCGACTCATTTGTAAACCTTCCACTTGTTTACACAGGTCTTCGTTTGTATGTCTGAGTAAAGAAGCCTCGGCTTTAATCTTCGCCACTATGTCACTCTAAATAAACCAACAAGAGCATGATAAGCACATCACAGGAGTCGAGTAAAAAGAAGGGAAGCTCTATACCTGTAACAGAAGAAAAGTAGGGCAAACACAAGCAAAAATGGCGATATAAAATTTTCTTTTCCTCATTAGATAAACTGCATTTTCCTGTATTTATCCCGACATTCGGCCAAGTGAGAATATATTTATATACAGAGGCCAGAGAAACAGAGCATGTTCAGCGTAAGAACTGGGTTCAGTTATAGAAGTTTGCCTTGTGATTTTATTGCTTACTTCCTCCCTATAACTAGGGAAAATTGCCTTAACCTGTGACCATCGTTATTCAGGGGCAATCAAGTGTTGGAATTAATCAGTAATTGCAACATCCACTCATGACAAAAGAAGAAGAAGAAGAAGAAGAAGAAGAAGAAGAAGAAGAAGAAGCAAATTCAAACCAATGTCGAATCAAGAAAGAGAAAAGGTTTAGTCCATGATAATTACCTCAGAACCCTTGGCAAGAGCAGCCAGCTGAGATTCCACAGTGGAAAGCCTACAAGCAAGACTCCTCTTCTGAAGCTGCAATTCCTTATTCAACCGTCTTAGTTCCAAAACTTCCATTCCCAGATCACGTGAACATGACGAAATGGCCGAATTCTCACGTTCCTCTCGCCTCAAAGCCTCTTCAGCAGGAACCGACGACAGTCGCCCAGATAAGCTCCCTTTCTCACCCTCCAACAACTCAACCCTCCTCCTAAGCTCGTCAATTTCGCTCTTCTTCCCTTCTACTTCCCTTTCAAGGTCCAATACCCTTGGGTTCCTCTTACACTCTGCCAACTCTGCCTGAAGCTTGAACTCCCTTTCCTTGGACTCTTGAAGCAAGCCCCTCAGGTGGTCCAATTCAACGAACAGGTCACGCGAGCCTTGCCTGCGGTGAGTCTGCTGTAGCTGCGGAAAGACCTGAGCTGAATTCGCCGAGCAGGACAAGTCGCCGATCAGAGACCGTTTGACCCGAGAATGAGAGACTGCGCTCTGATTCTTCTGGTTGGAGACGTCGGGCCCTGAGAGAGGCACTCTCTTCGTATGAACAGTGGTGGTCAAGACCTTGGTTTTCTTGTCAGCAGTGAGACCTTTCACGATGTGCGAACCCCACGAAGAGGCGGACCGAAGTTTGGAAGAATGGCCATTCCCCTTGGCGTTTTGAGCCCTTGGCACCTGATTCTGATCAGCAAATCGCAGGACCTTCGCGGGGTTCTCCAGTGAGTTCTCCTCTCTCATTGTGCACGCTGCGATCCAAGAAAGCTCTAAGCTTGGACGAAGTTCAAACAAAAGCAGAGAAACAGAACGCCAACTCGATATTCTGGCAACATTAAAACGCCATTCAGAATGAACTCCAACGTAAGATCGAGCTGGGTATTGAAATCAGGAACGACCCACGAACCAGCTTCAGTGGAATCATCAACTGACAAGAACTCTTGAGCCCGGTGAGAGGAGCGGGTTCTGATCGATGTCTGACGAGTGAGCCGCAGACGAGTGGGTCAGCGAGTTTGAGAATGGAGATGAGCTGGTCGTCGCGAATTCATCCTGGACAAGGGAGTAAAAATCTTTTACAGACAGAAGAAGCTGCGATTTCAAGAACACACAATGAGCGAGGAAAGAGGCGACTTTTCCTTTATTGCAGAGGAGTGCGTCTTGTCTTTTTGAATTTTCGAATTTGAATGGGGGAGGGGCTCTCTTCTGAGGCGTCCGAGGGAGAGGAGCAGGGTGCGGAAGCAACGGTCGATTTCCGTGCCCGGTGCGGTGTCTCATATTATTGACTTTCTCTTTATTTGTTTTTTTAATTTATACTCATCCTACATTTATTTTGAGAAAAAATAAATAATTTAACAAATATTTTCTTAAAATGATCATTTATATCACTTGAAATTATTAATGAATATATTTAAATATTTTCATGAATGGTAAAAATATTCTATGTTCGTTAAATTTTGTAAGCAATTACTTTTTGAAAGTCTTTTTTAAATTATTCATTTTCAACAAAATAAATAGAGAGTTGAAGTTTGTTTGTTTGGAATTAAGTTTAAGCAACCAATAAATAGAGCGTTGAAGTTTGGTTGAAGTTTGTTTGACATATTAACCAAATTTCAGATAATTATGAAACTATTATACATAACAATGCCAATGTTTGTATATTATGAAATTTTCAAGTTTTTGAGATTAAACAAGTTCAAAATATCTATATCAAAAGATTTTGATTATGGTAAAAAATACAATCGAAAAAGATATTGTGAAGTGCCAAAGTTAAGTTTTTCTCTGTGGAAAACATTTGAAATTCATATAATTGTTGACAAGTGTATTTTCCTATAATTCGTTCCCATTTTATCAAAATCAAATATTATTATAAATTTTGGTGAAAAAAATATGTTTCTACTTTATTTAATCGATACCATAATTAAAGTAAAAAGGAGATCCTATTTTTATGGGCTATCAATCATTTTTACTTCTAACATCCTCCTTCCACTTTTTTTACAAGGATTTTGTCCTTAGATAAACGTGTACAATTGTGATGTTATACTATCTCACATACTTTATTTGTTTTTATAATTTTGCACTTTATCTATGAGAACAACCTTCCAAAAACAATTGATTCCTGAAGTTTTCTTTATAATTTTTGCACTTTATTTATTATGAAATGACTTATTTAAAATGGATAGTCTTACATACTTCATCATGATTTTCCTTTCTTGCATTTGAGATGGAAAAAATATGCTTATGACACGAGGATGATAAACAAATTTAATTATCTAAATTGATGATGGCCAAAAAAGAGGTGCCGAATGATTCCCAAATTAAAATTTGCACAAAACATTCATAAATATTTGAAACGAAATAAAAAGGATTAACTCTACTGAAGACATAACCAAAAAAAGGAACGTGTGGAGTGTCTCCGCAACTATTAGATCGAAGATACACTTTTCATGTACGGAGAAGAAATGACCATCCACTTGATGTAGTTATTGGTGGTACATATGGAATTTAATGGGGAGAAGGACACTCTAAATGTTATAGCTTGTGTACGACGCTCATTTTAATACCAAAACTTTTTGCCAAATTACTTAAGTGCCAAATCGGAGAAAAAACAATCAGTTAAATGCCAACTTCAAATAAAAAATGACATGACTCGCCGAAAGTGCTAAGTTAGCAATTAAAATGATAAAAAGTTTAGATATATTCCATGTAGCATTTTTTTATTAAAATGATCAGACCACACTCATCTCTGTTTTTTTTTTAAAAAAAAGGTACTGAAGTGATTCGAATGAAAATTCTGGTATTAAAGTGAGCGCCTTACACAATTTAAGGTACTTATAGTGTTCTTATCTCGAATTTAATGTAAACTCTGGAACTCATCCCACCAGCCATCGTGCCTTTTAGATTCTCAACGGGTGTGGATGAAGAAAGGAAGGCTTCGAACGGTCAATATGCAATGCCTAAAGAGTTAAACATCAGATGCTGCGCATTTAATTGTTATAATCTCCTTTCATGGTATGTGAAAATTTGTGTAACGGACACCAAGGAGGAGATCGATCAGTCAAACACTTATTAATGAAGTCATCAATTGCAAGAACCCTCTTTTTTAGAAGACTATAATAATGCTACTAATAATAGTAGCAGCGGCAGTAGCAGTATCTACAATAATAATTACTGTCATGACATCGTGGGGTTCACAGAAAGGAAATACTCTCAATAAAGTGCACATCGTTAATGAATAAACCCTCTCCTACAATAATGATCATGATGATGATAATAACAACAATAATAACACTAATAAAGAAGAATAAGAAGAAGAATTTACTTCTATGACAAATACTAATGCCGAAATCATGAGAAAATTGTTTAAAAAATTCTGAATCCATCATACTCTTTACCAATTCATTTTTAAACTTTTCAATTTTATCAAATGAGTTATAATTTTTTTTTCATTTTACTAGCTAAGTGCATTCGACTAATTTTGGTAAAAATTCATTGACATTAACGCCGATTGTTTATGTGACACGATTGACATAAATGTGAACTATCTTTGATATGATTTTTTTTTAAATCAAAACTTTAATTTATTGTGATCGGCAAGGGTCATGTAGTTCCCCAGCCTTGCCTAGATTTTTTAGGTTGGCGAGGGCCATAACCCTCGCCCACAACCTAAAAAGCATCGACACTTTTTGGGACCTTTCGTGTCGTGTCCGACACTCCGACATGTGTCCGACACTCTCCGACACGCTCCGACACCCGGTGAACACGTGTTGGAAAATTTAACACGCGATCAACTGTCTCCGACACGCGAGTCGGAAATTTCGACACGTGACTCCGACACGCATGGGATTATATTTACAAATTTTCAATACTTATGGTATCTAAATACAAATATATGATGATGATAATAATAAAAATACAACAAATTTTCAGTACTTTTGAACTTTTCTCAGTCGTACGCATATGAGGTACCTCTCGTTCTCTTCTTTCATCGTAAGTCTCTTGTCGGTGTTGCTTCACCTTTTGCTCTCAAGATTTCATATTTTTGCTCATCTCAGGTTAGCAAGTTGTGTTATTCCATTTTCTTTTTTAATTCAACATCTTGGAGATTTTATAATGCGATTTGAAATTTTTTAACAAACCTGAGAGTTAATTCGGGGAAATGGGGATTTTGGTCGTTTTATTGATTGTTACAATAAAATGTAGTTGAATTTGCCAAATTAAAACAATGAATGATATTAACAAATATAGGATTAATGTTTTTAGTATAGATTAATTCTAGGCTCTTTTGACTATTATTATTATTTAGTTATTTTTGCATTTATATATAAAAATATTTATTTAATATATAATGTGTCGAACGTGTCAAAATTTTCTACTTTTTGAGAAATGACGTGTCAGTGTGTCGTGTCGTGTCATGTCGCGTGTCCATGTCGGTGCTATATAGCCCATAGCTTGCGAGGGCCTAGTGACCTTGCCGGCTATATTTATTAAAAAAAAAGAAAAAGAGAGAGAAAGGAAATGACAATAAACAAAAAATTCAAAAAAATATTATTAAATTAATTCACATTGACACCGATCGTGCAATGTAGGACGCCAATAAATTTCGACTAAAATTGATCAAATGGATTTCACAAAATGTAAAATTGTTTAGTATTCAATTGATAAAATTATAAGGTTTAGTATTGAATTGACATAAGTACATTAGATTTAGGACTTTTTTGATAAATTGCAAGAGCTCCCACCCTCTTTATGTAAAAAAAGCCAACTTATATATATATATATATATATATATATATATATAATGTAATTGAGGCTTTGACAAATTGACTTAAATGGTAAGTCATTGCATTAGTTATGTTTATTGTATGCTAAATACTAATAGTATATGTTAACATATAGTCCTCTTAAGTGTGCATTTCTTTCACGGAAAATGAATCATTTTCTAAAATTAATTTTTAGGAAATCATTTTCCAAGAAAAAGACTTTAATTTTTGGTATTTGGCTGAATCCTGAAGAAGATATGTGCTTTCCATCATTTGGAATCTTGGGAAAATTTATAAAAATTTAGGACTTTTTAATTTTAATTATTTTAAAATACCTTTTATTTTCTTTCATGTCATTTTCTTTTTTCTTTCTTATTTATTTTTTTCTCCCTTTTTCCTATAGGGATGAGCTAGCCGATCGGGCGAGGCTAAGACACTACCAGCCACTAGCAAGGTTTAGGCCTAGCTTGGGCTAGCCTGAGCCTCCCCTAATCGACGAGCTCATCGCTGGCTGCCAATTGTCGCCATGGTTGACCACCAGTCAAGGGAGAAGAGGAAAAAATGGAAAGAAGAAAGAAAAATATTACAGAAAAGTAAAAAAGAAAAATAACATAAAATAATAGATAGTTAAAAGTTAAAAATTATGAATTTTTAAAGAATATCTTTAAAGCAATCCTGAATGTTGGCACTTGAAAATTAATATTGAGAATTTTGTGCTCAAGCATAGGGTTTTTGGACCAAACACCAATATCAAGAAACTCTTTCCCATTGTTACAAAGGGAAATTATATTTCTAAATTTAAGTTTTAATACAAAAATATTTTCATCATCATATTGTGAAATGGGCCGAGATCCGCCCAACATCTAATTTTTTTTAACTTGGTCAATTCTGCTACAATGCATTGCTACAATGCACTGACATCTTATGACTAGAAGGTGCTAGAAAGCAGAAGAAAAAGGAGAAGAAGGGAACAAAAGTCTTGTTCTCAGGATTCCACCAAGTCGATTCGACTCCAAATTGCAACGCCTGGTAAGTATTCATGCCCCCTCGTCTAGTTTTAATAGGAGTGGTTCCAAAGATTTTCTAAGAATATGGTTTGAATTGGATTATGTGAAGTTTCGACTACAAAGTCTAATTTTTGGAGTTATTTGACTGAGAAATTATGTAATTATAATACTTTAGAGTGTTGTGAAGTCATAGCATTTCATGGATTTCAATTTGAGTTTATAGTTGATCCAACACAGAATTTAGAAGTTTCTCGTGCGCAATGAATAGTAAGCACATAGTAGTTCATGCGCCGTTTGTGTTAATTTTCGGCCTAAGTTTGGGTTGGCCAATTTGGGAATCTTGTAGTCAAAAAGGCTTTCTTTTGACTATAATTGTAGGTAGAGAGCCCAGTCACATTTCTCTATCTATGGTCCATCATATGGATAAATTGAATGGGTAAACTACGAATGCCCTATTGTACATTAAAGAAAAAGACTTCCTCAGAGCCCAACATAAGAAAAACCTACCCCACATTGAATGATCTTTAACCTGGACTTTGGCTTCAAATTGAGGCTTTTGGTTCTTTTTGATTAAATTGTAGCAAAGATATGATCAAATTCACTTTTAATCAAGCATTGCCACATCGCCATCAGTCCATTGCAATGTGACAGCGCGCTTTTTACAGAAAGCTACAACTCTCCAGAGTAGAAGAAAGAGCCGCTAAACCACCAAAAGGAAAAAAGGGAGCTCAGGCTCATGCTTGCCTGCAATCAGCCTGCATAAATGCCATCACTAAGCCCCAGTTTTTGCTTTGTTTTGGTTGGCAAATAAGGACGGTGACTTTGAAGTTGAAGAGCCATGTAGCTGTGCATTTGCCAATAGACTTCTTTGGACATAAGAAAGGGAGACACAGTACCAAATACAAGACGAGCTCCAAATTAGTGCAAAAAGTAGGAGCGGCGTTACGGTTGTGTCGCAACCTTCCCAAACCGATGTACTATCCAGGATTGACTAATGGATTATTATGATTAAACCTAGCTCGAGCTTTCCCAAGCCCAGCCTAATTCGTAACTTAAGATTCAAGTTTTTAACATGCAAATGATTTTTAGGCTCCGTTCTTTCACGGAAAATGAAAAATATTTTCCAGAAATTGTGGTGTTCGGGGGGCGAAAAACAAGATAGTCAAGGAAAATGTTTTCCATTAATGGAATAAACGCCTTCAAAAGTAGGGAAAATATTTTCCGTTTTTTTAAAGTGGAAAATATTTTCCATCTTCTTTACTTACCTTTAAATATCGTACCCTCTGACAGTGTCCCTCGACCTTGCTCAAGGTCGGTGAGTCGGCAACCTTTGACAAACGAACAATGGAAAATATTATCATTTTCCAGAAAAAATGATTTCCTGGAAAATATTTTCCAGAAAAAATGATTTCCTGGAAAATATTTTCCAGATTGCTGTATTTTCCGTGAAACGAATGGAGCCTTAATTAGGAGTTGCCACTATTCTATTTATAGTTGGTCGATTAGAAGTCTGTGGTTACCCCTATGAATCAGAAAGTTTGGGATAGGGGACTTGGATTAATTTTACTTCTAACCACTGAGAATGTGAAATAAATATGCGGGAGCACAAATATTATTTGATACTCAATAATCACAATGTTAAATAAATTGCAGAGATAAAGAAGCAAACTTCCTCAATGGCAACATAATCATTTGCAAGTAGAAAAATAAAGTAACAATCTGAATATGTTTTCTATTAACACGTATTAACAAACAATGTTTTTTTTGGATTTTCACTTTATTTAATAAAATGTGATGCATGCATTATACAATTATGCTAAATGAATTATGCTAACAATGATATGCATAATTTTCAAAAAATAAGCTAATATGTAAGCTACATGATGTGCAATTTCTATTTTAATTAAGACGCTAGACTACATGACATGAATTAATGATTAAATGACATGCAATATGACATGTGTTCTAAGTAATTCATTCTATAATTTGAACTATTTGGCATGCAATATAAACTAGGCAAATATTAATTGAATGATAATAGGTGACTCGCGCCCGGGCTTGCCGTTGTGGACCCGGACAGGGATTTTCTCATGGATCAGTTTGTCCGAAGGAAGAGTTCACTATTTTTCCCCAAGTCCTCATCCTCGTACCTGTGCTCGACCCTTTCCCGACCAGTAATAATGCCACACCTCATCCCGAGCATGCTCGGCCAAACGTCCAGGAGGGTCCCTTCACCGACCATTTCCTTGAAAGTCGTGTGGGCAACCTTTGAGAATCGAAGTAGAGCAGTATCGAAGTGTAGAGGAGTGAATAATAGTGACTGTCTAGCAAGTAGTGGGAACTAGAGATGAGTGATATTTGTGAACAAAACAAGAACCTTTCGTCAAAACTCAAAAGAATCCATGTATGTTCACTATTCATATCTACTCATCAAATTGGAATCCTGGATAATGCTAGTCACTTTTACCAGTTAAAAGAGTGTACGGCTTCATGTGAGTCAGCCTCCCGTCAACCTAACAAATTGCAAAACACCCAACACAATCAGCATATTCAATCCTATCATCTCATTATATCACTGCCATATTAATTACCAAATCACAATCATAAAAACTTAGCCCTAAGTTGGGACGTAGTCTTTTGAATTCGCCAAAGGTATTAAACAAGATTGGCTCTCTTAGGCGCTTAATATGGAATCGCAATACAAGTTTTAGTCCTCAGATCTGGTCTACTAAGGTTTGTGGAGCTTCATGTGGTTTGGACGTTCCTCAAGAGATTATGTTTGTGCGCACGACTCTTCATTAGTGATGCGTTAATTAAAACGGATGGGTCAAATGGAAACGTACATCCATTACACATGATAAGTTATATTCTCACTCTATTTTACTCTGCAATTGGGTGGATTATTAAGCGAGTGTATACAATACGATTCTGAAAGCATCGACGTGAAGCGAAAACAAGATATAGCAAGCAAAAGTGCACTCTTGATCTACTCGAGGCCAAACTTCCTCTTGCACTCCAAAAGAAGGCATACACCTTGTGAGGTTTAGGGAGTGACCCGGACACACCCTCTTGCTCCATGCACCTTCGTCCCTGTTCGATCAACTTTGAAGTCTTTGCTTTAATGCTGAAGTTGCCACACGTCTCGAACTATGAAACCAGAATAAGACTCGCTAATCTCACCTTCCATTACCTTAAGGTGTTCGATCACTTTCTTCTTCGCCGCATCCTCCTCTTTGCCTTTCCTCATCCACCCATTCTTTCGAGGATCATTCATCTGTCTGCCTCTGGCGGCCAGCCGGCCACAGCGGTCGGGCAGCAAATGGCAGTGGCCAGTAGTCAACAGTTGGGCAGCGGTGGCCAGAGATGGCCGCGGCAAGAGAGAGGATCAAAAGAAAATTAACTAACTTATTCCTAAAAATTATTCCTGGGAACAAGAAGCTACCTTTTTTTTTGTTTCTTGTTTCTATACCAAATCTATTCCCAAGCTAACTTTCTATTCCCGGAAATAAAAAAACAAGTTCGTGTTACCAAACGGATTTTTGTTCTTTTTCTGTTCCGGGGAACAAAAGAACAGAAATTGGTGGAAATAGAAACGTTGCCATGCGATACCTCAATTGCCACAATATAAGTGTGCAATGGCCTATTAGTTTTGGATCTACAAACAAACACCGACAAAACATGCAAGAACTTAGCTGGAAATTCCTATAAATGACATAAGTGTATACCTTTGCAGGATCTTTCAAAATTCCACTAGATTCAACCATAACCTGTGATTTTCCTCGAACACACTCAAAATCATTAACAAGTTTAGAGTTGCGCATTTTTTCTGCTTGCTTCTCATAATGATTGACAAATTCAAACAAAGTCATGGTTTTACATGCCATATCTTGAAAAACATTATTTGTGCTCTCACTTCTTTGTGTGGATCCGATTCCTGCAGAAAAAAAAAATATTCCGACCGAATGCAGGACACCATTTTTGACGCAGCCGAAACATGTTATCCAACCACTGGTGGTCCCCCATGCTCCATTCTTCACACATATCTTTCCAAACATTATCCATTTCAAATTTAGACTCACAATGATATAAAAGCTTATGCCAATATCTATCACGAAAACCCATTTTTCGAAAAAGATGTTATGATGTGTAGCATTTTTTGCAATTTGCCATACACATAAATGATGATTAGTATTTGGAAGGAAAGTCTTAATGGCATTCACCATTGCATGATCTCGATCGGTGAAAATGGTCTTTGGTGCTCTATAACCCATTGCCTCTAAAAAGGATTGAAATGCCCAAACAAACAAGCAATAATTTCATCCACTAAAAATGCACAACTAAAGAGAACACTCTTCCAATGATGATTCAAGCCAACGAAATGTGCACATATCATATTGTATTTATTTGTACGATAAGTTGTATCAAAATACAACCACATCTGCAAAACTTTCATAATCCAACTTGGATACACCATTTGACAAAAAAAAATGGTTGATCTTTGTTTCTCATCCAACTGAAACGTATACGAAAAATTGTTTTCATTTGATTGTAAGCAACTAAAGTGGTTAATGAGACTTTGATAATCACTCGAACTAATCATGTTCCTTCTCTTTGATTGTAAGAAATTTTGACAATCATGTAAAGTAAAGCCAACATTCTCTTGCCCCCCAGTTTCACCACTAAGATAAGAGTACGCTTTCGTAACTCTTATATCATCTCCAGTCATATAAGTCAATATACTTTTATTAGTATCTGTCACGTGTCGATATGATCGTATCAGGTGTATTTGTTTATCATTAATGAAAGGATGATTATGGACATCCCTTAACTTGTCAACTATTTAAACTCCACTTTTGATTTTGAATTTTATTCAAGCTTGACATCAAGTTCTCTTCATCGTCCTATAAACATCTCTTCGTTCATGAGGTAAGATCACAATTACAAAGAAATATGCATGTTTGCAATATTCCTTTATTATTGTTTGCCTTTTGTCCTCTTCTCACTCCGAATCCTTGAAAATTGCATGTGCATTGTATGTTTTGTAAGCTTCATTCTCGTTAGCAAATGTCATACAAATTCTAAATTGAAATTCTTTATCAACATAGTATGCCATTATTCTCAGCAGCCTCCACAAATTTCTAAAATAATAAATCTAATCATATAAATAAGGAAGATAAAGTGAAAAAAATAGTTTTAAAAAGATGAGTCATACCATTTATTTCGTGAACAAATCTAGCTAACAACGGAGTACTCGTACTAATTTGTCAAAAATCTGTAAAAAGTTAGTAACTCAAAAAATTGTGAAGTGCGCATACTCAATCATAACAGGAAATGCCATACTCACTTATATGCAGGCTAGTCCTAATTTTATTTTCGCTCTTAGATTTTGCATCCAGCACGAACTTTATTTCCTCCAACTCCAAGCCCACATACCACCATAAGTAAGTTTAGAAGATTCTTCTAGATGCGAGTCCATGATAAAAAGTCAAATCTACTTTCCTACAATCGAAGTAGCTTTTGCAAGAATGGTCCATAGATCTAAAAGCATACAAATCCTCCCCTCATCGAAACATAAACAAAGCATTTAAACAAACTTATATTTGAACCTCTCTCCCTCCTTATCTCACTATACATTGATAAGCAACTAATCAAGATAAAATACAGCTTACCCTCGCTTACTAATGGAGCTCAACGGCTCAACTCTAGAGACGGAGTCCATGGGTTAGAGGCGGAAGGGGCTCGGGACCCAGTAGTTACGACTGACAGGGCTTGTGGGGGAGGTGAAGATGCTGAGGACGCCACTGGCATATCTAGCCTCGCGGGCCTCCTCCACTTCCGCTTCAAAATCTTGGGCGAAGTGATCGAACGCTGCGTGGACGCCACTGGCAACGACCACGGCGTGGACTAAGACAAAATGGAAGGGGCGAAAGCTTGAGGGGGGAAGTGAGAAAAGTTGCAGAGAAACACCCAAACAGGAAAAAAGCAAAGGAGTCTTGTTTCAAGGAGGGGATAGAGAGGCCAAGCAATTAATGGCAACAATAAATGCTTGCTTGTGCGTATCTCTTTCAGCCGCCTACACCAAAGGAGAGAGAAAAGTTGGGCTTCATATTGTAATTTTTTTTTGCACATCATGTGACATGTATCGATATGTGAGTAGAGCCAACTAAGATTATATATACCACGTAAGACGATGATGTAGTGATTGCTAATCACCGAATATTTTCTCTTAAAGCACGAGCAAAGGAGAAGATATTGGGTACCACAGTGGTACCACGTAGGACGTGCAAGAATTCATTGAATGGACACCATGTGTTGCCTCCTGGAGGGAGCGGTTCCACGTCGGTCCCCTGCTAGCTTCTGGCCGGTCCTACGTGTCAAAAAATTTGAAAGTCCCGCGCCTTTCTCCTCGTTTCTTCTCCATTCGCTCTCCATTGACGACGTCCCGCTCCTCTCTCTCCATTCCTTGTCTGCTCTGCTCTGTCTCTCCGTCCCTCTGCATGATCCTTCGATCCCGACCACGCCGTCGCCTCCCGCTTTGATTTTTCGTCGGACTCAGGTTAGGGTTTTTGACCTTCTCCTCTCAATCACGGGTGTTGAACTGTACAAGAGTGCGATTCGCTGCAACCTGGAGCTACGAGTTCGAAGATGGAGAACAAGGCGATCCTGAGGGAGTGGTTCGAGCGAGTCGACTCGGACAATGCGCGTAGCATCAGCGTCGTTCAACATAAGGTTCTCTCTCCCTCTCCCTATCTTCTAACCTCCCTTGGTCAACTGGAAATGATCGAACACCTTGCTTTCCTTTGTCGCCGAGTGCGCTGATTTTGGCTCCTCTTTTTTTTTTTGTCTACTTGTGATCAGCGAAGGCATGTTGTTTTTCATCGGACTCGGGTTAGGGTTTCCGACCCTCTCCTCCTGAACATGTGCCCCTCCTCTCGTCAAATCGTTCAAGAGGGCGATTCGTTGCAATCTGGAGCTCCGAGTTCAAAGATGGAGTACAAGGCGATTATGAGGGAGTGGTTCGAGCGAGTCAACTTAGACAAAACTGGGAGCATCACCGCCGTTCAACATAAGGTTCTCTCTCCCTCTTCCTCTCCCTCTCCCTCTCTTTTGGCCTCCCTTGGTCAACTGGAAATGATCGAAGACTTCACTTTCCTTCGTCGTCGAGGGCGCTGCTTTTGGCTCATCTTTTTGTCTTTTTTGTCTACTTGTGATCAGCGCGCTCTCGTGGTTAGGAACCTCAAACTCTCCATCTCGGTCATGGAGCATATGATCAGGTTTCTCGAATTTCGATGTCCTATTATCTTTTCTATTGTGTACAAGTCCGGTGCCTGTGTCGATTGGAGTGGAAGGTGATCGGACGCAATTTTCTTTGTTTTCTTCTCTTTTGGCAGGATGTATGATTTTGACAGGAATGGGACTATGAGCTTCGAAGGCAAGTGAATGATGCCTCTATTGATTGTCGATGCTCTTACATTTTCTTACGATACGTGGTGTCTGGTGTAAGAGTATTGACGTATTGTGTGCGTAAATTGACAATGCGCATAGTGCAAATGCTCAGAAAAGCTGTTCCATGTTATGTTGGGTGTGTTTGCCCGATTTTCATCGCGGATGGTTAGCATGCCTCAAAAATCGAAATTGCCAATTTCATTCTAGGAGTTTGATTTTTTCGCATTGGATTTTCTGATACTTGTGCTGATCTCTCAAGCAAAGTGATTGTTTCTTACAAGTTGCTTTTTGTTAAGCAACGGATGTGATAATCCATGTTCTTTATGTAGGATATTATACATGCAATGCCACATGATGCACATCCAATGGGTGTTCTCGTCAGTGCAATGAGTGCTCTTTCTGTCTTTCATCCCGATGCCAATCCTGCTCTTAGAGTAAGTTACTTACAAGAAGCTTACTTTATTTGGAAAATGCTAGTCCTTGCGTTACTCCGCTCTCTTTGCTTTGCCATCTCGTCCTTGTGTTTATCATGTGAGAGTGCCTCTAGATATTGCCTTGTGTCTCCTTGCAATGCTGATGTGCTTGTGACTTTTAGTTTATATAAACATTTCTGAAATTAAAATCGTAGGTATGTATGCCTGTTGAAACTTTTTTCTTTGGCTATCTTTGGACCTTCCAACTAAAATTTTAGTTCTCAAAACTTCAATGAACTTCCAGTTCCATCAATGTTCATGGTTTGGCACAATCATTAATTTTAATAGGGCATCACTACTATAAAAAGTGACTTGTTATTATCCATATAAACCTAATTCATGGGATCGCCAAACACATAGGTTGGGTTATCATTATTGTCATTTTTCCTCAACTGGCTTAAGTCCCATTCCCTCAATGTTTCACAAATCAACACTCTTCCCATGTGTTTAGTAAGAGGATAGGCAAAAGTCACTTTGAACTTTACATATTTGATGGATATGTTTCTATCTTTAAACAGCTATTTTACCATATCATCTTCAACCAGATGTGTCTATATTTACAATTGAAAAATTTGTTATTTGCAAAGGCTATTGCCGTTTGGCACTCACAGTGCATTTGGTTTCATTCCAAAAGGAATACCTACTAAGAAATTTCTTAGCCACTCGGCCTCATCGTCAACCAATTCTAGAGCTATAAACTCTAAGGCTATGATGGATTTAGCAAATATTGCTTGTTTGGCTGACTTCCAAATTACAACACCTCCATCAAAGGTGAACACATCATTCTAATCCATTAGGAAATCCACTACATAAACTACCATAACTTATAGTTCATTTAAGATATGTGATTGCTCAAGGCGGTCCAATGATCATGATTAGGATCTTATGTGTATCGACTTAGTCTACACACTGTATAAGCTATATCAGGTTGGGTGTAATTCATTAAATGTATTAGACTCCTAATAATCTAAACATACTCAGACCGAGCCATACTATCTTCTTTATTTTTCACGAAATGGGTATTCACATCATAAGGAGTACTCATAGTGTGACATTAAAGTGTGCATATTTTTTTAAGTAGCCTCTTCACGAAATGCTCTTGAGTAATCATTATGCCTGTCACGCCCCGATTTTCCGAGCGCGCGACGGTTCTCGATTTTCTTTTTCTCTTCGACCAAAGAATAGCGACATCCCAGGCATGTCGCTGGCCTTCAAGTCTCCAGCGGAAGTGCGACTCTTTGCCCTATCAACTCCCACAGGACTCGCTTCCAAAGTTCGATCTCCAATCATACACCTGAAAAATGGTTACCACGACGGGTTGAGATATAAATATCTCAGTAAATCTACCACCTAATCCTCGATTAGGAGAGCCCTCACTCTAGGGTCCCTATCCAATTAGATAACCTAACTCTCGTATCATGGTTACTTGGTCCAAATATCTAAATAGCTCACTAGTCCTCACTCCTCATCAGTCTCGATCACTAATTAAACAATTAAGTCCACAACTAATAAATTAATCAATTAAAATTGGCTTAATCAAATAACAATCACAATCAATTTACAACCACAACCAATTATCAACCACAATCAAATGTCAACCACAATCAAATTCAATCACAGTCAATTGTCAATCACAATCGATTATCAATCACATCCAATTGCACAATCAATTACATTAAATAACTAATACGACAATATAATTAAACTTCCAAATAAATATCAACTTAAATAATCCACCCCTAATTAGGCGAATTTGTAATAAATAAATTCTAATTGCGTAAATTATCAATCTAATCTCGCTCAGCTAATTATCAAAATTAATCAAAGCCTTTTCATTATCAAATTATCATTAAATTCTATAATTCAGCCAATTATCCCTTAAAATCCTAATTAAGCTGTAATTAGCCAAAATTAGGAAAACCCGCGGTAATTCTAGAAATTACTAAATCAATTCCAATAGCTATCAAACCAACTAACTAGAGCTAACAAATTACCAATTTGTCCTTTAGCTATCCAATTTTACTAAATCACCCTCTAATTGGCTAAAATTATCAAATCATCCCTAAATCCTCCAAAAATTACTAAATCGAATTCCTAATCAATCAACCGACCCCTACTCAATCAATTGGCTATTAATTATACCCAATTAAACCAATAATTAGCTACTAGAGCGTGTAACCGCCTTAATTGGGGATTAGGAGGCGACTCACATCCAATCCAAGCTTTTCAATTTAATTTCGCGACGACGGTCCACGACAAATCCAACCAATCTACAATCCTCGTTTTTCATGCTCACATTCCACGACTCGGCTCGGTGCGACGCGACGGCGACGACGGCGGATTTTCTGGCGAGACCCCGGCGAGTCCTTGGCTGGTCGCCGGCGAGGTTTCCGGCGAAGTTTCCGGTTAGAAATCCGGCAAGTTGCTCCGGCGAGCTAAGCTTGGCTCCGGCGAGGCTGGTGAGCTGCTGAGTTGACTCGGCGGCTCGGATCAGGGCTGGTCGGCTCGATTCAAGGTCGAACAGGGCCAACCGTGGCCAAACTCGGTGAGCCGAGGCGACGGGAAGCTAGAAGCAGAGCAAGGGAGGTTCGGCGAGGAGGGTTCAACTGGCTCGAGGTGGGATTTGAGGGGCAACAACGGCGATGGCGAGGCTGCTGGATGACGTTGGAAGCTCCACGGGGCGACGACGAGGCTTGGCTGGCGTCGACGGCGTAGCTCGAGCTCAACGGTGTGGCTCAAGCTGGGGGCGAGGCTGACGATGGAAAGGCGGCTAGGTGAGCTAGGGGACGGCGTTGTTGGCGTGAGGTGGTGGGTGGCGTGACGACGCGAGGAAGGAGCCTCGGGTTCTACTCGAGCCGAGCTGGAGATCCAGTGGCTGGTTGTTGATCGAGCTGAGGGCGAGGTTGAACGGCGAGGTTGAACGGCGAGGTGCTGGGTGAGCGGAGGGCAAGTCAGGCGGCGACGGACGCAACGGCACGAAGGAGCAGAGTCGGGCCCGAGTAGAAGATGATGAAGAAGAAAAAATGCAGGAGGTAGAAGATCGGGGAAGGAGAGGAAGAACAATGAGGAAAAAGAGAAAATAAATTAAAAGAGAAGAGAGAAAGAGATGGGACAAGGCGGTTTGCAGGGGGGAAAGCGTGCGGCAGGGGAAAAAGAAAAGGAGGGGGGAAAGAAAGTCAAAGAAGATAGGGGGGAGGGGGTCAAAGGTGAATAATGTGGGGCTGTTACAATGCCACCATCACTTCATATAACTTTAACATCCAATATAACATTAACTTCTCCCAAGTACTTTGTATCATATTTAGAAGTCAACAAACTTTTTGTTTCATTCACAACATCAATACACATGCCAAAAATAATCATGTCATCAACATATAAGCTAATAATATGAACTCACCATCAACAGCTTTTATGTATACGCATTTAGCTATTTCAATTGATGAAAACCATTATTAACTAGAACCTAATCAAAATTTTCATGTCATTGCTTTGGTGCTTGCTTTAGGCATATACGAAATCAAGGAGTTAACAAAAATTATTTTTTATTGGAAAAAATGCAACCCTTAAGTTGCACCATGTAAATTTTTTCTTTCAAATCACCATTTTAAAAAGCTATTTTAACATCCATTTAGTGAACAAATAGATGCTAATGCAATTAAAACACGAATAGAGGAAATTCTAGTTAGTGGAACAAAGGTATCAAAACAATTAATATTTTTTTATAAAAAACATTTTGCAACCAATTTTGCTTTGTATTTATCAATAGAACCATTATGATTAAACTTTCTTTTAAGAATCCATGTAAAACTAATCAATTTCGCACTTGGTGGTAAATCAACCGATTCCCAAGTTTGATTTCGTAAAATAGAATCAATCTCAATCTTTATAACTTCTTTCCAAAAGCTACTTTCTTTAGAAGAAATTGCTTCAAAGTAAGTTAAAGGACCATTATCAATAAGGCAGGTATAAAAGTCATTTCCAAAAGAAGTTTATTTGCTTAATCTTTTACTCATTCTCAGATCTGCATTTGATTTTTCAAGGTCATTTTTATGGGGAGGTGAAAGAGAAATAGTATAAAATTTTAATGGAAAAATTTGCTCAAAAAATTCTGCATCCTTTGTCTCAACTATTCTATTACTATGAAGCACATTTCTTTTTAATAAAAAAATTTATATGCAGTACTATCTTCAACATAACCAACAAACATGCAATTAGATATTGTAGAGCCTATTTTCCTTTTCTTAGGACTAAGAAGCTGCATAACCTTAGTAAGGCATCCCCACATTTTTAGATATTATAAGTTAAGGAGAATAATTCTTCCATGAATCATAAGATATCTTACCCGTTTTCTTATAAGTATCAAAATTTGAATGTGACAAGCAGACGGCATAACTTCTCCCATAAATTATTAGGAGATTTAGAACAAACGAGCATAGAGTTCGTCATTTCTTTTAGCATTGTATATTTCCTTTTAGCTACACCATTTGCTTGTGGAGAATAAAGAGGGGTAGTTTCAAGAATTATTCCTTCTTTTTCACAAGTTCATTAAGCAATACATATTGGCCACTTCTATCTGATGTAACTCTTTTTATCTTCTTATTCAGTTGATTTTCTACCCCACCCTTATACAAAAGGAACGTGTCAAAAGTTTTATCCTTATGCCTAAGCAAATAAACTTTAGAAAATCTAGAAAAATAAGTCACATGACATTGTTTACCTCCTCTAGTCATGATTTGTTCCAAATAACCTAAATTAGTATGGATCAAGTTCAACAATTCAGATTATCTATCTATAGAAAGATAAGGCTTTTTGGTTAACTTTGTTTCAGCGCATATTACGCATTTATTAAAGCATGCATTTTTAATCCCAGAAAATAAACCTTGTTTTTGCATTTTCTTAATATACTACACCATAAATTAATAAACTCAATCAAGTAAGCATAAGAAGTAGCATTTTCATTGATAGCATTGGAAATGTTAAGAACAAAAAGTCCTTGATTACAATTGCCCTTTCCCACAAATACATTATATTTTGTTATTACAGTTTTGTCATATTTGAATGACACTTTCACCCTAACATTTTTCAAACGAGCTATAGCAACTAGGGTTGCCCTTACATTAGGAACATGCAATACCTCATGCAAAGCCGAAATCTTGCCAGATGTGAGCTTGAAAAGGACTTTGCTTTTCCCAAGAACTTGAGTAGTTATGAAATCACCAAGATAAATAATATCTTCTCTTTCCCTTA
Organism: Melaleuca alternifolia; assembly: GCA_019926035.1. Taxonomy (NCBI): domain Eukaryota; kingdom Viridiplantae; phylum Streptophyta; class Magnoliopsida; order Myrtales; family Myrtaceae; genus Melaleuca; species Melaleuca alternifolia. The sequence continues at coordinate 1,135,714 of JAGKPW010002340.1, forward strand.
TTGAAGTGCAGGAGGAAAAGGCATTTTTTTGACATTTGCAATTGGGACCCCCATCTTGACCCATGATAATATTTTAGCTTAGATGACTCACAAGCTTAGAAGGACAAACTTGGAGAACAAATTTGGTCTCTTAATGAACAGGAGCCAAAAATCATCATTATTTTTCGAAGTTAGTCATTAAATGACATTTAATGTCCATAAGCTTAGGTATCCGATTAGGAACTTTAGGACAATGATTGCCCTAATTACTGACTTGCTCACCTAGTTTACATAGACAAAGAGAGAGACCAATAATTGAGGTCCTTCGCGCCACTTAAGGAGAGAGATAGACCAAGCTTAGCATTCGGAAGATAGTTAATAAATGCTAATAAGCTTATATGATCCCTCAGACTTAGATAATGATTAGCTCTAATTTGTGACTTGGAGGAGAAGTTTGGGCCAAAATGAGTTCTTGTCATGACACTTGACCATATGGTGGATAAGATAGAATCTTACAAAATCTTTAGGCAACTCACCTCAACACTTAGGCTAGCCATATCTTCACTTTGGGCCATCATTAGAAATGATTAGTAAAAATAATCATTAAACCTCATAATATAGAAAGAAGGCTATCTTGTATAAATAGGGTTGCCATTCTCCTCTTTCCTCACACTCACCCACCTTTCTCCCCATCTCCCTCCATCCTCACTCTCTAGGCCACCATTAATCAACCATTAATACTGTCGCCGTAGTGAGCCATTAGTCATCATCTGCCTGTCTTCATTGGAAAGTCCCTATTTTAGACGATAGGAAAAACCCTTATAGGGTGATACAGAGTTGCCATAGGGTGTCAACGATGCTCCTGTGTGTGGCTCGAGGATGCCCCTGTAGTGTAGTGTAGTGTAGGGATACGACGGAGTTGCGAAGCCTCGTAGTGTAAAATGCAGGGATCCCCTTTGAAGGGAGTCCATCTGGATAACCTGAGAGGAATGCTAGGAATCTTCAATTCAAACGTGTATTTATGTATTGTTATTGATCGGTCATTCACATGTTCTACATCGGGTTGAGTCCTAAGCGGCTCTCTTATCTTGGCACTAAGGATTTTACCTATTAGGCATAAGCTCACTCTTGTTTTTCATCATTTTCAGGTGTAGATGATCGATATAGAAGTGCTAGTATAGTTCAAGATGTCGATCACCATAAAGATGGTTAGCCGTGACGTCATGGATGTTGAGGAAAACATGACCTACCAACACTATGACACTGTAGTGTGGATGGACATTGGAATTGATGATTGGGTTCATTATGAATTTATGTGCCGGTTCATGCTTTGTGATGTGGATCTCGTGGGTCCTTTCCAAGGATTGCGTAGTCCATCTAGGTTCTAGTAGGGGAATATACCAATCTTGGATCCGTTATGCCAAGACAACTCTACTTAGGAGTCGAATTTTGGAGTGGTGGTTTAGAATCCCTCCTTGTAGCCCAAGATAAGCTTATTTTATATCTTTAGGAATAGTGTAATGAAACTAGTGTGATGAAAGAATAGTTCTTGTACATTGAATGGGTATTTTGTAGGATATAATTTGTTAGGTGTATGGTATGTTTCCGCTTGTTATTAAAGAATAAAGAAAACAAAAGTGACGAATTAGGTTGCGAGACGTACTTGGGGCGTCAACACCTTTGCAAGGATTAGGCATCAATCCCTCGTTCATAAGGAGGTTAGGCCTAAGTACGTTAGAGCCTCGTAGTTGTGGTGTTGCATTGTGTAATTCAAACATTGATTCTACTCTTGTTGTGCTTGAAGAAGTTCGATGTTACTTGTTTGGTGTTCCTCGACCTCACGTAATTTCTTATGTACTAATTTTGTATGGTTTTATCATGTTATTACTTGCATGCGATGTTCGAAAATGAGTCAAATTCATGTCACATGCTCATTGTACTTCTTAGTAGAAATTTTTATTATTAACACGGTTGCTCATATATTATTGTTTATGCTTGAAAGCACATCTGGAGTTTCGAAAAGACATCCGCGTTAGTCTTGGTGTACACGGAAACATGCAAGGCCAGGTCTCTCTTTGCTTGGCAATACTAAAGCGTATTGTTCCGAACCGAGTTTAGCCTAGATTGGTGCTCGAATGTATCGAGTCAAGTCACGGTTCTTGTTTATGTACTCGGCATGTTCTAGCGACATGATTTGAAAAGAGATTCCCATTGGTCTTGGATGTGCGTGGAAGCACACTGAGTCGGGTCTCTCTTGATTTGATGATATTGAAACAAATTTGGCCTAACTTAGTGCTTGAATGTATCAGCTGAAGACACGGTTCTGGCTCTGTGACTGGCAAGTCCCCACCAATATGGTTTCGGTATGTCGTATTACATATTTGCATGGTAATGCCTTTAAGACCTCTTGCATTGTCTTAAAGTGAAGATAAGAATTGGATTGTGTGATTGTTTTAATTGGTGGTCACAGAACGGATGATTTGTCATCGATGGATTTTAGACTAATGCTATTACTGATGGATTTGGGAATAATACCCAATAGATTTAGAATACCATCGAAATGATTAATTTCAGATGCCGTTTGTGATGGATTATGAGACGATGTCGTGCCCAACGAGGTAGGTCGGTGCCGGTGGATTTCAAAAGATCCAATAAATTTCAATTATGTGAATTAACAAATGGAAACTCATGTGAATTGTGTGCTTGCGTGATTGCATAAGCCTGTGCAATGTGTGAGCAGACAAAACCGTGAGACTTGGAATGAAACAAGCCAAAACTGGCATTCATTGCATTAATTACATATAAACACATGAGTTAATTTTGCTATTGATTGACTATCAACATTATTATCACCAAGAATTATATGGTTTGGTAACGAAGCAGCCTCTTATATAAGAATTAGGCAATTGACTTATGGAGTTGCCAAACTCAATCCTTATATTTTCACTTTTTTAAGGCCCATAGGTATGACTTCCTCGTTGCCTATAGATTTTAATGTTCCTGCAGATATGATGGTAACTCTAGTAGAAGTAGTAGACCAAAGAATTGAAACTGTAGCATGGGGTCCCTTTATGGAAATTGTTTTGGAAGCAACCCTTATAGAGGGACTACGACTAACTCTACCGTCCTTTTTGTTGTAAATGAAAATGAGCTTGTATATATATTTCTAACTAGTGAAGCATACTAGTAAGAGTGTGTACATGTGTATTTTTTTTTGCTATCAAATTGTTGTTTATTGTAGAGTGATGAAATTGTACGCTTCCACATGTGCTTAATAAAAAGATAAAAGAAACGGGTTGGCGACTTCTCCTGGAACGTTACAAAATTATTTTGCTAGTCATGATCTTGCAACTTTGGGAAGTCCGGGGTGTGACAACTTGTTTTTTTGCAGAAATATGTCTGGTAGCACCTCAATCTACCACCCTTCTTTCACATTGGCCACAATGTTGGCTCGGGGAGTGACCGCAATAATAATGTCATTAGGTTCATCTTCTTCAAACAGGTTGACTTTTGGTTTAGCAAGGTTCTCATGTTTCATCATTCTCAATCTGCATCGTGCTGTATGATGACTTGGTTCACCACAAACAAAGCAACGAGTGTTTATTTTTATTTTTTAAAGTTTGGCTGAACAACTTTGGGTTTCTGACCAGATTTTTTTTTATTATTATGCCTAGTTTGACAATATTGGTGTTTGACTTACAACAAATTTTCCCTAGCAGCAATATCCTTAGCTTGGGCAGCCTTATTCTCCTTGCGGGTTACGTCCTCAATGATGAAATGCACGACTAAATCGTTTAGTTACAATTAATTGTCTTTGTGTTTGAGTTCTTGCTTGTAGTCATTCCAAGATTCTGGCATTTTTTCATTAGTAACCCCTCAGTAAATTCTTCTTGTAAATTGATTTTTTCTACCTTCAAGTCTTGCATTAGCTCATGATATCCATTGGTTTGTGTCTAGATCTCCTTATCATCAAACATTTCCCATTTATAGTAATTTCCACGAACTTCTATCTGCCCAAATCTTCGAAATGTACTTTGCAGTCATGGAGTCCATATTTGTTTTGCTTCTTTGTATGGGAAATAGACATCCAACAATTCCTTAGAAAGCGCATTGATAACCGTATGCCTACATACCTTGTTAGTATGTATCTATTGGTCTCTCAAATTATTATTGGGTGGTTCGGATTCCATAAGTGCGAAAGCGATTCAATATACATCTAGAATAGAGAAAACTCGGGAGAAGAACACTAGAAGTGCCAAAAGTTGTGTACAATGCTCACTTTAGTGCCAAAAGTTTCAAAACGCTCACTTTTTTTTTTTTATTATAACCGAGGTGTCCGGGCCAGCTTGCGCGCACCTCAACTATTCCTCGGGGGAGACTAGCACAGCAACCTACCGCCATGCCCCCCACTTAAATCACAGGCGCTTCCTTGGGGAATCGAACCCAAGACCTCAACGAAGTCCAAGTTCGCCCTAACCAGCTGGGCTACCCATGGGTAGGTTTCAAAACGCTCACTTCAGTTCCACTTTTTCAAAAAACCGAAAATTTCAGTGCCAACTTCGATATACCTGCCGGAAATCCGACGTGACCTATTGTTTATTAATTTCCAAGTCCAATGTGGTTCGTCGGAGGCCCAGTCAACATTTAAACATCAAAACGACGTAGTGTAGTCACTTTCCCAAAAATAAGAACCCTAAATAAAAAAACCAAAAAAGATAAGAAAAAAGAAAATACAAGGGGGGAGGAGCCCTCCCGCCAGTGGCTGCCGCCCCATCGCCGGTGGGGCAGCGGCCGTTATCGGCGGGGTCGCCAGCCCCTCGGCGAGGGCCGACAGGGTCGTCGGCTCCTCGGCGAGGCCCGCCTTGATCAGGGAGAGGGCTGGCGATCCTCACCCTGATCTGGCAGAGGGTCGCGACCTTCTCTCGATGATAGCGAGAGCCGCCAGTCCTCGCCGAGGAGCCGGAGACCCCGCCGACCCTCACCGAGGGGCTGGCGATCCCGCCGGTAACGGTCACTCCCCCACCGGCAGTGGGGCGGCAACCACAGGCGGAAGGGCTCCAACCCTCCCCCTGTATTTTTTTTTTAAAATTTAAGGTAATTAAAATTTAAGTTCCAACCCTAATTTGATCGATTTCCTACGTGAATTCTTATTTTGGCCAAACAATTATCACGTCAGATAATGCCAATAATTATAAAAGCCACGTCAATTTTTAGCCGGAATTCTCCCCGTTGGCACTTAAAAATCGTGTTTTTCAGAAATTGACACTGAAGTGAGCATTTTGAAACTTTTGATACTAAAGTGAGCGTCGTATACAACTTTTGACACTTATGATGTTCTTTTCCCAAGAAAACTCTTTCTTGCCACCTTTTGAAGCGGTTGCCATGGAAAATGTAACAGCCCACTTTTCCCAACTCTCTATCCCTTCTTCTTTTTCCTTGTTTTACGCTGATTCCACTGATTTCTTCCCCATTTCTTTGACTTGTTGACCCATCCCATCTCTCTCTCTTCTATCTTTCTATGCACAGCAGAGAAAGGGGCCCACCTCTGCGCCCCTACCTCTCTCTCTCTCTCTCTCTCTTACTCTATTCTTCTTCTTCACCGTGACGCTTTCTTTTTGGGCGGGGGAGGGGGGGGGGACTTCTTCGCCATTTTTGGCGTCCGCTTCTGCTCTATTTGGCCTCAGCTTCCACCACTGACACCTTTGCTCGCTCCTTTTCCTTCGATGCGTGACACCACCCGAAGCTCGCCGCTGCTCCCGCCGTTGCATCGTCCCCAGCACCACGTGAAGCCACGACCCTAGACACCCCTGTCTCTCGAATCGTCCACTGTGGGGGTTTCTCTAGTCGTCGTCCGCCACCACCAGCTGCTTCGTGATCGTTAGAGACACTCCCCAACTCACCCCAATGCCAACCCAACTTCTATTTGCCGTTGATTTGAGCCCTAACGCCTCGATTGTAAAACCCTCGTTTCCGATCAAGCTCACCGGTGTTGTTGTTGATGCCTCGTTCCACTTTGACCCAGCTCGCAACACCCACCGTTGTCTTTGCTCAAGCTCGCCGGAAGCCATCCCTACTCGCTGTCTTTCACGTCCTTCCGCTAGTTGCATCTGCTTGTACTCGCTGCCCAAGCGTCGCCGGCCATCCTCCACCGGCACTAGCCTTCGCCACCTCCCCAAGCACTTGGCCACGTTAGTACCGCCAAGAATCGCGGCCGAAGTTTCGTCGGAGTTCGTCGAAATCTCGTCGAACCGCCGTCGGAAAATCGCCAAAGCTGCCATCGTGATCCACTGAAGCTAGGCCACACAACCGCGTAATCGGATTGGATATTGAAGGTCTGTGTCAAGCCCAAGCGCGACCGAAGCTTTGGGGACCGCGTCGCTGCCAACGGCCTAAAGCGCGCAAATTTGATGTGAGTAGACCTCCTAAGCCTTAATTAGGCATGTTTATTGTCTTAGTAGATTTGTTAGAGCAATTATGTGGCTTGAAGGTATGATTGGCTAAGATGGACTGAATTTGATTGGGTATTGGGTACTCAAAATGCTACAATTGGATGGATTGATGGCGAGGCCAGAGAGGCCTAATTAATAATTAGATGGCGAAGGGGTGCAATGGAAGGTCGATGGAATTGAGGGTTGCAAAACCGAATGGAGGAGGATTATGATTTGAGTAGATTGGTTCGGGTCGATGCATGAGCAAGAGATGGTACTAGACATGGTTCAGAGCTCAGATGAGAAGTTAAAGAAAATGGATGTTCTGTAAATTATATACTGGTTTAGTTGGAGACTGATGTAGTATATATTTTAGAAGTGTTGTATTTTAATATCAATTCACCTTGCTCCCGCTGTGATTTAACTCTGATTGTCAAGAAGGCCGCAATAAGAAAAGAGAAGAGAAAAATCGGGGACCGTCGCACGCTCGGGAGCGGGGCGTGACAGAAAACTTCAATCTTTGATATGTCCAGAAATGGTTTCGCATAGAACATGTGGAAGTGGTGGCAGCGCAACTGGATCAGCGACAGTAATGGCGATGGCCACAGTGGTGATGGTAATGATAGTAGGATCAATTTGGGAATTTATAAGGCTTTTCCTTAAGATTGTTGTAGTAAAAATGTTTTTGGAGAAGAAGAAAGAATAAGAACAAATATATTTGAGACGCGCAAGCACATTGTCTCTCGGAATATAAAACTTGGTACATAAGTCTCTAATGGTTGTCTCCCTAGGATACAACGGATTTTCCTCTTTTCTCTGCACATAATACATCAAAGGAAATAGAAACAACAACGTTGTATGTATAGTCCAGTTAAATAGAAAAAAGAATTGGAATGTTATTACTAAAAAATGTAATTTTTCTTATATAAAAATTGATGAGAAATAATATCGAAATAAATCAAATCAATGATATAGAGTCATTATAAATTGATTGTGATAATAATTTCTAATAAATTCATTGTAAAAGAATTGCTGTGAATTTTTAAAAACGGATGTATTATCCAACAATGACTTTAGCGCAAATAAACCTACAATGTGGTGCTTATACTTCGCACGAGCTCTTCTAAATCAATATTTGTTGCTGCATGGTTTCTCCATAATTATTCAATTGATCTCAACTAGAGTCGACCCTAGCCTAATTTAATCTGCTTAAGAGCAGAGTAAAGCGCAAGAACTTGACTTACTTCTGCAAACAAAATTTCAGGTTTGGGACTTTGGTTACACTAGTTATTACCTCATGGTTGTTATCAGTACCTTTTCGCTCTAAGTAAAATGTTGTTTCATGTAATCTTTCCTGATTTTATTCCTTAACGTGCAAATCTACATGGCCATGAATAAGCGCAAGCGTTGAAATGAGACATTCCGTAATTAGAAAAGTAAAACAGATCGACGAAATAACGTGAACCATATCGAGCAAAGTGTATGGAAGGCTTCACCTGTGGAATCAACTGTATGCGTTTCGGTGAAGGTTCGTAGGTTTGGTATAATGAAAGAGAACAAGTAGCTTCAGTTTCTGAACAGGACAAGCATACCTAGGAAATCGAGATTGGGGTCCCATTGATCCAGCGGAAGCAACAGCTAGGGCATGGACAATAACATATCATTTTCCATAGCCGGGCCAGCGAGCTCTTAAGTAAGGTAAATTCATCGTTTTTCGCTTAGACTTTCATGAGTGCCTGTATGAATTGCATAAGTCATTTTGTTTTTGGCGGTGGAGATGTAAGGCACGGGTAGATCGAATCAATGAAGTATGATCTTCACTATCAACATGGGAATTGCCAATGTACAGACTTGATCTAAATGCAACAAAAAAAAATCTTTTTGTCTTTTCTTTTACATCATAAAATGCTATCTAGTCTCAACGTGCTAGGCGAAAAAACATTTATGGAATGTACCTATTGTTACACGCTGAGAATAAATTTAGAAGTTTATATTTTGTTTTCTCGGCATTTTCTGTTAAAAAATGATATCTATACGCAAACGCTAGACTTGCAATCGTGATAGTAAAATGCATTACTACATGGCAATTTAAGCTACGCGTGCATGTATATAAGATTAGATTAGAGGTAATTTGAGATACGAATATGATTTATGAGCAATCTAATAACTAGCGAACTGGGCATGCCATGCAAGTATGAGATCATGCATGCAAATATAAGCACAAAGAAGTATGCATGCATCCTATCTTTAATGATGGGATGATTTGTAAGGTCGCGCATAATGCACATGTTAGCCATTAAATAGGCTGGCCCATCTAATATTTTCTCAAAATTCATTGAGCATTTAAGATGGGGTATTGCCATGTCAGAAATCTTGGATAATCATTACATCTACCTTTTAGCTTTGATAATGGTTTGGCCAATGTAAGAATAATAAATTCCAGAGATTAGGTAACTATCTCTTCCAAGCTTTCCGAACAAGCCCACGTTCCGTTCTTGCATGTCCAATGTGCGCCCACCTCGAATTTTGCTTTCTAAGATTTGATTAAGAAACCTCGACTTAACATATACTCAATAAATCTTAGACATGTTTTAGAAAGGTAAAAGGACACAAATGAACTCATTGGAGTTGCGTTTAATTGTTGTGGATTCATTTCCAATTGATAACGCGAAATGAAATTTTAGACATTGAAATCAAGGAACTTAGGAATGCACATAATATTTGAAATTCACTGGGGAGTCTAGGAATATAGGTTTGGTATTCCAGTTCATTTCAATAGGCTATCAGAAAGAGGAAAACTGATATTCGAATTTCCACATCGCATCTCTTGATGTGTAACATCCTCGATTTGGGGCCCTGATTAATAAAATGATTAAGGCGTCAAGACCTAAATAGTAAAGTGGGGTAATTAGCCCGCTAAAGCCTTTGGTGAGGACAATCAGGGATCGACACGCCTGATCATCTAGAGTACTCGGCCTTGAGTAATTACTCGGCCATAAGGATTGAGCAAGAAGGTCTTGTACTAACACAGATTGTTATGTGATGACTCAAAGAAGAGTTCAATGGATAATTATCGTCAATTCATGAGTGGCGATAATTAATCTTGAATTAACTTTGAAATTATCAATACAACTATGTGGTTAGAACAACATCTTGCCGATTACATGACAACCGAGGAATAGTCTAAGGATCGGCGGGGCTCAACGCGGAATGACCGTGGGACTCGCGAGGCGACACCCTATTGATCATCATTTAGAAAGGACTATTTGAGGTCACCGAAAGGCGACACTTAATCACAAAATTATTAGATTAATTTTGGGCACTAAATTGAGAGAGATGGACTCCAACCCAATTAAGGGAATAGAGAGATGGAGAGAAAGAAAATAAAAAGAGAAAGAGAAAGAGAAAGAGAAAGATGGAATAATGAGATTTGGTGATGTCTTGACAATTATTAGAGTCAAAGGAGACAAGAAAATCTAGAGTGGTTTTGACCTAAGGAATTATTAATTCAAGGAGTACAAGTGTAGGATAATTTAAGATGACATAAGGCTAGATTGTAGCACCTAATATCTACTTGGAGAAGACCACGCGTGGGGAGGAAGAGGATAGAGTGGCAGGCGGCAATTAAGGAGAAAAAGGGAAGAAAAACAAAATAAAGTCAATATTAAGGCTATCTTGAGATTAGAATTAGGCATGTGGCCTAGTGAACTTAGGGTGATGTAATGTGGGTGATGTAATGTGTCTAGAAGTAGGATGAAGTCATCCTAAAAGGGCTATTAGAAGAATAGGTAATTAAGAGCCTAACTATAGTATCATCATGAGTATTAGAAATAGCCATGTGAGCTATTGGGCATAGGATGATGTAAGCTTGGTGATGTAAGGTGCCTAGATGTAGGTTGATGTCATCCTAGAAGACTATTAGAAGAATAGGCAATTAAGAGTCTAATTATAGTGTCATAATGAGAACTAGATATAGCCATGTGGGCTATTAGCCATGCACCTAGATGTAGGATGAAATCATCCTAGAGAGCTATTAGATGGATAGGCATTTAAGAAGCTAATATAAGTTATAAATTAGGCACATGGACTATCATTTAAATATTGCTATATAGGCTTAGTACCTAGTAGATAGAATAGTCTTATTAATAGTCACATGGGCTAAAGAAATAAATGACAAGAGCATTAAATGTTGAATAGTATACCTAAGCTAGTGAACATAGGACATTAATGCATTAAATGCCCTATAAGCTTGCTCCCCAAGTTTCTCTTCTAAGCTTGCTCTCCAAGTTTCTCCTTTAGCTTTGGCCCCAATCCTCCTTGCCTATAAATAGAGGGCAAATCACTTCATTTGGACACACACCACAAGCCAAGAACACACAAACCACTTCTGCCTTCTTCTGAAAATTCGTAGCTCAGGAAACCCAGCTACTGTTATGCCTTCAAACACCTACCGGCAGCCATTTTCTTCATCAAAACTCTCCACCACCCTCTTATATAGTTCCATACCGTCCCTCCTGCAAAATTTCAACCCCAACGGAGCTCTGGTTCCTCCTGAACCAACTCTCAAAATTACAGACCCCTGGACCGAAATACTACACCGTCGACCGTTTTGTTTTGCTCTGGTTGACTGACCAAAAGACCTCAGAATCGAGTGAAATCAGTGTCATTCTCTTTGTAACATCCATATATTTCCAACTCCACCGACCATTCTCCAAAACGTTGAGTATTCGCCACTGTAGAGTCCCGGGAATCCGTCCGTACGGTTACCGAGCTAGATGACGGGTTGCTGTTCGTCTGCTCCGATTAGCTCCTGCTTCTGTTTCTTCGACTCCTCTCTGTGTTTTTGAGTAACACCTGTCTGTAAGTGGACTTTCTAACCCTCAGGTAGGGCGCGACGTTATGTAGTTAACTTGTGGAATGGTTTTCTAAATTTATCTACGCGCTTTGGTCTTACCAGTCTTGCTGAAAAATTGTTCTCTATTCTGCTTTCCAAGTTCAGCTTATTTATTGAGTTGTGCTGCTTATTTTTGGACAAGGCTACATCTTATTTGAGCTTTTAAAATTATCATGGAGCTTTGGTCTTCCCAGTCTTGTTTAAAAAGATTGTTGTTTTGACCTCAAAGTTGCATCTTACTTCTTGAGTCAAAATTCCTTTCTTTTGCAAAATGATTTCTTTAATTTCAAGAGCAAGGTGAAAGAAATGATTTTGAAATGGATGATCTCTTTTGCAAAGAAAGTGCTGGTTATAATCTCAAAGATAAAATGAAAGAAATGATCTTTGGGAATGGGTGATTGTGTGTGATGCATGCTATAAGACAAGACCCGCCACTCGACCGAGGTCGTGTTGGCGATGATGATGAATCTGGAAGAATTCAGGATGATGACCCTCCTCGTCGGATGGACTTCGGGGGAGAAGCGCTCTGCGGGGTGTACCCGGCTTTTGAGTTGGATGGGCCGTACTAGATGGGGCTAGTGCGTTGCTTGGGCTGCGGTCCAAAAGGCCGGATCATTATGGAACTGGCGACCGAGGAGGGCCAAAAGATTATAAAAGATAAATGCATGCAATGATGTATGGAGTCTTTGTTGATTTTGGGATTCATGGTTGATTTTTGGAAGTCCTTGAAATGTTATCTTTTAAAAGAAATGGCAAGGTTTTTGGAAATGATTTAATAACTCTTAAAATATGATTTTTAAACCATTGCTTGTTGATTGCGAGGCCACCTCCTAGGCGAGGTTTAGAATTTCTACTTACTGAGTTATCTCACCCCGTGGTTATTAACATTTTTAGGATTGTTCCATGTTTAGCCATGTGATTCATTGTGGTGTGCCATTGAGATGATCACCTAAGTAGGAGCAATTGACGGTGAATGTCTCCTCGCTCCCTTTGGTTGAAGAGGTTAGTTAGAGGAGTTAGGGATAACCAACCCCCGACCTTATTCAACTCATGTTTAAAAGTTCTTCTAGCGCGTCTTGTTGTAATCACGTCACTTATTGGTGGAGATTATGTTCGAAGGTTGTTTGTTATGTTGATAATGGTTGTTTGTGTTGATATGTAAATGACTTTTAGTGATATATGAAGTAAATGATTATGTCACATGTTGCTTAGTTTTCCTATTTAACTACCAAGTAATGTACGGGGATTGCTTCCGCTTGATGAAAAAGTCGACAATGGGTCCTGGGATAATATTGTCGCAAGTGATGGCCATGTAGGGATTTGTCACATGCCCAATGGATCGGGGCGTGATGAATCCGGTTGTGGCGAGCCCTTGAACTTAATTAAAATAATTAAGTTCATTTTATCTATTAATTGGTGTACGGGGCGTCACATGATGTAACGAAGAAAATACTGGATATTATACTATCCCATATTAAATAATGATTAGTAATTCTAATTAGTATAATTTCAAATTGAATTAATACTTAGGAATCAATTATAAATGATAAATATTAGTTTGCAATCATAGTTAATAAGGATTAATATCAAGTGACATAAGATTTTAGATTACTTAAATGTATCCATTAGCTTTATTCAATCATAACTAAATTTTATTTATAGGTATGTTCTAATTTAATAAAATTATAATTAATGCAAGTTTAGTGTAGATTGAGAGTGAACAATTGGGTTGGTTTAACTTGATTATCAAATAGAAGCAAATTGCCCAAGTCAATTCACATAAGGTCTAGTCTGACTCTCGAGTAGGAAAATTGGGAAATGAGCGTGATTAATTTGGTTCTCAATTTGTAACCTTGAATTGGTATCAAATTGGGGAATGGCAAGAAAATTTGCTAAGTAATGAACAAGTTGAGAATGATGAATTTGTGTATACCTTTCGTGGGTTAAATAGATTGCGAAGGATAAGCTAGAAGACAATACAGGCTTGTGCACGATTCTTCACTAGGGTTTGTTTTTTTGAATGGGGTAAACTTGGGTTTCTATTAAATATTGAGGGCAGAAAAAGAAACTAAGAAAACTTCATTTAACTCACCCTTCAGCATTTCGAAAATGCCACGATTAGGTTAAGCTAATCTTCTTACCATTTACCTTAACCTTCTGATGCTGTTGAAGAATCGATTTCGGCCAGCGTTGTTCGTGCTCGGTTGATGCTTGAAGTTGGCTCTCCGTCGTGTTCAAATCTGCTCCTTTTTTCATCCTTTTCTTGCTGCTTCAGCCTTGACGATCGCTCTCTCTTCCGAGTGCACGAATTGGTTTCGCTCTTCTTCCGAGTGTTCGAATTAGTTTGAAGTTTGATTGAGCCTTCTTCGCTGACCAATTCTGGGAAACTAAGATATTTGTCGGGGAAAAAAAGGTGTGGATGCACTGTGTTGGTGACCCATCGTGCTGTTCTTTTGATTTTCTATGCTTTTGTGGGTCAAGTTTGCTTTAATTCTCAGGAGAGTGCGTTAATTTCAATCTTCGAGTTCCAGCAGTTTCCACAAGTAGTTTCTACTTATTGTGGATTGAGAATAGTTAAGAGAGCAAAATAGAGAACCCAAGCAACACAGATGTGGGGCGCTAGATCAGAGAACCAAGTGCAAAGAACAAAGTGTAGAGAAACAACAAAGATCATAAGCTCAAAGAACCAAAAAAGATCAGAGAACGAAGCCAAAACCGAGCAGGTAAACAACCCGAGTGACGCAAAAACTGACCTACGAGCGCTGGAGCGAGCGATAGAGGGAGCGAGTGCTAGATTGGGCTGAGCGATAGAGGGAGCGAGCACCGGAGCCTCGACGGAGACTTGTGCCCAGAGACGGAAGGACGGTAGAGAGATATCTCGAACGGACTAGAGTAGAGAGAAGCTGAGCGGCGGAAGTGAAGTTGTCTCACAGAGTGCATGATTCCTCACTAGGGTTTGTTTTTCTGAAAGGGATAAACTTGGGATTCTATTAAATATTGAGGGTAGAAAAGGAAACAAAGAAAACTTCACTTAACTCACCCTTCAGCATTCCGAAAATGCCACGATTAGGTTAAGCTAATCTTCTCACCATTTACCTTAACCTTCCGATGCTGTTGAAGAATCGATTTCGGCCAGCGTTGTTCATGCTCGGTTGATGCTTGAAGTTGGCTCTCCATCGTGTTCAAATCTGCTCCTTTTTTCATCCTTTTCTTGCTGCTTCAGCCTTGACGATCGCTCTTTCTTCCGAGTGCACAAATTGGTTTCGCTTTTCTTCCGAGTGTTCGAATTAGTTTGAAGTCTGATTGATCCTTCTTGGCTGACCAATTCTGGGAAACTGAGATATTCGTCAGGAAAAAAAGGTGTGGATGCACTGTGTTGGTGACCCATCGTGCTGTTTTTTTATTCTCTACGCTTTTGTGGGCCAAGTTTGCTTTAATTCTCAAGAGAGTACGTTAGTTTCAATCTTCGAGTTCCAGCAATTTCCATAAGTAGTTTCTACTTATTATGGATTGAGAATAGTTAACAGAGAAAAACGGAGAACCCAAGTAACACAGATCTGGGGCACTAGATTAGAGAACCCAGCGCAAAGAACCAAGCGTATAGAAACAACAAAGATCATAAGCTCAAAGAACCAACAAAGATCAGAGAACCAAGCAAAAATTGAGCGGGTAAACAACCCGAGCGACGCAAAAACTGACCTACGAGTGCCAAAGCGAGCGAAAGAGGGAGCGAGTGCTAGATGGGGCTGAGCGACAGAGGGAGCGAGTGCTAGATGGGGCTGAGCGACAGAGGGAGCGAGCGCCGGAGCCTTGATGGAGACTTGTGCCGAGAGACGGAAGGACGGGAGACAGATATCTCGAACGGACTAGAGTAGAGAGAAGCTGAGCGGCGGAAGTGAAGTTGTCTCACAGAGTGCATGATTCTTCATTTAACTATTGAGGGCAGAAAAGGAAACAAAGAAAACTTCATTTAACTCACCCTTCAACATTCCGAAAATATCACGATTAGGTTCAGCTAATCTTCTCACCATTTTCCTTAACCTTCCGATGCAGTTGAAGAATTGATTTCGGCCAGCGTTGTTTGTGCTCGGTTGATGCTTGAAGTTGGCTCTCCGTCGTGTTGAAATCTGCTCCTTTTTTCATCCTTTTCTTGCTGTTTCAGCCTTGACGATCGCTCTCTCTTCCGAGTGCACGAATTGGTTTCGCTCTTCTTCCGAGTGTTCGAATTAGTTTGAAGTCTGATTGAGCCTTCTTCGCTGACCAATTCTGGGAAACTGAGATATTCGCTGGAAAAAAAGAGGTGTGGATGCACTGTGTTGGTGACCCATCATGCTGTTCTTTTGATTCTTTAAGCTTTTGTGGGTCAAGTTTGCTTTAATTCTCAGGAGAGTGCGTTAGTTTCAATCTTCAAGTTCCAGCAGTTTCCACAAGTAGTTTCTACTTATTGTGGATTGAGAATAGTTAAGAGATCAAAACAGAGAACCCAAGCAACACAGATCTGGGGCGCTAGATTAGAGAACCAAGCTCAAAGAAACAACAAAGATCATAAGCTCAAAGAACCAACAAAGATCAGAGAACCATGCCAAAACCGAGCGGGTAAACAACCCGAGCGACACAAAAACTGACCTACGAGCGCTGGAGCGAGCGATAGAGAGAGCGAGCGCTAGATTGGACTGAGCGACAGAGGGAGCGAGCGCCGGAGCCTCGATGGAGACTTTTGCCAAGAGACGGAAGGACGGCAGAGAGATATCTCGAACTGACTGGAGTAGAGAGAAGCTGAGCGGGGGAAGTGAAGTTGTCTCACAGAGTGCACGATTCTTCACTAGGGTTTGTTTTTTTGAAAGGGGTAAACTTGGGTTTCTATTAAACATTAAGGGCAGAAATGGAAACTGAGAAAACTTCATTTAACTCACCCTTCAGCATTCCGAAAATGCCACGATTAGGTTAAGCTAATCTTCTCAACATTTACCTTAACCTTCCGATGCTGTTGAAGAATCGATTTCGGCCAGCGTTGTTCATGCTCGGTTGATGCTTGAAGTTGGCTCTTCGTCGTGTTCAAATATGCTCCTTTTTTCATCCCTTTCTTGCTGCTTCAGCCTTGACAATCGCTCTCTCTTTCGAGTGCACAAATTGGTTTCGCTTTTCTTCCGAGTGTTCGAATTAGTTTGAAGTCTGATTGATCCTTCTTGGCTGACCAATTCTGGGAAACTGAGATATTCGTCAGGAAAAAAAGGTGTGGATGCACTGTGTTGGTGACCCATCGTGCTGTTTTTTTTTTCTCTACGCTTTTGTGGGTTAAGTTTGCTTTAATTCTCAGGAGAGTGCGTTAGTTTCAATCTTCGAGTTCTAACAGTTTCCACAAGTAGTTTCTACTTATTATGGATTGAGAATAGTTAAGAGATCAAAACAGAGAACCTAAGCAACATAGATCTAGGCCGCTAGATCAGAGAACCAAGCGCAAAGAACCAAGTGCAGAGAAACAACAAAGATTATAAGCTCAAAGAACAAAAAAAAATCAGAGAACCAAGCCAAAATCGAGCGGGTAAACAATCCGAGCGACACAAAAACTGACCTACGAGCGCCGGAGCGAGCGATAGAGGGAGCGAGCGCTAGATTGGGCTGAACGACAGAGGGAGCGAGCGCCGGAGCCTCGACGGAGACTTGTGCCCAAAGACGGAAGGACGTGAGAGAGATATCTCGAATGGTATCTCGAACGGACTGGAGTAGAGAGAAGCTGAGCGGCGGAAGTGAAGTTGTGTCACAGAGTGCACGATTCCTCACTAGGGTTTGTTTTTCTGAAAGGGATAAACTTGGGTTTCTATTAAATATTGAGGGCAGAAAAGGAAACAAAGAAAACTTCGTTTAACTCACCCATCATCATTCTGAAAAAGTGCCACGATTAGGTTAAGCTAATCTTCTCACCATTTACTTTAACCTTCCGATGCCGTTGAAGAATCGATTTCGGCCAGCGTTGTTCATGCTCGGTTGATGCTTGAAGTTGGCTTTCCGTCGTGTTCAAATTTGCTCCTTTTTTCATCCTTTTCTTGCTGCTTCAATGTAACAGCCATGATTTTTTTTTAATTTTCCCCTACCCACCGAACCCCTCTCTTCTCTCTCCACCCTCTCCCTTCTCTTTTCCCTTTTTTTTCCCATTATCCGCTGATTCCCCCCCTTCTTTAACTCTTTGACTTTCTTTTTCCCTCATTCATTTTCCCTCCTGCTGCACGCCACCTTCTGCCACACTCCACCCCCGTCCCATCTCTCTCTCTCCATTTCCCTTTCCCTTTTCGGTCTTCTCTTCTTCTTCTTCGTTCTTCATTTTCGCTGGAGGGTTCTTAGTCCTTCGCGGTTCTTTATCTGTGGGGAATGAACACTGCTGCCTTGTCCCGCATCCAAGCTTCGCCTCAAGCCGTTGTGGCCAGTCAGCGCCGTTGCATGCTCCTCGGCTCTTGCTTGCTGTTTCACGATTCCTCGGGTTGGCTGGTCGTCGTTCTAGTCGCGGCCACGGATTGAGCCTCACGCCTCTGTCCACGCTGTCCCGACCGCAGTTGCTATCTCGCCCCGCCGTCGCCTAACCAGCACAACCATCGCGACGCCTCGCCTCGTCCAGCCGTGTGTGCGTCGCTCCGACCACGTAGGTCACTCGGGAGTTGCCGGAGCCACCGACCAGCCACTGCTTGGTCGTCCTCTAGCCACTCTACCACCTGTTTTGAGCCCCTCGCCGCCGTCCAACCACTGCATCGCCACCAAGATTCTATCGTTGGAACCGTAATGTCGCCGGAGTCTCGTCGGAACCCTCGCCGGCGCCGGAGGCCCATGAGTGTGGGCCTCTCTCCAGTAGTGTTGGGCCAGGATTAGTAGGCCCTAGTCAGCCCAACTCGGCCCAAGAAGAAAATGGAAGAAAAGAAAAGAAAAAGGAAAAGAAGAAAATGAAAGAAAAAGAAAAAAAAGAAAGAGAAAAGAAAAAAAAAAGAAAAAAGAGAAAGGAAAGAAAAAGGAAAAAGGAGAAATAAAAACAAAAGAAAAGGGAAGGAAAGAAAATAGGAAAAATTCGTGGACCGTCACCAGTCGCTTGAAGACGCAATTTGAGATGAGTAGACCTTCTAAACCTTAATTAGGGATGTTTATTGCCTTAGTAGATTTATTAGGGCAATTGTGTTGATTTATGGCGTGATTGGATTGGTTATCGGAAAAATTGGACGCAATTGTAACGTCAGGTTTCAGAGGAACGATGCGAGGTTAGTACGGACGGTTTCATGCACTCTCGTTGGCTGTGTATTTTATTTATTTAATTTCAGCATTTATTTATTTAATTTTAGTATTTATTTAATTTGATTTAATTTCAGTATTTAATTTTGTCGCATTATTTAATTGTGCAATTAATTGGTTGCATGGGTCACTTGATTAGTCTTAATCGTCGAGATTTGGACTTGGCTAAATTTGAGTGGCGGATTAGATGATTTAAGAGTGAGGTTGAGATTGGTCTATTATGGCTGGGGATAGAAGCCAAGGAAGCATGATGCGATTGAGTGATTACGAGGCCAATTAGGCTCGAGATGGATCGAATGTAAGGCCATTGGACCCGAGATATAAATTGGACATAAAAGGAAGTCCAATTGGAGACTGGTGGGTTGACCATTAGTGGAGGTTGTATTGTAGTGTGGAGATAAGACAGGAAGGCTAGATAGAGATTTAGGCTGGTCGTGGACAACCTTGAATTATTGATTGCGCAATTTATTTAATTATTAATTGATTGCATAATTTATTTAATTATTGATTTTTTTGTGTAATTTATTTAATTGTTGTTAATTTATTTAATCATTGCAATAGATATTGATTGGTGAGATGATTGGACTTAGTGCTAAGGAGCGACTAGGGTTTGGTAGACTCGTGGATAGGCTGAGCGCCGAAAAGAGAGACTAGAGGAGAGCAAGTACGACAGGATAAAGAGTGAGGTTGGATTGTGTCTAGGGTGACTGAGGAGATGTGAGGTGCGATTAGGGACCCTAGGGCAATTGACAGACCTAGTTTTGGGTTGGGGGGTTGGCTTATTGAGATATTTATATCTCAACCCATCGTGGTAACCATTTTTTCAGTTACAGGATTGAGATTAAATTTTGGAGGTGAGTTCTGTGGGAGTTGACAGGGCGAAGGTTCGCGCTTCCGTTGGAGACTTGAAGGCCAGCGACCAGCCTGGGACGTCGCTATTCTTTGGCCGAAGAGAAGAGGAAAATCGAGAACCGTCGCGCGCTCGAAAATTAGGGCGTGACATTCAGCCTAGACGATTGCTCTCTCTTCCGAGTACACGAATTGGTTTCACTTTTCTTCCGAGTGTTCGAATTAGATTGAAGTCTGATTGATCCTTCTTGGCTGACCAATTCTGGGAAACTGAGATATTCATCGGGAAAAAAAGGTGTGGATGCACTGCGTTGGTGACCCATCGTGCTGTTTTTTTATTCTCTACGCTTTTTGGGGTCAAGTTTTCTTTAATTCTCAAGAGAGTGCGTTAGTTTCAATCTTCGAGTTCCAGCAGATTCCACAAGTAGTTTCTACTTATTATGGATTGAGAATAGTTAAGAGAGCAAAACAGAGAACCCAAGCAACACAGATGTGGGGCGCTAGATCAGAGAACCCAGCGCAAAGAACCAAGCGCAGAGAAACAAGAAAGATCATAAGCTCAAAGAACCAACAAAGATTAGAGAACCATGCCAAAACCGAGTGGGTAAACAACCCGAGTGCCGCAAAAACTGACCTACGAGTGCCAGAGCGAGCGAAAGAGGGAACGAGCGCTAGATGGGGCTAAGCGACAGAGGGAGCGAGCGCCGGAGCCTCAATGGAGACTTGTGCCGAGAGACGGAAGGACGGGAGACAGATATCTCGAACGGACTGGAGTAGAGAAAAGCTGAGCGGCGGAAGTGAAGTTGTCTCACAGAGTGCACGATTCTTCACTAGGGTTTGTTTTTTTGAACGGGGTAAACTTGGGTTTCTATTATATATTGAGGGCAGAAAAGGAAACAAAGAAAACTTCATTTAACTCACCCTTCAGCATTCCGAAAATGCCACGATTAGGTTAAGCTAATCTTCTCAACATTTACCTTAACCTTCCGATGCTATTGAAGAATCGATTTCGGCCAGCGTTGTTCATGCTTGGTTGATGCTTGAAGAACCAAAAAAGATCAAAGAACCAACCCAAAACCGAGCGGGTAAACAACCCGAGCGACACAAAAACTGACCTACGAGCGCCGGAGTGAGCGATAGAGAGAGCGAGCGCTAGATTGGGCTGAGCGACAAAGGGACTGGTGCCGAGAGACGAAAGGACGTCAGAGAGATATCTCGAACGGACTGGAGTAGGGAGAAGCTGAGCGACGGAAGTGAAGTTGTCTCATAGAGTGCACGATTCCTCACTAGGGTTTGTTTTTTTGAAAGGGATAAACTTGGGTTTCTATTAAATATTGAGGGCAGAAAAGGAAACAAAGAAAACTTCATTTAACTCACCCTTCAGCATTTCGAAAATGCCACGATTAGGTTAAGCTAATCTTCTCAACATTTACCTTAACCTTCCGATGCTGTTGAAGAATCGATTTCGGCCAGCGTTGTTCATGCTCGGTTGATGCTTGAAGTTGGCTCTTCGTCGTGTTCAAATCTAGTCCTTTTTCATCCCTTTCTTGCTGCTTCAGCCTTGACAATCGCTCTCTTTTCCGAGTGCACGAATTGGTTTCGCTTTTCTTTCGAGTGTTCTAATTAGTTTGAAGTTTGATTGATCCTTCTTGGCTGACCAATTCGGGGAAACTGAGATATTCGTCGGGAAAAAGAGGTATGGATGCACTGTGTTGGTGACCCATCGTGCTATTTTTTTTTCCTCTACGCTTTTGTGGGTCAAGTTTGCTTTAATTCTTAGGAGAGTGCGTTAGTTTCAATCTTCGAGTTCCAGCAGTTTCCACAAGTAGTTTCTACTTATTATGGATTGAGAATAGTTAAGAGAGCAAAACAGAGAACCCAAGCAACACAGATTTGGGGCGCTAGATCAGAGAACATAGCGCAAAGAACCAAGCGCAAAGAAACAACAAAGATCATAAGCTCAAAGAACCAACAAAGATCAGAGAACCATGCCAAAACCGAGCGGGTAAACAACCTGAGCGACGCAAAAACTGACCTACCAGCACCAGAGCGAGCTGAAAGAGGGAGCGAGCGCTAGATGAGGCTGAGCGACAGAAGGAGCGAGCGCCGGAGCCTCGACAGAGACTTGTGCCGAGAGACAAAAGGAGGGGAGAGAGATATCTCGAATGGACTGGAGTAGAGAGAAGCTGAGCGATGGAAGTGAAGTTGTCTCATAGAGTGCACGATTCTTCATTAGGGTTTGTTTTTTTGAACGGGGTAAACTTGGGTTTCTATTAAATATTGAGGGCAGAAAAGGAAACAAAGAAAACTTCATTTAACTCACCCTTCAGCATTCCGAAAATGCCACGATTAGGTTAAGCTAATCTTCTCAACATTTACCTTAACCTTCCGACGCTGTTGAAGAATCGATTTCGGCCAGTGTTGTTCATGCTCGGTTGATGCTTGAAGTTGGCTCTCCGTCGTGTTCAAATCTGTTCCTTTTTTCATCCTTTTCTTGCTGCTTCAACCTTGACGATCGCTCTCTCTTCCGAGTGTACGAATTGGTTTCGCTTTTCTTTCGAGTGTTCGAATTAGTTTGAAGTCTGATTGAGCCTTCTTCGCTGACCAATTCTGGGAAACTGAGATATTCGTCGGAAAAAAAAAAAGGTGTGGATGCACTGTGTTGGTGACCCATCGTGTTGTTCTTTTGATTCTCTACGCTTTTGTGGGTCAAGTTTGCTTTAATTCTCAGGAGAGTGCGTTAGTTTCAATCTTCGAGTTCCAGCAGTTTCCACAAGTAATTTCTACTTATTGTGGATTGAGAATAGTTAAAAGAGCAAAACAGAGAACCCAAGCAACACAGATCTGGGGCGCTAGATCAGAGAACCAAGCGCAAAGAACCAAGGGTAGAGAAACAACAAAGATCAAGCTCAAAGAACCAACAAAGATCAGAGAACCAAGCCAAAACCGAGCGGGTAAACAACCCAAGCGACGCAAAAACTGACCAACGAGCGCCGGAGTGAGCGATACAGGGAGCGAGCGCTAGATTGGGCTGAGCGACAGAGGGAGCGAGCGCCGGAGCCTCGACGGAGACTTGTGCCGAGAGACGGAAGGACGACAGAGAGATATCTCGAATGGACTGGAGTAGAGAGAAGCTGAGCGGCGGAAGTGAAGTTGTCTCATAGAGTGCACGATTCTTCACTAGGGTTTGTTTTTTTGAAAGGGGTAAACTTGGGTTTTTCTTAAACATTGAGGGCAGAAAAGGAAACTGAGAAAACTTCATTTAACTCACCCCTCAGCATTCCAAAAATGCCACGATTAGGTTAAGCTAATCTTCTCACCATTTACCTTAACCTTCCGATGCTGTTGAAGAATCGATTTCGGCCAGCGTTGTTCGTGCTCGGTTGATGCTTGAAGTTGGCTATCCGTCGTGTTCAAATCTGCTCCTTTTTTCATCCTTTCTTGTTGCTTTAGCCTTGACGATCGCTCTCTCTTCCGAGTGCACGAATTGGTTTCGCTTTTCTTCCGAGTGTTCGAATTAGTTTGAAGTCTAATTGAGCCTTCTTGGCTGAACAATTCTGGGAAACTGAGATATTCGTCGGAAAAAAAAGGTGTGGATGCACTGTGTTGGTGACCCATCGTGCTGTTCTTTTGATTCTCTACGCTTTTGCGGGTCAAGTTTGCTTTAATTCTCAGGAGAGTGCGTTAGTTTCAATCTTCGAGTTCCAATAGTTTCCACAAGTAGTTTCTACTTATTGTGGATTGAGAATAGTTAAGAGAGCAAAACAGAGAACCCAAGCAACACAGATCTGGGGCGCTACATCAGAGAACCAAGCGCAGAGAAACAACAAAGATCATAAGCTCAAAGAACCAACAAAGATCAGAGAACCATGCCAAAACCGAGCGGGTAAACAACCCGAGCGACGCAAAAACTGACCTACGAGCGCCGGAGCGAGCGATAGAGGGAACGAGCGCTAGATTGGGCTGACCGACAGAGGGAGCGGCGCCGAAGCCTCGGCGGAGACTTGTGCCGAGAGACGGAAGGACGGCAGAGAGATATCTCGAACGGACTGGAGTAGAGAGAAGCTGAGCGGCGGAAGTGAAGTTGTCTCACAGAGTGCATGATCTTCACTAGGGTTTGTTTTTTTGAAAGGGGTAAACTTGGGTTTCTATTAAATATTGAGGGTAGAAGAGGAAACTAAGAAAACTTCATTTAACTCACCCTTCAGCATTCCGAAAATGCTGAAAGGTGAAAGCTACTTGAAGTAGCTTTGGAAAATATAACATTCCCAATGCTAACTTTCATCCCAAAGCCCTTTGAAAGTGCTTGCCAAACACCCCAAATTTTTCTCAAAGGGCTTTGGGACCCCAAAGGGCTTTCCAAATGCCCAACCAAACACACCCTTGTCTCATGATCCTCAAAGCAATTTTCTATTATGTCCGAACGTGTAATGGACTAGATTTGTGTGGGTTTGGTAACTATTCTGGTTCTTAGTTTCTCGTCCTATCACGAAATTTGAGACAATAAACCTGTTTGGTTAATGCTCTTAAAATTTCTTTTCCTGGGATTAAAAAAACTGAAGATAGGTTTTTGATGGGAAATCACAATAAAAAATATTTTGGTTTCTGTTTTTTGAACGAAAATGCATAGTACGAGAAAGAGAACACCGATTTGTTCCTTAGTCTTTTCTCTCGTCCCAAAAAGAAAAAGAAAATCGATTTTACCAAACGCGTTTCTCCTCCCAAAAACTCGTTCAAAAACCATTTCTAAAAAAAAACTTATTCTAAAAAAACTGTTTATAGGACGAGAATGATTACCAAACGCACCCTTAATTAGAGGTCAGAGGCGTTTTCCTATGAGGAAATTATTGAATATACAAAGTTCCTTATAAAGTTTGGAAGTGGATTAAATTTGTCCATTTTACTTTTGATAAAATCCCATGACCTTCATGAACAATACAATTTCACCCTTAATTTTTTACCGGTACAATACTCCCCGAGCTTTTATTTTCTCAAGATCCTCGATGCCGTTTTCATTTAATGTCCGAATGTGAAATTCGGACATGATTTGCAAGAGTAGAAGTTAGACATTTATCTGTTTTTTCTATAAGACATTATTCATTTTACAAACCCTGTTAATCAATGTTTCGACATAGCACATATTGGTGCCTTAATCTTTTCAATATTATACACCTTCGTGAACTTAGGATAATCTACCTCTCAATTTTTTTAAATAGAAATAAAACGTCGGTCCGAGAAAGAGAGATTCCACAGTGATATCTGCCACATGAATGATAAAGAGTCGGGTTAAGTTGGACTAACTTGGGCTAAATAAACTGTAATTGAAATTTCAGATTTTATGATGGGCTTGAAATATGTTTAGGATTTCTTCGGTGAATAATTCGAAATTTGGAGCCATTTAGTTGCTTTACCAAAAGGAATCAATTTTCTTCTAAAAACTACAATTTTACTCATGCAACTATATATATATATATATATATTGGTAAGGATGCAACTATATATATTCATCTATACATTATCTAGTCATTAAGGATAAATGACACATTTAAACTCGTAATATTTTAGGCAGATGTAAAACCGTTTAAAAGTGAACATATAATTTTTATATTATTTTCGTTTAAAGAAGTATACATAATATGGTCTCAACTTTCACTTGGAATAATCGGGTTTGAATTCAAGATAAATGTGAATTATCTCAAACCAGTTAGAATTTTCATCCTTCCACCTAGGTACTTACGACTAAATAATTAGCTCCTTGGCTCTAATCTCCCTCTCTCTTCATTTTATTCCATATAAAAGAATCGAATAAACATACCCTTCTATAGGTTTTGGTGATTTGATGTACTCCATTTCCAAAGTTCAAAGAAATTTTCTGTAAATTTATCTTCTCTATAAAAACAATGAAAAAGCAAAGTAGTTTCATCCTTGAAAATCGAGGTGCGTTGCACATATATAAAATGGATAACCACCATAGTAAAATGAAAGTTCATAAAGGTGGTGTGCTATAACGACTGAAGCTTCAAGATAAGTATGTACTAGCACTAAAGTTCATAGTGGGTTTCTACAATTTGTACTGTTTTCTTTTATTCTTGGATGGGAAATTGATACTCACATTTCCTAAATTTTTATATAACGTGCAATATCATTCTTAAATTTGTAATTCGTTTAATGTGTTCATCGAACTATTTTTAAATGCAATTCCTGAACTTTTATTGTAGTTTAATCTAATCTCTCAATTTTCATTGACAAAGTCAAAATTTCCGTAACAACACTAATTGTCAAGTTTTAGAATATCATTTCAAAGGGTGGTTCTGTGGAAATGATGGCAACCTTAAATTTTAGCTGAATGTATAATATTGCCCTTGAATTTTTAATTCATTCATATGATATTTGACATATTCCGAATGTTCAATACAATCCCTAACCCTTAAATTTGTTCAATCTAAATATATTATGTATTTTAATCCGAATCTCATTCCTAAATCTTTAAATTGACAACAATATCAATAATCTAGATACTATTCCTAATTTTTTTAGACGGATAAAAATTTACATTTTAACTTAGACATAAAGTAAGAGGATATCAACCGTCCCGCATCGCGCAATATCATTAGTCCTTCATTTGTTGTAGTTGTGGGTACCATTAATTGGCATGCTGCGAATCGCTATGCTGCAACCTCAGCTCTACTGCCAAGAGAAATTTGTCAACGTCAAGAAGATGTGTCTTGAGCTTGCCAAGACATGCGCTCGTCTAAACCGAGGCAGGTCCGAGAAACACGGGCAAAAGCAAGTTCGATTTTTAAATGGAGAATTGTAGGATTTGGAGAAGGTTTTTTCCAGGAAAGATTATAGGCCAACCATCATCATCATCGTGGCACAGAAGCACCACGAAACTAGTCTTTTCGTCGAAGAGAGACATTAATAGGGTGCCACCTGAGACAGTCATGAATGCTATAGTTGTGCATCCTTTAGAATTCGACTTCTAAGTGTACAACTACTATAGCGGCTTCCGAACAAGCACACCACTCGGTGTTTCGAATAGCATTTAGCAAGCAGCAGTGCTTGATGATGGTCTTGGGATTGAAGGTGACGTGAAAGTGGTTGACAAAAAAACTCAACGTGCCAAGTAGCGGCTGGCGACTCCTAATGACAAGTGATCAAAGATAGAAGTTGATGAAGACAAATGCAATTGGAGTCTAATGGGAAAATCGCTTGTGGTTGGGAAACCGACCGAAAGATGGATCATCATCAATTTCAGCAAGTTGGACTAGAATCTGCTCAATTGTAAGTTGTTCATCCATAAGCAGCCATGCAGAAACACGGGGATTCGAATGGATGAACCACTCTTTTTTGAAGATGGCCCCAATGAGCATGTTTTCCAATGTCGCTTGATCGATTGATCTACTAAAAGATGTTAACAACGGTGCTTGTAGATTTGAGAGATGGCATACTCAATTCCTTCTTTGCGTCGTGTCCACAAGGGACATCGGCCAGAAGCACCTCAAATTGGATCTTTGAGACTTGAGTTGTGTTAATCACTTGGTGTTGCCTTTTCATGTAAGCCAATAAAGTAAATGTAACAGTTAATCTTAATAATAAGTTTTCTTTTAGTTTGTTGATTAATATAAAGTAGATATAAATCTGCAAAAAAAAAAATTCTGCAAAATTTATATTGTTTGATTATTATATTACCTTTAAGTTTGAATAAGTAAACTTCTGAATCAAGGCACCAGTTTTTTAACTAGTAAGAGAATAGTCTTTTTGCATGATTTACTAGAATTTGGAATCAAAAGATTAGTTAAGGAAATGCTGCAGTATAAAAAGGGATTCGTATTAATAGTAACGAACAACTCTGCATCATAGTATTTTTTTAAATGCATGATTAATCATACTTAACCATCCTAACCTTCAAGGTTTGATTCATTGGAGAAACGACCCTATAAAGTGTTGATTGAATTAGTAACAAAGCAATCTATAGATTACAAACATATTTTGTACCATGGTGTTGGGGTCATGTGCTAGTTTCCCTTGAAGTATTGAAGCCCAGCCATTAGTGTTGTCCAAGCACGGGGCCGGGGGGGGGGGGGGGGGGGGGGGGGTCTCGTGGTAGAGTTCTCCGTTACTAAAAAAATATATCATGTATTGTAATCGTTAATCACCACAAAGTAAATTGGAGACAAAATAATTTAGGGATGTGGATTTAGGGAAAAGGACTCAACAAGTGCTAAATTTTATGTACGACGCTCATTTTAGTGCCAAAATTTGTGCCAAATCACTTAAGTGTCAAATTAGAGAGAAAACAATTACTTAAATGCCAATAGTAAGATATTCTGACTAAAAAAAAGGATGTGACATTTATGATTAATTTTTTATCCTACGTGATAATTAAATTTAAAAAAGGGGTCTAGGTTGACTCTTAAAAACAATGTCGAGCGGTACTTGAAGGACACTAAATCAAAATGGTGTTGGCATGCGAACCCACTAAAGTAAAACGAGGGCGTCCTTAGCTGATGGAACTCATCTTCGTCCTCATCGCTTGCTGGCCGTTGCCTATTGTTGCTCGCTCCATCGCTAGCATCGCTCATTATCGCTCACTCACTAGCCATCGTCGCTTATTTTGTGATTAATAGATCTATTAATTTCCTATTAACCACATACCAAAAAATCGCAATTTTTGAAAAAACAGATTTCTTCTATAAAAACTTGCCGTAAGTGTCCATAAACTCTGTGTGTGTGGAGATTGGTTAATGAACTCATTCAATAGCTTTTAATAGGGATGATTGCCAAATAAGTCATAAACCTTTTGCAACTTTGTCGATTAAGTCATTCCGACGGATTTTGGCCGAAAAATGCCTACGTGGCGATGACGTGGCTCGACCGGCGATCACCGGCGATGACGTGGGGACGATGTGGTAAAAATGACGTCGTTTTGGCTAAAAATTCATTCTCTCCCGACGGCACTATTCATCGTCTTCCTCCTCCCCCCTTCCTCCTTCATTGCCAGCCCCACTACTATTTGGAGACATGACGGCCATGGTAGAGGCGGTGGCGGCGAGAGATGGGCGGACGAGGGAGCTTGCCGGCGAGGCTCCCGATCTGGGCAGGCGAGGGAGCCTCACCGATTTGCTGCAAGCTCCCTCGCCCAGATGCAGGCGAGGGAGCCTGCACGGTGAGGAGCTCCCTCGCGAGAGAGCTTGCAGGCTCCGGCGAGGAGCTCCCTCACCCAAAGGGAGCCTCGCCTGCATCGCGAGGGAGCTGCTCGCCCAGATCTGGGCGAGCTTGGGCGGTGGCTGGCCCTCGCCGGCCATGGCAGCCCCCGCCGCCCTCGCCCGTGGCCAGCGAGGGCTTGGCCTCCCTTTGGAGTGGTCGGCGAACTCCGGCGGCCGGCGGAGCTCGCCGGCCAAGTATGTTTTTAAGAAAAAGAAGAGAAAAAAATTAGAAATAAAAGTTTGTCGCCACGTCATCGCCACGTCGTCACCGGCGAGGTCCGGTCGGGCCATGTTGTCGCCGGCGAGGTCTGGTCGGGCCACGTCGTCGCCACGTAAGCATTTTCCGGCCAAAATCCTCCGGAAGGACTTAATCGGCAAAGTTGCAAAAGGTTTAGGACTTATTTGGCATAAAAAAAAAGGTTTAGGACTGAATCGGCAAAGTAGCAAAATGTTTAGGACTTATTTGACAATTGTTCCGCTTTTAATAAACTCATTGCTATTGAATGCATTTAAACAATTCCGAGATATACTACTAAAACCGACAATATAATCGTCATTGTTATCTCTTTGGTAAGATATTAACAAAAAAATTAATTAACTGTTAATTCTCAATCATCATCAACCAACCTTTTATTGTCGAGCATTCAATCATTAATTTGCCTAACAAAGTTATTTTAGGAAGGATCCGTATCCCCTAAAACTAGAATCTTCCTTAAACTATATAAAGATTAAACTTCCAACGAGAAAAAAAATCACCCTCTCCTCAGAAAAACCTCATGGAACTATATTTGCATATGGTACTAACATAGTGTTTCCTTCAGTAGTCAACTTAACGAAAGACTTTCCCCAACGGTATTGTCAAGTTCAAAGTAAACCACTGGCTTGCATATCGCACTGTCTGGAGCTTAAAGCTGAAGAAGTCACCGGAATTTCACGACGATGCACGAAATGTCGTCGGCGCTTTTTCGGGACAAGGCTTCTCTGATCAACTCTTTTGACGCTACACGAGCATCGTCTATCTCCCTGATGCAGTCTGCCGCCTCTTGATTCGACATTACCTGCAGAGGCGAAAGTGTTAATGTATTAGCTTGGGAAATTTTCACTCCCAGAGAGCAAACAATTATGCTTCGAATTCAAGAGTTGATATGAGTGTATGAATTCTTCGTTTTCTTTTCTTTTTTGCTTGAACTGATTGAAACGATGACGGGTTTCCGAGGCATCGAGGGAGGTTAGTACCTTCCAGACTCCGTCGCTTGCCAAAAGAACGAACTCAGTGTCTTTGTTGATGTTCTCAATGAATACATCAGGTTCGGATGTGATATGATCCTTCACTTTCTCATCACCGAAAGCCCTGGTCATGGCAAGTTCACCATCCACCCGCGGAACATTTCCTACAGCACTCGGGCGCATTTAAGACCCAGAGAATTTGTAACGGCTCAAATCGAGCGTCAAACGATGAATTGCACTTTGAAATACAGTGTGAGAATCACTAATAAACTTTGAATTTCTCAAGTTTGAAGCACACACCTGGTCTTAGAGATACGAATCCTCCTCTGCTTTCAACAAGCTCCCTTTCCTTTTGCGGCTCATGATCCACCGTTATCTGTTTAGCTTTGCCGTTTCCATACATGATCGCACGAGAGTCGCCGACATTAGCTACTATCAGCTTCTCCCTATTGATCAGTATAGCCGTGACTGCCGTGGAACCTCCTCTTGAGCTCACTACGCCATCTAAAATTTCGTCGTCCGTCTTTTTGTAGGCCCGCTTGATTGCGCGTTTTGGTGTTGTCCAGAAGTCGGGCTTTTTTGTTAAAAAATATGAAGAAGCAAAGGAAAAGAGAAAAGGAGAGGGGCGCAACAGCAAAATATCTCCTGTTAGAACGTTAACCGTCCTTATATTAACTTTACTAAACCACATGCACACATACCTCACTGAGGATATTGTCAAACAAATGTTGCTGCAGGTACTGTGCGACCTTGCGGCCGGAGTGTCCATCAAAGATGGCATATAAACCTAATTTATTGCCATCACACTCTCTCTTTTCTGCGACGATGAAGTCTTCCATTCCGTGATTCATCTTTCCCTCGACTAAATAGAAACCATGAGAGACTTTGTGACATGATTCGCCCTGCTCATCCTCCTGGTGCACATCATCTTCCTCAGCTCTGTCATCCTCCTCCTCAGCCTCGTCCTCGTCCTCCTCTTCTTCTTCTTCTTCTTCTTCTTCTTCCATGTGGTTGGATGTATCCAAGCTGAGCCCCGTCTTCCTCTGCGTGCACATTTATTTATGGAATCCAAAAAGGTATTAACAGGCTGGATCTGCTCATCGTTTTACTTTGGTCTAGAAGGAATTGATGACAACTCTTTAGTCATTCACCATCTATTCATCAGCACAATTTTAGATGATCAAAAATAGGACTCTTCAGGCATCGCATAAACTTGTGCCCGCTGTTTTGCCTTTGGTTGAGTGAAAATGCTACGCTAAGGTATTATCACTGGTTCGTACAATCCTACTTTTAACGTTTAATAGACAGAACTTATCTGATCTTATGCAAAGTGTAGCTTACAATCATTCATATCTCAACAATTATTTCATTAATAGATCTTATTCCATCTAGAAGATCAAGAGTACTTTTCTCGTGTATTAAAGGCAGCGATGCTTTACGTAGCTTTATCTGGTTACATCAGCTTGCATTTTGCATCGTATCATCATGCTTCTGGTTGAGACTATAATTTAACATCTTACCTTCAAGTGTGATTCATTTACTTCTCCTCGTGAATCGTCCTCCAAAGTGTACTCCTCACTCTGCAACACAATCCGAACCAGAACAAGTGAACGATAATGAGTAGACAGAAGTTCTGACGTATCTTAATGCACTTTCTTCACCCAAAACATCAACATGGTGAAGAAGGTAAATTTTCTCTTCCATATCTCTTTTTTAACCTATATTTTGAGATCATCATCTGCATCAGCGCATCAAGGGGAAAGACACCCTCATAGCACTTAGTTTTACTTTACATATTCTAGACTAATGTTTCTATTGCAGGGTTCCGTCTAACCAACTGCAACCCTGCCATGTCCCTACACAAAAATTATTTTGCTATCAACTAAGAGCTGCTCCATTCATTTATGCTAATCTACATTTCTTCTCTTACTGGAATTTGGCACATGTACATGTCTTTAGTTTTTTATCCATCAGAGTTCCATACTGATCTCGGAATTATGCACATTTATCTGATTGAATCACTAGATCATCTAAAGCAATCCTAAGTTCTTGAAAGGGTTCCATTCTTCTGAACAGTCTAAGGAGCACATACACCAAAAGTAAACAAAAAACGCAGAAGAAGTAGACCTTAACCAAGACCAAGTAATATTGTAAAATGAGATGATCGTGATCCAGCTGAAATGCACCTAAGAACAACATGTAAGCAAACAATAGGAGGACCGACGCACCGCTTTTCTAATAGATGATTGGTCATTGGAGGCGTTTGCTCTTCTCTTCTGGTTCAAGGAGAAAAATAAAATTTGAACTGTGAGCTGCCGGTCATATCTATAACTTGGCTAAGTTAACCCCAAAAAAAAAAAAAAAAAACAACTAGCAGGTCCTATCTATATGTTAGGCTCGAGCGAGTCTAGCCACATGGCACATTAAGGTTATTGAGCAACCACATGGCATTCTAGTCACCGCATCAACTGAAACAAACAAGTGCTGGAGTTGTATTGGGAGATACCTTTACGTGTCGGAACAATTCTCTGTCAGGAAAGTACACTGAACTCTGCAATTCGAAAGACATTGTGTCGAGTATATGGAAATCATAGAGCATGAAATTCAGATGCTTTTGAAATTTTCTGAAGATCAAGCTTATCATCATTATGAAAAGTGAAATCCCAGATTTAAAGGCGCTTTAAAATGTGATAAATTGTGAAATTTGTCTACCAACAGCTTAATACAAACCCTCCACCTCGGCCTCTATAAACTCCGTCCTCCTTTCTTTATATACTAGATTGGCTAAGTATCTACACAAAGTAAAAACAGAGAAAAACACAGATAACTAAGAATTCTGCAGACTACGAGAAGGTAAAAGACCATATACCGATACACATTGATATAGTCGTGTGCAAAGGCTGTTACAGCCAAGACAGCCCAAGGTGGTGCATAATCCAAGGCATACGGTAACTTAGGCTTCCAAGGAAGGGTATCCATAAAAAGGCGAAAGAGGGTGCGAGAAATAGAACTCAAGAATCCTCTGAGTTTGATATCGCGATATAGCTTTGAGCATGTGAGCGTATGTTCAAAAAGTTGTAACTACGATCGCGTAAGTCATTAGAGAACGAGGCAGAGTACACAGTATGTAGCCTGAATTCTCTTTAACTTTCGAAGTTCTAACATGATGGGAACTTGAAGTAACAGTGGGAGTGTGAGAGGAGTGAGAAGATGGTGTACCTTCATTGTTTGAAGACAGCGAGAAGCTTGAGCTTGGCCTTCACTTCACTGTCGCAGCATAATCGCCACTAGGAGAGAACGGGGAAGTTAAAACAGTGGCCCTGGAACTTCTTGGGTGCTCGCGCATCGACGCAGGTCACCGAACAAACAGAGAGAGAGAGAGAGAGAGAGAGAGAGAGAGAGAGAGAGAGAACACGTGCTGATTGGTGGCACTTTGGAAGGAGTGTGAAAGTCGCACTGCAGCCACCGCTCACTCGGGGAAGAGCAAGTGTAGACTGTTGCATGATGAAGAGCACAAAGAAGAAGCAGGAAGGAGGTGAAGCAGCAAACCTCAGACGCTGTCGTTAACGACCAACTGGGAGATTATTGTATTCAGAGTCATTCGGTGAATATAAAGATTCCTAAGCTACATATATTATCGACTGGCCCCAAAAAAATTTAAAAGATAAGAAACTTGTTGACATGGAAAGAGTGCGCTCTATTGCTTGGGAAGGTGGACCAATTGACACGTGCAAAAACTAGTCTTGATACTATGTGATCATTTAAATAGAAAACAAAAGATCATTGATTGTGTACCACTATTACAAGCAGAGATTGAGAAGTTCTTGACGTTACTTTGCTAGGTAAACCAAATAGGAAAGAACACTACCAACGGTTACTTTAATGCTATAACTTTCTAATTTAATTGTCAAAGTATCTTAGGAAACTAATTACTTAAAAATATATGTGGTTTTTCTCACTGGAATGTCTTGCATGACACTAACTTAATATTGAATAAAACAACGTGGTTCATCGGAAATTAATGTCATGTTGCATTTTTTGGTAAGAAAATTGATGATTATCTTCTTCTTCTTTAAATAAAATAATGACACATAAGTGATCAGTTAAAGGGTTATGATATTAGACTGAGCATCGCACGAAAGTTATAGTGTTGTTATGTCCTTATCCAAATAACTTAAAGGGTTATGATATTAAACTAAGCATCGCACAAAAGTTATAGTGCTGTTATGTTCTTATCCAAATAACTACCAACTTGCATTATTTGGATATGGAAAAGCTAGTGTTAAGGCTAAGACATAAAAGAATTTTCAGTTATTAATATAGTTACAGCTAATCTAATATATCATATATAAAAGTGCCTTTGTATATTAAAAATGTTACATTTTAAAGAGGCAATCTTTTTACTTCCAAATGAATACTCAAAAAGCATTTTCAAGGAAAAAAATGACAGTTTAGAGAAACATCTCTTGATGATAAGTAGTAAAATTGTCTATAAGATTGAGAAATAATTTTGGTTTAGAAAATTGACTACTATTTTTTTAAATTCTTAACACAGTCATTGATATTCTGTCCATTTAGTAATATTAGAAAAAAGCACTACGTCATCAAGTAAATTCTACGAGAATGGGGAAGTAATGTTATATGATTTCGCATAAAATCATCTCGATTATGAATAATACGAATTGTGATATATCTACAAAAAGAAAAATCTACTCATCTATCCACAGACTAATATAGGGAGAAAATTGACTTTGTCACTTGCAATATGAAACACTATAGCGAGTGAATAACTTTGACTTCATCTAATACGACAAGTACCGAAATACATTTTTAGAGTCAAGATTAATTAAAGGAAAATAATTACTCCTAGTGAAATTAACAAAGGATTGAGTCAAATAAAATACAAATGTTTTCTAATAAATTCTTCTTCTTCTTTTTCTTTTTTGGTAAAAGATGATGTAATAGATGTTTGGTATGTATAGAGTGAATTTATAAATACAGCAAATCAATCCAAAATATTCAGTTATCTCCAAATGATATATATATATATATATATATATATATATATATATTTTTAAGTAATATTTTTGCTATTGTCACTACTATGACTCTAAAAGATGTTATTTTTGGATCAGTTTGATGTGCAAGAGTAAGGAAGCAATTTTAATAAATATAAAATTTTAATGAAAATTATATATATGGGCGAATGCACTAGTAGTTTTGAATTTTTTTTTTTGGTAACCGATGATTCTACCACGTGCCCCTGTGCCTAGACTGCACCAAAGGGCTGGACCTTTATACCTCCAATGAGACTAGCACAGAACCCCAACACTATAGCTTCCCACTTAAGACGCTAGCAACTACATGTTTCAAATCTTCAACCTCGAGGATGAGGGAGAAGCTCTCAACCAACACAAGTACTCATTGTTGGGTGTAGTTTTGAAAAGTTACTGGCCACAATAATAATAAATGATACTACATTTCTATCACCTTCTTACTTTACTATGATGAAAATTTACCGATCATGTAGAAAGTTTATTATAATATAGTGAAATTCACTTTTTCCTTCCATGTTCACTAGTCACATAGAAAATTAAGTAATTTTCCATAGGTTGCAAATTACTTGTCCTCTTTGAAACTTGGTAATTATTTTTCAAAAGTTACTATGCACAAATGTATGTGAAATTACATATTGGATATATGCATAGTCTAATTGCACCTTGAAAGTTGCTTATTTCACTTATGTAGACTTACTGCTGCATGCATTATTTTTTTAATACCTTAAATATTCTATTATCTATATACACTTATACTTTTGGCTTTTTTGTTAATCAAAATTTTGAGGTGGATGCACTTTAACTATTTTTAATCCCTCAACACATGAACCTTTCAAAATATACAATTGTTGCCACATAGATTTACATGTATTTTTTAGTTATTTTTTTTAAATTTAAGTGGTCTTTTAATATATGAAGGAAAGCAGAAAACAGAACACATTTGCGGAAACTTAATGCTATACAAAAAGCCCTTGCTAACCTAGATAGGTTCATCCTTACCTTTTCAATATGAATATTCGACGACCAGCATGGTAACACTCCTTAACATAAGATCAATTAGTGAAGTTGCTAATTTCGACTAATTTTAAAGTGACTAACTATTTAGAAAACATGATTCTACATGGAAAGAACATCTACTTAACCATACGCATTTACTGTCAATACGAAAAATTACTCATGAACAAAAAGAGGCTTCCTGTTCTAACTAACCGTGAAATACTAAGCTAATGTATTGATTTCTAAAAATTATTATTCCTCATGAAGCATTACTTTTAAATTATTAATTTCTAAATAGTTGCAATTTCTTTGCTTACTTTTCTCGATTACTCGTGACTTCTACTTGTGACTTTATTCAGCATTTAAAATTATTCCAATTTTTAAAGTATACAATACTAGAATATATGGTGGTAGCGAGTTGATTATGAGATAGGTTGATAATGGATCCCTACTCTCTCTCTCTCTCTCTCTCTCTCTCTCTCTCTCTCTCTCTCTCTCTCTCTCTCTCTATTGATGTGGTGTCACACGACCAATGTCCCCAAATTCCATAGGTACTTTTCATTAATTTTTCCCGAAATTACCCAGTTCCATTTCATTCCTCCATTGAACCGACCAGTTATCACAAACAATGACAACTCGTTCCTTACCAAAAATTGGCTACTCCATTAACCGACAATGGGCGAATATGTGACCTTGTCAATGAAAACGCATTTCATATAAATCAGACACTATCTTGGTACCATAAAAGACCGTTAAAAGACATTTAAAATTTGATGGAAAGGCAAGGTTCGTTAATCACTGCCGCTTCAGGAGCAGATTTTATATTGTCAACTGCTTTTACAGAGAGGGGTTTTGGCCTGCTTAGGAACAGACAAATCCTATCTTCATTGCTGAGGCCACGACTAGAAGGATTTCAGGGAAAATCTGCAAAGGATTGGAATTCTGATAGAAACAGACTGGCGATACGGAAACTCCCCTGCAAAACCATGTTGAAGATTATGCCTCACTAACTAGCAAAATAACCGGTCATTACTATCAACAAAAAGATAAGCTCTTGAACCTTATGGCCATGGTATCCACATGAAGGTCGAATCAGGATTGTCTGCAAAAAACGTTAGTCTTATCAATTAGGCAACTCTAGTAGAAACACAATGCTGTTGGCGAGATAAACTTGTCAAATCATAAGAAGATTGAGGATGGAGATTCAATATGTAATATCTCTATTTACCATAAAGATTGCAGGCCATGTTTAGTAACTACGATGTACTCTTCTTTATTTAAGAAGAACGAATCTCTCCCAAGAAAGTAAGAAAAAGATATGGGGATTTTGACCGTGGATGTAGGCTTCCAAGAAACTTTTCTTG
The DNA here is from genome assembly GCA_019926035.1 of Melaleuca alternifolia. Classification (NCBI taxonomy): domain Eukaryota; kingdom Viridiplantae; phylum Streptophyta; class Magnoliopsida; order Myrtales; family Myrtaceae; genus Melaleuca; species Melaleuca alternifolia. The sequence continues at coordinate 1,172,986 of JAGKPW010002340.1, forward strand.
GATGACCGAACCATGTAAAAAGTTTGTCCATCTCCTCTTTGCTTCTTTTGTTTCATCTTCGTATTAACTCGCTACATGGTATCAGAGTAGACAAGATCAAGGTCAAGCTCCTGCGCTTTATGCTGCTTCATTCGCTATTGCACCAACTCTATAATCGGTTGAGTTTTCTTGTTTTTCATTCATTTTACACAATGGCCAACACATCTATTACCATTGATTTGGGTCGTTCTAGCTCGAACGATTTGAGCACTCGACTCACTTCTATCCCTCTTTAATGGTCGCACTTACCTTCCCTGGTCTCGAGCTATTATGATTGCTCTTGGAGGCAGATCTAAGTTGGGGCATATTAATGAGTTGGTTAAACCCCTTCCTATCTCTGATCCTAAATATACCGAGTGGCATGTTGTTGATAATCTTGTCATGTCATGGATTTTTAATTCCATGGATTCTCATATCTATGAGATTTTTGCATATTCTAAGACTACAAAGGCCTTATGGAACTCTCTTAGTGATATGTATGGACATCAAGATAATGCTTCCTGGATTTTTGAGTTGCAACAGGAGATTGCTCACACTAAGCAAGCCTCTGGTCAATCCTTTACTGAACATCTTGGCAATTTCAAACGGAAAGGGGATGAGCTACGACAATATCATCCCCTACTCAATCTATCGATGTGTATGCTCAGCGAGAAGAACAAGATCGCATATTTCAATTGCTTGCTAGTATTCGTCCTGAATATGAAGATGTTAAGAGACAGATTCTTATGAATTCTACTTTACTGTCATTTACTAATATCTGTGCAATCATTCAACGAGAGGAAACTCAGTGAAGGGTGATGAATACTAACCCCAAATCAGGGGGAGAACTAGTAGAAAGTTCGGCTAATGTAGCTAATGTTGGCTACCAAACCAATACCGGTACTCATTTAATGGCATAAAAGGTAAAGGCCGTGGCCGTAACACCAAGTTTCATTGTTCCCATTGCAACAAAGATGGGCATCACATGATCATTGTTGGGATTTGCACCCTCACTTGAGACTCAACAAGGACAAGGCCATAAATAAGGTTGAAGATTCTAAAATTGCTAGCCATGTCACTACTATAGATTTTCAAACATCTTTGGGACAAATAGCCTTGCAACTCCAACAACTAATATCCTCCAGCAATGTGTCCCAAACAAGTTTTTACTCAGGAAACACAGTTCAAACTTCTAGTAATGTTTTTGCCTTCTCTACATCATATGAGAACTGTTTTATAATTGATTCAGAGCAACTGACCACATGTGCAATAATTCTCAATGGATAATTCATCTACATAAGGTTCCTATTGGTTTTTACTCTCTTATTACATTTGCCAATGGTGAAAAGGTTCCGGTTCAAGGGTTTGGAAAACTAAATTTATTTTCCAACTCTTCTGATGTGTTATTTGTGCCATCATTATTGTCTAACTTGTTATCTATTAGCAAAATTAGAAAGGACTTAAATTGCAATGTTACGTTTTCCCATGATAAGGTTATCTTTTAGGACAAAACCACAGGGAGGAAGATTGGTGAAGGCAGATATCAAAATGGACTATACATGCTTGATTTTTGGAGTACGGTTTTGGTTGCTAGTCAGAATAAAGACTTGATGTCTCAAATATGGCATTGGCGATTGGGGCATCCATCAGATCGGGTGTTACGGTCTATTAATCCTACAATCTCTATAGATTCAAGCTCGTGTAAAACTTGTCATTTTGCTAAACGTCATAGATTACCTTTTTCTCAAAGGACAAATAATGCTTCTGAACTATTTGAGTTGGTTTATTTTGATGTTTAGGGTAATGTGCCAATTGAATCTCAAGATGGTTTTAAGTATTTTATTACGTTTATATCACATCTAAAAGTGAAGAATTAACGGTGTTCAAGGAATTTACTTAGATGATTCATACGCAGTATGGTGCTCCGATTGAAATATTGCATACCAACAATAGGACTAAGTACACCAATCATCTCTTTGAATCCTTCTAAAAGTCTAGGTATTATACATTAGACTTCATGTGTTAAAACTTCCCAACAAAATGGGGTTGCAGAGAGGAAAAATTGCCATCTCCTTGAGGTAACACGATCCATTTTGTTTCATGGAAATTTACCTCGACATTATTGGTCGGATGTTGTTGTAACAAGTTGTTATTTGATCAATTGTCTTCTAAGTAAGGTGTTGCAATACAAGTCTATGATGGAAGTGCTTCTTGGCCAGACAATTAATCTCTCCCATCTCCATATATTCGGTAGCGTGTGTTATGTTCATATCTCACCGGGGAATAAATTAGATTCCCATGCACGCAAATGCATTTTTTTGGGATATTCTAGTGTTAAAAAGGGCTATAAATATTATGATCCCTCCAACAAAAAGGTGCTTATTTCTCAGGATGTTACTTTTGATGAAACCCATATGTATTTTGCTTCTAGGGATCAAACTCAGGGGGAGAATGGTGGTGCAACACTAATAATTATGATTACAATGGATTCGATATTGAATATCGTAAGAGTTCTCATGTCAATTGTTGTATATTGTGGTTGGTCTTTGTTTTAGATGGATGTTAAGAATACGTTCCTTCATGAAGAACTCGAAGAAGTGTATATGGACCTTCCCCCTGGCCATCCCCTAGAAAATCAATGATTTGTTTGCAAAATGAAGAAGGCAGTTTATGGTCTCAAGCAATCACCTCGAACATGGTACGGAAAGTTAAGCATGGCCCTTTTCACATTTGGGTTTCAAATGGGTAAGTCCGACCATTCCCTATTTGTTAAGAAAAATTCTAAGGGAATTGTGGTGGTATTAATCTATGTTGATGATATTGTTTTTACTGGTAATAATCTGCAAGAGATTAAAGCTCTTAAAAAATATTTGCATGAGAAGTTTGATATCAAGGATTTGGGTCGGTTACAATACTTCCTTGGAATTGAAGTCGCCAATTCCAGTAAAGGTTTATTTCCTTTTCGAGAAAATATACATTAAATCTGTTGAAAGATATAGGAAAATTGGGGGCTAAACCTTCAAAGTCTCCTATGGACTTCGGAAGCAAAGTGATAAAATATGCTACTCCTTGCAAAATTTTGGCTAGTTTCAAAGATTAGTTGGTCGGCTAATTTATTTGACTATCACTCAACCATATATTTCTTATGATGTTAGTTTTGTGAGCTAATTTATGCATGCTCCTACCGAAGGTCGCATGAAGCTTGTCGATCGTATATCAAGATATTTAAAGTCATGTCCAGGATGTGGTATTCTGATGAAGAAGTATGGTCACGTACAGATTGTAGGATATGCTAATGCCGATTGGGCTGGCAATCCCACTAATAGGAGATTTACCATCGGCTTTTGTATGCTTGTAGGAGGTCATCTTGTTACGTGGAAAAGCAAAAAGCAAAGTGTGGTTGCTCGTTCAAGCGCCAAAGCGGAATACGGGGCTATGGCATCTGCAACATGTGAGTTGATATCGCTTCGCTTGCTATTGAGTGACTTGGGTCTTGAAGGATCTCATGGTCCTATGAAACTATTCTATGATAACCAAGAAGCAACTCACATTACATCAAATCCAGTGTTTCACAAAAGAACAAAACATATAGAAGTCGACTGTCATTTTGTTCGAGAAAAAGTTCAAGACAAAACTATCGAGACTCCTTATGTTCGAAGCGAAGAACAACTTGCTGATGTGTTTACCAAACCTCTCTCTAAAGTAATATTTCAACAAATACTAACTAAGGTGACCTCAGAAGATATCTTCGCTCCAACTTGAAGGGGGAGTGTTGGCGAGATAAACTTGCCAAATCATAAGAAGATTGAGGATCGGGATTCAATGTGTAATATCTCTATTTACCATAAAGATTGTAGGCCATGTTTAGTATCTATGATGTACTCTTCTTTATTTTAAGAAGAATGAATCTCCCACAAGAAACTAAGAAAAAGATATGGGGATTTTGACTGTGGATGTAGGCTTCCAAGAAACTTTTCTTGGATGACCCAACCACGTAAAATGTTTGTCCATCTCCTATTTGCTTCTTTTGTTTTATCTTCATATTAACTTGCTACAAATGTCAAAAGGAAAAAAAAAGCGATGGAGAACATTGTTAAAGGAAGATCTATCGATGATTTTGAAGATGACAAAACTCTATGACAAGAAGACAAAACTCTGTGATTTGACTTGGAGTCAAGTGATTAGTTGTGTCAGATCTTTATCATCTGGAGAGTTGCCAAATATTTATCATCTAGAAAGATGTCAGACTTATATAGTCTAAAGGTAGTCAGATCTTTAACATCTAAAGGTATTAGATACGTATTGTCTGGACGTCAGATTTAATGAAATCTGGGAAGTCAGAATTATGACGACTATTTGAGTAAGATGATATTCTTACGACTCTAATACTCGTGGATTTCAGATATCATATATGTGGATCAACAAGATTGATTATTTCCAAGAATATGAAGTTTATTATTGGTATATTGGATTCTCTAAAGATCGGGTAAATGTGGCAAGTATTCACTTATGGAAACCAAGATCCCGATTATATGGGCGACCAGGATTGACGGACTGGTAACACTATCTGAAGATTGCTTGATATATTATTGATTCTGTCCAATGGGTTGATTGGAAGAATTCTTTTGGAAAGTGCCAACAGTCGTATTGGCATGAAAGAGTATTTAAGGGAGATATTTCAAGTTGTTCAAAAGATGAAGATGCTGACGAGAGTTTAATTCCAAAGTTTAGAACTGCTCATTTACTGTGCACACACATTGTAAACAAAAGAGTGTTACATATACTTGCTGTGAGAGAGCAAAAGACTCTGTGAAGTCTTAGAACTGATTTGTAACTCTTTTGATTCATAGTGGAATCCAACCGATAGGCTGTCAACCCGAGAGAGTGGACGTAGACTTGAGCTAAGCCGAACTACTATAATTCTTGTGTCTTGATCTTCTCTCTTAACTCTCTGTTTGTGCTTATAATCCTTCGTTTATCACGCTTCACATGCTGTGTATTTCGTACTTCCACAAAAGTTTTTAAAATCACCTATTCACCCCCCTCTAGGTGATCGCACTAGATCTTTCATTTGGTATCAGTGTCTCGTGCTTGTTTTTTAAGTGTTTTACTTCTAAGCGTAAGATCTATGTCTAGTGTGTTTGTTCCAGGAGTAATGGAAGGATAGAACTTTGCCACAGCACCTTACTTTGATGGAAAGGACTGCAACACCTAGAAAAACAAAATGAAAGCATTTCTGAGATCAAAAGATCCATTGGAATGGGATATTGTTGAAAGAGGAGTGAATCCCAAATCTACAACAAATTCAGAGAGAAATACTGTAGAAGCTGGAGAGATGAATCAAGCTGAACTCATCAGAAGACAACACATTGATGCTAAAGCTATTTATTCCTTATACTGCGCTTTATCTCCTATAGAGTATAACCGTATCTCTTCTTGAGTAACAACTAAAGAAAGATGGGAAATGTTGAACATCACATTTAAAGGAACTGGCCGAATCAAGGAAACAAGAATCAAAATTCTACTTGGTCAATACGAGGCCTTCAAAATGAAGCCTGGAGAAAGCATCTCTGATATGTTCAATCGATTCACAAAGATTGTCAAAGGCCTCGCAAATCAAGATCAAATCATTTCTAGACCAATGAAAGTCAACAAGTTACTACGTGGACTTTCAAGTGAATGGGACCAAGTGAAAATCACTATCAGAGAGACACAGAGGATTCAACCTCTCTCTATTGATGAGCTAATTGGAACTCTCCAATCTTACGAAGTGGAAAGATCTGATGAATAATCAGACTTGAAAGGTAAGAAATCTATAGCCTTAAAATCTAATGAAGAATTTCATGATGCAGGACAAATGAGACCTTGGATGATCAAGAAATGGCTCTTCTAATGAAGAAGTTCAAAAAATTGAACAACAGAGGAAGAGGATTCAAGTTAGAAAATTCTAGTTCTCAAAATTTCCAAAGAAGACAGCCAAAGCAGAATTTTCAGAGAAGACAGCCTAGACAGAACTTTCAAAACAAGTAGTATTGGAACAAAGAATCCAACAACAGTGTAACATGTTACAACTGCAGGCAGAAAAAGACATATCAAACCCAACTGTCCTTTACTGAAGCGAAACAATGGGAGAAATGAAAAACACAAGAAAGCGCTCAAAGCAGAATCCTGGAGTGATGTTGATAGTAATGATGAATTTGCAAACATCTGCTTGATGGCACGATCCAATTTGAATTCAAAAGCAAGTTCTAATTCAGATTCAAATCAAGATGATGAGGTCAGTAACTTCCAAATTCTTGTGAAAGTATCTAAGTATATTGATGAGTTATGCTCAAGAAAATGTTTGAGACCTCAAATTCTCTTGAAAAGCAAGTTGTTTGTCTCAAAGCAGACTTTTCAAATCTCTCAAAGAAGTTTTCAAATGGTTTTGAAAAGCTTGACAAACTTCTCCCAATTCAAAGACCATATTTTAATAAAGTCGGTTTAGGTATGACCCCTGAAACTATTCCTCTAGTCGATTTTTTGAAGTAAAGGAAAGGCTTGAACGAAAACCTTCAAAGGTTGTTTACAAAAATCATTTTCAAAAAGTTTTTGTAAAACCTGTTAGAAGAAGTTCTCTGAAGTGCTCCAACTGCAATTGCTCAGAACATCTTGAAAGAGATTGTCCTTTGTTGAGAAAATCAGTGAAGAAAAACTAGTCAAACTTTGCTTATACTAACTATACAGGACCCAAGAAAGTCTGGGTACCAAAGAAAAAGTGAGTATTCTTCTTGTTAACAGGTTACCACCAAGAGCAAAACAAAGTGGTACCTGGACAGTGGATGTTCAAGGTATATGACAGGTGATTCAAGTTGCTTTTTTGAGTTAGTCAAAACAGAAGGAGGGAAAGTCTATTTTGGAGGAAAAAGCAAAGGCAAGATAGTTGGATGTGGAACCGTGCAAATTGGGAATCTGACTATCAAGGATGTTTCCTTGTTGAAAGGTTTGAACTATAATCTTATTAACATTAGTCAGTTGTGTGATGTTGGCTACAAAATTCAATTTCAATAAGGCATTTGCTATGGTTCTAGCAAGGAAACTTCACAATCCTTCTCGGGTAAGTATCATGGAAATATCTTATTACTCGATTTAAATCCATATAGTTCGCAGTGTTTGTTATGTGTTCAGGATGAGATAAATCTGTTGCATAGAAGACTTGGACATGCTAACATGAAACAAATTGCCAAAATTTCTTCCAAGAAGATTATTCGTGGCCTTCCCGATTTAGTATTTCAAAAGAGCAATTCTTGCACATCCTGTGTGTTGAGAAAATAGGTCAAAAGTTCTTATAAGTTGATAAATCAAGTATCAACTGACCATGTTTTACAGTTGCTTCACATGGACTTATTTGGACCTACTCGAACTCAGAGTATTGGAGGCAAAACTTATTGTCTCGTAATAGTTGACGATTACTCTCGATTCACTTGGGTTTACTTCTTGGCAAGTAAGTCTGATGCTATCACTTACTTCTCCAAGTTTGCCAAAAAAGTTCAAAATGAGAAATGTTATACTATTTCACAGATACGTACTGATCATGGAAAAGAATTTGAGAATCGAGATTTTAACAAGTTTTGTGACGATACAGGGATCCAACATGTGTTTTCATCTCCACATATGTCTGAACAAAACGGAGTTGTAGAAAGGAAGAACAGGTCATTGCAAGAGATGACTGTAACTCTGCTGATAGAGAGTTACATGCCTTCTCAATTCTGGGCTGATATTGTATCTTGCAAGAAGACAGATACGCCTATGTCAAGTACTTTGAAGCTTGATAAAGACATCGATGGAAAATAAGTTGATCAGAGACTGTACAGGAGTATGATTGGATCTCTTTTATATCTAACAACATCTAGACCTGACATTTTATTTAGTGTGTGTCTATGTGCTAGATATCAATCCAATCCTAAGGAGTCACATCTCAGCACTGTTAAGAGTATTATAAAGTATGTGGCAACTACTTCAAAGTTTGGATTATGGTATCCAAAAGATGGAGACTTTACATTACTTGGATATTCAGATGCTGACTTAGCAGGCTGCAAAATAAATAGAAAAAGTACGTCAGATACTTGTCAACTGATGCGTGAACAACTTATATCATGGTTGTTAAGGAAACAACACACGATTGCTCTTTCAACAGCAGAGTCGGAGTATGTTGCTCTTGGAAGTTACTATTCGCAAATTTTATGGATGAAGCAACAACTACGTGATTTCAAGATTCCAAGGTCATGCATCGAAATCAGGTGTGATAGCACCAGTGCTATGGACTTAACCAATAATCCTATTTTACACTCTAGAGCCAAGCACATTGAAATTCGGCATCATTTTATACGAGATCATGTGGAGAAAAAAGATGTTAGAGTTACATTCATTGATTCCAAGAATCAGCTAGCAGACATCTTTACAAAGGCATTGGACAAGAATTCATTCGAATTAATAGGATGCAAGCTGAATATCTTATCTCCCGATGACTAAGTTTTAGATCTTACCACATTCCAGACGTTACAATGCTTTAGATCTTACCATGCTTCAGATCTTACAACTTTCAGATCTTACAAACATCTCAAACGGTCTAACTCTTGAAATGTTCTCATCTATGATATCTTATGACTCAAGAGCTTATGATATGAATTTTCCCACCATTTGTTCATAAGGTAACATGTATCTTTATTTTTAGTATGTTAAGGTATGTTAATTATTTGGTGCATATTTACTTGCATGTTTGAATTGTTGCATGATATATGCATCCCTTGATTATTGAATCCTTGCTTTGGAAATTTTATTTTCCAAAAATTCAGTTTTCTTTTGAATTTCAAAAGGCATTCTCTTACCTTTTAAACTGGTTGGGATTCTGCCTCTTCGCTCAAAAGCTTCTCTTTCATCTGAAACCCTACCAGATTACTTTCTCCCTAGTGCTCTCTTCCAAAAAGTTTTCAACTTTCTACTCGAACAACGAAGATTTTGTCTGCGATTGCCATTATGTCTATGTCAAGGAAGACTACAAGTTCTGCAGAAAAGAAGGTTGAACATGGCAACGTTAGGGTGATGTTTGCTAATACTCCTCATTCGAGTTGGCCCGAATTTCTATCAACACCAACTCCATCAGAAAAGCTCTTGGATAAAGGGAAGATAGTCATGTTTGCACCATTTCCGACGAGGAATATAATAAACATTCCTGATGACAATTCTAATGATGATGATACTCTCACTGTTGTTGAATATATGTCTCGTCACTATGGGAGATCAATCATTATTCGATCCCCACATGACATGGGCAAGGAACCAGTTGAAACTGAAAGGTCCACCTTTAGAAAATGGACCGATCAAAGCAACATGGATAGCAACAACACAGGGGGAGTTAGTACATCCTTTCCTACATATCAACAGGCCAATGCTTCAACCTTCTATCATCTTCCTCAGACTATACATGTTGAAACCTAAGCACAACCGAATCATTTTGATGAGTTCAAATAATTGCTTGGACTTATCCTTGGATTAAAATCTCATTAATCTGATTTGGAGCTTGAGTTGTTGCAACATCATAACCACTTCAACCTGGAGATTCAGTCTCTCACTCTATTGTTCAAGAATTTTATCAGCAGTTGAACAAGAAAGTAGATGTTGATCAGTAGACTGAGACGATCAAGAAGCTGGAGCAAACAGTGCAGTCGTTGGACAATTTTCACTTTGTTCGAGTTACCCCTCCCTCGTGATCTTTTTTATTATGACAAAAAGGGGGAGAAAAGTGCAGATTTTGAGTTTTTAACTGTTTTGACTTGACCTTTTGGATAATTTTGATGTGGTTGAGTGGATGATTGATTGAATGAATGGATGGATGGATGATATGCGATATTGATTGGTTGCAATGTCATTTATATGATCTAATTGAGTGACAAGGATGCTAGTTATGATATTTTTCTAGTGTTTTATTATGACCTATTGAGACTAACTTTTTGTCTTGTGGATGCAGACTATAATGTTTTATATCTACTAGTGAGTGTTTATCTCACTTTAGAGATATTGTTTTTGTCTAACATTTTGTGTTGCAGAATATATCTTCAAAATATGCAAGATCGTTTTGTCATCATCAAAAAGGGGGAGATTATTAGAGGAAGCTCTATTGATGATTTTGAATATAACAAAACTCTATGACAAAAGGACAAAACTCCGTGATTTGACTTGAAGTCAAGTGATTAGTCGTGGCCAGATCTTATATCATCTGGAGAGATGGCAGATCTTCTATCAACTGGGAGATGGTAGATCTTATATCATATGATAGTTGCCAGATCTTTAACATCTGGAGATGTCAGACGTGTATCGTCTGAGGTATCAGACACCTATCACTTAGGAAATCAAATTTGGTAAAATCTGGGAAGTCGGAATCATGACGACTGTTTAAGTAAGAGGATATTCTTACGACACTAATACTCGTGGATTTCAAACAGTATACAAGATTGATTATTCTCAAGTTACGAAGTTTATTATTGGCATATTGGATTCACTGAAGATCGGGTAAATGTGGCAAGTATTCACTTATGGAAACCAAGATCCTGATTGTATGTGTGACCAGGATTGACGGGCTCTTATTACTATCTGAAGATTGCTTGAGATATTCTTAATTCTGTCCAACGGGTTGATTGGAAGAATTCTTTTGGAAAGTGTCAATGGTCGTATTGGCATGAAGGAGTATTTAAGGGAGATATTTCAAGTTTTTCAAAAGAGACGCTGACGAAAGTATAATTCCAAAGTTTAGAACTGCTCATTTATTGTGCACTTACATTGTAAATAAAAGAGTGTTACATATACTTGCTGTGAGAGCAAAAGACTTTATGAAGTCTTAGAACTGATTTGTAACTCTTTTGATTCATAGTGGAATCCAGCCGATAAGTTGTCAGCCCCAGAGAGTGGACGTAGGCTTGAGCTAAGCCGAACCACTATAAACCTTGTGTCTTGATCTCTACTCTATTAACTCTATATTTGTGCTTATAGTTCTTCGTATATCACGCTTCACACGCTGTGTATTTCATATTTCCGCAAAACTTTTCCCCTCTCTAGGTGATCATACTAGATCCTTCAATTAGCCACATGAGGGCCAATGTCACCTAAATCTGGGCAAGCCCAACTATTGAAGGCTAGCCACCCCTAGGCCAATGACCTCCGACAAGAGGCAACATTGCCCACTAGAAGGCCTTGCCACTTTTTTTTTACCAATTTCTCTAAATATAATTTTAGCTTTTTTAGCTTTTCAATCTATTATAAATAAGATTGAAAAAAATAAAATATCACAAGAGCATTTCCCGTTAGATACATTAATAGTGATAACATAATGATTCCATTATACAAATGTGATAAATTTTAAGAGTTGATTTGCTTAATAAAATTTTCAGAACTTAATTTTGTTTGCACAATAAATTTTAGGATTTTTTATATACTTATTCCTAATTTTTCATTTAAAAAAGGAGCATGAGCATTACTTTGTTGGTTTGCGACTATGAGCCACGTTAGTACTCCTAATTAGGGGTGTCAATGGGTGGGTCGGGTCGGGTCGGGTTTGGGTCAAGTCAAAAATGGTCCGACTTGTACTCACATATTTAATCCGTTTTAACCTCTTTTCATACAATACAACTTTTGCAACCCATACCCGACCCAACCCATACCTAACTCGACCTGTATTATTATATTTAACTAAGTTCAAGAAAATTTACTTGGTGATTTTTTTAATAAATGTATTGTTAAAATAATTTTATGCAATATCATTATTTGATAATTTGTCTAACTTTTTAAATTTTTAAAAAATATTTTTTTTCATTTTTTTGTTTTTCCTCTTCTAGTCACCAGAGTCTAATGAGCTCATCCCTCGCCTCTTGGCTGGCGACCAACTTAGAAAGAGGGAAAAAGGAGAAAAAGAAAAGGAAAGAAAAAAAGGAAAAATAAAAGAAAATAAAAATAATCACATTTTTATTTTTAAATATAAAGTAATTAGAATATCGAAATTTTCATAGTCTAAAAATGACTTGTTAATAATATTTAGAAAATTTTGTTAATAATACTTAAAATTAATTAGGTAACACATTTATGACCCGTTCAGAACCTATTTAAGATCCATCAGATTATAAAGTGACCCCTTTAAGACCCAACTAACTTTTTAAACTAACACATTTATGACTCATATTATCAAATGTGGGTTAAAATATAGGTCTTTGACCCATTTTGCCACCTCTATTCCTAATCAACTTCTCCCCTTAAAAAAAATCTTAACAATTTCAATCAAATAAAAGAAAAAAAATAACGAAATGATCAAAATATATATGACAAAAAAAAGAATTTCATATTCAAATTGAGACCAACTATGCCTTGTTCGGGGAAAATCCTCCATCTATCACCACACTCCTTGCTAGGGCTGAGCATTGGGAACAGCCCAATCCCGGTCCGGGCTAGGCCGATTCGATTCTTCAGAGTTTTGGTCTGGTCTACGGTTTCTAAAAATGGAACTGGTTCCCAATTCTATTAAAGGCGAGACTGAACCGGAACACTAGTGAAGGATCTAATGCGATCACCTAGAGGGAGGTGAATAGGTAATTTTAAAAACTTTTGAGGAAGTATAAAATACACAACGTGTGAAACATGATAAGAGTGATATACGAAGAGCCATAAGCACAAATAAAGAGTTAAGAGAGAAAAGATCAAGACACAAGGTTTATAGTGGTTCGACTTAGCTCAAGCCTACGTCCACTCTCTCGGACTGACAGCCTATTGACTAAATTCCACTATGAATCAAAAGAGTTATAGTTTACGTCCAAGACTTCACAATCTTCTGCTCTCACAAAGCAAGTATGTATCACACTCTTGTTACAATGTAATTGCACAGTAAATGAACAGCTCTAAACTTTGGAATTATACTCTCGTCAGCTTCACTTTGAAAGACTTGAAATATCTCCCTTAAATATTCCTTCATGGCAATATGACTGTTGGCACTTTCCAAAAGAATTCTTCTAATCAACCCGTTGGATAGAATCAATCAGGAATATCTCAAGCAATCTTCAGATCGTGTTAAAAGCTCGCCAATCCTAGTCGCCCATACAATCAGGATTATGGTTTTCATAAGTGAATACTTGCCACATTTACCCGATCTTCATAGAATCCAACATGCCAATAATAATCTTCATAAACTTGGAAATAATCAATCTTGTTAATCCTCAAATATAATGTATGTAATCCACGAGTATCAGAGTCATAAGAATATCATCTTACTTAAACAATCGTTACAATCCAACTTCCCAGATTTTACCAAATCTGACTTCCAAAACTTTAAGGTGTCTACTACCTCCAGATGATACATGTCTGACATCTCCAGATGTTACTCTTTCTGGCAGATGTTACTTTGTCTGGCCTCTCTAGACGAAATGAGATCTGGCAGCTACAAGATCTGACATCTTCCTAGATGATACAAGATTTGGCATCTCCCCAGATGATACAAGATCTGGCCACAACTAAGTATTTGACTTCTAGTCAAATCACGGAATTTTGTCATCTTGTCATAGAGTTTTGTCATCTTCAAAATCAACAATAGAGCTTCCTCTAACAACTAGGACCTTCCTAATTCAAAGTGTATTTTCTCTTGGCCCAAGTGACTTGGGAGTTTAGAGTCCAACTCAAGTGTCCATCCCAGCCCATGTCTTCTCCACTTTCATTTCAAAATCAGCATCCTCATCCTTTCACGTTCAAACCCTTCAAAGGAGAGACTCTTTCGTTCAGCAGCAACTTCCGAGAAGAGATTTTCTCGTTTAGTAGCAACTTCGGCTCCTTCTCGCTCAGCAACAATGTTGCCTCGATCTCATCACCGATAGGGTGTGGTATTGGGCCTATAAATAGCACAAACCCCACGTTGAGATGTTCACAATCGCGATTTTTTCGATGCCCTCATCATATTCTCCTCGCGATCAACTTTCGTGAGACTCTTTGGATCTCCTCTTCAAGGTATTCTCATGGATTCTCTTCTTCGGCAACTCCTGGTTCCTGATCTCTTTTGGGTTTTCATTATTTCAATTGAATAGTTTCTTTATCAATATCTAGACGTTCGGTGAAGTTTTCCTATTGATTTGAGCTTCGATCTAGTTTCTCCTATGATTTGTTTACGGTGGTGGAGGATTTGGCCGAAATATGGACCCTCTATGTGTAGATGTTGATCATTCTGATTTGGGATTAAGTTCTTTAGTCTCTTCGATAGAAACTATATGCCCACATGGGCTTTTGATCACATCAAGTACTACAATGGTGACTCTACAGCTCTTCTTGGACAAATACACAAGTGAAATTTTATGGAGGCAAAGAGTGAGGTTCAGAAGTTGACAAAAGATCCACCTTGAACATTTCGAGAGAATGACCCCCTCTTTGGCTTTCATTCCTCCTAAATTCTTCATTGTTTATAATGCTTTTGTTTGATTATTTGGATAAATAAAGGTACCAGCTTTCAATCTAAGGGGTCTTACCTATTCAAGTATTTCAGCATGGACAGTAAGATGGTTGCTGGAGATTCTGCAGGGACAGTCACTGCTTTCTATGTGAGTACTTCTTGCCACTTTAGTCGACCAATCCGTGGCATTGAAATGCAGATTTTGCCATCAATAAACGGTCTTGTTTTAGAAATGGAGTTTACAACTTTGGGCTTTTGTTTACTAAAGTACTCATCACCTTGGTCTCTACTTAAAGTTGCTTCCTTTTGGGCTTGTCTTGTTGCTCTGTTTTTTCTCCTTTCTTTTTATCATGCGATCATTGAATCATATGACAAGTGATTTCTTCTTGCAGCTCTCATCTCAAAACGCAGAGCATGATGAAATAGACTTTAGTTCTTAGGGAACAGGATTGGGCAGCCATACATAATGTAGACCAATGTGTTCACGGGGGGAATATGAGATAGGGAACAATGGATTTATTTGTGGTTTGATCCCACCACCTCCTCCACTCCTACTCTGCCCTCTGGAACATGTATCAGATTGTGTGAGAAAACATGTAACAAATTTTTAGAGGCTAAAGAAGTGTTCAAGACCCTTTTAGATAAGGAGAGATCTAAGTCAATGAGATTTTTCTTACTTATGTAAGTAACCAATTTTCATTTTAGTTTAGGCTTCTCTTTGAATTTTTTCTAGTCTCATTGGACCGCTCAGGAACCAGACCAAACCGGTCGGTCCGATTTGGTCCTTAGTTCTAAAAAATCAAGGACTGGTCCCATCGATCCAGTTCCCGGTGTCGGGGCGGAACTGGACCACCCTAGACCATGTACACCCCTACTCCTTGCCCATTCCCTAGCGAGATTGAGAGGTATGGGGAATCTGCTCCCTCTGGTCATTCCTACTTTTTAGTGTCTTCTTGGAATCGTTGAAATGGAATTAAGGTTTCATTTTGTCATGGATGTTTTCCCATTTTTCGTTTTTCCATTGGCAAGTGATTTTTCAAGGAGAAACATTACTATTTCATAATATTTTTATAGAAAAAGATAATTTAGCACAAAATCCATTTGAATTTTAGAGGTGGTATTCATTAATCCACCAAATTCTAAAGAAATGCATGCTTCTTTTGTTTTTTGTCATATAAAAGAATGGAAGAATATATGAAAATTAGAGGTATGGAGCTAATTTATGATTATTGAGTGCAAGTATGAGATTGAATTTCCAAAAAAAAAATCTTCAAAGGTAGTTTTTTTTATACCTGGATTTGTTGGTTGTAACAATCACATCTAAAATTATGTTTTTTCTAAAGTTTTCGAGTGTATAGACTTTGTTTCATTTGAACAGTCACTTCTTTAGGCAACAAGATGGTGATTTTAGTAAATGGATGGAGTGAATATTGTCACACCACGAACCTCGAGCGCGTGCACATCCCTCGGTGATCGACTAAAATGCGATGTTCACAGGTGGCGTCACCAACCCAATCTTCTATGCACATGCGAAAGCATCACCAACCCAATCTTCTATGCACATGCGAAAGCGAAAACAATCCCCAGACAACAATCAATTTTGGGAAAAGAAAGCTGGATAACCAAATTACACAAAGAATATCTCATAAATAGCCCCGAGTTTATACACAAGAGACTAAACCAAAAAGGGTTTGTCTGAACTCCAGGATCTACAGCCAAAGCTTTGTGTCCACCACAAAAGGCGTGCGCCAAAAATCATCTCCTATGGAAGTCCACAACGCACGAGACGCTCCTCCGTCTAGGGACCTGTAAAACGTACACCCCAAAGGGCTAAGATAGTGTCTCAAAAATTTGACCACATAAGCCTTGATTAGGAAGAAATTCACTAAATGGTAACCAACACACAACAATAATTCAAGGTCTGGAAACTATCAGACTATCTGGGTCTGAGACTCTCTCAGTTTGAGACTCTCTCCAGTCTGAGACTCTCCTAAGTCGTGTAACGGCTAGGCTCCACAGTTCATGTACATAAGCATACGAAAAATATCTTTAACGATTGAAACATTGCACATCAATCATCATATACTCACAAAAATCCATATTATAAGGCAAATCGTTATGACAGGTCCCATACCATGCCACACAATTCCGTCCCATAATTAAGCGTGGCATATTAATAGTTCAATCCACACTCAATAAACAAACTCATGGCTCTAGCGATGTCTTATACAAAATCACATTACCGTATAGCACTTAGCCCTTGACCACACATGTCATTGGTACAAGGCCTCAGAGGTGGCTCACACAATCTTTGGTACAAGGCTCTCAAGGTGGCTCTCACAAAGTTTATGTTATCGTATAGCACTTAGCCCTTGGCCAAAAAGCAATGGTACAGGACCCACCAGAGGTGGCTCCCACGAAGTTTACGTTATCATGTAACACTTAGTTCTAACTTGCTTGCCATACATTTGATTTTCTCACAAAACCCATCGCCTTTCAACACCCACCACATAATCACATATTGCCACGCATGAGTTCTAAACATGCCACAAACCAAACATATGACCATATACGCACAATCTAGCCAACATTAAAGAGGTCGAACATTCAGCCTTGCTGCACACGTCCCATACCGTGCCAACACAGCTAAACGTAGAACCACCTTAACTAGCAAAATCAAGTTACTTGCGTGTCTCCACATTTAAATCCAGAAAAATAATAAAGAGAGTCATAAAATCCTCAAATTTGAATATGTTATAAAGGATACATAAAAAAACATTTTTCATGAAGACATCTTGACCCAAATCTTTCTGTAAAGAGAGTAGTAAATCATTCAAACTGTTACAAAAATTGCATCCGTTTTCAGAAATCACGTTCTCCAAAACTAGCTTAGTTCGAAATCCAAAACTTATTCGTTTGATTTGAAATTTGACTATGTTATACTAAAAGATGTGATAAACAACTTTTGTGAAGGAACCCTTTCGAAATTCAAACTCCAATAATTGATAAAAATCCATAAAATACCAAAAGGTCATAAGTTCCAAAAAAAAATAGAGATTCTGTTTTGTTCAAAATGAAGTTGACATAATTCCCTTTAAATACATAAAATCTTGGCCAATATATATGTCATAACTGAAGATGTATAAAACTTTTTTCATGAAAGAATCAACTTCATAATCTCATCACATCTTGATCCACAAAGTAAGCAAACAATGATAGTCCTGTAAACATATTCCACAAAAAATCGCCGAACTGAACTAAACCACTGTCACTTGTCTTAATCCAACCTAACACTCATCTTATCAAGCTGATTAACAATCATCTAATCCTCTAAGTGTAATCGCATCCTAAGAAAAGATTAGGAAGTAAACTAACTTGATAAACAAGTCGGCAAGTTCACGACGACGACGAAGCTTGGAAGATGATGAAAAAGCCTTGTAAATCGCTTCCTAAGTTACTGGTTTGGGAGCTCATATCTCAGTTGGAGGAATGGAGGTGAAAAATATTTAGAAAAGGCTGAAGAAGATGAAGCTGTAAGCTCCAACATTTAGCTGGCAAAAAGGGAACAAGAAGCCTTCAAAGTCAACACAAAATATCCAAAACACTTGAATGCATGCCCCACAAGTTTTCAACTCTTATCCAGCAGCCATTTTTCCTCCCAAACTTCTCCAACAAGCCAAGAATAAAGGTTATAATGCAACAGCCTTAAGTTCTCCCAAAAGATGAGATGATGTTAGAAAAATAAATCGTGACACGCTTGAACATTCATTTCCCGAATATAAGTTCAATTTCATGGTTAAAATCAACCAAACACGATTCTAATCCAATCCAACATATTGGATAGCTTATATAGATTATATCCCTTGATGACTTCACCCAATAGGTTGTTAACTCACGATTGATCAAGTTCGAGAGAAAGGACCATAGATACGTAGATAAAAAGCTCATTCATTTTACTTCGGACGGGTTCGAAAATCAGGATGTCACAAAGATGACATTTGAATTAGATTGAGATAGGAAAAATATTTAAAAAGTCATACTTATATTATATTGGTATCTATTGAATATTAAACTATTTAAAAGTACAATTTAGTCTTAAACATTTTAATTTAGTACCAATTCATTCCTTCATAATTTTAGTTGTACATTGTTGAGTAAACACCAGCCGGCCTACGTGGCACCATTTACAAATATGTGAATAATTTTGGTGATATTTTAATATATTTTGAAAATTTCTATTTCCTTTTTTGGTCTTTCTTCTTCTTTTTGCCAATGACTGGCCATCAACCATGCTTGAGTAGGTTTCGCTTGCCTTCACCCTGTTGGGCCTCACCCATGACAGTTACAACAATTATGACATCTCAAGCAAGTCTCATGCAAACATGTCCTATTTATCAATTATTTATCATTACTTGACATGCGACGTAACATAAACAAACAATACACACGGTTCAACTTAGGCTTGACCGGGCATGACCCAAGTTCGGATTGGTTGTGCTCAATTCATCGAACCATGCCTAAATGTGACTCGAAATGTGATAGCACAAGTCGCACATTGTATGCAAACATAATCAATGTATCACCACAGTGAAAAGCATCAATTAAACCTCTTATCTTAGTTTCTAGCGACTTCATTTACTTAAAGTCAGAACATGATATTGGAACCTTTGGTCGTGACAATCAGCGAGAGAATGTGAGGGAGAAAGAGAGAGACCTAGGTGAGAGGAAGAAGGAAAGGAGAGTGAGGTGTGTTAAGGAGAGGAAGTAAGAGTGATCTCCCATGACCACTCATTTAATGCCATTCATCATTAGAGTTCAGGCGCCTCTTTTTGATTGATACACATGTCTAGATTCACAAGTGACAACTTAATTTGATGAGATGTGTTGACACCTAATTTTTTACAAATCCATAAATTTGCTTTGTTTAATTTTATTGTTGCTAATTAGGATTAGAACTACATTTATATTTTCCTTTTTCTATAAAACAAAAAGAGGACGAAAAGAAGTAAAAAAATAAAGAAAAGAAAGAAGGAACAAAAAGGGCGAATATAACAAAAAGGACAGTTCGGTTGGGGAAGAGAACAGGTGATTTTAGAAGGGCCCTCTCTCTCTCCTCCGGTTCTCTCTCTCTCTTTCTTCCACGCCCTCTCTCTCTCCTGGGGCGGATCACCTCCTCAGCCCGGTCGCTGATCCTCCTCCCCCAGCTCTCTGCTCATTCCTCAGCTCGCGTCCCCCTCAGACTTCCCAGCTCACTGACACCCCCTTTAGCTCACCCACACTCTCTCGTCGGCTCGCCCGACCGCCCACAGTCGTCCCTCAGCTCACCGCCCACTCCCAGCTCACCTGCGTTCTTCAGCTCCGCCTCTCTCAGCCTTCAGCTCATCGATCATCTCCCTCGGCTCATTCTCCAGCTCCCGGTTTCCATCTCGTTGGACTCTCTCAGCTCGCCTTTTCCTTCCTCCCAGCTCGGGCCTTCCTCCCAGCTAGCTGCCCTCCTTCAGCTCCGCCGCCCACGGCCTCCTTCAGCTCTGTCACCCACGGCCTCGCCCACTCTCTTGGTCAGCTCGATCCCTCAGCTCATCTTTCCCTCTAGGAATCTCTCGGCTTTCACCTCAGCTCACGGCCACCCCCTCAGCTTAGCCTTACCATTCCTCAGCTCACGGCCTCATCTCCCTCCTTCAGCTCGTTTCCACCTCCCAAAGCTTGCCTTCAACTGAACTGATTCCCACAGCTCATCTTCCTTGGTCCCCGTCTCCCCTAGCTCGCAATCCCTTCAGCTCTCAACTCGCGTCCCCCTCAAACTCTCCAGCTCACACGCCCTCTCTGCCTCTAACTGACTCACGCTCTCAGCTCGGCCCTCTCTCTGCTCGCCCACGCCGTCAGCTCGTCCCTCTCTCTCTCTCTCTCAAAAAAAACCTTCAGCTCACTCTAGCCCTCAGCTCCCTCTAACTCTGACTCGCAGCTCGTCCCTTAGCTCGTCCCTCGCTCTCAACTCGCGGCTTTCTCGGAACTCGCTCTCCGAGCTCACGATTTTGCTTGCTCAACTTACCTTCTCAAGCTCTCGTTCACGGCTGGCTCGAGTGCTCTCGGTGATTATCCATTGTTGAACGTCACAATCCACGGTCTTCTTCTTTCGGCTTTTCTCATCTCACAAGTAAGTTTGTTTTGGTTACGTCTAAAATCCAGCTTACTGCTATTCTTTATGTTCGTTATGTTGCTTTCGTTTTCCTTTCTCATAGCTGCAATTTTGTTGACTCGATTCTAGATTTAGTTTAGTTGATTGTTTTTAGCTTGCTGTGATGTTTACTTTCATTAATGTCTTGCGTTTTAGTCCTCGGCATATTGTAGGTTTAGATTTGAGTTTGTTATATTTCCAAGTTTGCTGTGAGGTTCACTAATCAACGCTGAGAGCTACGTGTACGATAAAATGCATGGTGAAATCCGAATGTCTCATGTTCATTTTAGTTCGGCTTTGAAGTTTTTGTAGTGTTTGCAAAACTCGTCTATTGTATAGCAAAGTCGTAAAAAAATGCAGAGAGGTGTCGTGACGGTGATTCATTGTCTTCGGCGTTGAATCCTCATTTTCATAGGTAGCTCGAGTTTTGATGTTGATGCACGCCTGACTCGGCATTTATTTGAAGAAGATGAATTCATGTTGAGGCAAGGGAGGCCTTGGACTTGTGTTTTGTTTTAGTCTAGATTGGACCAAAGAATAAAAGAAAAGAAGGGAAGAGCTAAATTAGGCTATAATGAAGATGGGCCGGCGTGTAGTAAAGAAAAAAAAAAGTAAAATAGGCTACGAAATGGAAAGGGGCCGAATTAATCGAAATAAAAAATGGGCTGGAAAGTAAAATGGGCTAAAAGAAAAAATGGGCTGCAAAATGGAAAGGGCCAAATTAGAAATAAAAAATGGGCTGCGAAATTAAAAGGAGAAGGGAGATTTTGGGCCGAAATCTATTAGCCCGGTCCGCAGCTCTTTTATAAAAAAAAATAATAATCAAAAAAAGGAAATTATAAAAATCCAAAAATAATAAAAAATGAAAATAAATAGAAGATTATAAAACAACCTGAAAATAATAAATAATCAGAAAATAGATAATAGATAATAGATAATTCAGAAAATAATAAAAAAATTAGAAAATAGATAATAGATAATAGATAATTAAAAGAAAATCAGAAAATATAACATGAATAATAATAAAAAGTTAGAAAATAACAGAAAATCAGAAAATGGAAGATAAAAAACAAAAATCCGAAAAATGATATAAAAAATAATAAAAATTCAAAAGATAATAAAAAATATAAACATCTAAAAAAATGTTAAAAATCTAGAAAATTCATAAATAATAAACAACTAATAAAAAATCATAAAATTATTAGAAAAATCATAAAAAAAATTAGAAAATCATAGAAAATCAAAAAAATCATTAGAAAATCATTAAACAAAGTCAGAAAATTATTTAAAAATAATAAAAATTATAAAATTATAAAAAAATTCTAAAATAAATTCAATTGAATAAACTCTTAAGGCTTACACTAGTGGACTAGTCTTTTAGGTGATGTACGTCTGCATTGAAAACATTTTGGTTAACCAAACAATCAATATTATGTATCGAAAGAGCATTAACTAAGTAGTTAATGTAATCAAGTCCCCATATTCTAGGAATCTCTGGTTGCGCAGAAAGTGAAGCATTTCTCCTAATGCTTTCACTTGGTTTCTAGCCGACCTTAATAGGCTAGTGGTGGCTCCTTTTCAAAAAAAAATTTAGACTATTAAAGAACTTTAAAAAATAAAAACGCCTAATGCCAGCGAGGTATGGATTCTGGATAATCCAAGCTCGAGATCATGGAATCAAGAGCAAGTACCTCTAAACCTATCTTTCTCCCCCTAACGGGTGGAGTTTAAATCACGACAACTTGACGACTCCACTGGGGACTTGTGGACTTAGGCCTAGTAAATTGATTGATTGTTAACTAACATGTTTTTAATATAGCGCTTACATGAAGAAAAAGGTAAATCCACTAATAATGTGTTAAATATTGTTATAGGTTGGGAGTCATAAGGGGTAGAGTGTTTTGTTAACCAATTTGTTTTGCAAAGAGGTTTAGGAATGTATGAATATGTTGATGCAATTGAAGTGTTGTTTGAATATAAATTGATATGCATGTTTGCTTATTATTGCATCACTACACCTCGCACACACAACCGAGATTAGGAAACCCTTAAGGAGGAACCCGCATGGGGAACGACCCGTGGTAATCCCCTTTCGGCCCTGCTCATTCTAATTAGTGATGAAGGGAACTATCCGACGAAAGTGCGGACGGGGAAACCATTCGGATCTAATAAGAATGGGAGCCTTAAGCCTATAGATATCTTCCCATTAGATATTATCCTCACAGTTTCATGCGATTGTGCTTGTGAATGCAGCATCATTGTCCCGTTCTTGCCTTGGTTTGTAAGCATTCTCCTTCACTCTCTGTTACTTTGATTTTTCTTTGGTCATACACGATGCGTTGCGACTTGATTCAAATGCCCATATAGGTTTAGGTTCAATGGGTACTCTCGAAATTCGGATCATCCCTTCCCCAAGGAAGGCCCTTCTAAGAATGTGAGATGGTCTCATCAGCAATAAACGAGATTATGTGGAGAGAAAGATTGGATATCTTATTTCACTTCTACACATGGAGCCTCAAGCAGCCATGATCAAAGTAATAGCACATTTTTAGAACCCGACGACCTCCACATTCAACTTCCGCCCTCAATTCGACCAAGGAGATCAAGTCCAACAGATAGAAAAACAAATCAATAAAATGGAGGACATGCTTCATCAACCAGAGCCCGAGCTAAAGTGCTTCTCCCTTAATTTTCTCCCAATCCGACTCCAAGGGAGGTTCAGATTCAATATACCATTAGAGAAGGAGACAAAGCCTTAGCCAAGGTGGAACGCCTCACCCAAGAAAACAAACGGCTTCGCTCATGTGAATTGAAGAGATCAACCCGAACCGAAGCTTCAAGCACATCCCCTTAAAATTTGATTTCTTTGTATGAGCTCTTTTATTTCGCATCAAGGATGATTAACGGATAGTCCCTTTTCCTAATTAGTCTGATGTATAGAGCTTTTCATTTGTATTTTCTTTAGTCGAGTAAAAGAACCTTTCCCTTTTAAGGAGCTTGTGTAATTAAGGATCTTCTCATTTTTATTTTGAGTTCTTAGCAATTAGCAAACGAGCATTTGAATCAAACCAGCGTATCGCCCCTTTTATTATATAAATTCTTGATATGAAACTCCCATAAGAATCTCTTTGCGTGAAATTGGACTTGCAAGAAGGATTCTTATCCGTGTTTCATTACGAGAATCGATAAAATAAAAGGGGGTTTAGTTGTCTGTCTTTTCTTTTCTTCCCTTTTTCTCTTTTCTTTTTTTGTTCTCTCATTCCAAATATTATTTTTTAAAATGTTTTTTTTTTTAAATTCATGCATTGTTTTCATTTTCTATTTACTAACCATCTTCATAGAATTTCAGCCATGGCATTCTACGTGATAAACACGTATGTGACTCAAAAATACATAATAAAAAAATATCTCACTTTTAATGAGAGTAATAACGAAGGCTAAAAGGATGTCAAAAGACATTAGATTTGTCACGAGGATTTCCAACCTTTGACAACACCATAAAGCAGCAATAGAGAAGAGTGATCAAGTCTTCATAACTCAGGTAAGTCCACTTTCATTGAGAAAAGTGTGGATACAACAAAAGCAGCACAAGGAAATGAATGATTAGGTCTCTGTGCAGCAGGTAAGTTCATTTTCCCAAAAAGAAAAAGAAAAAAAGAGATTGTTCAGAAAAGAAAAGAAAAATTCAAATTTTGATTGAAATGTTTGCAAACAAAAAAAGAGAGAAACGTTTGTTAGATTGAAATGCCTTCTTACAAATTTTTGATTGAAATGTTTGCAAATTTTGATTGAATTTTTTATTGTTCAAATTTTTGTCTGAAATCAATTGTGGTTTGTTAAATAAACATTTGATTTCAATCAAAATTTCATGAAAAAAAGGAAAATCCACCAAGATGATTGACAAATAAAAAAATAATGATTGATCATGCCAAATAGGAAGCAATTAGAAGGAGGAAAGGCAAGCCATTTCCAAACACATCGAGATTTGAGTGCAAAAAGAATATCCCTATTGTTTAGGGATGAGAGATTCATTCGCAAGTAGTATATAAACCAAGATGAAAAGAGGCATTTCTTTATTTATCATATATACACTACATGTGATCATAGTTAAACCCTTTGAGCCTTTATTCATGGAGAATTTTTACAAATTACCCCTGTCAAGAAACACCCCACAATGGGGCAAATATGGAGGTTTGACAGACACTATCCGGTGAAAAAGATAAGAAAGATTTTTTTTGTTTTTACTTGCATTAATCTTTCTGTGGTAACATCAGGAGAACCCTTATGGAAGCTCCAAAGATCCTGAAATGAGAAGAGCATTTCTTTTGCTACCCATATACTCATATCCTTTGATCATCCAAGACAAAAAAAAATCTCTCGAAAGTCCTAATAGCTTTAAAAAAAAAGGTTCAGATAAAACTAGGGGGTATGAATAAGCAGTGTGCCTGGTAAAAGCAAGGCCAATGTCTAAAAAAAAGAGAGGCTCATGCTGAGTATGAATATCTTGAAAATCACTATTCATAACGAAAATCGTTCCAAATGCAAAATTTGTTAGAGAAAAGAGTGAAGCTCTTATGATTGAGTCAATAAGCACGAGGACTTTTGAGATAAAAAATGTTGATATCACAATGCTGTTGAGATTATCACCAACTCATCAATCCCCTTTTTTAAAAAAGTTTGTTGAGCCTATTTAAGCCTTTCCCCTTAACTAGCATTACAACCATTTCCCTAAGTCTCTTCGATCAAGATGATTTGAGTAGAAATAAGGATCTTCAAAGAAGTTACTGCTTAAAGAAATGAGAACAAAGCTATCTTATCTCATCTTGAAGTTTCTTGACTTGTAAACCCGGCAAAGATGATGATTTATGATTATTTCTTAGCCAATGATGCTTATCCGTTGTTGAAAATATAACCAAACATGCATTATAGTCCTTTAAAAGACCTCTTGGATTGATTGATATGTACTTATTGCGAATGATTTTGAAGCCTTTGGCACTGGCTGTGCGAGATATATTGAGTGATCAAATCTATTTCTCACATCAATGGATGAGATCAAATAACTTTTTCTTGAGAGTGTATGAGAAGCCCTTTCTGATTGAGAATTCCTCATTTGACATGTTTAATGAACTCTTCTTATGTATTAATCCTAAAAGAAGTTGATGGTTGATGATATCTCCAAATAACTAAATGAATTGATTTTGCTTAGGCAACCAATGATCAGTCACCAGTGACAATTCTTGGATATTGTTCATGATACACTTATCATTGGACGTGGTGAACTTTCGCAGCCTGCAGTCGTGGTGAGCTTTTGCAGCCCGCGGTCCCCTTATTTTTGGACGTGATGAGCTTTCGCAGCCCGTGGTCCCCTTACTATTGGACGTGGTGAGCTTTTCGCAACCCACGGTCCCCTTATTTTTGGACGTGGTGAGCTTTCGTTGCCCGGATCTCCCGGTGAGTTTTCATAGCCCCGGAGTCTTTTCACTGATACGGTGAGCCTTCGTAGTTGCCCGGAGTCCACGGTGAGCCTATGGAGTAGCCCGTAGTCCTTTCACTATCACGGTAAGTTTTCGTTGTCCACGGTGAACTTTAGTTGTAGTTGGCCTTGGTGAGTCTTCGAAGCCCTAAGTTTGCCCCACATTAGCCAAAATCCGTTGTTACACGGTAAGGCTTCTCAAAAGTCGAAATCTGTTTTTACACGGTAAGACTTGTCATCATTAACCAAAACCAGTTGTTACACAGTAAGGCTCCTTAAAAGTTGAAATCCGTTTTTACACAATAAGACTTGTCATCATTAGCCAAAACCCGTTGTTACACGGTAAGGCTCCTCAAAAGTCGAATCCGTTTTTACACAGTAAGACTTCTCCTCATTTGTCGAAATCCGTTTTTACACGGTAAAAGTTCTCCTCATTTGTCGAAATCCATTTTTACACGGTAAGACTTCTCATTTGTCGAAATCTATTTTTACACGGTAAGACTTCTCTTCATTTGTCGAAATCCATTTTTACACAGTAAGACTTCTCATTTGCCAAAATCCATTTTTACACGTTAAGACTTCTCCTTTGTCGAAATCCGTTTTTACACGGTAAGACACCTCATTTGTCGAAATCCTTTTTTATACAGTAAGACTTTTGCTCATTTGTCAAAATCCGTTTTTACACGGTAAGACTTTTTCTCATCAATCGAAATCTGTCTTTACACAGTGAGACTTCTCCTCATTAGTCGAAATCCGTTGTTACACGGTAAGACTCTTTCTCTCTTAGTCCAGACTATAATTAAACAAAAAACAAAACAAAACAAAATTCATTGCTGATTTTTGACAAAAATTAGGTGTCTCTTATCTTTGAATGGAACCTCTTCGAGCTCCCCTTCAAATAGGGTAGCTGTTGACACCTAATTTTTTACAAATCCAGAAATTTGCTTTGTTTAATTTTATTGTTGCTAATTAGGATTAAAACTGCATTTATATTTTCCTTTTCTATAAAAACAAAAAAGAATAGGAAAAGTAAAAAAATAAACAAAAGAAAGAAGGAAAAAAACAAAAAAGGGGAATATAACATAAAGGACAATTCAGTTGGGGAGGAGAACATGTGATTTTAGAAGGGCCCTCTCTGTCTCTCCTCCGATTCTCTCTCTGTCTCTCTCTCCCACAACCTTTCTCTCTCTCATAGGCGGATCACCTCCCCGAAAATAATAAATAATAATAATAATCCGAAAATAACAAAAAAATTAAAATAAATAGAAGATTATAAAAAAACTGAAAATAATAAATAATCAGAAAATAGATAATAGATAATAGATAATTCAGAAAATAATAAAAAAATTAAATAATAGATAAAAGATAATAGTAAATTCAGAAAATAAAAAAAATTAGAAAATAGAAAATTAAAAAGAAAATCAGAAAATCAGAAAATATAACATGAATAGTAAAAAAAGTTAGAAAATAATAGAAAATTAGAAAATAGAAAATAAATAACAAAAATCCGAAAAATGATTAAAAAAATAAAAAAAATTCAAAAGATAATAAAAAATCTAAACATCTAAAATATGTTAAAAATCTAGAAAATTCATAAATAATAAACAACTAATAAAAAATCATAAAATCATAAAATTATTAGAAAAATCATAAAAAATCAGAAAATCATTAGAAAATCATAGAAAATCATAAAGTCATTAGAAAATCATAAAAAAGTCAGAAAATTATAAAAAAATCAATAAAAATTATTAAAAAATTATAACAAACTTCTAAAATGAATTCAATTGAATAAACTCTTAAGGCTTTGCATTAAAACACTAGTGGACTAGTCTTTTAGGTGATGTAAGTCTGCATTGAAAATATTTTGGTTAACCAAACAATCAATTTTAGGTACCAAAAGGGCATTAACTAAGTAGTTAATGTAATCAAGTCCCCGTATTCTAGGAATCTCTGGCTGCGCAGAAAGTGAAACATTTCTCCCAATACTTTCACTTAATTTCTAGCCGACCTCAATAGTCTAGTGGCGACTCCTTTAAAAAAATAAATTTTAGACTATTAAAGAACTTTAAAAAATAAAAACGCCTAACGTCACGCGAGGTACGGATTTGGGAGAATCCAAGTCTAAGATCGTGGAATCAAGAGCAAGTACCTCTAAACCTATCTTTCTCTCCCTAACAGGCGGAGTTTAGGTCGTGACAAGATGTCTTTAAAGTCATGATTAGTAACTTAAGTATTCCTTAGTCCTAATCATTATGGTTTAAGTAGTTCCTTATGATTGGTCTACCTAAACCTAAGCTAATATTATCATGTGACCTAGGTTAGATTAGATGTCTCCTAGATTTAACTTATGTGTCCCTAGAACTAATTTAGGTTTAATAGTTATTTCGTAAATATCTCTAATGAATTATTATCATGGACCAGTAATATTCCTTAGAGCAGGCCTATCCTTTGCCTAGTTTATTAGACTTATCTCTTGCTTAATGGTTAAGACTAATGGTAAAAACTAACCGACATAAGTGATGATTCACAAGTGATTTCTTATGCAAGTTAGAGGTGGCTTCCTTGTGAAGTTTCTTAATGACTTGTTAGACAAGCTACAATATATTAGTCGACATAAGGAATGACATCATAAGTGATTTCTTATACAAGTCAAAGGTAGCTTTTTCAAGAAACTTTTTAGCGACTTATTGAACGAGCCAAAAATATATAAATATATAACTTCATTTCCGAGTTTTCTTGTACGAGAAATTTTCAAATGTCATAGCAACCCTTTCCCAGGCCCAAGCAAGGCCAGCCCACTTGGCATGGCCAATCATTGACAAAAGGAAGAAGAAAGGCAAAAAGAAAAAAGGAAAAAATAAAAAAATCAGAAAATAAAACAATTTCAAAATGTATAAAAATGTTAGTAAGAATTATACATGTTAGCACCGATGCCAAATATGCCAGTTAGCATCTATGTCAGTAATATTTAGTCAAAATTAGTCAGAATAATTGCATTGTCACATTTCAAATATTTAGGACTCAATTTGACCAATGTAATAGATTTAGGGCTTTTCTAATAGTTTTCCCAATTTGAAATAGTTGTCTAAACTTTAACCTAATTACTTTTGAATGAAGGTTGAACTCATTTAAAGTTGAGAGCATATTAAATATTCTTACTTCAATAAAAACAATACAGAAATTTATGGCTCAGTTTAGTTCGTTTTACATCTTCCTAAAACACAATGAATGAATGTATGTATATATATATATACATATATATTGTTTACTTTTAATGACTAAATACATTTGTTTGGTAATATAACTATTTGGGTTCATGTTTCAGGATTTATCAAGGAAATCTAAGTCAAATCTATTTGATCTTCTAAAAGGAATTTAAGACCCATCATAAAATTTGAAATATCGATTAAAATTATATGCCCTCATAAGAATGCGGAATCTGTATATTTCGATGTATTTCAAATAAGAATATAGCTTATCTATAGGTTTTATTATATACCTATTCTAAGATAATATCTCAATGCCATGCACAATACGTGCAATGTTAATAATCGAATATCTCCTATAATTTTAGAGAAATCGCTAATTACCTTTAACAAGGATCGTGGAAGAGTGGGGACATAGCCGGTTTTCTCCAAAAGAAGAAAAAAAAATACGTCTTTCTGTCACACCCCGATTTTCGAGCACGCGACGGTCCCTGATTTTCATTTTCTCTTCAGCCAAAGTATAGCAATGTCCCAAGCAGGTCGCTGGCCTTCAAGTTTCCAATGGAATCGCGAAACTTCGCCCTGTCAACTCCCACAGAACTCGCCTCCAAAATTCAATCTCTAATCCTATACCTTAAAAAATGGTTGCCACGACGGGTTGAGATATAAATATCTCAATGAGACAACCCCCTAACCCAAAACTAGGTCTGTCAATTGCCCTAGAGTCCCTAATCGCACCTCACGTCCCCTCAGTCACCCTAGACATAATCCAACCTCACTCTCTATCCTGTCGTACTTGCTCTCCTATAGTCTCTGTTTTCCGCGCCCGGTCTATCCACGAGTCTACCAAACCCTAGTCGCTACTTGGCACTAAGCTCAATCATCTCTAAATCAATAATTTAATAAATTACGCAATCAATTAATAATTAAATAAACTGCTCAATGAATCAATAATTAAATAAATTGCGCAATCAATAATTTAAGGCCGTACACAACTGGCCTAAGACCGAACTAGCCTTCATGTCTCATCATCACATCGCTATTCAACTTTCACTAATCGTCAATCCACCAACCTCCAATTGGACTTCCTTCGACATTCAATTTATATCTCCTTGTATTCAACCCATTCATTCAATATCAAATTGTACATGGCCATGATCGACATATTTCGCCAAATTATAAATGGATCCTTGTGACCTGATACTCGTTCCTTCGCACCACACTTTCCTAACAACTTATACACAACTATAATAGGCCGATCTCAACCTCACTCTTAATCATCCAATCCGCCACTCAACTTTAGCCAAGCCCAAATCTCAATGATTAAGACTAATCAAGTGACCCAGGCAACCAATTAATTGCATAATTAAATAATGCGCAAAATTAAATAATTAAATACTGAAATTAAATTAAATTAATAAATCCTAAAATTAAATAAATAAATGCTGAAATTAAATAAATAAAATACGCAGCCAACGAAAGTGCATGAAACCGTCCGTACTAACCTCGCACCGTTCCTCTAAAACCTGACGTTACAATCGCATCTAATTTTTTTATCGATAACTAATCCAATCACGCCATAAATCAACACAATTACCCTAATAATTCTACTAAAGCAATAAATATGCCTAATTAAGGTTTAGAAGGTTTACTCACATCAAATTACGTCTTCAAGCGACTGGTGGCAGTCTACGAATTTTCCCTATTTTCTTTCCTTCACTTTTTTTTTATTTTTATTCTCCTTTTTGCTTTTTCTTTTATTTTCTTCTCTCTTTTTTTCTTTTTTCTTTTCTTCTTTTCCTTTTTCTTTTCTTCCATTTTCTTCTTGGGCCGAGTTGGGTTGACTCGGGCCCACCAAGTTTGGGCTCAAGCTTCAAAGGGGAGGCCCTCCGCGCCGGCGCCGACGAGAATTCCGGCGAACCTCCAGCGAGTCTCCGACGACCCTCCGGCCAGACTCCGGCGGCCCTCCGGCGAGACTCCGGCGAGGAAGGACAGAAGCCGTGCTGCTGGTTCTCGTCAGGTGGGCTGAGTTCGACTCCTTGTGACCTGGTTCTCGTCGAGCCGCGGAGAGGGGTTGACGACGATGGATGAGGAACGGCGAACGGCGGGGCGAGGCAGCAGGTGGAGGCGGAGCAGATCGTGGAGGAAGCAGAACACGACCGACGAGGGAGGAGCCAAGGCCGCGAGTTCGATCGGTTCGCGAAGGGCCGAGCTGCGTCGACTTCAAGAGGGCGACGTTCGGGCGAGCGGAGCGACGAGCAGGGTGAGGCGGCGGCAGCGATGGCGGCGACGTGCAGGACGCCGGCCGTGAGAGCAGGAGCCACCGAGGAACAACAGCAAAGGAGGAGGAGGCGTCGTCCGCGGATGAAGAAGAACCATGAAGAAGAAGACCGAAGGGGAAGGGAAAGGAGAGAGAGAGATAGATAGATGGGATGGGGGCGGCAATCTGCAGGGGGTGGCGTGCGGCATAAGGAAAAAAAAAAGAAAAGAAGGGGTCAAAGGTCAAAGGAGCAGGGGATGTGCGGTGGAAAAGAGGGGGAAAAGAAAGGGGAGAGAGGGAGAGGAAAGCAGGTCACGGCAGAGGGGAGAGATAATGAGAGGGGAGAGAAAAAGGTGGGGATGTGACACTTTCCTTGAAAATTCTTCGAAAATAATTAGCATCCAACACGTCCCCCTTTACTTCTGGTTTAACCTTTCACGTCATGCATCGCTTATTGAGTAACCGACAACTCCCGACTGGCGATAAAGAATTCCAAATTTGGTGCTCTTTTGCCAACTTCTGAGCAGCTGGAGACGGTGGCTTCTGTCTAAAGTTGATTATCCTTAATGAGCAAGTTGGTCTGCACTCTTCTGCCGCAAGCTGTTGGAAGACGGTCTTAGCCTTTTGCAAAAGGATGAGGACACTTTGTCGACTTATCTTTGTATAAATAGATGGCTCCCTGTTAGAATTTGCGGAAGCGTGTGTAGTTGATGTGTGTGTGTGAGGAAGCAAGGGAGTGAAAGGGAATGCAACTTATATTAGTTTGTAATTGTACAAAGGAGGGAGGTAGTTGGACTTGCTCTAGAATTCCTGTTTGAGAGACTCCTAACTCCTATTTATAGGAGTCCATAAGTTCTAGAGTATTCTACAACCTAGAACAATCTAGCAACTAAGGAAATGTCTAGACAATTCTACATATCTCTAGGATCTTTCAATATTGTTCTAGTAAGAGCACAACCTAGAAAAATCTAGAAATTGGATCAATCTTCTAACAAGAGCAAATCCTAGAGTATTCTAGAAATTGGATCATTCTTCTCAACACTCCTCCTTGATCCAATTTCGTGATACTCCAAGCATACTTCGCAACGTTTTGAACTTGGCCGATGATAATGCTTTTGTAAATATGTCCGCGACTTGGTCTTCTGTCTTGCAATACTTCAGTTCGATCTCTCTGTTACTTTGCACTTCACGAATGAAGTGATATTTGATGTCAATGTGTTTAGTTCTTCCGTGGAAGACCGGATTCTTTGATATAGAAATTGCGGACTTATTGTCGCAAAGTATTGGAGTTGGTTCCATCTGAGCTTCTCCAATGTCTTCTAGAATTCTTCGAAGCCATAGTGCGTGACTGGTGGTCGCAGCAGCAGCTACATATTCAGCTTCTGCAGTAGACTGTGCCACTGAGTCTTGTTTTTTGGATGCCCAAGAAAATATTCCAGAACCCAGTGTGAACGCATACCCAGTAGTACTCCTCCTGTCATCAGTTGATCCTGGTTGTTGTAAGTATCCTTTCGCCACAAGCCTTGCCTTGTACTTCTGGATTGATCCGTCTGCATTGAGCTTTGTCTTGTAGACCCATTTGACGCCGATGACCTCTTTGTCTTCAGGGCGATTGATGAGCTCCCAAGTTTCATTCTTCTCGATCATCTTGATCTCTTCCTCCATTGCTTTAATCCAGACTTCTTTCTTGGCAGCCTCTTCATAGTTTTCTGGTTCTAGTGTAGCAAAGTTGCATGTTTCATAAATCTGTCTAAGGGATTTTACTTTTTGTGCTGAAGACTCTGGAGTAGATTCTTCTTGCGTCGCTCTTGGAGAGATTGGTGAAATTGCGCCTTGAGTAGTGGAATCTGTTACTTGTCCTTCTTCTTGTATTGTTGACTCATCTTGTGAAGATGGTGTGTCCGGCAAGGTGATATATTTTTTCTCGATCTTTTCCTCCTCCCAGTTCCAGGCTGCATTTTCGTCAAACTCAACGTCTCTACTAATCATGAACTTCTTAGTCCTGAGGTTGTAGACCCGATAACCTTTCGATTGGTCACTATAGCCGAGAAAAATTCCTTTTTCCGTCTTGTCGTCAAGCTTACTCCTTTTTTGTGTGAGGATGTGGACGTAGCATATACAACCAAACACTCTGAGATGCTTCGCCGAAGGCTTCCGTCCACTCCATGCTTCAACTGGAGTTTTATTTTGAACTGCTCTAGTTGGACATCTATTTAGGAGGTAGACGGCTGTGTAGACTGCTTCTGCCCAGAACGTATTGGGAAGGTTTTTATCTTTTAGCATAGACCTTGCCATTTCCATGACGGTTCTATTCTTTCTCTCTGCTACTCCATTTTGTTCTGGGGCGTAGCCAACAGTTAGTTGATGATGAATGCCTTCATCTTCACAAAATTTATTGAACTCATTGGAGTTGTACTCAGTACCCCTGTCGCTTCTTAGAACTTTAATTTTACGGCCACTTTGATTCTCGACGTGGTTCTTGAATTTCTTGAAAATTGAGAATACCTCCGATCTTTCTCGAAGAAAATATACCCACGTCATTCTTGTATAATCATCGATAAATAGGATGAAATATTTATTCTGGCTGGCAGTTGGAGTTCTCATTGGACCACACACATCTGTGTGAACTAACTCCAAAGGCTTCTTAGCTCTCCATGAACCTTCAGATGGGAAGGACTGTCTTTGTTGTTTTCCAAGGAGGCAGCCTTCACAAACATCTGAAGTTTCTGAAATAGCTGGAAAGTCTCTCATCATATTTTTCTGATGGAGAACTTTTAGTCCAGCAAAATTGAAGTGGCCAAATCTTCGATGCCATAGCCATGAATCATCAAGTTGAGCTTTCATGGCTATATCTTTCACGTATTTCCATCGTATAGGAAAATTCTTATTCTCCATCTTAACGACGGCAATGATATTTTTATATTTATCATAAATAATGCAGACATCTTTTTTGAAGTATAGAGAATACCCACTTTGTATCATTTGGCCCACACTCAAAAGATTTTGCGTAAGACTGGGGACTAAATATCCATTATGAATATATTTTGGGCCTTTATTTGTTTCAACAGCAATAGTTCCTTTTCCTTTCACATCTACCAAGTCACCATTGCCCAATTTTACTTGAGATTTCACCGACTTATCAATATCGGTGAATATATTTTCTCCCCTGTCATATGGTTGCTACACCCACTATCAACATACCAAGTATCAATTTTCTTATCATTTGCCGCTTGGCTTGCGTAGAATATATTATCACTCATTTCTTTTTCTTCAACATAGTTAGCCTGACTATTCATCTTTGAGCGGCAATCTTTTTCTACGTGGCCATATCTTTTACAAAAGCGGCATTGAGGCTTATGTTTAAACCAACAATCCTTCTCCAAATGATTTGTTTTCTTGCAAACGCCACAAGGTGGATACTTTTCCTTTTGTGTGGTTTCTCCTCCTTTTTTATTTTTCCATAGACTCCTTCCACCATTTTTGGATTGATGAGACCGTATATTTACTTTAGACTGAAAGGCATTTTCCATTGAGTCTCCGTCTTGTGCCATCAGTCTTTTCTCATGTGCTTCTAGAGAGCCAATTAATTCACTTATTGACAGGGTTGTCAAATCTTTACTTTCTTCAATAGTTGTGACGATAGGATTATACTTTTTAGTAAGCGTCACCAATATTTTTTCAACAACCCTTTGATCAGTAATATTATCTCCATAGGCTCTCATTTGATTAACTAATTCCTTTAATTTGCCGCAATATTCTTGAACGGTCTCATTACTTTTCATTTTAGAATTCTCAAAGGCTCTTCTCAAAGTTTGAAGGCGAATAATGCGTACCTTTTCCGATCCTTGAAATTCTTCTCGAAGTGTCTCCCAAGCTCCTTTTGCGGTCTTTGTCCCAAGTATTCTCGGAAATACCGTTTCCGAGAGTGCTTGCTGAATAAAATATAAAGCCTTTGCATCCTTCTGTAGTTGATCCTTTGGAACACTTGCACCTTCTTGCGGAGCCTCATAACCATTCTTGACAATGTCCCATAAGTCTTGGGCCATCAAGAATGTAGTCATCTTGATGCTCCAAAAATCATAGTTATTCCCATCAAAGATAGGAATAGGAAATGATGATGAGGTTGAGCTGGCCATAGTTTAGCTATGGGAAAATTGGGTGGATAGTTTTAGGAATGGATGGTTCAGACAAACGCCCGATACCAACCAAAGAACGTGGCTCTGATACCACTGTTAGAATTTGCGGAAGCGTGTGTAGTTGATGTGTGTGTGTGAGGAAGCAAGGGAGTGAAAGGGAATGCAACTTATATTAGTTTGTAATTGTACAAAGGAGGGAGGTAGTTGGACTTGCTCTAGAATTACCATTTGAGAGACTCCTAACTCCTATTTATAGGAGTCCATAAGTTCTAGAGTATTCTACAACCTAGAACAATCTAGCAACTAAGGAAATGTCTAGACAATTCTACATATCTCTAGGATCTTTCAATATTGTTCTAGTAAGAGCACAACCTAGAAAAATCTAGAAATTGGATCAATCTTCTAACAAGAGCAAATCCTAGAGTATTCTAGAAATTGGATCATTCTTCTCAACACTCCCCTTCCCAACTGCGTTAACGAACAATCTTGAACAGAAAAGAGTCTCCAAAAAGTAGTGTGTGTGTGTGTGTGAGTGGTGCGTGGTGTTGAGCGTTTCTTTCGCGTAATAACAAAGCGCTTATTGTGAGTAATTTTCCTGCTTCTCAACGTCGGTCGCCCTTCTTCATTCATCTCTTTATACAGTCGTGCTGCTCTGGTCGAAAAAGCAACCCTTCTGGAGAGAGAGACGTCATGGACAGACGCGGAAACAGACGGGGGGAACGCGGCAGGGGCCGTCACCACCACGGCTATGAACAAGGCCACCAGCCCGCAATGGGTGGTCGTGGAGAGGAGAGAAACACTTCCCGAGAATCTCACCGAGGAGATGGGAGTCAGTCGCATCCCGAGACCGACGCTCGTCTTCCTGGATATGATGCCTCGCTCAATCTGGAATCAAAGTCCAAATTACAAGGTATGCAGATTATATTCCAACTTCCATAATCTAAGGAACTCGTTTCGATAATGTAGGTTGCGGGTGGAACCCTAACCAACCCTAGAACTGCTAATTTCTAATGTGAATCATGTCAATTCTTCATTCAATTCATGAATATAATTATATCGTTTCAACACATTCAATATATATTTCAGTGTTTTTTTTTCCTGATCAAGTGCATAATTGCTGCATTCAATGTTTAGCCATGTTTTATTAGCTAAATGGATAGACATTTTGAGATTTAAAAAAAAAGAGTCGTTGGTTTCATTGTCTTTTTCTGGATACTCATCTGCACAATGTGTGGCATGGCTGCTGATATTTCATTTTCACGTTTCATCAGTATTACAACCATAAGTAATGAAAAAACAAAAGGTAGATAACAGATAAAAATTGAACCACATGGGGCACTTCTTGACTGAAGCGAACATCTATTGATGGGGCTTTTGTTCTCTTGCCAGATCTGCAGACTCTCTCCGTCCCGTCGGAGCTTAACCCCCTGCCGGAGTTTAACCAGGTTTCCCTAGGAAATGCGGGTAAGATTCGCCCCATCAGACGCCCCGACAAAGGTGGCTCATTGCTTGCTTGGAATGTTAGGCTTCTTGTCAATCACTTTCCTGTCGACTTCAATCCCCAAACCATCATAAATCACTACGATATCGACATCAAGCCTGAGGCACCTGTGAAGCACGGCCGTCTCGGGAGGCTGTCAAGAGCCACTCTTTATCTAATCAAGGAGAAGTTATTTTCTGACAATCACGACCAATTTCCTTCGTCCATGACTGCTTTTGATGGCCAGAAGAACATTTATAGTGCAATTACGCTGCCTTGCGGGACGTACAACGTGAAGATATTTTCCAACGAGGATAGCGAGGACTCCTCATTCCGATGTACCATCAAGCTCGTGAACGAGTTCAACCTCCTTGATTTGAAAGACTACATTGCAGGCAACTCGCTGCTGATACCGCGAGACATATTGCAGGCCATGGATCTGGTGATGAAAGAGAACCCCGCGAGGCACATGATCTCAGTTGGACGGCACTTTTTTCCCCTTGAGTTTCAGGAGAAGGACGATCTGAAGTGCGGTGTTGCGGCATTCAGAGGATTCCAACACAGCCTGAAGCCAACCCGCCAGGGCCTTGCGCTATCTCTTGATTGCTCGGCCATGGCCTTCCGAAAGAGGATGTCGGTCATCGATTTCCTCAAGGAGAACATACGTGGATTCAGCATCGATCAATTTGCAAGGTACAGGGGGGAAGCCGAGCAGGCGCTAAAGTGGGTGAAGGTCACAGTGACCCACCGCAAGACCAAGCAAAAATATACAATCAAGAGACTGACCGACGAGACGACGAGTTCAATATCTTTCAGCTGCGAGAGCCCTGAGGGCGAGATGAATAAGATCAATCTAGTGAACTACTTCTGGGAGAAGTACAAAATTAAGATCAAGCACGGGGACGTTCCTTGTTTAGATCTCGGCAAGAACAACAATAAGCAGTACGTGCCGATGGAGTTGTGCGTGTTGGTCGAAGGGCAGAGGTACCCAAAAGAGAACTTGGACAGAGATGCCTCCACCCTGCTGAGGGCAATCTCCTTGCCTCCCCCGCATATCAGGAAGGAGTCCATCTGCCACATGATGAGATCGAGCACGGGACCTTGCGGGTATGTAACTCTTGTTCTTTGCTTTAATTGTGCATCACTGTCATTACTTTTGTCAAAACTTAGATGTGCGGATCAAAAAATTGACGTGGTCGTTACACGAGATGTCGTCATCAGTCAGTTTATAGTTTATTTGATATAGGCTCTTGTTTAATTTAATTTATTGTATAATACTAGTTGTTGTTGTATAAGTGATATTCCGTTACAATTATACTATGCTAATTAATATGTTCAAATAGACAGTACCTGGATTCTACACTCTTTTGGTGATGTGGTTGCACAAAAAGGCAGAGACTGTAAAATAATATTGTGGTGCGATGTCTTTTTTTGTCTTTGATATTGTATTTTTAACTTAGAATGTTTATTTCATTGCTGCAGAGACGTAAGCCGGAACTTTGGAATCGAAGTTGACACGAACATGACGAAAGTGGTGGGACGTGTCATCGAGCCTCCCGAGTTGAAACTGGGGACTTTGAATGGCAAGGTGATCAAGACATGCGTTTATAAAGATAAAAGCCAATGGAACCTTAAGGGGAAATCGGTCATAGATGGGAAGCCGATCGAAAGATGGGTCATTGTCGATTTCAGCGCGTCGGACCGGAATCGGCTCAACTGGCAGCCGTTCATCCAAGAGCTTATTAACAAATGCAGAAACATGAGGATTTGGATGGAAGAACCGCTCTTTTATCAAAAAGCCGAAATGAGCATGTTCTCCAATGAGGCTAGATTGACTGATCTGCTGGAGGCTGTCAAGGGTCGCGCTTGTGAAGTTGGGAGACGTGGTCCTCAATTCCTTCTTTGCGTCATGTCTAAGAAGGACGACGGCTATAACCTCCTCAAATGGATCTGCGAGACTCGATTAGGGTTAGTCACTCAGTGTTGTCTTTCCACGCTGGCCAATAAAGGGAACCCTCTGTATCTGGAAGGTCTAGCCCTCAACATCAATGCCAAGCTGGGGGGTAGCAATGTGGAGCTATTCAATCCATGGCCACACTTCAACAA
This sequence comes from Melaleuca alternifolia, assembly GCA_019926035.1. Taxonomy (NCBI): domain Eukaryota; kingdom Viridiplantae; phylum Streptophyta; class Magnoliopsida; order Myrtales; family Myrtaceae; genus Melaleuca; species Melaleuca alternifolia. The sequence continues at coordinate 1,212,289 of JAGKPW010002340.1, forward strand.
CGAGGGGCATGTGATGTTCCTTGGTGCTGATGTCAACCATCCCGCACCCCGCGACACGATGAGTCCATCATTTGCTGCAGTCGTCGGTACCGTCAATTGGCCTGCTGCCAATCGTTATGCCGCAAGGGTGCAACCTCAGCTCCACCGGCAGGAGAAAATTGTCAACATTGGGAAGATGTGTCTAGAGCTCGTCGAGACATACGCCAGTTTGAACCAAGTCAGGCCTGAGAAACTCGTGTTGTTCCGCGATGGGGTGAGCGAAAGCCAATTCGATATGATTCTAAATGAAGAATTGCAAGATCTGAGGAAGACCTTCGCCGAGAAAGATTACAAGCCAACCATCACGATCATTGTGGCGCAAAAGCGCCACCAAACTCGTTTTTTTCCGGAGAGAGATGTCGATGGGGGTCTCACGGGCAACGTGCCACCAGGAACAGTCGTGGATACAACAGTCGTGGATCCTTTTGATTTTGACTTCTATTTGTGCAGCCACTTCAGCAGCCTCGGGACAAGCAAGCCGACCCATTATCATGACCTGTGGGATGAGCACAGGTTTAGCTCCGACCACTTGCAGAAGTTGAGTTACAACTTATGTTTCACCTTTACTCGATGCACCAAATCAGTATCTCTTGTGCCGCCTGTGAAATATGCCGATCTTGCCGCTTATAGAGGAAGGTTGTATTTCGAAGCAGCGAGGAAGCATTCTCCCAATTCGATGGCCTCTTCATTCTTGTCAATGGCGTCCTCATCACTCGTACCAGTTGGTTCAAATGATGAGCGATTCGACAAGCTGCACGCTGATGTGGAGAACACGATGTTCTTCATTTGAAGGCCTCACGTTCCTATGTTTAGAAGAAGTCCGAATTCTCCATCCAAAAATTTTTAGAGGAGACATTCTGGATATTGCCATTGCCTCTCCTCCAGAAAAGAAGCCTTCTTTCTACGGGCGAGCCATGTTGACATTGCTCGATTACTCCATCATATTAAAGTTACCACGTCAGACCTTTTGCCCCCTTTGAAAGAAGGCAGACCCTTAGTGATCTTCTTTTCTGCTGGAGAAGCAATGACAAATGCCCAGCCACTTCTTCTATGCATCTATTCAGTATTAGGTGGAGGAGATGCAACGTCTTCAGTATTCTTAGTGCTTCATTCGGAATTTTATGTTTTTCCTTTTCTTTTTATCCTGACATGAATAATGCTCATGATGTGCACTGGATGAACAGTGGATGTAGTTATTGTCTGTTCGAATTGTCTTTGGTAATAAATGCACGTTCCTAAATTATTTATCTCCAATTTACTCTGTGGTAATTAATGGTTACAATACAAGATGTGTTTGTAATCTAGAGATTGCTTTGTCACTAATTCAATCAACACTTTCTAGGGTTGTTTCTCGAATGAATCAAATCTTGAAAGTTAGGATGATTAACTATGAGTAATCATGCATTTTGATAAAAATACTATGATGGAGAGTTGTTCGTTACTATTAACGCAAATGCCTTTCGATACTGCAGCATTTCCTTAACTAATCTTTTGATTCCAAATTCTAGTAAATCCTGTAAAAAGACTATTCTTTTACTAGTTAAAGACCTGTGCCTTGATTCAGAAGTTTACTTATTCAAATTTGATTAAGGTAATATAATAATCAAACAATATATATAAATTGCAGAATACTAAATTTATATCTACTTTATTTTTATTTTTGGTAAATTATATCTACTTTATATTAATCAACAAACAAACAAAAAAACTAATTATTAAGATTACCTGTTCCATTCACTTTATTGGCTTTCATGGAAAGGCAAGATCAAGTGATTAACACGACTCAAGTCTCAAAGATCCATTTAAGGTGCTTGTGGCCGATCTTGTGGACATGATGGGAAGAAAGAATTGAGTATGTCCTCTCTCAAATCTACAAGCACCGTCGTTTAACATCTTCTAGCAGCTCAATCAATCAAGCCATATCGAAAAAGATGCTCATTGGGGCATCTTCAAAAAAGAGTGGTTCCTCCACTCAGATCCCTGTGTTTCTGCATGGCTGCATATAGATGAAGGACTTACAGTTGAGATGGTTCTAGTCCAACTTGCTGAAATTGATGATGATCCATCTTTGTTCGATTTCCCATCCACGACCGCTTTCCCATTAGACTCCAATTGCATTTGTCTTCGTCAACTTCAAACTCGATCACTTCGCCATTAGGAGTCCTTAGCTGCTACTCGGCACGTCGAGCTTCTCCTCCACCACTTTCACATCACCTTCAAACCCGAAACCATCATCAAGCACTGCTGCTTGCCAATTGCTGTTCGAAACACACCAAGTGCTGTGCTCATCCTGAGAAATGATTGTGAGTTGGCTTGCTCTTCCTGAAAGCCGCTATAGTAGCTGCACAATTGGAAGTTGAATTCAAAAGGATGCACAACCGTTGCCCTTCATGACTGTCCCAGGTGGCCCCCTATCAAATGTCTCTCTTCGGGGGAAAAACTAGTTTGGTGGTGCTTTTGTGCCACGATGATGGTGATGGTTGGCCTATGATCTTTCCTGGAAAAAGCTTTCTCCAAATCCTACAATTCTCCAGTTAAAAATCAAACTGGCTTTTGCTCATCCTATCACGTAACAATCCGAGTTTCTCGGACCCGTTTCAATTAACTGACTTTTAGCTCATTTCAAAGTCAAGAACTTATTAAGTATACTTACTTAGATGAAAATAATATGAGAATTATATGTTTCCATTCAACCGGTTTTACACCTTCCTAAAATATTACGAGTTTAAATGTGTTGTTTATCCTTAATGACTAAATACATTAAGTTATAGATGAATAAAGATAGTCGCATAAATAAAATTGTAGGTTTTAGAAGAAAATTAATTCCTTTCATTAATGAACGGAATGTCTTCATCTTTCGGAATATTCATCAAAAAGATCCAAAATATTTTTCAAGCACATCATAGAATCTGAAATCTCAATAGCTCCTACTCTTTATCATTCAAGTGGCAGAGATGATGAACAAATATCTAACTTTTATTCTTGCAAATCATGTACATTGCATGTACAGACAGGAAATGGAAACCGCGTCGAGGCCCTCGAGAAAATATAACTTCGGGGAGTATTGTAATGATCGAAAATTAGAAGTAAAATTATGTTGTTCGGGGAATTTATGTGATTTTATAAAAAGAAACGGATCGATATGGTTCACTTCCAAGCTATAAGGAATTTTGTGTAATCAATAATTTGTTATGGAAAAACAGATGAACATCTAACTTCTACTCGTTCAAATCACGTTCATCGCACGTTCGTACAGAAAATGGATCCAGCGTGGAGGAGCGTCAGAAAATATAAGTTCAGGAAACGTTGTGAGGGTCGAAAATCAAGGGTAAAATTACGCTGCTTGGGGGTGTTTATGTAATTTTATCAAAAGAAAAAGGAAAGAGAAACAATGACAATAATAAAACACAGGCGGGAGAGAAAGGGAGAGGGTTTTCGCCCGTTGATGCAATGGATGATCCAACGGTCAAAAGTGCGTCTACCTCATGGAGTGATACCGATATGGTTGCGAGCTTCCGCAGCTCGCGTTATCTGATGAGGCGAATGGAAGCTAGAAGAACCCTAATCGCCTGATCGTGGCGGGCTTATCGCCTCGGAATCTGAAGGTGATCTTCTCTCCGTTTTTCTTTTGGGTGATACCTTTTAGCTTCTGATGCTGTTGAAGAATCGCTTTCGGCCGGAGTTTTTCGTGCTTGGTAGATTCTTGAAGTTGGCACTCCGTCGTGTTCAAATCTGCTCTTCTCTTTTTAATCCTTTTGTTGTTGCTTGAGCCTTGATGATCGATTTCTTCCGAGTGCACGAATTGGATTCGCTTTTCTTCTGATTGTTCGAATTTGTTTGGAGTCTGCTTGAGCCTTCGTTGGCTGACCATTTCTGGGAAACTGAGATATTCGTCGGGAAAAAAGGTGTGGATGCACTGTGTTGGTGACCCATTGTGCTGCTCTTTTGATTCTCTAGGCTTTTGTGGGTCAGGTTTGCTTTAATTCTCAGGCGACTGGGTAAGTTTCAACTTTGGAGCTCCAACAGAGAATTTACTTAGGTCATTGGGACAAATATGCGAGCATGAGCTCATCCGTCACTCTGGGAGTTCAGTTCAAGTGTCTTGGCTACTTCTTTAGATTCAGCTTGAGCTCAAAAGACAATGCTTGATCAATCCCTTATCGAGCTTGAGCAATGAGCTTCTGAATCGGGTCAAGCTCGAGCACTCTGTCAGCTAGTTGCACCCCAAACCCTTACTCGTCATGGTTGAGAGGCTGGAAATGCTTTAGGCATTTGTTGGAGAGTTTTATTGTCATTTGCATTTTGAAGGCTAGCTAGTCGTTGGAATTGTTAAAGACTTTGGAGTTGCTCTCAATGAGCAATCTTGTGGCGTGGAAAAGAGCTCATGTCTGTAAACTTTCCACAAATCCCCAGAAAATTTCTCGTCCCCTGCTTTGGCTGCAATGGAATTGCTCGCAATAGCTATCTTTTGCCATTTACTGTCGTGTTGCACAGAGTACTGATATGTTGTCTGGAATACTGATGTTTGGCACTTATCTACTGACACACACACAAATTGATTTTCCTGATTGCTTATATCACTTCCGAATGAAGTTCTATTATCCTATCATGAGAAGTAAGTTCTGTTCTCTTGTAATAACCCTTGTTCTGCCTGCACTTTCTCTATAAATTGTTCTCTGTTAGTAATACCGGTCTTTACAGGTATCCAACTATGTTATTAAGTGGATGCACCTCACTCTTGGGGTGTGGGGTCACAAATCCCGCTTCTAAGCGCATAGTGTCTAGTAACTCAAATATTTCTCGTAGTCCCGCCTTACATACCAAGGCCGCCTTGTCGAGCGTCAGGAGTTCATGGAGACCTCATCTGGAGTTTAAGCAATGGTCCAACAAATGTATGTGAATACTGCTGTCATTTAATACGCATTCGGCAGGTTCTTGCCTTTTGAAACATGCTGAAATATGTTGAAAAGATGGAAGTTTGATCCTTTTTTCCTCTGCTTAGGTTTGCTGCACCAGAACATATCCTCATCATCCACCACTCTTGTAAGAGGAGACAATGATGGCCTGTCATTCTCACTCCCAATTATTCCCAGCAGGCGGAGGCCTTGCAGGGCCCCACGAGCATCCAAGGACGTACCATACAGTTTCCGGTTCCCTCCTATGACCAAGAAGCCAAAGTGGTGGTGGAGAACCTTAGCATGTCTCCCTTACTTGATGCCTCTCCATGAGACCTGGATGTATGCTGAGACAGCTTATCATCTTCATCCCTTTTTAGAAGACTTTGAGTTTTTGACGTACCCGTTTCTTGGGGCCATCGGGAGGCTGCCGAGCTGGTTTCTAATGGCTTACTTTTTCGTTGCCTACTTGGGGGTAGTGAGGCGGAAAGAGTGGCCTCACTTCTTCAGGTTCCATGTAGTGATGGGCATGCTGTTGGAGATAGCCCTGCAGGTGATAGGGACAGTTAGCCGTTGGATGCCGCTTGCAGTCTACTGGGGAAAAGTGGGGATGCATTTCTGGACGGCCGTGGCATTCGCCTACCTGTTTACCGTATTGGAGTGCATAAGATGCGCTCTTGCAGGCATGTACGCCGACATCCCCTTCGTGTGCGATGCCGCATATATCCAGATTCCATATGACTAAGAGATGTTGATTCGCAAGATAAGGTGGTTGAAAAGGAGTTTCACATTAGATAGAGTCATCAAGATTTTGATCTTAAATCCAAAGCCCTCTTGGTATCAGGAAGAGCTGATGTTGCTCTGCTCTCTCCTTCTGCGTGTTGTCTCATCAACAACAATTTAGCTCGATGTTTGCACATTTTTAATAGATCGGCCTTTTTCATTGCGCCTTATCCATTTTTTCTGTCTTCGGTTGTCATCAATGGATGCTAAGAATCTAGCTAAGTCCATCAGAAAATCACGTGTTCTAAACAACAGTTTACAAATAGAGAACTCAGATCTTGATTTTTGTTCCCTGACCAAAATCACCTGAAACTTCTTCACTCCAACTGCTGCGGCATAATGTTTCCCAAACTGGCATCTGATCTGGATGGTACGTCAAACTTTCTTGCTTTTTTATGCCTTTCAAAAAGTTGACTTTGACGTGATTTTTGGTACCCGAGAGTAATAATCTAATTAGTAACTAGAATAATAACCCCGCTTGGACGCTGGACTAAAAAGATCTGACGATCACAAAATTATCATTTCTTTTTGTTAGGTTATAAAGAATGTCTCATTACTATTCTATTTAAGTATCAATTTACCTAAATGTATTTTTGAAGTAAAGTCTAGGCAATTTGCGACATTTGAAGAAATTTCTATCAATTGATGAAAATTTAACTTAAGAAATTGCCTTCATATATAAGAGTATGTGTCAAGTTTAGAGTTGAGAGACTTATCAAATGATTAATCCTGAAGCATCCATGTTTTGTTACAAAAAACTAAAGAGATAATCTTCTAGAGTGATATTTCATGTTAAGTTTAGATGTTTAAATGACTTGATTAATAAAAAAAGTAGATAATTAGTAAATCACGTCGCTTATGCAATTAGTAAATTCATCCTCATGTATAAGACGTATTTTCACGTAATAATTATCATTGAAAGCTTAAAGTTGTTGATCAATAGTGGGAATTATTTCATTTTAGGAGGTTAAATAGAAGTTTTGACACTTTTACATTATTAACGTAACAATTTGTATCCGTGCATTAACTTACGTGCATAGTCATCCTGCAAATATTTGATGAAAGAAAAGGAATTATAAGATATAGCTTGAAGAATGAAGTAAGAGAAATATGATGGAAAAAAAGTGACATAAACGAGGAGAGGAACCAAAGAGCAAAAGCGACAATTGATATAAATTTGGTGAAATTTTTAAAAAAATAATTATTTTAATTATTTATTGTCATTCTAAATTATGGTTCTATGACCTATAAAGTTCAAAAATTAAAATCAGTTATTTTCTTTCGTTTTTGACATATGTTCGCTTTTCCTATGACTTATTTTTCTTTCATAACCAATCATATGATGACAACTCTGACTAAAATTGAAATGGTGTTGACGCGAAGGGTAAAATGCAATCGCTTCTAGCAAAATTGACATAGATTTTTTTGTGCGGAAGAACACTCTAATTAGATGAGAAAGAAAACAAGAATAATCAAGATTCTAAATATTTACACGGTTCGTCGAAAATCCGCCTACGTCCACGGGAGAAAGAGAGAGACAATTTCATATTTTGACGCATCAATCAAGTACAAGGTACAATACAGAAATAAATAGATCTTTAGATATCCACTATCTTAATCCTAGTAAAAAAGAAATTCCACCCTAAATATATTATCAAATATTCAGTAATTATTCCCAATATATAAGAGCTATCATGATATATCTCAGTTATATTGAATCAAGATTATTTTCCATGAGAATCTCCTATAAATAGGTCCAAATCTAGGAAATTTGGAAACAAATAACCCACAATCTTCAAACCTTCCTAGATTTCCCAATCGACTTTTAATTTGAATTTCCAATAGATCGAAATCTTGTGGAATTCAAGACAACATCGGCAAATTTTTGATAACTTTTGATTTAATGTATAATATAATTCTTGAACTTTAAATTGCTGGAAGTGATTCAAAAACTTTACTTTATTTTGTAACGTCATCTCTAAATCTTAATTTATTGTGCAATGTTGTCTATGAACTTTTAAATTATTCAATATGGTCCTTGAAATTTTACAATATACTTAATTTAATCCCGTGACCGAAGATGTTTAATATTTTCCCTTAACATGAATTAATGGAACAACCATACTAAATATTTCATGTAGTTCACAAACTGAATTAAACATGAATTAAAAGTTAAGGATCGCATTAAATAAATAAAAATTTTAGGGTCGATTTGGCGATGTTCCGATTTTTCTTGTTCTCAAAACCAAAAGAAGAATAGAAATGTATTTGATAACATCAATTAAGTTTTTTAATATCTAATAATAGAAAAAATAATCATGTAATAGATATGGAGTAGAAATAACAAGTAAAAAAAAATTACTTCTATTTTCATGAAAATATATGTATTTTTGAAAAAAAAATATTCTTGAAAAGAAAACTTTTTATCGCATTATGTAGTATCCGTGTCAATATCTCAAAATATGAGGAAATTTTCATTTAAGGACCTGAACTGCCGTTTGCGCAGTTTTTTTTGCTTAAAACCCTCGTTTTCTCTTTTGAGTCCTCAAGACCATTTTAGAGAAGAGCGGGAGCACATCGCCGTCGAACGCCGTCCAATCTCCGCCGCTCGTCGGGTGCGGGGCTTAAGCACCACTGTCTCTCAATTTTTACTCTGCGAACTAAACTCGTCGGCTCTTGTTCCCCTCATTCACGACGAGATGTGTAGCATAGCCTGATTGAAGGTCGTAATGGACGGAACATTTCTCTGCTGTAACCTGAACTGCTATTACCGAGGGCTCTCTTCGCCGGTTACCAAGCATCGCTGGCGAAGTTGCTCCGTGTCCAGTACTTTTTCTCATTTTCATTTTCTTCATCCTTTGGTTCGGTTCTCTGTCGTGGGTGGTTTGCTACTTCGTTCGCTGCTTTGCTCATCTTCTGCTGTTGGAAACATATCTCCTTAGGAGTGAGTTCAGGGTTTGGATAGTCTGTTGATGCATGTTAATGTTTCGGTAGGACCGAGAGTGATTTGTTCCATGAAGTCTTACAAGTTGTCGGAGCTTACTCATGCGGAGCTCAACAGTCTAAAGGCCCGGCCGCGTATTGATTTCTCGAAAATCTTCAGCGTGGTGGGTTGTTTGGTCCACATTGCCGGTTATTCTCAATTACGTTTACCTTCTAGCTTTTGACCGCGGCACTAACTGCTTTTGGGATGTTTTCTACTTTAGGTCAATCCGATTGTCGATGACATTCACAGTAGAGGCGATGCTGCAGTCAAAGAGTTTGTGTTCTCCCTGATTTCTTATTTAACTCGATGTTTCTTCAATTCGGTCGAGCATTCTCCGATCAATGTAGGATTTACGGAGTTAGAAGGAGTACTTTGTGATGATGCCGACACTCCTTTGGATGATAATGGTCATTCTGTCTGCTTTCGTAGGTACACTGCGAGATTTGACAAAGTTGAGCTGGTGAAGATAGTTGAGAGCGTGTCTGATCTTCCAGACCCAGAGGTTGAGATGCTTCTCAGATACTCATCTGTTTTGGCTAGCGCCTATATATGATCTAGATATAAAATCCTGACCTGACGTTTGCCTATTTTGCAGCTTGATGGAACAGTAAGAGAAGCATTTGATGTGGCCTACGATAATATATATGCCTTCCATTGGGCTCAAAAATCACCCGAAAAAATCATTGAGAATTTGAAAGTAAGAAGAAATGTTGTCCAATTTCTCCTCATCAGTTTAGTATTCTCATATTGGCTCTTGGATATTGTGATCCTTTAGGGTGTTAGATGTAAAAGGGTGGCCAGGAGCATTGGCTCTGTAGGCCTTTATGTTCCTGGTGGTACTGCCGTTCTACCATCAACGGCGCTTATGCTTGCAGTTGTAAGTGGATGAAATTTGCCTGTTTTGTCATCTTTGCCATTACAGCAAATTATTAAATTGGGTTTACTTGACATCTGGTTTCTTGCATTCAGCCTGCACAGATTGCTGGGTGTAGGACTGTCGTTCTTGCAACTCCCCCAAGTGAGGATGGCAGCATTTGCAAGGTAAGTTTCCCTCCAAAAAGATATTTTGTCTAGGTCATAGGCAATATGAGCTGATTGCTCCTTTCTATTTTATTGCCTGAAGGAAGTACTATACTGTGCCAAGAAAGCTGGTGTGACTCACATCCTTAAAGCTGGAGGAGCACAGGTTTGTAACATGACACAGACCACTTAACTTTTTTTATATCTATTTCTTTTGCATGGTTAGGTTTTCTTGACTTTCGGCTATGCAGGCCATAGCTGCCATGGCATGGGGAACCGAATCCTGCCCGAAGGTACTTTAATGAAAATCTTTGTCATCAGAACCTTTAGAGAAATGCCTGAATCTTTTCTTTGAGAAATGTTTAGGATTGCGAATACAGCCACATAGTTGAGGGAATCAGTGAAAGTCCTGATTAATGATTTTTAAGCCCATGAAGAGAGGAGAAATTAGTAAATTGCACATGAGGTCTATGGGAAATTACATGGTTCACCCATTTCTCACCCCAATTGATAAAAAAGGATGTGGCAAAGATTAATAATAGGGAGGGACAAGATTTTATTGGACGGTCAAAATTGAAAGAGAAGTTTTTAGTTCAAAGTCTTCATATTCGTGGATATGAGAATATCATCAGATTTGTTATGTGGTCGGTTTCTTGGAAGAGGTATAACCAGGCCTCCTAAGGAATCTAATAAAGTTTTGCGAATGGCTTTTGAATTTTTGGTTACAGATATATGTGGATGCATTTATAGGCTTGCTAACCTTAGCTGCCGATGGGTTTATAGGCTTGTTGTAATTTTTCTAAAAAAATCTGTGTGCTTGAGTGTACAGGTAAGGAAAAACGACAAGAAGGGGAAAGGGGGTAGAACTGCATGAATTAAAATTATGCTCCATACTTAAATTGTGTTTAAAGTTATATAAGTTGTCCCCAGTTGTTCAGTCATTATGTAAAGAAATGTTATCTGGACATCTAATGACCATCATATTGGTTTGCTTTAATTTTTGGTAGGTTGAGAAGATACTTGGTCCCGGAAATCAGTATGTCACTGCTGCAAAAATGATTCTCCAAGTATAAATGAACACTATTTTCAGTCCTTTCCACAAAATATCTGGCTTTCCATTTGCTGAATTTATTATCACCAATTAACACATCTTGTCTAATCTAATCTCCTTAACAGAATAGTGAAGCAATGGTTTCCATTGACATGCCTGCGGGTCCTTCGGAAGTTCTTGTCATTGCAGACAAGTATGCTAGTCCAGTCCACATAGCAGCTGATCTGCTATCACAGGTGCTTTTAGTTAGTGAAGCAATTTGATATATCTAATGAATAAAACAACTTCTACAAATGGTGCTGCATTTGATTTGTACCAAACAGATTTTAAATCATTGTCTTGGGATATATATGTAATCTTCTGCATTGGTACAATGAGTTTGCCTTGCCTTCTTGTTTAGAATAGGAAAATTTTTCTGCCATTATTTGGAAATAAAATAGGTTGGTGTTCATTTCTCTATAGATTTAGTACTTGTAGCAGAGCAAATAAATTAGAAAAAAATTGAGTACTTTCTAGGTTGTCTCATTTTCCGTCATGCTTTTTAGATGCTACAGAAGTTGGAGATGATCTGAACAGAGCTTAAACTTTCATTATGGGGTAGTAACTATTAAGGCAAATGGGTTACATATTGCATCTTGGATGAAAATGAACTGCTAAGAAATATTTTCTCAAGAGAATGGGAGTTAGGTTTTGTTCTCAAGGGCAGGAGTCAAATCCTCGCAGAATTCATAAGATATCCTGTATTGGACTGATTTAGCAAAGTGGTTCCAATAGCTTGCCTAGCAGGATCTATCTAGAAAAAGGAGGAAAAAGATCAAAATGCTTTTACAGAGGACAGAAGGAGGAAATGTCTTGCTCATGCTTTTTGTTTGGTGGAAACTTTCTATTGCCATCTGCACTTCCATGATTCTAATCCGTCATGCCTTTCGCACAATTGTGTTAATATGATAGGCTTGTTTCCTTGTTTCTTCCTTGTGGCTTTATGACGCATTATCATGATCATTTTATCTCAATGGATATAAGGTGAATCGATTAAATAAAAGTTCTATACTACGAATCGTTAATACAGTCAGATCTGTGAACAATGTGATGGCTCTCTTCTAGATGGGGGCTGAGTAATAGGTTTCAAATACAATGTTTAGCACAATGTCAGGGGCCACAATCTATGCATTGAATTTCTTTGGGGGACTTAGTTGTTTTTTTCTTTGTTGCTGTGAGCATCTTATTTAAGAACCTCAAGCATTGTGTGGAATATGAGAAGAATGCCTCCTCAATCCGTTAATAGTTGGGAGTCTTTCTCAATGGTAACACAATGTGATACTATAATCTTTCATCAGTTCCATGCTGTCCTGTGTCCCAAAATTAAAAAGAAAAAGGACCATCCTTCTTCTGGCTATGTGATGGCATCAAACATGGTTCAATCATGCTTTTAATGTTTTCTTATAAAGTGCTTCCCTTTTCTGTTTCATCTCTATGGCAATTACAAGTATGAAATAACTGGAGTGCAAGGCGAGGGGTTGCTTTCCCTTAATCTTATTATGTTAGTCCATTATACTCTCCCAAACCTTATAATGGGAGAACAAAGAAGCACTCCATCTGGTATTTAAATGGCCTCTTCCAAGTGCAGGGTATCTTAAGATACCAGAGAGTTTCATTGCCTTCTTTGATGTTTGTACAAATGTATAGAGTTGTGGTACAAACTGCGTTTTGGATGAGTATTCTGGCTTTTCTCTTTTCCTTTGGTCAAGTATTTGTCTCTGCTTGCTTCCTGGGATATATACAGCTGTCTAATTTGTGGACTGGACTGAATTGCTACAACATGGTAAAACCTAGGTCTTTGCAGCAATAGTTCAAAATGTCAATACAATAGACTCACTGGCGTGATGCTTCAGAAGCTTTGGATATGATGCCTCAGAAGATTTGCTGTTCCTTTCCAAAACTCTTTTATTCTATTCTAACACCATAAATTAGAATCTTCTCTATAAACCTTCAACTTTCAGAAGGATCTACCAAAATTCCAGCCTGCAATATTATTTTAGTCTTCTTTGACACTCATCACAATTCCAAAATACTGCTTCCACACTTGATTTACATCTGATCTGGTCATTACATCAGAAGGAAGCAAGGCATACTGAAAAATCAACTTGAAAGTGTCTATTTTTACCTTTTTTAGCAGGATATACTTTTATTAAGGAGTTATCTGCATTTCTTTGGAACTTTGTGTCGTAAATTCGAGCTCTTGCAATCAATTGTGGATAAGTGTTCTTTTTTAATTTATTGACTTGATGCTTGATCTTTCTAAAATCACTTCATGCTGTGTCAATTACTTCCAGCCATCGTCTGCATAAATTACACTCCTGAGATCATTGCCCCCACATGACGCACATGGTTTTATCTTTTATGTCCCCTGTTCATATTGTCTGACACATTAATCATCATCGTTAGGCTGAACATGGGCCTGACAGTCAAGTTGTTCTTGTCATAGCTGGGGATGGAGTGGATATAAAGGGTATCGAGGAAGAAATAATCAAGCAGTGTGAGAGTCTTCCTCGGGGAGAGTTTGCTTCAAAAGCTCTGAGCCACAGCTTCATTGTGTTTGCTCGTGACATGGTTGAGGTTATGCCACTAACTTCTTACTGTTCAGAATGTCTTATCTTTTATATTTGCAAAAAAGAATTTGAGACCTGAACTTGGGATTCGCTTATGTCCATGCTTTGCGTTAGATGTTTTCCCAAATATGAGAGTGGTCTATTTTTATCCCCTAATGCTCATCCAGTGTGAAGGCTAGTCCTAGTTACAGTTCGTTAAAATCCAAAATGGATTGCCTTGGCTTATCTCAAGGAGTTTTTTTTTTTTTTCCTTCCTGCTTTGCAACTTCATTCCCTATGGGAGTTTAGTTGGAGTCATTTCTGTTTTTTTGTTCAATCTCAAATGTGCATATCTTCTATTTTTATGTTTGTATACATGCAACAAATCATGCATTCACTTGCCATAGATGTTAACAGAACTATGAATATCTGCAGGCAGTTTCCTTCTCAAATTTGTATGCCCCTGAGCATCTGATCATCAATGTAAAGGATGCTGAGAAGTGGGAGAGCTTTATTGAGAATGCAGGTATTACTTAAGGATTGCAATGTCGCTGTGTTTGTAGCTTTTTCCCTACGCCTTCTATAATTCCGTTAGTATCATGTGTTGTAATGTGTTATTTTGAATCGTATTTTATGAATTACTGGTATAAGGTCATCTTTCCATCATAAAAACTAGATGATATTTCCAATATAGCTTTCAGTTTGCCCAAGTTTGGCTGGAATTCCCATAAAGACTTTCAACTTGTTAAAGTCCATGTGGTGCTTGCACTTTGAGATCTACTCTTTTACTTTTAAGCTAGATTGTCATACAAATTTACTACATTGAAGTCCAGTCTCACCTCATTTGAGTCCCTTTAGCCTTCCTCCTATAAATGAATTTCTCAAATCCATTGTAAGTTTCTTTAGATTTCTGTAAAGAAGATATTGCAAGTTCCTGATAATGGTTCTACACAGTTTGTGCTTGCTCATGAATATAACCTGTTTCATCATCTAAGTGGTTATTCTATTTTGGGTAATGAAGAACTTGTTATTCTTTACTCCTGGGTTCAAGAATTCTTATATAACTTTACCGACACATTTCCATGATAATATCATGAAAAATGAACACAAATTTCTTTCTGCTAGTTGGTATTGACAATAGGCATGAAAAATATCTAACCATATCCAATTTTGTTTTGTAATCTGTCAAGGTATGAACCAATTGTGACTAAGTGGCTAGGGAGACTAAGAGTAAACCGATCAAGAGAGTAGTCAGCACTTCGGATGGAGCCCAATAACTTAAGTATGCAGCTTTTGCTAGAAAAGAAAATCTATAAAGCTTAGTGCCAGGACTGCTGAGAAATTTTTACAATTTAATTCTTTCTTTTTTGGAGAAAATTTATTTGTTTTTGTCTTGCAATTGCTTATTAATTGGTCATTCCATGTTGACCACTTATAACCAGACCCTGAAGAATTGTTCAGCTATTTGGAAAGGGAGGTCAGGGGATCATATCTTCATTACCATAATTTTTCACAGCATATCTTGGTGAATTTTGGTCTTAAAAATTCCTCTCTTGTGCTAATGGTATAGATAGAGGATATTTGTGGTCGAGAATGACTGTTAAATCAACGACGACGTATTTCACTGCCAGCATGTGCTGGCTCCTTTGTGAAGAACAAAGTATTAGTGTTTATCTTTCCTTTATTCTGCAGGCTCTGTATTTTTAGGCCAGTGGACGCCAGAGAGTGTTGGAGACTATGCCAGTGGGACAAATCATGTCCTTCCAACTTATGGGTATGCACGAATGTATGGTGGAGTGTCTCTCGACTCCTTTCAGAAGTACATGACAGTTCAGTCTCTGACGGAGGAAGGATTGAGAAACCTAGGCCCATATGTAGCCGTTATGGCCGAAGTTGAGGGATTGGAAGCACACAAGAGAGCTGTTACCCTGAGGCTGGAGGACATTGAAGCGAATTAAGCTTCAAATGTCCGGTGAGTCTGATGTCCTTTTCTTCGCTCCCTTGAAATTTTGCTCTAGATGGAAACTACTGTTTTATGGGCATCTGAAAAATGGCGTCCAGTATTTTGTACCCAAGTTATGTTTTAAGGGTGTATTTGTTGAAAGAAAAACCGAATTGAATGCTTGATTAGGTCGATATGACCCCAAGCTATCTATTTATAATAAAGTCAAGAACAGGCTAAAATTACAATATTACCATTATTGACCCCATACCTAAATAATATAGGAAATAGACAATAAATACCCCTATCAAGGAAATACTTTCAACACTCACCCTTAAGTCGGAGCATAGATGTCACACATGCCCAACTTGATTAAGATAATATGAACGACTTAGCTCCTAATCTTTTAGTAAACACATCTACTAGTTGATCACTAGACTTAACAAAGGGTGTACGAATTAAATCACTTTCTGACTTTTCCTTAATAAAGTGCTTATCAATCTTCACATATTTTGTACGAACATGTTGTACAAAATTGTGATCGATGCTAATAGTAGTTTTATTATCGCAATATAGTATTGTAGGAATTTGAACCGACATACCAAGGTTTTCAAGTAGTCCTTTAAGCCATAATAGCTCACAAACTACATGTGCTATCGCATGAAACTCTGCGTTTGCATTAGATCAAGTTAGATCAAGCAATTACCTTTTATGTTTTACTATGCCAAGTCACAAGATTCCTTCCAAAGAAAGTACAATACCCAAAAAGAGGCTTTTTTGTCAAGGGATCCAGCCCAATCGGGATTTGTATAGGCTTCAATTTTCAAGCTATCATGAGGAAACAAAAAAATCCCTTTCCCATGAGTAGATTTTAAATACCGTAGGATTTGAATAACAGCATCCATATGAGTAGAGTATGGATCATGCATAAATTGACTCACTAGGCTTATGGTAAAAATAATATCAGGTTGGGTATGAGACAAATAAATCAACTTGCCCAGTAATCGCTAATAACGACCTTTGTCCACTGGATCACCATCCTTTCCTCGAAGATGAACATTGGCCTCAATCGGTGTATTAGCGGGATGATATCCTAATAACCCAACTTTTGTCAAAAGATCGAGAACAATACTTCCTTTGGGATAGAAATTAGGGGTGAGCAATAGTCCAGGGTCGACCCTAGACTAGCCCTATACTGGCCCAACCCAGTTTTTACGACGAACGGGTCGGTACTCGATCCTAAAATTTCTAATCCGGTACTGTACGGGTTGGTCCTCAGTCCTAGGATGTCGAGTTGGTACAACTCAGCCCAACCCAACAATATAATATATATAATAATAAATATTATAATTTTTTCAGTGGATAGCAAATAACGATTCAACTCACTGCTCATCCTTCTCTAAGTGTAACAGCCCCTTTTCCCCCATCCTCTCCCTTCTTTATGCGTAGAACCCCCTGCCCTCTTTTCTCTTTTCCTCCTCTCTCTGTTCTTGCGCGCAATAACATGAGATGGAAAAAAAGAAGAAAAAAGGGCTCTGTATTTTGACCCAATAGCTAGCTTCTACAAGCTTAATAGTTATTTTATAGCGCGCGGGTTGTGTAGATGCAACAGTCGCTGATATCGGCCTTATTGATTCTATATGTCTTGCAAGAAATGTGCTCCTACTCTTCTTTTATTGGATATTTGTAATGCATTCGTTACTATATTTGTCGGTTTGATTAGCGTGTGCATGTATACTATGTTGCGTCAGTCCACAGTATTAGCGGTCCCCGGTTGACCCTAGGACTGAGGACCGGAGGATCGGACCAGACCAATATGGTCAGTCCAGTCCTCGGTCCCAAGCTTGACAGGTCGATCCATGGTCCTAAAAATTGAGTATCGACACTGTGCGGGTTGGTCCTCGAGTTGAGCACGGGACCGGCCCAACTTGGACCATGCTCACCCCTAATAGAAATATACTTTTGGAAGATCTGGCGACTTCAATTCCAAGAAAGCATCGGAGCTTTCCGAGATCCTTTATCTCAAATTCTTGTTCGAGAAAATTTTTCAATCAGTTGATCTCATCCTTATTATTCCCTATGATAACAATATCATCTACATAAACAATGAGAATAATAACCTTAACACCATTCTCTTCACAAACAAATTAATATTGGCATTACTTTATCTATACTCCACAAAAATCATAGCTTTTTGAAACCTCCCAAACTAGGCTCGAGGTGATTGCTATTAACCATAAAGTGTATGTTTCAACTTACACACTTTACCTTGAGTTTTGTCAAAAAAAAAAAAAAAACTAGATGAATCTCCAGATACACTTCTTCTAACTCTTCATGAAAAAAGGCATTCTCCACATCTAATTGCTGAAGATTCCATTCCCGATTAATAGCACTCGAAAGTAGAAATCGAACAGTATTGAGCTTAGCAATTGGAGCAAATGTACTATCCCATAGGTCTGAGTAAATCCCTTTGCCACCAACCGTGCTTTGTATTTATCTACATAACCATCCATCTTCTGTAACCACAAACACCCACTTACATCGTACTGGTTGTTTCTCATGAGGAAGAAAAACAAGATCTCACATGCCATTTTTCATCAAAGCATGCATCTTTGCCACCATTGCAGCCTTCCACCTTTCATCTGCAAAAGTTTTCTGCCAATTTCGTGGAATAGAGATGGAAGATAGAGAAGACACAAAAGTGCAATAGGAGCTAGACAAAGAGTCATATGAGACAACATGAGATATAAGGTGTTGAGTACAAGTTCTAGTACTCTTTCGAAGTGCAATGGGAAGATCAGAAAGAGAAACCTCACCAAAAGGAATAGTAGAATCTGGTTCTGGAGATCATGACTGAATAGGCAATGTATCTGTGGTCTTAACCTGAGCGGTGATAGTGGGAGTCCAACGAAGATATACTTTCAAAGTCTCCCCCTGAAGTGGTTGTTTTGTTATCTCCCCTTGAGATAGTATACTATTTTTTAATCTTATCTTGATAAGGAAAATCATTAAAAGCATCGGAGATTATTGGAGAAGAATAAGTAATATCCTTAAGAACATTTATAATAGGAAATACCTCTACTCTAGGACACTCCCCCTGCAGAGGTGGAGCAGAATAATAGGAATTGGACTCTTGAAAAATCACATCCATAGAGACAATGGTGCACCTAGAAGGAGGATGATAACACTTCTACCTCTTTTGAGTAACGAGGTCATAACTTACTCTTAGAGGTGGTGTTACGAGCATAACAAACCCAACCAAAAATTTTAGGGGGAATAATAAAAGTTGACGATCCTTGTAAAACATCAATAGGTGCATGGAAATTTAGAATTCTAGTCGGTGTTCGATTGATTAAATAAGCATCGATTAAAATAGCATCACTCCAATATTATAATGGGACATGACGAGCAAACATAACACCTAGCAACCTCTAACAAATGTATGTTCTTTATTTCGACAACACCATTGCTGAGGTATTAACACTACTAGTTTGATGAATAATGCCATAATAAAAAAGATACCATTTAAATTGACCCTCATTATGCTCGTTGCCATTGTCACTACGAAGAATTTCACAATAGCATTGGACTGAGTTTGAATCATTTTGTGGAAGATCTGAAAACATCGAAAAACGTCACTTTTATGTTTCAACAAATAAATCCAAGTTGTACGAGAATGACAAGTAATAAAAGTGACAAACCATCGATGACCACAAATATAAGTAAGATGAGAAGGACCCCACACATCAATTTGAATCACATGAAAATGATAATGACTTTTATTATTGGAAAATAGATATGTTGAACGAGTTTGTTTAGCCAAAATGCAGGCTTTGCAAAAGAACTCGTTTTTATTACAAGCTGAAACAAGACTAGGAAAAATCCTTTCTAAAGTTCTTAAAGGGGGATGACCTAATATACAGTGCCATTGGTGAAGATATGTTAATGTTGAATTAACTTGATAAGGTGCAAAAGACAAAGTTGAAGTAGAAACCCTACTAATCTCGAGCTGATAAAGACCACCATTTAATTTATCATATCCAATCTCCTTCTTCATTACCAGATCTTGAAAAACACAATAAGAAGGAAAAAATGTTACTTTACAATTTAACTCTTGATTAGACTACTAACATAAAGGAAATTAGTAGAGAATGATAGAATATGTAAAAGCAATAAATAGACCATGGAAACCCTTTTCCAGCAATGGAAGAGAAGGTTTCATCAACTACCCGAAATTTATCTTTGCCTGAAGTAGGTGGGTATTTATGGAAGACAATAGAAGAGCCTGTCATATGTCTGTAACCCCTGTATCAATGATCCATGGGCTGGAAAAAAACGATGTATTAAACCCCCCAAAGAAGATACCTGAACTGGCTAGATTTGAAGTAGAAGGAAAATGCGAATTGGCAACGGTGGAGCAGGTAGTAGTAGCAGAAGCTTTCAATAGATGTCGAAATGCTTGAAGTTCTTCCTGGAATAAACTAATATCAGCAATAGATGCAGCGGGAACGATTTTTATATGATTTGCTTTGGTTTTTGTCTTTCTTTGTGCCCTATTTGACTCAAAATCTGCTGGTTTTCCATGTAACTTTTAGCATGTAGCCTTAGTATAATTTTTATATGATTTGCTTTGTTTTTTGTCTTTCTTTGTGCCCTATTTGACTCAAAATCTGCTAGTTTTCCATGTAACTTTTAGCATGTAGCCTTAGTATAACATGGCCTATGACAACGCTCACACTTCACAACCTCTTTAAACGTTGAGTGGATAAATCAGATTTGGCAACATTGCCAATATCAACTTGTATAGCAGATCGATCTACAATAGATGGGTTGAGCATTGTTGTCCTACAGCTTTCTTCCATGTGAACTAGTGCATAAGAATGTTCCAGAATAGGGAATTGAGATCGACTAAAGACTTGAAACATATTTGATCATATTCTACATTCGATCTTGCTAAGAATCATAAACTTTGATCTTATCCACATGAATCCTGTATGTAGCAATGTCTGCAACATTGATAGGTTGGTAATCGACATAATAATCTAGCTCTTGCCACAAGCTTCGAGATATTAAGATATAATCATCTCTTTTTGAGTGGTGTCATGAACCCTTTTGCAAAGTTCGTACAATAGTGCATCATTCCCAAGCTAACTATGGGTATCCCTTGCAGCAAACCAAATCTGTGTCACAATATTAAGAAGCAAATATCCTTTTGCAATATATGGTTGCATCGAATTAAGCAAAAAAGACATTACCAAAGCGTCATTAGAGATTCACTTGTCTTGAGCAATACCCGGTGTAGTTGGCTTTGTAGAAGTTTCATTAATATGCCCTGTAAGCCATGGCCTGTAATGGTCAAGAATACAGATTGAGACCATATCAAATAATTCGTGCCATCAAGCTTCACAAAAATCTTAGTAAACGAACTATAGTCTGGCTGGCCATCTTCTGTAGGTGTAGGATTCTCAACTGAACCGTCAGTCATTACGTTAGATTTTGCCCCGAAAGTGTGATAGGAGCAATCTAACCATCGAAACTTGCTAGAAAAGGCCAAAAATTGGATCGAAGTCCTCTTGTAGAATGCTGAAGTTGTCCTCCAAAGATTAGCCAAATCAGATCAAGGGAAAGCAAAATATTAATTTTTTTAGGTTTTGATAACCTAAAAAAATTCCAAATTTTCCCCAAAAAAAAAGTCTGAAAAAATATGGTGGTTCACCAATTGCAGTACTTTGATTTTCACATGCGAGAGAATTATAAGCCTGCAACCAGGTAAAAAATAATATCCAACAATAAGACCCAAAAAATCGTAGAAGAGGTTGAACTACCTATCGCAGACTGCAACAAATCTTCAGTTTATGTCATAAATGTGAGATTTAGGGCATACACTATATTCGAAGAATCACCTCATTGTTGGTACCCTACACTATGAAAGAAAGCAAAGGAGAAGTTGTGAAGAAACTACAATGGCAGAAAGTGGAGAGAAAAGAAGGATGGGGTAAAAAAGAAATTAGTGTTGGGGTTTCAGTTCAACCCTTGCTCTAATATCATATTGAAAGGAAAAACTAAACTGAATACTTGATTAGATTGATATAATCCCAAGCTATATATTTATAATAAATGCAAGAAAAGGCTAAAATTACAATATCACCCTTATTGCCCCCATATCTAAATAATAAAGGAAATAGACAAAAAAAAAACCTATCAAGGAGATACTTTCAATAGGATTATATTGTGTTTGAGGGTATGTAGTGTTTTATGGGCATCGGAACAATGGTGTCCAGTATCTTGTACCCAAGTTATGTGTTAAGGGTTCCTTATATCTTGTTTGAGGGCTCTGATTGTATAGAGGAGGCGAAAATTTCTGTCACGACTAGATGATAACATTTAATATCTTATTTATGCTATGGTTATCCAAGCTCAAGCATGAAGAGATAGTGGTTACTGTACCCACAATCTGTATGTTGTTTTCTGAAACAATTACTTACAGTTTGTGGTGCAAAAGATGTGCTTATGGACGATCCTCTACTGATTACATTCTGCTAGATCAACACACAGTAACATGCATAATTGAGATGCACCAATATCTTCTTTTCTTTCAGTTTTCCCCTAGACTATATCTGGGATAGCCATCCATGCTGTGGCAGAAATCATAGCGATCGTTTGAATATAATCTTTTGATGAGTGGTCTATCACTTAGTGTATGCATTTTGTCTTCATTGGTTTTTTTTAAGTGCTTATGGACAGTTTGGTGGTGAATAAGTGCTGCTCCTTCAACACGTAACATTATCTTAAAGCTATAATTAGGATGTGTTTAGGCTCCGTTCGTTTTACGGAAAATATTCTTCTAGAAAATATTTTCAGGAAATTGTGGTGTTCGGGGGGCAGAAAATAATTTACCAAGAAAAATATTTTCTAATCAATGGAAAATATCCTTCTTAAAATGAAAAAAAAAATGTTTTCCTTCTAAAAAGAAAGGAAAACATTTTCCAAGATATGTAACAGCCTCCCTTCTATCTCTCTCTCCCTCTCCTCTCTCCTCTCTCCTCTCTTTCCCCTCCCCAACCGAACTCTTCCTTCCCTCCCTCCCTCCCTCCTTCTTCTCTTTGACATTTCTCCACTAAACAGCGAAAAATATTTTCCCGTCCATTTTTAAGTTTCAAGCGAATATCAGAAAATAGTCATTTTTCAGGAAAATGACTTTCAGGAAAATAACTTCCTGGAAAATATTTTCTAGAGATGTTATATTTTCCGTGAAACGAACGAAGCCTTAGTAATACTTTGGTTTATATGTATTTCTTTTTCTTTTTTATTGTAGAAAAAGAATAGAAATATGTTTATGCATGTCAGTTAATTTTTTAAATAGAAATATGGTTAAGGAAAAGATTTAGAATA
This sequence comes from Melaleuca alternifolia, assembly GCA_019926035.1. Taxonomy (NCBI): domain Eukaryota; kingdom Viridiplantae; phylum Streptophyta; class Magnoliopsida; order Myrtales; family Myrtaceae; genus Melaleuca; species Melaleuca alternifolia. Next base: position 1,234,985 of record JAGKPW010002340.1, read on the forward strand.
GATATAAAAAATAAAATAAATTATTTCTTATTGGCAGGAACAATTTCTTAAAACAAGTTTTTTTCTTTTCTTTTTTCCTTAATTCTTCTTATTCTTCTTCCTCTAATTGGTTGTAGGGCCATGACAATCAGCCAAGACTCGGGCTAGCGAGATCAGTCTTATCGACCTTGGGTGAGCTTGTTGTAGCTTGGTGAGTTTGACCTCATCATGGTATGAGTGAGGCTCAACCTCACTCGGCAAGTCGACGTTGTGATGGATGGGCAAGGCCCCACCTTGCTCGATGAGGTCAACCTAGCCAACTTGAGTCTGATCGGTTGTCAGTCGTTGATGATTAGCTTGACTCTATGGTTGGTTGTTGGCCATCAGTGACCCGTTAGAAGAGAAAGAAAAAATATATAAATTAAAAAAAGAAAAAAGAAATTATGAGAAATTTGGAATTGTATCAAACATATTTTTGTTCTTTTTTTAAAAAATGTTGTGAATAGTAACTACTAAATGCATTTTTTGGCAAATAAATTTATTCATGAAAATAGGAAAAAATATTTTTTAAAATAATTTATTTTCAGAAACATAATCATTGCTAAACACGCTCTTATGTGCCACCGTTCTCTAATAGCATTCTCTTTTTGCTATGATAGAGAATGCTGTCAAAATTGTGGCAAATATTATTGAAGGTGTACAAAAGACTAGCCAGTTTTCTCCCTCAAGTGTGGTCAGTGTTGTGTCAATCTACCCATTAAAATGTATCAACATAAGCAAAGTCAGCTAGTCTTCCACAGTTCTTACGAGGAAATCAACTTTTGCATCTAGATAACTAAAATGATAATGCAAAGGAGAAATTAGAACTTTATGCTTTGGCTAACAATCACTTTCTTCTTCTTCTTGTTTTATTCTTTTTTAATTTTCTTTCAGATAAATGGTTGATGTACTTAAAAGTATATATAGTCAATAAATGAAATTAACAACTTTGGTCACATGAAGAATCCCCCGATCCTCCTCCTCAATCTCACTCCCCCACTCTTTCTTCCTCTCCTCCCTCCTCCCTCCTCCTGCACCTTTGACTTTCCTCTCCTCCTCTTTCCCTTTGGATTTGGCGCGACCCACATGGAGGGGGCCCAAGTAATCCCATCTATTACTCTCTCCCCTCCTTCGTTTTCTCTCTCCCCAAAGACCCCTTGTTCATCGTCTTCTCCGGGATTCCATGCGCGGTTCAAACCCCAAACCACGCCAGCCTGACCGTGAGGAGTCGCCTAGGCCGTCATACGCTCATCCCTCTCTCCGATAAGCCTGCTCATCATTCTTTTGCACCTAAAAACGGAGAAGGCACTCCCGCTTTCGACCGTTAGATGACGACGGGCGAAGGAGGTGGCAAGAGGAGAGGAGGGCGGCGAGTATCGAAGGAGGCATAGGAAGGCGAGCTGAAGGGAACAACAAGTACGAGGTCGAGCTGCGACCGAACTCCCTTAGCTGGTCGTGGAGGTCGAGCTTTGAGTTCATCATTCATCCCGTGGGTGACTCTTGCCCTCATGAGTCGCCAGTAATTAATTACCCACCCGGGAACCGTACCGGACTGCACAGTACGGTTTGGTCCGGTTCCCGATTCCAAATAACAAGGAACCAGTTCCATCGGTCCGGTGCCAGGTTCCTAAGGGAATTGGGAACCGCCTGGGAACCGACACCCCTACTAGGGATGCCGAGAAGTTAATTTATTTTGTTGTAATCAGTTAGAGGTATTTTTGAATGACACATAATTAATCCATTACCCATGATATTTGATTGTATTATTAATGGGTTTAACCGTTGTACGGTTTGTTTGTAATTACTGAAACAGTTTGTTTAATTTAGGAATATTCAAACACCTCGGGATATGTCTGGGATTATTTATTTGTTTCCCCTGCGTAATTATTAATTAATGAGTATTTAATTGGAAGACAATCATTCCTGGGAACATTGCAAATTTATTGATCGGTAAGGACCATCTTTGGGGACTGTCGTGAGCTCGGGATCGAAGCGTGACAATACTCAAGGACAAAGTCATAATGACAAAGAGAAATATGTGAAAATGAAAAGTTAATACAAAAGCAAAATAAGAAATGGGTATTTCGCTTCTTTCTAATGCATACCATTCTTAGCATGAAATCTTTTTCACAGGGCAAGAAGTTAGTGCCAAGTGGCACAACAAACCCACACAAAGGATCCACTCTCTTATTTCAGCATACTTAACAGCTAATTGCAGTGCAGTTACTCCAACCAACTCACTTTCTTCTTTTCCACCGGATGAACAACCAAAAATTGATCAAAAAAATTGATGGCAAGAGTTTGACTTCCCAACTGAGGCTCTATATCTCGCCATCAATCTTTTCGACCGATTTTTTGCTGTTCATCCGGTGGAAAAGAAGAAAGTGAGTTTGGTTGTTGTAACTGCACTGCAATTGGCTGTTAAGTATGTTAGAATAAGAGAGTCGATCCCTTGTGTGGGTTTGTTGTCTCACTTGGCACTTACTTCATACCCTGTGAAAAAGATTTCATGTTTTGTGGAGCAGATTCTAAGAATCGTATGTTTTAGAAAGAATCGAAATACTCATTTCTTATTTTGCTTCCGTTTCTCCATTAAGGACTTGCATGATAGGCCTAATTTGTGTTCTCGAATGAATTTTTCTATTCCAGAACTCATTCTAGAAGGAAATTTTTTTTTCCTATTTCTATTCTAGAAATAGGTTTGGCCAAAAAATCATAAATAGAAAATTTGTAATTTCTCTTCCAGAATGAGAAATCAAGAAATTATTTCTCCCTTGCCGACCGATCACCATCACCACCGTTGCCACCACCTCCTCCGGTCACCATCACCGCCGCTGGTTGCCAATCACCACCGATGACCAACACTGCCGTGATCCATCGATTGCCAGTGGCCGGTTACCACCACCGTCGTTCGGCTGATTACCATCACCACTCCCGACCGGCCGATCACCATCACTGATAGAATGTTTATTTATTTATTATCAAATAAATTTCTATTTCTGAAATATAAATTATTTATCCTTATCAAACGTATACTATTGCTCAGAAATTCATTCTGGAATAAAAATAGATTTAAATCAATTTTTGGTTAGAAATTGAATCATGCCCTAACTTTTCGTTTTTACATATTTCTCTCTGTCCTTTGGCATTATGACTCTGTCCTTTGGCAACTTGACCTTGAACACCTTAGAGTATGACTTGTCCTTGTTTATTTGATGTTTTTATGAATTAATTTTATTAGATTAGTATAGAAGGAGCCACATACATGTCAGTGCTTGAGCCGCATAGCCACCGCCAGGCGAAATCCTCCAGTCACCATGGCCGGCAGCTGCCAAATGACGGGACGGCAGTTCGGGGAAGCCATTTCAAGGCTCGCTCGTGTTCTGCTTCTGGCTTAGTTTGGAGCCTGGTGAGGTCGTCGCAATCCCTGCATGTAACAGGTCCATATTTCCCTTTTTTCGCTTGCGTAGATATTGTTATTCTTGTCTCTCAGCATTCATCATCCGTACGAGCTGCAAATAGTTCAGCCGACCTGCAATGGGGAAAATGAAAAAGCTCAACAAGTCAGTCATAAAAGCTCTAAAATTTTCATATCCAATCTAATAGACCCTAAAATCTCGATGCACCATCAGAACAATGTTGCTGGCGACATACTTACATTGGCTGGATGTCTCTCTCCTCTGGCAATAAGCGGTTGGTAACTGTGGTCAGAAAAACTATCAGAGGAAAAAGAAAGAAAGAGAGTAAGCAAGATCATAACACCCTTTGAATATTGAATGTAACAGAGAATTTAAATGACGGTGCGAGAGAAAAGAAGGAGAAGGGTAAAAAGAAGAAAAAAAAAAACAAAGCAGTACCATCTGAGATACCCTACTTCATGCGCCATTTAGGGCGCAGAAGAGGCATGGCCGAGCCTTTGAGACCGCGAATTTGCTTCATATTGCCGCCTTTCTTGTGGAGACCTGGAAGAAAGAAGGGTCAACGACAAGATCCAAATGCAAGACCGCACAAAACAAAGAAAATTGAAGGGCGCTAGTCCTACGCTCGGTGAGTGGAATGCAGTGAGAGAGAGAGAGAGAGAGAGAGAGAGAGAGAGAGAGAGAGAGAGAGCGAGAGAGAGAGACAGAGAGAGGAACGCTCTTGAATCAAGAGAGAGAATTGAGAGCAGCAACGATGGCTCAGAGCTCGGAGAGGGAAGTGATCGCGGCAGCGGAGAGAGTTGAGAGCAACCAGAATTTGCTTAGAGAGAGAGAGACGGGAGAGAGAATTGAGGCGGACGCAACGCAGGGTGTGTGATATTAAGGTACAAGGTTTTCGCTCGTTGGACCAACGGCTACTTTTCCCAGCCAAAGTATTTTTGAATTTTTTTTATTTCAATTATCTAATTAGTAATTGCGATCCCTCTATTTATTTTTTCCTCCTTTTAATATTTACATATATATATATGTATGTATGTATATATTCCTCTTATTAATATGTATATGTGAAAATAGACATAAAAATTATGTTCTTTTTTCCTTCAGTACTAGGAGAAATGCCTTGAAATAAAATCCTCCACGAGTTTCTCATTGAATGGTTGCTCATACTTTTGGATTGAATTTTAATTTTTACTTTTTATTTTATCTATATCGTTGCGTTATATGTATTTTGACTTTTCTAAATTCGAAATATCGAAAAAAATTTCCATAACATATGAACGTCGATACATCAGCTTGCACGAGATTTTTAATACATTTCTGGAATTTCAATGACATTTAAACTTTGGCAGGATAGTAAAAAATCAAAATTTCCAAATTGCACCACGATTGATTAGTAGTCTTGCTTTTGGTCAATAAAAAAGTAGATTGCTTTCTAATGAAGAAAATTAAATGCGACCATTTATAAGTAAATAATTAATAGAGTGATAGTTTTATGATCTCTAACATATAAAGAAGAAGAAGAAATTATTTTCCCCTTCAAAGATTTTCAAAGGCGTTGTACATCGTTTTACATTGACAGTGGGACCGATCCCGTGTCAAGTATCACACACATCCTAGACACCTGGAATTCCTTGCATGGCATGGGAATCAAGCCGGGGCCATGTGGATTTGGATTGCCTGCTGTGCAATCCCAGCTGTCCAATCTTGATCGGACGACTGGGATTTTATAGAAAATGTTTAAAAAAATTCAGAAAAAAAAATATTTTTTATTTTTATTTTAATTTTCTCAGAATCGAACGGCTGAGAATCAAAGGACACCCTATGCACAGCAGGCGATCCAAATCCCATGCATGCGACTCTTCACATGATGCGTTTCTTCTACACCGACGCAAGTCGCGCCTTCCGAGCTTGCCCTCCGACTCCCGAGCGCCAAGAAACGGGTCGTTCCTCTGAGCCACGTACATGTCAGTGCTTGAGCCGCTTCGCCACCTCCAGGCGGAATCGCCCGGTCGCCATGGCCGGCAGCCGCCAAATGACGGGACGGCAGTTCGGAGAAGCCATTTCAAGGCTCGCTCGTGCTCTGCTTCCGGCTTGGCTCCCAGTGGCAAGACCTGAGTCTATCATGAGCAAACTTGCGACAATTTCAGTATGATGAATGACAAAATCTTTTATGCGCTTTATCTTTTGATGCTGCAGTGAAATCTTAATTAGACCTGCGGATGAATGCAATGCTGTGTAATGGAACCAAATAGCAAGACAGACTAAAATTGTTGCAACTAGTGCATGCGAAGTGCAGCTGTGGGCGATGACTATGTGGAAGTGGAAAAACAGAAAGGATGATTAGGCGTCTGTAAATATTAGGTTGTAGGAGAAATTAGCCAATCTCATTATCTTAGTTGCCAAAAGTAGCAGATCTCAGTGCCCTATTTGTCTCTTTGTCAGCCAGAAAATTGAGAAAGTAACGTGGTGATGATTGTTATATACATCTATTTGGTGGTGTTAATTCATTCTAAAATCATGATTGTAGAGTGCCAATGAAGCTAGATTGGCCATACAAGCCGTAAGGTCGGTGATGTTGGTGACAGACAAGAGTTGCATGAGCTGGTATTCTGAGCTCCACAAGCATGGTATACCTTCTCTAAAATGGCGTTTTTCCCTGGGATCCATTTCTTCGCCATTTTCAAGCAATGTGAATGGTCAGTCGCTTTCTTAAAGTTCAAAGTTGTCATACAATAAGAAAGGTTAATGTTAACCATCATGCAACAAAATGATGACATTAACACTGATCAAGCCTTTCTTTCCATTTGCTAGTATCAACTATGGGCATGCTAGGTATGCATCCAATTACTCCTCTGAACTCCTTTTCGACTTCTGACTATGTCTGGGCTCGTGATGGTGCTGTTATGATATGCGTTGCCCCTGGTATATCTTTACTTCCTCTTATTGCCAATACCAAGTATTTTTGGGGGTCTTCAATGGGTTATAATTTGGGAAAGATAGGCTTTTTACTCTTCAGTGGACTGATAGATCCTATTTAGAGACGTTGTGAATGTGGAAGCACACACATGCACCCACTGAAATATATAGAAGTGACACTTTGGAGGTTTATTGCCTACTTTTATGTCTCAATCATACAAACTGATACCAGATGGCTCTTTTTTAGTTTAATTACCCGGTCAAAAAGTTTCAATACCAGATTCGCCAAAGGGCAAACCATGCCAGATTTTCACATATACATGACTTTCTTTTGGCTTGATTACCTGTTGCATAAGATACTTCTGAACAAGACACCCAGAAAAGCTTCTTGCTCCCACTTCCTTAGCAATTTTCTAAGGTTTCTCAAATTTGAGGATTACAATATATGACATTTGTTTTAGTTTCAAAGGTTGTCCTGCATTCCAATACTCAACAGATCTCTTTGGACGTAAATCTTTTTCATATGTTTTCTTTCCGATCTGTGATTTTCATAGGTGGGGTCAAAACAGCAATTATATGCCACTTTGATGCCTTAAGTTTGGAAAATGTGGCATTGGAAGTTCATAGCCCTGCACGGCACTTCCCAAGTCCCCATTTCTAGATGCTTACTTTTACTGGGCTTGTTGGCTTCAGTGACTATTGGGAAACCAAAAGGAGTCGCCATAAGCCATTCAGCTTTGATCATTCAATCTGTGGCAAAAATAGCTATTAGTGTAGATGGGAATGATGTATTCCTTTTTCCAAGTTCCTTCTCTTTTATTATCGTCATGCTTGTGTGGCAATTGGAAATTTTACAGTCATGGTCACAATAAAGGCATGACTGATTGTTTCCATAATTGGACGGTCCACCGGCAATTAGAGTGAGGGTCACATGACAATTGAATTTTTCTTTTATTTAATTTTTGCTGGTTTATCTGCATACCGCTCCTTTATGCCACATGGCGGTATGCCATCAGCCATGGCAATTTTGATGGCTGGAGCTTGCCATGTCTTGGTACTTAGTTCGAAGCTAAATCAACCATTGAGGTTATAGAGAAATGCAACATCACCATGTTGGTCACTGTCCAGCAAAGGTTAATGATCTAATATACTTGCTGAGGGTTTCTACGAACAATGATCTTTAACGAGCAATTTAAATTCTGATATCATGTTTAGAGAGCATTGGCCACTTAGATGGCCTGTGTTCAAATTATGCTCTTTCAATGGTACTTCTGCTTAATTCCGAGTTTCCTAAGGGAAAAAGGACCGTGGAAAGGAAAAGACTGAATGAAAATTATATTAAATGGTGGAGGAAGTCCATCAACCGATCTCATCAAAGAAGCTGCCAACTTCTTCCCAGGAGCTAAGATTCTCTTGGCCTATGGTATGCATCCTCTTTAAGCATATATGCTGCTAATTTCACTACGATGACGCTCTTTAGAAGTACCTGCTAGCAATGTGTCTTGAACTACTCTGCTCATTTTTCTTCTTCTTCTTCTTCTTCTTCTTCTTCTTCTTCTTCTTCTTCTTCTTCCCACATGTTGAATTGAGACAGACAGTGATGATTCTACTGGCATTGGGGCAGTTTTAACCAGAGGTCCGGATTTGATGATTGAATACTCGGATCAATTTTCATCCAGCATCAGACTCTAGCAGCCATTCATGGTTTGACACAGGTGATGTTGGTTTCATCGATGAGCATGGTTGGGTGTGGCTCATTGGTCAAGAGAGCAGTCGCATCAAGAGTGGGGGAGAAAATGCTACCCTGAAGAGGTGATGGACTGTATCACGTATAATTTGGCTTGGCAATGAAATCACTTTTCTCGTTGAGTAGGGATAAATTTGTTGATATATTCAAATGTGATGCATATTTTTCTGTCTTTAACAAACCTGTTTCATTTTCTCAAAATTACAGTTAGCTAAAATAATAAAATGTACCCTCAGCCCATTCTTTCAGGGACGTGTTCTTTTTTTGTAACACAGATGGAGGCAATACCTTTACACATCCAGGAGTCACTGCAATCGTTGTCATGGGAATCCCTGAAGCTCGCCCAACTGAGATGGTTGTGGATGTACCATCAGCTTTAGTCTGACAAAACTGTGACCTTGGAGCTGAAAATGAAGAACGTCTGTTGTCTGATGAAGTTCTTCAACTATACTGCAGAGAATGGAACTTATCAGGGTATTGCTCTTTCCAATCTCCAGCTGCATTGATCCTAAAAGTTCTCTCAAACACCCATATAAATGCACACAGCCAAGTGAACTTCAGGCCATATGTTGATTGTTTAATGTTTTATCCATCATATACTTTCTTCTCAAAATAAGATATCATGACTTTCTGCGCAGGTTTAAGATACAAAAAATTTTCACTCCTTGAAAGAAGCCTTTTGCGACCACTACTACTGGAAAGATAAGAAGGGATGGATTTCATTTCTCATGTTGGTTCCGTTAACTGCAACTTATCACTGTTGATGCTGTGACTTCTCAATTCAGTGATGAAATTAGAAATGACAGTATATCCGAAATATTGACTTAAGTAATCAAGCAAATCACGAGTCCTGCAGAATTCCCTCGCAGACAAATTCTGCGTCAATTTTTCCGAATAGGATTTTGAGGGAAGAAAAATGATGAAAATTGAGGTTTTTTAGTCATCTACTCATTGAGATCGGGTTTTAGCTGGTTCGTCAATGGGGTTAGCAGAGTTTGAGGCTCGTGTCAGTCAACTGTCCTCCTGCAAGCAGTGTCATTTGTCACTCTAGGAACTAAACGTTTCCGGCATCAAATTGTTTCTTGCTAGGATATATGCAGACAAAATTAACTCTGAATGTGATTTGCCAGACGTGCATTTGTGCACTGCAGTTGTGCCACGTTGGTGGCGTCCATCATCAGCCATGGCAATCTCAATTGCTGGAGCTTGCCATGTCTTACTGCCCTAGTTCGAAGCTAATTTGCTATTGAGGTTATAAACATAATGTGGCCGCTTTGATCACTGTGCCTGCAATGATCGCTGATCTAATATCCTTTCTCAGGTAATCTACGAAGAATGATCCTTATAAGCAATGTAAATACTGAATATTGTGTGTAGAGATATTATGACTTCTAGCAGTACTTTTGCCTAATTCCGAGTTGCGTCAGGGATAAACGACCATTTAAAGTAAAGGAGGTCGTGAAAAAGATATTAAAAAGCAGAGGAAGTCTATAGATCGATCTCATCAAAGAAGCTGGCAACTTCTGCCGAAGGGCTGAGATTTTTACAGCCTACAGTGTGCATCCCCTGTAAGCGTGATTTAATGTCACTACTTCAGTGCCAGTTGGGAGTACCTGCTGGCAATGTGCAATGAACTGCTCTGCTCCTTATACTATTGTTTCTTCTTCCTTTTTTACTAATATGCAGGGATGATAGACTTGTTCTTCAGAAATGCTCATGATTCTCTATGACCCACATTTCCCTTTTTTCTACTATCCCCTTCATCTTCATGTTCGAACAAATCTCAATCCAGTTCAAAGACCAAGATGCATTTGTGTCGGCAAACCAGCACCATCTGTTGAATCGAGGACGGATGGTGAAGATTGTATTGCCATTGAGAAAATTCAAACCAGAGATCCACATCTGACGATTGGATACTGGGATCAAGTTCCAGCATCAGACTCTAGCAGTCATTTATGGTTTAACACAGTGATATACATTGATGAGCAGGGTCTGGGACGGCTCATTGGTCGAGAAAGGGGTCAGAACAAGACTAGGGGAGAAAATGTTCACTCTGATGTACGAACTGGATTAGCAATGAATTTATTTTTGTCTTTGAGCAAGCTTAAATTTTTGGATAGGTTCAAATGTGGTACACAGTTTTCTGTCCTCAATGAACATGCCGCATTTTCTTTAAATGGTTAGCTATTATGGAAAGACGTCCCTCTCACTGCATTTTCTTGTGACATGTCATTGTTGCACACAACCTAAGTCATACTTCTGCAAAATCCGGGATTTGGTGGAATTGTCGTGGGAATCCCTGAAGCTCGACTGACTGATATTTGTCGGGTGTATTCGTGTAAAAGAGAACTGGCTTTGGTCTGATAAAAGCTGTGAGGTTTGAGCTAAATGAGAAAAACATTTGTTGTCAGATGAAGTTCTTATATAATACTGAGGAGAAAGGAATTTAACAGGATATTGCTCTTTCAAATCTCCCGCTATTTTGATCCCGAAAGCTCTCTCTTTGAAACACACTAGTCCATGCCCACAGCCACATGCTCTTCTTGGCATGTGTTGATAGTTTAATATTTTAACCATCATTATCGTTTTTCTCAAACTAATAAGATATATTACTTTCTCTGGAGGTACCAAAAATTTTCATTCATTGGAAGAAGCCTTCCACGACTACTATTAAAAAGAAAAAGAAAGAAATGTAGTTCATCAGAAAGTTCTTTCTAATTATCGCTCCATCCACAGCAATGTACGAATGCTGACACTGTGAGTTCCCAATTCGATGATGAAATTGGGAATGACTACATTTTGGTCCTTAGCATGCTTGAAGTATCCAAAAGGTTGACATAAGTAATTAAGCAAATCCTGAGCTTTGCAGAACTCCCCTGCAGACAAGTTCTACATCAATTCTTTTATAGAGGATCTGCATTTCGGAAAAAAGATGATGGGATATTGACTCTTAGTCATCTACTCATTGGGATCGGGTTTACTAAGCTCATCACTGGAGTTAGCAGAGTTCAAGGCGCATGTGTCAGTCAACAGTCCCCAAGCAAGTAGTGTCGTTGTGCGTTGTGCATTTTTTGGAGTGCACCATAGACTATTTACTACTCACACTAAGCATTAGTAGAGGGCAACATGTCAGAAGCATTTGCCCTACTTCTTTCTGGTCTGGATGAGTGATCCAATACCAAGCTTTAAGATATTCTGGCCAAACAGTGTCTAGGCCTTTCTATATTTCCCCTATCCTTTATGGTTTATTGGATACTGTGAGCAGCAACAACTATGCAGTAAACCACAAGTTTTAGGGCGGGATTTTTAGATAGCTTGACTCGTTCCACATTATCATAAACTGTCTGCAGCGGTGTTGTAGGTGGGATTATTAAAGCCATGGTGACATCTCTTTCTCGCTGTCATACGGTTACATAAAAACGGATTTATGCTTCGTTTGGTGGATGTCAGCATTAAGAAATTCAGTTCTTTTCCACATTTTGACAGACTTGTTTATGAATCTCAAATTTCACAACTCACGACACAGCGGTAGAGAACAGGACACCTGTCATGACATCAGCTTTCGCCTTTAGGTATCATCATTAGTGTGTTCTTGTACAAGCGAATATACACAAATAGCACATTGGAAGAGCTCGCTTACATGTAAGCGCTGACCAAATTAGTCATAACCATGCAGACCTTCAAAGATTTAAACCTGTCCACATGGAAAACAACACTGACGAAGAGTAGATTTTCACAGCTGAGAATAACCAACTTTCCATTCGAGAGCTTTGAATGATACGCTCAAAATCATCAATGAGTACATAGGCTTGGAAATTCCTAGAGACTCTACAGAACAAAACAAAATGCTGTTACTGTTCTTCCAGGAGAAACAAGATAAGCTTGAAAATTAAGGCCCTTGCTCTAGTAAACTTGCTCAAGAGAAAATGAGCCGGTTCAGCTCTGGCTACCCAACCGTATCTCCTTGTATAGTACTTCTTATAAACCCTCCTGAAACTCCTCGCTTTTTGATGGGAAGTCACCATCATTCTGGAGCATTTCCTGTACAAAGGAAAAGTAGCTAAAAGGAAAATGATCCCTCAGAAACCTAAAGTCCCTTAGGAATATATACAAAGAGATGAAAGATGTAGCAAACAATAAAGTGAAGTCTCTCGCTACTTACAAGATTCTTCGGGCACTACAACCCGTTAACTGCTCATAGATTTTACTGCATGGCTTAAGCCTTTTAACAGTGGCATGGGCGGTGTAAATTGCAGCCGCAGCCAATTCAGAAGGTCGAAACGTGAACGTTTCGCGCTGGACTAGGCAGAGATCGATGAAGAAAAACGATAAGTACTTGACCTGGTTAGAGGTACAAAGAGACACCCGAGTCATTTTCTATACTAACGTAATAACATCAATTCATGCCAACATCAAATGACATTAACAGAAACCAAGGACCTTATCGTTAGATTGAGTTTCCTTGAGGAACTTCCCCATTAATGTGGACGGAGTCGGAATGGACAAGTCATACTGTAAGGTGTTCAAGATCAAGTCCTCCTGCATAATGCCATAGGACAGAGTCATAATGCCAAAGACAGAGAATTATGTAAAGACGAAAAAGTTAATGGAGAAACAGAAGAAAAATAAGAAATGGGTATTTTGCTTACCATTCTTAGAATCTGCTCCACAGAGCACCAAATCGTTTTCACCGGGGACGAAGTGAGTGCCAAGTGGGAAAACAAACCCACACAAGGCATCGATTCTCTCATTCCAGCGTATTTGACAGCCAATTGTAGTGCGGTTACTCCAACCAAACTCACTTCCTTCTTATCCACCGGATGAACAGCCATAAATCGGTCGAAAAGATTGATGGCGAGATATAGAGCCTCGGTTGGGAAGTCAAACTTCTTGTGTGCCTAGTTATTCAGTGAGTGAGTCAGTAAAATTGCCAGTTTTCATGGCTGAGAAATCGATTCCCAATTCGGGGGAAAATAGATCAAGATGTATCATCAGCTAGAAGAATAAAAAATTTCATCCATCATCCTAATGCAAACATTAACAATTCTGTGACTGCACATCTCGCAATAATTCACAAGAGAAATGTCATGAAAATCCTCTTGAACTCAACACATGATTCCAGTCCTCATTTGAAAAATATCACTATGGTAATTGTGAATGGAAAGTTACAATCCAAATATTACAAGAGGAACTCCTACGTACCTCAATCAACCACTCGACAATACGCGCTCTCAACTTCTTGCCGTAGCCGAGCTTCAGTCTAGCAATGGTATTGGGTTTTATGCACATAGATTCCTGCACAGAGTAAAATACCTGACTCAGCACAACTTCGGTGTAAACTGATAGAAGTGGAACGTTATCATCAGCCAATAGACAGTTCACCTCTTCCGATTTGTAGAAGGCGCATGTATCATCAACGGACTCACATGCTTCCGATTTGTAGAAAGCGCATATATCATCAACGTACTCACATGCTTCCAGAGGAACACCTGCACGGAAATTAGCTCGTCATCATCATTGCGCTGAGAAGGATAAGCGTTACGACTCGGAAGTTTCTCTACCTTCGACCTGCAATAGGGACGAAAAATGAAAAAGCTCAGCAAGTCGGTCATAAAAGCTCTGAAATTTTCATATCCAATCTAATTCACCCTAAAATCTCGATGCGCCATCAGAACAACACGAGATGGATGTTGCTGGCGACATACTTACATTGGCTCGATTTCTCTCTCCTCTGGCTTTAAGCGGTTGGTAACTATGGTCAGAAAAATCATCAGAGAAAAAAAAAACAGAGTAAGCAAGATCATAACACCCTTCGGAAATTCAAATTAACAGAGAATTTGAATGACAATGCAAGAGAAAAGAAGGAGAGCAGTAGCATCTGAGATACCCTAAATTGACGCGCCGTCCAGGGCACGTGAATTCGCGAATCAGCTTCACATCGCCGCCTTTCTTGCGTAGACCTGGAATAAAGAAAGGATCAACGACAAAATCCAAAAGCAAAACCGCACAAAACAAAGAAAATTGAAGGGCACTAGTCCTAATCTTGGGGACTGGAATGCTGCGAATAGGATTCGCCACGATCGTCTTCATGGTCAGACAGCAAGAGGGTTACCCAGAAAGCGACAGCGAGAGAGAGATAGAGAGAGGAACGCTCTTGAATCAAGAGAGAGAATTGACAGCAGCAACGATGGCTAAGAGCTCGGAGCGGGAAGTGATCGCGGCTGAAGACAGAGAGCTGAGAACAACCAGAATTTGCTCAGAGACAGGGAGAGAAACAGGGGAGAGAGAATTGAGAAACGGTGAGGGAGACGCAACGCTGGGCGTGTAATATCACGGCACGAGGACCAACGGCTACTTTTCCCGGCCAAAGTATTTTTGAATTTTTTATTTAGTTTTCGGATTCCAATTATTTCCTAATTAGTAATTGCGATCCCTTTATTCATTTTTCCTCCTATTAATATTTACATACATTCATGTGTGTGTATACATATATACATATATATATATATATATACCTCCTTTTAATATTTACACACACACACATATATATATATATATTCCTCTTCTTAATATGTATATGTTAAAATATATATAAATTAAGTTATTTTCTCCTTCACTACAAGGAGAAATGCCTTGAAATAAAATCCTCCACGAGTTTTTCATGAAATGGTTACGGATGTTTTTGGATTGAATTTCAATTTTCAATTTTTACTTTATCTAAATCGTTGCATTATATGTATTTTGACATTTCTAAGCTCGAAATAACAAAACATTCTCATAACATATGTATGTCGATACATCAATTTGCACGTGATTTTTGGTAAATTTCTGGAATTTCAATGACATTAAACTTTAACGGGATAGTAAAAAATCAAACTTTCCCTTATGTGCCTTGCTTTTGGTCGATAAAACAAGTAAGATTGCTTATTAATGAAGCATAATTACATTAGTGGCCATTTATAAGTTAATAAGTTAATAATTAATAAAGTGATAGTTTTATGATCTCTAACATGTGAAGAAGAAGAAGAAGAAAAGTAGTCTTGCTTTTGGTCGATAAAAATAGTAAATTGCTTTCTAATGAAGCATAGCTATATTAGCAGCCATTTATAAATAATTACTTAATAAAGTGATATTTTTACAATCTCTAACATGTAAAGAAGAAGAAGAAATATATATCCCTTCAAAGATTTTTAAAGGTATTGTACCAGTCATATAACATTGACAATTGAAAACAAAAATACGAGTTTATTTGAACTTGGCAACATCATATAAGTGCCAAATTCTTTCTTCGCAATAGCTAGCCAAGTCGGTAAAGGCTGATGTTGCAATATTTCAAGGGCTCCCTTCGTCGCAACTCCAAATCACTCGTTGGTTTCAAAAAATTTACTAATCCAAACTTTAGATGACAAGGAGCTATCGAAGGCTCTCTTTGGTTTCGTATAGTAGGCTCAAAGTGCACGAAACGAGGAGCCGGTGGAGCGTGTTAACTTACGCCGATTCCAAGTGCACGAAGTGAGAATCGTGCGTGTGGACATAAATTATGAAAAAAATCTAAATGACTATGGAAGTGGGAGGAGGAGGCACTCCTGTGCACGAGGGCCGTAGCCCATTTACTTTGGCAACTTTTGCAGTAGGGCACGATTACTTTGGCACGGGAAAAGGTTTCTCAATACTTGAGTATGACTAGGAGTGAGCAACTTGAACAGCTCGAACCGGCCTAGACCAGTCAACCGGACTGGACCGAAAGTGTCGGTACAGTTCCCAGTTCCCAAAAGTGGAACCGGTGTTCGGACAGTCAAGTTCTTGATTCCTAGGAAGGTCTGATTGAACCAAACAGATAAATTTTTTTTTATATTTTAGTAAAAATAAAGATGTAAAAAAATAAAAATTACTCAATTTAAGTTTTCTAAATCTCTTATCTTTATCCTACTTTACCAAAATATTTAAAAAAAAAAGGAAAAAAAACTCAATTTTTCTCGATTCTCAATCAATCCCATTAGATTTTCTAGAAACCAGACCGACTAGGGACCGGTCCCATTGATTTGGTTCCTATTTTCGTGAAAGAACCGGACCGCCCTAGATCATGCACACCTCTAAACATGACCAAACAACAAATAAGATACGTCATCATGATCTGTCATCAGGATTTGTATCTCGTTATCGGGAGCTTTGGATATGTCAAACAATTAAACACACAAGTTATCCCTAACAGTCACTTTTCACAAAACAATTATTCCGAGTTTGTTTTCATATTGTGGGCATCGTGTTAGCCATAGGACATTGGCAAGTACTAACGATTATTCCGAGTTTGTTTCATATAGCGAGCTTTGTACTTAGCCAAAACTTTCGAGTTTGTTTCATACAACGGGCAGTGTGCTAACAATTATTCCGAGTCCGTGTCATTTATAACACCTAAGAGTCACTTTTCAAAGACATCGTACTAGCCGTATGACATTGGCAATTGAAAACAAAAGCAAAACACGAGTTTGTTTAAATTATGACCCTATCAGATAAGTGATAAATTCTTTCTTTTTCGCGATAGCTAGCCAAGTCGGTTAATATTGCAATAGTTCGAGGACCCCTTTCATGGGCAATTCCAAATCCCTCGATCACTCATCAGTTTCAAAAATTATTAATCTGAACTTCAGACGACAAGAAACTATCGAAGGCTCTCTTTGGTTTCGTATAGCGGGCTCGAAGTGCACGAAAGTGAGGAGCCGGTGGAGCATGTTAATCTATGCCGATTCCAAGTGCACGAAGTGACGATCGCTT
Organism: Melaleuca alternifolia; assembly: GCA_019926035.1. Lineage (NCBI taxonomy): Eukaryota > Viridiplantae > Streptophyta > Magnoliopsida > Myrtales > Myrtaceae > Melaleuca > Melaleuca alternifolia. The sequence goes on from JAGKPW010002340.1 coordinate 1,251,857, forward strand.
GTGTGGACATAAATTATGAAAAAAAAAAGGACATAATCTGCCAAGAATAATAATATGAGTCCAGTGGGCTCGATTTTAGTTCACAGCAGTCCACGTAGGCTTAAGTAAGTTGGGAACTTTACATCATGAGGCGTGCGGACCACGTCATTCCCTCCGAAATTGACCGGACATGGAGATTTTCTCACGGGAAAACCGTCTCATTAAGTAAAGGCACAAAGGCCGCTTCAAATTACACAAAAAGTTTCCAACAACGAAGTCTCGATTAAGGCATAAGGCTGCATTTGATTTGACTTTAAAAATGAAGTTAGAAAAAATACTAAAAAATTAATAAAAATTGCATTTAATTTTTAATATTTATAAGATTAATTTTTCATTTTAAAATATTTTGAGAATGACTGTCAAATACCTCGCATTTTTCCGGTTATGAAAGCTGAACCAAACTCATACTAAATCTCGAGATGATTGGATTGAATTCATGAAACCTGAACATACTTAATAATTGTGATAAATTCAACTCATGTGGACATAATTCCGGGTCAATGGAATGCTGCTCGACTTCCGTCGCCAAGTAAGACGTGAATTTATCACTCGACCCACACCAAAAACGCAATTCGTCGTGCTAAAATCCCCACACAATTTCAATTGAGGAACTTTTGATTCAAGGCTTTGTGTACACGGCTAAACCTAAACCTGAAAATCTTTTAAAAGAGAAATAAGACAGAGAAAACCAAAGTCCAGAAGGAAGGCACAGGCGTTATCATGGCAACGTCGCTTTTTCTCCGGAGTAATGAATGATTTTGTGATATTTCTTCACGTAATTTACAAGGCATTTGGCAAGAATCGACTACCTCACTACATCACCGGTGGGGGATAAACCGCCGGCCGTTTCACTTCTTGTAATCTCCCGACCCTCCGGACGTCGGCGGCGGCGGAAGCGGTAGCGGTAGCGGCAGCGGCGGCCGGAGCGGAGGAGGAGGTGGAGCCGCCGCCGCCGACCTCTCCTTTCGGTACTTGAAGAGTAAACCCAGCCCCGAAGCGAACAACAGAGCCACCCCGGTGATCCCACACACGATGGTCGCCACCAAGAGCGCGCCTCTCAGGTGATCTCTCCCTCCCTTCCCGTTGCCCCCGCCGCCATATCCTCCTCCTCGCCACCACGGGTCGTCGCTCGAGCTCGTCGCGTTCGGGAGCGCCGCCGCCGGAGGCGACCCGGACGAATTAGAGGGCGACGCCCCGAAGAAGGACAACATCTCCGGGGGCGGCTTCGCTCCGGCCGGCGGCGGATCCTGGTACTGCAGCCCGTGATCGGACGGCCGCAATTCTCTCGACTCCGGTCGAGTAACATCGGTGGAGAAGAGGACACACAGTGCGAGAAGGGCGGATATTCCTCTGGAGGAAGCCATCTCTCCCTTCTCTCTCCCTCTTCTCTCTTTTCTCTGAATTGTATATGGAGTCTTCGAACTGTACTACGAGGCTCCGATGATGGTGTTCTTTGCGTAAAGCGAAGAGCAATTAAAATAAATCTATTTATAAAAAAAGGATTTAAATTTAATGCTGAATTATATTATTCTATTAACAATGTAAATTACCAGTATGACCCCCCTGACGGACCGGGGCCCCACCAGCGTTCTTCATGTACCAAAACATAAAGGGAGTTTTTACTCACGCTCCCCCCCCCCCCCACAAAAGAAAAATTATAATTACGGATTTACCGTTGCTTGTTTTGCTTTGTGTTTTCACTGAAGCGATCTTCATGGACTTAACAAAAAAAGTTTTTTTTTCTTAATGACGGCGAGGGGTAGCCGCTGCCGTCCCTGCTTATGTCCATTGCGACGGATACATTCCCTGCATGGTGCTAAGAGGAACCTTACCTCCGATCCAACACGGAACTGGCTTGTCGAAATGGGTCGTAAATGGGTTGAGAATGATCAGATGTAAAATAATATGGGTGTTGAAATAGGTTCACGGCTCAAACAGACCAAGCCTAATCTTATGACTCGGAGTCTCTCTTCTCTTATCCTAATCTAGGTATACAATTCCCTATATCTGATTAAATACCAAAGCAATCTAGCAATACAGATCGAGTCGGGCATTAGTTATTGGTATTTTATAGAATTCAAGTTGTTTTCATTTAAATTGGTATAATCTTCGATTCGGGTCCTCTATTTTACAGGTCACCAGCCCCACACGAGTTAAAAAGGTGAAACGTGAGTTTGGAGGATTGAAGCACGCAACACGTGGGTGGGGCCAGAGTCGCACCACTAACTCCGCTGCGGCCCGTGGACATTGGAGTAAAAAGTAGGGAGGGAGTCAATGGAAGATGCTCTTTGGCCGAAAGACAACGAGGGAGAATTTCAGTCCTCAAACCCCCCCCCCCCCCTTCGAAGAAAACACGACAACATCAAAGAAGGCACGCCTCATGGATCTCTTACATCCTTAGATGGTGGAATATAGTGGATGCATTAAGGAATTTTGTTAGAACTCGCTCGCTAAGCAACGTGGTGAGTTTTAATTGGTTATGGAACAAGCGAGGTTCGTGAATCGAACTTCTATAGGTTCTTTATCGGAAAACCGTCACATTATTCGATAAGTTATAATCAGATCTCTTAAAACATATGTGACATTACTCGTTAATTAAAGCTAGTATTCTCTTTTGAGATTTGATTCCAGAAACCATGACTTGCCTTACCTATCCATGGGTAGCCCAACTGGTTAGGGCGAACTCGGGTTTCGTTGAGGTCTTGGGTTCAATTTCCCGAGAAAGCACATATGATTTAAGTGGGGGGCCATGACAGTAGGTTGTTGTGCTAGTCTCCCCCGAGAAATAATTGAGATGCGCGCAAGCTGGCCCGGACATCTCGGTTATCAAAAAAAAAAATCATGACTTGCCTTAATGGGCTCACCTTTAGAGAATCCTACTTTTTTTTTTGTCCTAAAAGACGGCAAGTGGCAATGCCCTAGAATCTATAAAGAAGTAAGTGATAAGTTTCATATCGGTAAAAAAGAGCCAAGGTTATGATATACTTATAAAAATATCAAATGTCCATCGATAGGTTCGGTGATAACTTTTTCATGAAAGATTTTCTAAAAATACTAGCTTTTAATAAAAACACCTTCCATTTTTCTTCGATAAAAATAAAAATAAAAAGGAGTATCAGAACATTTCGATTCGACTATTCTCTATAAATGCACGTTTGTTGCATCGCCACGTATATCTAGTACGATTCCAACCATGCAACGTAAGCATGCATCTTATGCTTTAAACAGGAAAGGACGTAACTTAAACAAGTGTCTCATATCAAATCAAATGCTTAATCATAGGGTTTTTTTGGCATAATTTATGAAAAGATAGTAAAGAAGGACTGGCTTTTCTTTCATAAACGACTATTCTCACATAATGTATAATTTGTACTTTAGAAATACGGAACTATTTTACATGAAATGATCATTATTTGGAATATCTGAATAATTTCCTTGTTTTTGAGTTTCTTCTTCTTTTGTCCCCGGACTGTCGAGGGCTTTTCTTTTTGTCTGAACGCGGAAATAGCGAGACGTCTCCGTCCAATCAGCGGCGGCGACGCCTGTGACTTTCGCGAGCGAACCGAAGTCAACGGTTCCTTCTATCACGGGTTGAAAGATGAGAAGTTGCGGGGGGATCTATCCTCCCCCAGCAATGATGTGGTTAGAAAAACAAGAAAGTACCTACGAATTTGGTGGAAAATGTTCCAAACCCTGCTCAATCTTTTCTCGACCTCAATTTTGCACTTTCGTTTCGTTCATCTTTCGTTTCCAAAGCTGCTTTGCACCCTCCTTTATGTGATCCAGCACTAGGACAAATAACAAGAGTCTTTGTCTATCAAATCGCTATTCATTTCCCCTAAATTTTATCATCGCGCCGTTATTCAAATTTTATTTTGATCTCCTCACATCACTAGCTTTAAATGCCACTCAACACGAGACACACACTCTCTCTTAATTTCATGAATGATGCCCCACGAATTTTTTTTAAAAGCTGTTATTATGATAATAGGGATCGTAGTTTTGGCGAAAAGATTTTAAGATTTGTGGGTCATTGGGCTGTTGCTTTGTGGGGGATATGGGCATTGTAGTTTTTGTTCTTATGCAGGTAACCTTGGTTCTGAATATTGTGCACAAATTGGTAGGATTTGAATGTGTGAGTTTACAACTTTCAAGCTGAAATCTCTTGACGCATTAGATAATTGTCAACTCAAGGGCATCGAATTTCTTTCCCAAGTTTTAGAAGGAAGAAACTATTATGCTGGGGAGCGATATTTCTTGATTCTCTTTTTATTCATTAAGATAACAAGGGATTAGTTAACTTTTTAATGTATCTTTGAAGTATGAAAAGAGTTAAATTATTTGAAAGATAAACTTCAACGAAATGAACACACTATCGCTACCATACTTTACAGCACTTTTTTATGGATTGCTAATATGTACGACAAACGATTAGTTTGGCAAAAGGTAAAGATAAGAAAATGTAAAAGCCGGGGATGGGCATGGAAATCCCTGCCCCCGCCCATGGCCAAGAAATTCGCTTAGTGGGGCGGGGCGGGGCGGAGCGGAGTGGCAGGCCTCGCGCGTGGTGGCGGGCGCCTGCGGGGATGAAAAAATTCGGCAATAGATTTTTTATCAATTTTTCTAAATTAATACTTAACTTGACATAATTTTAAGTAATAAATTAAATGAAAGCTTGCAAATGCCTCTAAGCTTAACGACAACATAAATTCAAACATATTCTCATTAGGAAAATCCTCAAACAAATATACTTAAGAATTTTGGAGTAACTTTACCAATCATAATCACATCTAATACGTGACTTTAGCATAATGTAAATCCTAAATATGAATTCATAGAGAAGGGAGTAAGTAGAGAAAGATTCTTACATGGTTCATTAGATCAAGTCCACTCCAACCGTTGATCAGGCGAGACACGCACCCATTAAAATTTAGACGAGCGTCTCTCGTAAGCAAAACTATCGCCCTGTCCTCTTTTTGCAGCCTCCCATCCTCCATACGCTCGAGTAGGGGTGTCAAATGGGTGGGTCGGGTCGGGTCGGGTTTGGGTCGGGTCAAATATGGATCGACCCATATTTGACCCATTTAACCCATTTTGACCCATATTCATGTAGTGTAAATATAATGACTCATACCCGACCCGACCAATACCCGACCCGACCCGTATTTCTAAAATGCACTAATATTAAAGGAAATTCACACCTACTTAAGCTATTCATATGTATAAGCTACGTAGAATATACGGCTCAGTTCATGGACTCTTTGACCCGACTAATATACAATTGATGACGACTCGCGACGAGCTCACGGCGCCGCGTAACTCGCAACACGAGGGCACGAATGGTCTGGCATGACGCGACGCGACGCGGCTCGGTGTGACGGCGTCATTGTTTCGACGAGTCTTCGGCGGCGATTCGGCGAGACTCTGGCGACGGGAAAACAGAAGCACAACCGGTGGTCCAACACGAGCGGTGGGCCCCTTTTGCACGCACGCATGAGAGATGGAGGAGAGAGAGTCGGTCAAAGAAGAGAGAGAGAGAAAAGAGAGCTTCGATGGGGAGAGAGAAAAGTCAGTGAATGGGGGAAGGGAAAAAGGTAAGAGGAGAGAGAAGATAGAAGAGAGAGAGGAGGAGTCGTTGGCTGGGGGAGAGAAAGAGAGAGGAGAGAGAAAAAATGAGGCTATTATACAGTTTCTTCCTTTGAAGTTTGTTGTAAAAAGTGAGTTAAAATATGGGTCTGACCCATATTTATAACCCGTTTTTTTTGTTTTAGTTTATCATGACCCATCTTAACCCATTTTTAGATAAAAGTGAGTTACCCAAATATTTTTAAACCTCTTAAAAGTGAGTTACAAAATAGGTTCATGACCCATTTTGACGCCCTTACGCTCAAGTTTAGAGCTGGGCTTAGGGCCAGACTATATATTTTTATTGCATAAAGTCATCATTTGTTGAATTCAAGGTGTTTCCCCATGATTGCTAAGGCACTGAAAGAATAAGACAATCATTTCCTTCGAACAAATTAAGTGATTGGAAATGTCTTAGTAAAGTTTTGTATTGTTGAGTATTATCAAACATACTCAATGACTCTAAATGATGAATATTTTGGATTTCGACGTGGTCGTAATACATTCCTTAATGCGTTATATTCTTTGCTTATATAAATAATTTTTATAGATATATTCCCTTCATAATGTCATTTGAGTTTAGAATCTTAAAATTTCTCAGTAAGAGAATCGGGTTCGATCCGCATAATAAAGTTTGACCGATCATTTATTGTTCTTTTCAGGTACACATTGAAATATAAAATAATAGCATTTTGTTTTATATGACTGTTCCAACTAACTCGTGCCTCATTCCATTATTTGGAAAAGACATAAAGGCGACAAAACAATTTCTACACCTCGATCAAGTCCTTGCTAGCGTGCCACGCGTCATTTTGCTGAACCCAGTCCAGGATGAGACCATTGAGTGCAGGGGCCCAATGGCCTGAAGGCCCAAGGGTGTGAACTTATGTTTTTATATTTTCTTATAAGTTTTACTTTGGATATTAGAAAATTATAGTGCAATCTACTCTCGATATTATTTTTTTCTTGGCATCATTTTCACATCTTTAACATTTTAAATTTATATTCCTACAAGACTTGAACTTTATTTGTTTCACAATAATTTGGAAAGTGTATTCAAAAATGATCTATATTTCATAAAAATAAATAAATGAAAAAATATTCTCATCGTACATAAAAATATTTAGACATAAATCATCATCGATAATAAAAATTTTTATAAACTAATTATTTAAGATGATATAGGCAATAATTTTTTTAAATTATTTTTTAAATCATTCATTTTTCGTGAAAATGACGGTGCCTAACACTCAAAAGACCGCATTAAATAAATTATGCAGCACTGTGATGTATCAGAATTGGGTCAAAATCACATTTTAAGATGGATTAAATTAAAAAAAAATGAAAATATACAAATGATATATAATTGAAACATAGGAAATATAATTTTTTCATCAGCACATATTCTTTTATGCAAAAAGAAAAAAATCATGTGAGAATTAACTTTTCGGCTTGCAAATTCGAAATCAAAGTCTGTTGAATTGTTCAATCTTTTGAAAGGGGAAAAAGTAATAATTCAAAAGTATTGAACAATTCTTTTCCTTATTTACAAAATTCGAAGTAAATATTATTGAGCTAATCTTTAGTAAATCTATTATAAAATGAATATGTCAACTTTTCTGGACATTTCTAAACTTACTCTATGGAGTATCTAGAGAAACCACTGAAAATTTCAATGAGATGAATCCATCAAACGCCATTTTACTCCCTCCATCAGATTTTCGAGAACTAGGGGAAAACAGTTGATAGGAAGAAAAAGCTCATACTTTACATTTTTCAAGTGTAAAATGATCTAAGCAATTCCCAATTGCCTTCATTTCGCTTGATTGATAAATAATTACACATTTTATCTAACGGTAACGAGAGATCATACTTGTGCGGTTGTTTCGTGTAAAATTTCATGATAAAAGAAAACACTTTTCGTGGAAATCATTTCCAAAATAAATTGAATAATTTTCATTTATTCAGCATTATGCTAAGAAAAGTGTGATCGAAAACGTTTTTGGGCGTTTGAATCTCATTTGAAATAAATGATATTGAAGAAAGTGAACAAGTGAGGGTTTGTTAAGATACTTGTTCGTTTATTTTTGAGAAAAACAAATTATTTGAAAGACTTTTTTTCTTAATAATAATTGATTATATCACTCAACATAGTTAGTTAATGAAAAACCTTTGCATCATAGATAACAATTCATGCCAAAAAATTTCATAAGAAATGAAAATATTTTTCATCCATTTAACTTCATAAGGGATCATTTTTAGGAGGGAAAAATGTTTTCAAATCATTTATTTTCTACGAAACAAATATAGTCGAAACGGGAATCATTTCCTTGATTTTAAATGTAGGCAGGTTCTTAACCCGTTAGACTAAAGATTCTGGGGATGTGAAAGCTAGAAAAAATGAACTGCTGATAAGCATCTCATTTGTTTATTCAATAAATATCGGATTCGTTTGTTTCATGAAAAATAATTTATTCAGAAAGCATCTTACTGAAAAATGGTTTTCTATATCACTTCAATTATGAGTGGATGTTTTTTTTTATTGTCCATAAAAATATCCAAATATGAATTATCATTACGAATAAAAATATTTTTCATCGATTAATTGTTAATAATTATTTCTTAAAAAAAACATTTTATAAGCCATTCGTTTTCGCCGAAACAAAAACCCCCACCTTTTATGCGAAGAGAGTGGCAGCGGTACATATATAAATGGCGTCCAGCCGACGCAACGGCTCAGCGGGCTCGAGACCACATCCCAGCGACACGCCGTGATCTCGATCGACTCTGGTGCTGCTGCGCTGTGCGCCTCTCTCTCTCTCTCTCTCTCTCTCTCTCGTAAAACCCTCGATAACTCTCTCTCGCGGAGCTCCGTTTCTCTCCTCTTCTTAGTGCCGGAAATGCCGCCAAAAGCTGCGAAATCGAAGGAAGCGCCGGCGGAGAGGCCGATCCTCGGCCGATTCTCGTCCCACCTCAAGATTGGCATCGTACGCTTCTCCCTCCCCTCCCCTCCTTTCTCTCCCTCTTCGTATCCGTTCGCTCGCTTCGATCCTTCCCCTTTCGCAAGAAGCTCCGAGGAACGAGGGTTCTCGATGTCATTTTGATCGGAGATTCGCGATTCTTTTTTGGTTTGAGCTCGCTCGTTGCTCGTGATTTTCTCCGTGGTCCTGTTCGCCGGAGGATCTCGTCCTTGCTTTTGCTCCTTCTTCTGTTCGTCCGTTGTTCTGCCGGCTTATGATTGCGTTATCTTCGTTCATTTCTTGTTGTGTACCTGCGATTCGTGGATTTATGGCTGTTGAAGTTGGCATTTCGAGCGAGCTGCGGTTCCCTCTGTGTTGATAAGCATGTTACCTTTTCGTGTTTGCCGAGTTTTTGTTTGTTTCATTTCATTTTTTTGGGCCAATTTTTGCTTCTTGACTCAATGATTTCGGGCGACATTGCGCTGCAGTAGTAAGTTATGACGGTTCTCCGTTCTTGTTTTATTTCCTTTTTGCTTAGTTCTTGCTTTAGTGTACTTATTTTCTGGTTGTATGGAGTCCAATTAATTTTTCAATGATTATTCCTTCCAAAATAAAAATGTGACATGAGTCTTCTACCTGATTGGATTACCTTATAGAACTGTTGGATGGAATATTTTAAGAGATTGTATGGCATGGAGTGAAATGAATTAAGGAAAAACACTTGAATGTAACATTCGAATTTCAGTCATTCTTCAGATGCATCGACTTGATCATGTGATCCATGTATTAATATGCTGATATTATTTTTTATGTAATTGCTTCCCCCCTTTTAACTGTACAAGCAAATGTGGAGCTCATAATGTCTGACATTGTAGAAGGCTATCTATACGTGTGCATACTTATATGCAATGTCCTAATGTTCAGGTTTTGAGGACCTGAGGTTATATTTTACAGTCTAGATACTACTATGATTGTTTGCATCTTGTTTTTCTTGTTCTTGCACCCTACGGTCTTATGAATTTCAGCGGGTCTATCACTTATCATGCTGAATTATTTTGCTGCTTTATCATCAGGTTGGGTTACCAAATGTTGGCAAATCAACGCTCTTTAATACCCTGACAAAACTAGCTATACCAGCAGAGAATTTCCCCTTTTGCACCATTGAGCCAAATGAGGCTCGAGTGAATATCCCAGATGAGAGGTTTGAATGGCTTTGCCAATTGTTCAAACCAAAAAGTGAGGCAAGTCATTTTACTTTGCGCACTTCTTGGACATGATTTTTTATAATGTGATGATGACTTATTTATTGTCATTGTTGTACTCTTGAAGGATGGTCCATGGGTTTTCTTTCTTTGGAGATCTGATGTAGTGTCATTCCATGCATCTGTTTTCAACTTTGTGAAGCTACCATTCAGTAGCTCTAGTAATGTCAGTGAAAGGTTCCCTTTACTCTTATCGGGTCAAAGCAATGCATTGGGAAGCCTGGATGTGCGCGAGAGTACTAGAAGAGAAGTGAACTAACATATGAAAGACACGGGCATTCTATTGGTAGGAGAATGGCATACCATGGCCATCTGACAAATGATTCTGTGTAGAGAGCACTTTAGATTTGTGCATCTGGCAACTTATAACTGTGGGAACATTCTTGAATCCACAAGCCAATTAATTTATCACTTAAACTTTACAAGTGGTTTAACCCTGCCAATGATTTTTTTACATATCTTATTTGCCAATAATACCATCATCAAGCATCAACATATGGCAATTATATCAACTGGATCCCTTTTCCAATGGAGCAGCTTGATGTGAAAGTTTAACTGGAAAAGTTAGCAGAGGTTACAGTGCCCTAAGAAGGGGACTGTGAGCAGACTCAGTCTGATTAAGAGATGCTATCAAATCTTTTAGTACATATTTGACATATGTAGTTCTAGCTGATTGAATAACACAGAATGTCGGATAAACTTTTTTTTACTAAAAACCTTGGACAATCTTGTTCAATTTGATGTACTTGTGGAGGATGGGAGTTAAGTCTCTCACCTAAATAAAGCATCATGGCTAGAGAAGAGTGTAATTGCTGGGTTTGGCTCAGTAGTTCTTGGGGAAATATGAAGAGGAATGGTGGATGATTTTTCTGTGTGTTTAGGGATAAGATGGCCCTAGTGAGTTGCAACTGATGTTTTTCCAGTGGACAAGTGAGATTTTTTTTTTTTTTTGGCTTGCCTGGAATGTATAGGGAAACTTGAATTCTTTTTTTCAAGAATTTGTGGAAGGACAAAACCTTTTGGCATTCAACTGGAACTGGTGTTGTACTAAGATTGACTGCTTTGGAACTTGGTTGGGGACATATACTTGCTCTGTACCATCTGAACAAAAGAGAGAAGATAAACAAAACCTGTTTCTCATGTATTTGGCTCTCAAGGCATATCTGGCTGATGAAATGCAGCTCAGGGTAAAAATTGGTCATTTCACTATTGGTTCAATGAGGATTATGTTATTGCTGGGGATCAGATTAGCATCTTCAGGATGAAAAGTACATCAGTGACCTTTCATTGTCAAAAAGTTTCTCTCAAGCTATTTATAAACGACTAAGAGTGCCCTGCGAGGTAGCACCAGCATGCTAGATAAGTACCATGCCAAGATCAATGACAATTTCCAAATTATTATTTGCTGTGGTATAGTTGTTGCAGATGCGTTTATGTGGGTCATGCTTTTCACTGAGAGTTAGTGAATTTACTAGCATTGCATGGCCTTTGCACTTGGCATGGGGTGAGGCGAGTGGTTACAAGTGATGCCAAACTTTTATTCATAACTAAAAAATTTTGTGACTATAGTCGTTGTGGAAGGTTATTGATGAGTGGTATGTCCGATATAATGACTGTTAAAAGTCACTATGTGAGATCTCAACTCTAATCCTTAATTTATACTTGTGTGTGATCAAGAAATCGAGTTTCCAGCAATCCACTTCTCTGCCCATTCTGCTAAGGATCAATATCTTTTTCAATAACTATGAAATATTCTATTATAGATCTTTGAGAATGACTTTTGCAGCTGTTATCCAACATGAAACTGTTTATTAATGCAGGTCCCAGCTTTCCTAGAAATCCATGATATAGCTGGGCTAGTCAGAGGTGCTCATGAAGGTCAAGGCTTGGGCAATAGTTTTCTTTCCCACATCCGTGCAGTCGATGGGATTTTTCATGTTCTTCGTAAGACTCCTGAACTTGCGTTTGCCATCATCTTTGCTCTGTAGAACATGACTATTTGTTGGATTATGATTCTTGCATCACTTTTACTTCTTTGCAGTTAGTTATGTTATTGATGATCAGGACATTTTAGTAGAAATAATTGAATGCAAAATTAATGTAAAGAAGCACAAAATGATCTGACTTTATCCTTTCTTGGCCACGGCCATCTCCCTATAATTGTCCAATTTCTTTTAGATCTGTTCATCTAGAGTCATGTTTGACATATGTGTGATATATCATAAGTCGATAGGTTTTTTGCTCCATTTTCCTAGATGATATGGTGAAACAATTTAATGCTTGGTTGGATGGCTATGTTTTTTTTTAACTTTTAGTCGTACATTTAGCTTCTGGCTGAATCTTAGACTCATTAGATATAGTATTTATAAGTTCTTGATATTGAAAAATGCTCTCTTTGAAGTTTTACCAGAAATACTATAAACACTGACAAAAGCATCTTAAGCTCTCACCTTCCACTCTAAAAGCAAACTGTTGGCCTTTCACTTTTGTCAGTGCTAAAAAGTGATGACCCAAAATTAACTGAGCACAAAAGTTTGTTGAAGCAACCTTTTGATTTTGGCTTTACATGTGAACTTTATATCGTCTTTGATGCCATAAGGCCATGCATCAAAGAAATGAGATTGACTATCCATTTCAGATTCCTCCATCAATTTGTCATCATTCTGTCCAGCACTGCACTGATTGTAATTTTAGTTGGGGAAGAGCTCTATGCATGTTTGTTTACTTCTGGTTTTGTCTTATCTGAGATGTTTGTGAAACTTCACTATTGTTTTCAGGTGCATTTGAAGATCCGGATATTATACATGTTGATGACACAGTTGATCCTGTGAGGGATCTAGAGGTTATTAGTGCTGAATTACGGCTAAAGGTGAGTTCAGATATGTATGACCCAGACTGTCTACTGTAATTTCCCATAAATAATGCTCTTCTTGAGGATTTGATTTTTGCTATGGGTATGATGTCTTTTAGCCTTCCTGGTTCCTGCAACCATAATGATGCTTCCATAGTAAGCTTGGGAGGAGATGACCCTGCTTCAAATTAATTGTATTGGAGTGGGCCATGAGGGGGTGCTGACCCCTATAGGGAAGTCTTATGCGAGGCATGGTATTCAAAATCTAACTTAGCATAAATGAAGAAAAAGTTTAATGAAAACGAGACCGAGGTCCTTAATAAGTACGATCACTGTATACCCCTTAAAATTATTTTGCTCTCCTCACCTTCTGCATTGTGACTTGTAAGAGGGTTGATCATCTCTTTGCGGCTTCACGAATTAGCTTACGATGAAAATTGCCACTGCATGTAATATTGGAGTCTCAGGAATTCAGTCAGTGGTCTCTGGATCTACATCCATGCAAGTGGCACTTACAAGGGGATCTTGATGTGGAATTGCACTAAGGATCTCCCTATGTCACGGCATGTTAACTGATTCTCTATCTTAGACAACTATGTTCATTATGTGGAGGATCATGACAATTCCATGTTTATTCTATTTCCAATAGATGCGTAGGAAATCTACAGCTCATTCTCTTACCCATTCTTTAGCCCAAAGACTCCACACAGCACAAGTGCACTTTGGGAATGGCCCTTTTGCAAATTAAGATTCTCAAAAAGCTAATGAATTTGTGGTCTTGCACTTTAAAAAGAACTGGCATTGATGTTACAGGTTTCGATGTCTTGACAGAAGGTTGGACCTGAGTGAACCCAATCAAGATAAGCGTTCTTCAGTTCGCCTGGTTTGAGATCATTTTAATTAATATATCGGGCATGGGGAATGAAAGCGATTAGCAAGATAATTAGATAGTAGTTACATTTAAAGAGCGCAGTGTTCCGAGTGTGCTTGTGTTTACAAGGTTATTTCAGGAGGATGTGTTTGCATAATATCACCAAGTCACGAGGGCCTACTTGGGTTTCATGGCTCAACCTGGACAAATATCTAACTAGCTAAATGCCTTTCTCAAGTCATCTCTTTTACTTAGCTATAAGTTAAAGCAATGTACTTCTGCATACGTTGATGGATATCCATCATAATCCATTGATTTTTCAAGTTGGTCAAGGCTCTTTAAAGAGTTGCTTCATTGAGTATGGGTTCACTTCCCAGGTCCTTCCAGTCAGGTGCATACGTGCTTCATTGCACTTGCATCTTAGTTGACTTTGTCAATTCCATATGAGGTGGAAATTGAAAATCTTAAAATATGGCATCATCTGTTGTAGAGGAGGGAATACCAGCAGCTACAGACAATTTGCTTAGCTGTAGAGGATTTGTTTTATTTTTGTGAAAAGGACTAGTGATCACTGTTGAACTCTTTATACCTTATAATTTTATAAGTGTGTGTGTGTCTCTGGGGAGGACAATGAATTCCAAACTAGTGAGTCCGATTTGATGAATAAATCAACCCCTTTAGGCACGCCATGCATCAATTTACACATAGGGTTTCTTAAGTATCACACATGAGAGAAGAATTGCATCACATTTTCCAAAGCAAAGATTTGGTAAATTACATTGATCTTCATTTATTGTAGAGTGCAATTAGAAAATCCTCCTCCTCAAGTCGAGACAGGGCACTTATTACAGTATATAAAATCCTACTTCAATCAGGAATAAGAAACAATAATTTACTATTCCAAATGCAAAAGGAAATTTATTGAATCCCAATATTACATAAATCCAAATTGATAGGAGTAATTATTCAAGTAGAACATCAATACTCGAACAAAGATCAGGCTGTTTGATGTTGTTGACTGCATTACAGAGGGAGGGAGAAAATATCCAACTCCTGCATTGTAGAAGATTGATAAATTAAACACCACTTAAATTATTGAAGAAGCAGGGCATTCATTTGCAGCTCAATAAGCGAAGAATGATTACATTAATCCCTGTCTATGTAAGAGCGGAAGAAGAGAGCTTTTGATCGTGGATGAATCTTCTGAGTCTGCTTTTATTGAAAATTGGCTTTAGCTTACACATTTTTGGTATAGTGGGAACTTGCGTACAGATGTAAATGCTGTAATTGATATAGTTGATGATTTATCCTGAATTCAAGATCCCTCTTGGTTTTGAGAGCTGTTTTGTATGTGGCTTTAGTTCTTTGGGCTCTCTGCAGATGGGTTTGCACTTCTTTGGAACCTCATCGTAGATTGATCTTTTTTATCTATAAAAAAAAACAGAAATTAAAGAAGCAGCAGCAGAGGCTGTCTTCTTTATCCTTTCAATAAAAGAATTAATAGCCTGGTGTGGCCCTCTGGTATGGAGAGTCCCATGTGTTTTTTCCTACTTTTCGATAGACTTTCAGTAGCATGATCATACATGAGGATTTATTTATGTGGTGTAATCCATGTGGATATTCTTTTCACCGATATGCCTTCTCTGTCTTTCAATAGTAAAATATAATCAGATAAACTTAAGAAGTTCCTCTGATGTTATATTGGTAATGCCTCTGTCTTATTTTGGGAACCACACTTCTTAGAGGATAAAGATTTCATCAGATTGTATTTGCTTCATTATGCTTCCTGTCATCATGGCTTTCTTGTTATTTTATTTTCCTGAACCCATCAACATGGTGCTATGTAGGATGTTGAATTTATGGAGAGAAGGATAGAGGATTTAGAAAAGAGCATGAAGAGGAGCAATGACAAGCAATTAAAGATTGAGCACGAATGCTGTATGAAGGTATGGCTTTACTTTTTCTTTTTCACAATTATCTGAGAAGGCAAATTTTCTTCTGTAGCTCCTATCCTGTGTTGATGTGATATTTCAGTGCTCTGTGTTAGTCCTATGTGAATCTGAAATGTCGGCAACAATAGATGTCATATTAACTGCTTTCTCAGTTGATTTGAAGTGGTTTGTGTAGCTCATGTTTTTATCTTTCCTCAATTTCTATTCTTATTTCCTGCATCTCATTCATATTTGTTATTGTTGAGAATTATGACAGAGGATGTACAAATGCAACCCTCTCAAGTAGCAAAAAGCTTTTTTAGTTACACAGCTTGTGTATTTTTATGTGTTTTCACTCTTAGCTAGTAAAATGATGACGACTCTACTCGGCCTCCTTAGGTATTTGAACTTTTAATACTTTGGGCGGAGAATGTGCTCTACAGAAGCCATCATGTAGAAAAGGCACACAGCAAAGTTGTTACAACATTGTTGTGCAATTTTCGGAAGTTCCTTCTGGAAAAGATGTTTAACTGAAAATAACATATTGTTGAATTTTCAGTACTTTGGGCAGAGAATGTGTATCACAGAAGCAATAATGTGGAAAAGGCATACAGCAAAGTATTTATAACATTGTTGTGCGATTTCCAGAAGTGCCTTTTGGAAAGAATGTTAGACTAAAAATTGGATATACGACTAGAAGTGCTAGTTGGTTTGTTTTAAACAATTAGCTCATTGGAATTGTGAGGAGCAGATAGGAAGTTTAAGACAGGATTCCAATATTTGCAATTTGCAGGAGCTTGGTTTAAATTGAGCTTGATGACACAAGCCATTTGACGTGGTTTTCTATGTCTACTGGAAAATAGATTTCTTAAAGCTTAAAGGACCAGGAGCTGCACATAGTTCTTGATCGGCATGTTATTTGCTCGTTTTTTTTAATTAGAAATTTAATTAGAAATAATGATGTGAAAAAATTTCAGCTCTACTTACTTGACCAAAAAAAAAAAAAAATTTAGCTCTAATATTCTGCTTGAAACTGGAATCCTGTGTTGGTGATTAATCTAGCTTTGCTTATAAATATTCTCAATTGCACTTGCAGCGGGGTACAAGTCTCAGATGTTGATTTGTAATGTTACTTTGCCCTTGTACAGTACACTGGATCAGGTTTTGCATTTTTGACACTTTACGCCCTAGTGTGAAGAATGATCTCTTGTAGGTTCTCCGGGGTACAATTTGATGCCCTAGTTTGGCCTCTTTGCTTTAGAATCTTACATTGGTACAAAAGCAGAGTATAGCTATTTACGATATCTTACACTAATGAGGTCAAGACATTCTTCCTTACTGGATGGTAGGGGTTGGTATTCTCCTTTTTTGGGTTTCGGGGAGTTCAAGTGAAATAGGTTAGATGGGGAGGGTGATTTTATTGTTGGTGGATGTGAATATTACTAAGGCTATGCATTCTCTTTGCAAGTAACTGGTGAGACATTATTTTAGTAAAAAGGATGCTAGAATATCAGAACTTTTGCAGTTTTCTGATATGTTACTTGAGATTCTTGGGGATTGTATTGGCAAAATTTATGGAAAACTTTTCAGTTTTCTTGACTTTAAATTCCTGACTTTGAAGAAGTCCACCTTAATAGTTTCATCAGTTTTATTTAACTCAACTTTGGCAATGCATCTTTCCACAACTAACTGATCTACATGCATTTTTTCACTAAAGGATGGTGAAGTATTAAAACTTTTCCCTTTTCTTGATATGTTATGTGACATCGTTGGAGATTGTAGTAGCTAAATTTATGGAAAACCTTTCAGTTTTGTTGACATTTAGATTCCTGACTTTCAATAAGTCCACCTTGATAGCTTCATCAATTTTTATGATCTAAATTAACTTTTGCTATGCATCTTGTTCACAAGAAACTGGTCTACGAAGAGTTTTTCACCAAAGGATGCTGAAGTATTAAATTCCCTTTCTCTTGAACATTGATGTTAGATGATATTGGCTATAATTTTGGGAACCCGATTACTATTAGCTCATTTTTTGACAATTGCATTCTGATTTTCAATGAGTCAGTCTGTGATGGCTTCATCAATTCTCACGCCAGTTAAACCTAATGGGATGAAGCATGTGAAATTTGTTTAGCATCAATCTCATTGTACAAGAATGGGTGAAAATATGGAGCCAGATGGCCCCAAGAAAGAGCTTGCATGGTTTTCATGTTTCTGCTCTTATCTTTAACTTGTGATTAAATGTTGATTGCTTATTTGTGATGGACACCTTGACTGTCAGTTTAGAACCACTTTATGTTCAATTGAGATGTTGCAAATATCTAAAGGAAGCCGACACTCTTCTTGACAGGTCAAGGCATGGCTAGAGGATGGAAAAGATGTTCGTCTTGGAGACTGGAAAGCTGCTGATATTGAGATATTGAATACCTTTCAACTGCTTTCAGCAAAGCCAGTTGTCTACTTGGTGAGTTTTAATTTTCAGATATCGTGGCCTTAGCAGTGAGGGGACATGATGACTCATTATGTTTCGCAATAAATGAAGAGACTAGTGCATGCATGGCATATATTGCATAGTTTTTTTTGGTGGTTGCTTTTTTCATCAATAAATTGGTGATGTGCAAAGCCCACATCCAGTTCGACAATTAGAGGTCAAAGTGTCTTCATGAGGTGAGAGTAAAGTTGTAAGCCATGTCAACCTCTGGTCAAGTGAAACTTGAATTATCTTGCTCTACTACTCACAAAACTCCTACTTAGATCCAAAACTAGTTCTTCTTAATTGATTTGTCTATTTAACTTTTTAGCAAGATATCTCAGTTAAATAACGAGCTGAATTTTCCTGGATAATTGTTTTATATAAGATAGACACTTAAGCTGATGCTGCTCTATAACTGAGGTTTTTCTCATGTTTGACTCTTGATTGTGTCTCTGTGTGCTGCCAGGTTAATATGAATGAGAAAGATTATCAGAGAAAGAAGAACAAGTTTTTGCCCAAGATTCATGCTTGGTATGTTCACCATCTTTTGAGTTCAAATTTGGGTCTTAGAGACCCAAAACGTTTGTGGGTTTCTTTTTTACTTGCAATACTTTATCCCCTCCACCTTCTCCCCCTCCTCTTTTCTTCCTCTCTCTCTTTCAATATGCCGATGTTATCTGTGATTGGGGCATGTTTTTTTCTTTTTGGAATCGTTCGATATATGTGGTTGCTCCTACTTTCTGCTGCCTGTGGATTGTAGACGGGCATTCTAGTCTGGTCCTATTGTAGCAAGCCGACATTGCTTTGCAGGGTGCAGGAGCATGGAGGTGAAACGATTATTCCTTTCAGCTGTGCCTTGGAGAGAAACCTTGCTGATATGTCAGCAGATGAAGCTGCAAAATACTGTGAGGAAAACAAGGTGCAAAGGTGAGTTTCTTTGCTCCTGATTAGGACATATGCCTTCTGCAGTCATGAAGTTGAACAAAGATTTTCTTGGCTATGGCGATGGAACTGCGGGCGGTACGAGCAATATTGTGTACCTACTATGTGCTTACCATTACACTATGTTCAAGTATTAGGTGTAACTGCTCTCTCAGACTAATCTGAACTGCACTTCTACATATAATGTGAAGGAGAAAAAAACAGAAAGTGGCAAAGTCTTAACTAATTTTAAATCATTTTTTGATGCATAATCCAACCTAGCAATTTCAAGCCCTGAATTAATGATCAAAGTATCTTGTGATGATTTTTCTGTGAGAACTAGGAGAGTTCTCAGAACATCAACTTGCATTTCAAATATGCTGCTTGGTCCCTCCTGCATCCTTTTCTTGATGATTTTCCTTTTTTCTTTTTTTCTTAAATGGAATTTAACATTGTATATTGACGTGAGTAGTAATATTGACTGGGTTGTTTGCTAGTTAATTGATGTCTACATGGGTACTCGATCTCCTTTTCGTGGAATACTCTCTCTCTCTCTCTCTCTCTCTCTCTCTCTCTCTCTCTCTCTCGCTTTCTGATGATATGCTTTCCTTTAGATCCATCTTATTAATATCTATTCTCAATCCCCTTTCCTTGCCATAGTTGTGAATTCCTGCTTTAATAATGCAAGAAAAATCGAATCAATCCTAAATAGCTTCAACAATTGGTGGTTAGTCTTCCACTCCAGTATAAAATGTTATTCAATAGTGTCGGTTGCCATTCCACTCATTTGCAATTTCTAGAGTACAAAGGAAGAAACTTTTGTTCTTCATTCATTGCCATCATTCATGACACGATTCACAAAACGGCTGTGGCTTCAACCCCTCTTTCTTTGTTTATTCTTACTTTTGCTTTTGATGGATTAGTTTTGTGTCTCATGTTCACTGGCTGTTAGTTTTGACATGTATTTTTTGACTTTGACCTTAACTTTGGCAAGCCCATCATGAATAAATTTAGAAATTTGATCTGAAGTCGTTTTTTTTGGCAGTGCCCTTCCAAAGATAATAAAGACAGGATTTTCGGCGATCAATTTGATATACTTTTTCACAGCAGGCCCAGATGAGGTAAATGAATGAACTGACCAATAATAAACACAATTAAAAGTATTAGAAGATTGCAATTCAAGTCGACTAGAGAACTGACAAAGCTATGATCTGTAAAAGTTGCATGCTGTTGAATTAGATTAGGTTGTCGAGTTATGCCTTGTTGGCAATTGCTAGATACATACTTTTACAAAATTTTTGTATGTCCATATCTGTGCTGGGTGGCCTTCTTGATAAGAAACAACTTGGTGATGAGTTCAGGTTATGCTTGGGTTCTTTTCCGTGGCTCCTGTCATATGTGTATATAGCAAGGAGGGATATATTTGGAAGAAGCAGGGAATCAATTAAATCTCGGTTGACTATGATTTTGTTTAGATTTACGGAATGGATTGCCTGTTTTCATCTTATGTGGTAGCTTGAGTTGTATGGAGATCTTATCTAGCTTGAGCAGCTATGGAACAAAGGGGAAAATGTGCAGGGAAGGAGGCTCAAGGAACTGGAGGAAGTTTAGAAAGGAATGCCATATGATTTTCTCTTATCCTAGCTTACACTATTTCTGCATCAGCATTTTACATCTACTCGAAAGAGTCCAGATGGATCTTTGTCTGACATTGGTGGTGGGTGGCTGAAGTTGGAAATTTGGGACACTGTGGGATATAACAGCATGCACCTACTTGAGAGAATCCGGGGTGATGATATTCTGACAGGTGGTGCATTAACCAAAGTCTGGCCTTGAAAAGTGGGTATATTCGAGGACTTTTGAGAAGGATGGAATAATAAGGAGGTTTGTTTGTGGTTTTAAGATTAGTAAGTTTGTAAACCAGGTGCACCTGTGTGGTCTTCAATTGTGCATGACCATGGAAGCTTTTCCCTCTGTTAGTCGAGATAGTTGCATCTATTAGCAGGAGCTATTTCTGGAGAATGGATGGTCTATGTAAATTCTCCTGCGTTGCTTATTTCTGATCCTGATTTTTTTCCCCTTTAGCCTTTGTTTTGGAAGGGTGGAGTGGGTAGGGAGAGAAAAGATGGAGCAAGAAAAGGGTGAATTATTGGGATTCTTTTGTTTAGGAAGACATTGAAAAAGCCGGGCTTTTTGGTTAGGGTACTCTCAGGAACAGATCCGGTGGAGACTGCACCCAAAAAAGTAATAAGGACTAGGCCGTGGACTTGAAAACCTGGATATCATTGTTTGAATGAAGATTTACTAAAGACTGCTTTTTCTCATTTAATGATACCGCTTATCTTAGTGAATTTTACGAGCCTATTGAGTGATAGTGGAAAAGTTGATAGATAGATCCCCAGAATGAGGTTGGCCCAACTTTAATGTAAAGAATAGCTAGGGATTTCGTTTCTTTGGGTCCCATCAAATTTGATTTTCCCCAATTTTGAGAGAAAAGGAGGGGAGAATTGAAGCCAGATGACTTCTTGGCCCTTGCCTGTGACCCACAAATAATCCAATAACTTTTATGATAGTTCTTCTAAGGATAAATGTCATTTCCTTCATTTTTTCTTTTTTCCTAAATAAAATACTTTCTAATCCAACATTTTCTTCGCCTTTACTTTCTACTCCTTTCAAAACGTCATCAAAGAAGTTCTTCTTCAATTTCTATTTCTTCAACTTCATTTTCTTTACCCACCAAAAAGATTCTTCCAAACACAATGTAAGGTGCTCTCTACTTGTTTCTTGGTGTTGACACCGCTACGGGGATTGTTGTCTTGCTTGATTGGACATCAGGATAAAAGTAGTTGGATGGCTAAGGTTGCCTTCTTTGTTGGGATAGCATTCTAGGAAAGATGATAGGGATACTTACCATGGATTGGTGCTGCACAAATCTGAAGGCGCAGGAGTCGGCCCAGCTTTTAATCTTTAAGACTTAGCTTAAGCAGGCCAGATTTGCTGATGCCAAAAGGCGTTAAGGAGCTTCTGCTTTCTTGCGGTTCTAATTTTCCTGCCATCTTAGTTATACAGTAATACCTATTTTTGCATTGCTATATAATGGCATGAAACTATGATGTTCGCTTTTGAAGGTCAAGTGCTGGCAGATCAGGAGACAGACAAAGGCTCCTCAAGCTGCTGGGGCCATTCATACTGATTTTGAAAGAGGGTTCATTTGTGCTGAGGTAGTTCTTACTCCTTACTTGCAAGAATATCCTGTTTTTTTCTTTTTCATGTCTTCCTTTTACCTTCCAGCCTGTGCTTAGATCATTACTTTGATTCATGTTACCAACAAGAAGAATACTTACAGTATCCCAGCAAAAGAATGAAAATACTGCATGTGAGAAATATGTACTGTGGACTCAATAGATGGACACTAACAAAAAAGTTTGAAGTAACTAAAAAGGAGAGTTTGCTGATTTTGTTTACCTGTAAAATTTTATTCTAGTCTGGGAGGAGCACAAAATTTAGTCGTCGAATATTTTAATTTTGTTCTCAATGGTGTATTTTTAAGCTGGAGCCTTCTGCCTTTTGCCTTTACTTTTGTTGCTGCTGGTTAAATAGGACCCGACATTTTAGTTCTCTGTGCAGCAAAGTAATCTTTTTAAATTTCCCTTGTGAATATAATTGCATGGGGGAAACAGTATAGGATGTAAACGGGGTCTTAAATACTTTTTGATTGTGGGTCCAAATCTCAACCCAGTTAAATAGGATCGAAACAGGGGAAAAAAGAAAGAAATAGATGGCTTAGAGTTAGAAAGTATGAAATGTATTGCAACCTTTGTCTTTTGTGATAAAAAAATGTCGCAGAGGGTCTTATAAACCAGATGGTAGGTCACTCATTTTCTCTGAATTTCATAATCTTGCAGGTTATGAAATTTGAGGATCTAAAAGAACTTGGGACTGAAGCAGCTGTCAAGGTAATGTGTTTTGTTATGTCTTATGGTTCCTTATCTCCTGTCACTTTCTGAAAACTTTTCATAGTATGGATGATAGACCTGTTTGGAGTTGCAAGACTGGCACTTGTGAAAAACATGTAAACAAACATGAGAGCAGGGTTATGCAATAGTCAAGGGCATAGCCATCGAAGTCGGGGTAGTTTATATTTTGTTTGTTGTTCCTTAAATTGGTCCCCTTGATTCAAGTCAGGCGCCATCCATCTGAATCACGATCTTGATGTGTAAGCACATGAGAGCACACAAACAAGTGCCCAAACCCATGCGCGATTTTCCTCTTCTCCCTTCTTGGAATAGGGTCTACATGAACTTTATCTGAGTGGATGGGAATTCGATGATCTTATTAAGCCTAATAAAGTTTGAGTTGGGGAATGCGATATAAATTATTACCTATGTAGCGAGCTGCAATGATGATATGTAAATTTTCCTCAAATAAATTGCAGGCTGCAGGGAAGTACAAACAGGAGGGAAAAACATACGTCGTCCAAGATGGAGACATCATATTCTTCAAATTCAATGTTTCCGGTGGTGGGAAGAAGTGAAACATGTAGCATTTGCTTCTTCGCTCACCTTTAGTCCTGAGGATTGCTTGTGATGTTGGTTAGGCGATCTCTTCTCACTTCGATAAAATATTATTGATTTGTACTGTTAACGGGCGATACGTCTGCTTTTTTGGCTTTTGCATAACACTCCAGTGCTTAGTTTTGACCAGTGCTTAGTAATTAAGTTAAAATCCACTTTTGGGGGCTGCTGTATCCGTTGATATTGGGGGATTTTTTTGTTGGCTCCCTGGAGAGTCTAATTAGTGCAAGTGATCTTTTCTTCTCATTGCCGTTATTCTTTCTTAATTTCGTGTTCTATGCATTTTTGCCATCCGAATATTGCCCGCGGATATACCCGTCGGATGTTTCTTTCCGATCCCTAATTGAAAATGTTGGCATCACATCATCTTGCATTCATTTCTTCCACTAAGCTTCTTCTGGACTTCATCATTTAGGAACTTATGGTATTAGATTCCCGGGCCCGGCGGTCAAGTGTTGATCTACAGGGATTCCCGAGAGCCTCGACCGCGCCGGGTCCACACTCGAACTCAATTTTCTTCTTGGTGATTTTGGCATGGATTATCCTAATCGATTGAAGGCTCAAAACTGGCTGAAAAATTGGGAGTCTATTCATTCGAAGCAATATTCTGAGGTGTCGAAAAGGAGAAAGAAAAAAGAAGAAGAGAAAAGCGGGAGTGTCGTGTGCTGTGTGTACCCGTGTCGGGGGATTCACGAGCTCTCGACTGTGCGTTCGCGTGTCAAATACTGTTCGTGTCTTTTGGTGCGTCAAGGGGGCCTACCCATGTGTTGGTGGTGAAGCTGTGAGTTTTGAGGTCAAGTGTGAGATAAGCGTGCGCTCATCCATCTTCGTTCTTCATCTGAAGGTGGGGTTTTGGGTTTTGTTCTGGTCTGTTTCGATTCCTTCGTCGTGTTCCGAGTGCGACGCCGGAGCTTAAAGCTGGAGAGCACGTGACATGGGTGGGTCGGTTCGAGAAAGGGTCCGCAAGCACGGTGAAAGAAAACCAATAGAAAAAGAAAAGATGAAGATCTTGACGCTTTGCTAATAATTGGGGCATTTAGGCTTTAAGATGGCACACGACATCTGAAAAATCTTTGAGTGAAGCGGCGATATCAACATTTCTCCTTTTCAATCTCGGAATATTTTTGAAGCGAGGTGGAGAGAAATCAATTTTACATCAAAATTGCTGTTCTTTTAGTCTAGCTAGATTCAATTTCGTCACTTAGTCTGTGTTCAAGCTCGTTTGCATCATTTGAAAGTGTGTTTGTTTGAGTGAAAGAAGTTTTTGCGGATTAGTTTTTTGGACTTCCACTTATTTGGTTTGCTAATAATCAGTCAACGTAAGACCAATCACAGTCAAAGAAAATATATATGTTTAAACTTATTTATTCAAATATTAATTTGCAATGCATGTGTATCGTGTTCCCTAGTCACATCAACTCGTCTACGGTATGAATTTGGCTTTTTCAAGATGTAAGAGGGCTTTGACTCTACTTTTTCTATCATCATAGTCGAGTCATGGAGATGAGTCCATAATGAATAGTTATGACTTGAATCGAACATTCCATTGCAAGAGCAAAAATTACCATCGTAATGCTTGAGTGCTGTTGACACCCGTCTTTTTTCTTCCACTCCTTGTCTTATCGGAAATCATTGAACTTCTCTGTGTGTTTTTTTTTAAAATTATTATAATAGAGAAGAGGAAAACATATTGGGCTTAGGTTAGATTAGGGTCCGCCGGGGACCATGCCGTTGAAAAAAATGGCGCTAAGTCTTTTCGGACAGCATTGGAGGTGTGGGTCCGGCGCCAGGGTTTCTATTCATCCATTTCTCCTACCTCATTTATATGAAAAGCGGGTTGGGGATGTGCACAGAAAAATGACCACGTGTCATTCTGAGGAAATTTTGGCTGATTTTCCTTTTTATATCCCTCCCTTTTCCACCGCGGAATTATGAAATTTTGCTTGATATTCCTTTTATTTACCTCCCTTTTATTTATCTGTACTATTCGTAATACGAAGAATCAATTGCTTTTTTTTCTTGCTCACACGTCCTTGTTCTTACATATTCTAAAGATATCACATGCATGGAAAAATGTTTGTATTTAAAGTTCCGTTCGTTTCACGAAAAAATGTAACATTTTTAGAAAATATTTTTCAGAAAGTTATTTTCCTGAAAAAAATGACAATATTTTAGCGTATTCATTTGAAATTTAGGAAAAATTATAAAAAATTCTATTTTTTAAAAATTTCTTTTTCTTTTTTTTTTGTTTTACATTAATTGATCGTTAGCCACAAGCCTCATCAAGCTTCAACTTGGCTTGCCATCACAAGCCACAAACTCGTCAATCCACTGCAAGCCTCGAGCTCATCTCTAAAGGATGAAAGCTTGCTGCTAGAGGCCATCAGCCTTTGGTAAGGTTGAGGTACGCTACTAGAGGTCAAGATATTTAAAGATAAACAAAAAAAATGAAAAATATTTTAAATGAAAAATATTTTCCTCACTTTTGGAGGTGTTTTCATCAATATTTTCCTTGACTATATTTATTTTCCGTGAAACGAATGATGAAAAATTCGAAAAATATATTACCAAAAGTTACTTTCTATGAAACGAACGGAGTTTAAAATTTCATGTTATCTCTCACATTTCTCCATTTTAAAAATTTCATACTGCCTATGTTACAACAACCTTCTTAAAAAATTTCAAATTTCCTCCCCTCTCTCCAATGCAGGTTTCAATTAATTTACGTGAATTAAGTACATACATATTTATATATATATATTTAATGAGGTGGTTTTACTTACCATTTGAAACGTCACTCTCTTAAATTTCATATTTATATGCGTGTGTGCATGTGCGTAAGTCATCAATCTAATCATTATGCCTTTCACCAACCTCCACCTCCCTTGGGGTGGGGGGACTCCTCAGTGGGCCTGAGGCCCAAAACGCCCTGCTCGACCGGGCAACCTCGTGATTTCCGACGTGGCACTGACAGAAACGGGGCAGGCGACACTTCGCCCCATGCACACTCACGGTCTCAACACAGCGATTCAATTGGATTTGATAAATGCGTTGACGTCCGCTAGGCACACATGCCCATGGATTGAAGGAAATAGAGAACTTTCTAAAAATATATATTATTTAGGATATATATCATTAAAAAGCTCAAATCATACTCATCGTGATATAAGTATCGCAAACTCCCTTTTATATCGTAAAAATCTTTATACTTTACCATTATGACATAATTATCCCGACCCCTTTTTTTGTGTCCCGAAATGCTCAAAATTATATTTGTGTGGCATATATATTCTCTATGTGTGATAAATATAATTTTTATAAGATTGTCTTAAAGAATATATACGTCATGCGCGAAAAAATTTGCTTTTCTATACCATTATTATTTTTTAGATATTTATATCACAATGGACAAATATTGAATTTTTAAGTGACTTAAGAAAATTTGACATTCATGTCACGATTGGTATAAATTTAGATTTTTGTTATACTAATTCAATTATTTATTGCGATAGAGATTTCGTAATATCTTGAAATTATCGCGAAAGGGGTTGCACCAAAGGGCTTACCATTTGATAAATTGAATTTATTTCATTTTTAAATCAGCATAATGCATGATGACGTCACATTTTCAAGCTGATGTTCTCGTGCGAAGACATTATCGAATATATGCCGAATTGTTAAACACGGGTCAATTAAACTTATACTAAACGAAAAGTAAAGCCACTGTTTTTGGCGGGTAAGGAAAAAGTCCCTCCATATTTCCCCCACATAAATCTATTCGAAAATACTCTTTTCTTACCTTTTCCCTCCATTAGCCGACTGACGCTTTCTAACCCTCATCCTCAAAAGAATGAACCCACAAGCCCACGTACACACAAAAGGAGAAAAAGGGAATTCTTTTGGGTTTGTTTTATAGTGTTTTTCTTTGTCTTTTTGATCTGTTCCATGAGATGCTGGTGTTCTTTTCTGGGTTTCCTTTGTTCACATGACCTCTGGTGAGCTGAGTAGGAAAAAGGGTGTCTTTTCCTTGAAAGAGAGGGGGCAAAGTCATTTTCTTTTCTGGGTCTTGTTTGTCACCGGGAATGCCTTTATCATTGCAGAAAGATTAGGGCTTTTGGAATGTTTAAAAGGAGCCAAAAACAGGAGCACTGGGTCCCTTTCATCTTCAATGCTTGATGGTTGATGCTTCCTGGTAGACCCACTTTTTGTTCCATCCTTGGTGGGTTTTCATTTTTCAATTTTTTTTGGTGTGAAGGTGGTGAGTGTCATGAAAGCTCTGCAAGATTGCGAGTTGATGTTTTTATGCTACTGCTACAGCGTTGCCGGGAAGGTCCGTGCTCTCTATGCTCTCTGAGACGAGTGATTGAGCGGCTTTTGAGGTCTGAAGATCTGACCCCACGAGAGATATGAAGTTCCTGTGGTCTTGAGAGGAGGAATGCTGGTTCACAAAATGCTGCATTTTGAGTACTGCGAGGATTTCTCAGTACAACCCTTTTGTTTTTTTGTCTATGCAGCCGATGTCATCTGCTACATGCTTCAGTGAAGCTATAGCAGTGAACTTTTGTTCTTTGATGAGCATTGTATGTGTACGCCTCTGTAAGCGTCGAAAGGCGTCTGCTTTCCCCGAAGCTGGTGCATTTAGAGTTCATTTTTGTGCGCGGTGTGAAATGTGAACTTAGTTGGATTTGATAAAAGGACGTGTTTGCTTTTGGCAGTCGCAACGGTTGGTTGTTGATTGCTTTGAAGACTGCCCTATTTTCTCCGTAGCTTTCAACCTGGTGAAGCTTGGGTGTGCTTATTTGTTCTTAGCAACACTGGGAATGTAATTCGAGCTCCAGGTGCTGACGCTTGCTTTGTTTGAAGACTGTCCTATTTGTTGAAGTTGTCTCTCCGAAGCTTCAGAAATATCTCTATTGTTAACCATTGTGCGTACTTTCCATCTTGCTGAAGCATTTGTCAATATTCAATGATGTATTTGAAGCTGGCAATGGTGTCGCTGCTTCTTATTTCTGCCGCAGGGCAGCTTCCTTCCCAGGATATATTGTCGCTGCTTGAGTTTAAGAAGGGTGTAAGGCGTGATCCAACTGGTTATGTACTTAATTCATGGAACGAGGAATCCATAGATTTCAATGGATGCCCTTCTTCATGGAACGGAATCGTCTGTAATGGCGGCAAGGTTGCAGGAGTTGTCCTAGATAATTTGGACCTCTCTGCTGATGCTGACTTGAGTGTTTTCGCCAACCTAACGATGCTTGTTAAACTTTCCATGGCAAACAACTCCATAACAGGCAAAATTCCGGATAATATAGGCGACTTCAAGAGCCTCGAGTTCCTGGATTTATCGCACAATCTGTTCTCATCGTCCTTACGCCCCAGCATTGGGAAATTGGAGAGCTTGAGGAATCTCTCGCTGGCAGGGAACAACTTCTCTGGCCTGATCCCTGATTCTATTTCAGGACTTGCATCAATCCAATCTCTGGATTTGAGCAGCAACTCCTTCTCTGGACCATTGCCTCGTTCACTAACTAAGCTCTCTAATCTTGTGTATCTCAATCTGTCGGTAAATGGGTTTACTCAGGAAATTCCCAAAGGATTTGAGCTGATAGCTGGCTTGGAAGTGCTTGATTTGCACGGGAATGTGCTGGATGGTCCTTTGGCCTCTGAATTTTTGTTCCTATCGAATGCCACCTACGTCGATTTTAGCGGGAATTCACTGGTCAGTTCTAGTTCACGGCAACAGAAATTTTTACCAGCCATTTCTGAGAGTATCAAGCATTTAAATCTTAGCCACAATCAGCTCACTGGATCATTGGTAAGTGGAGGACAGATGGAAGTGTTTGAGAATTTAAAGGTGTTGGATCTGAGTTACAATCAACTGTCTGGGGAACTACCTGAGTTTAATTTTGTCTATGATCTGGAGGTTCTCAAGCTTAGCAACAACAGATTTTCAGGTTTTCTTCCTAGCGGATTATTGAAAGGAGACTCCTTGGTTTTGACTGAGTTGGATTTGAGTGGCAACAATCTCTCAGGTATACTCCTTGCAGATTTTCTTGCTTTTGCTATAGAGGGGTAATTTAGACGAGTGTTCTCTCATAGTTTGCTTGTATTGTTCTTCTATTACCCTCATATCTGGCTTTCATTTCAGGGACAATTAATATGATCACATCGACCACCTTGAGTGCTCTTAATCTCTCCTCTAATGGTCTCACTGGAGAACTTCCGCTTCTAAGTGGGAGTTGTGCTGTCATGGATCTGTCAAATAACCAATTTGAGGGAAACTTGACCAGAATTGTTAAATGGGGTAACATTGAGTATATCGATCTGAGCCGCAATCGTTTGTCAGGGGCCATCCCTGAGGTTACTCCTCAGTTTTTGCGTCTGAATTATCTCAATCTTTCTCATAATTCTCTTAGCAGTGATATTCCGAAAGTCCTGACCCAGTTCCCAAAACTTAGGGTTGTTGATATCAGTTCAAATCAGTTAGACGGGCCTCTTTTACCCGATCTTCTGACTTTATCCACTTTGCAAGAACTCTACCTTGGGAATAATCTTTTGACTGGTGATATCTCACTTTTGCCCCCAGCCTCGGCTGAACCTAGCCTGAAGGTGCTCGATCTTTCCCATAATCGATTCAGTGGACATTTCCCTGAAAAAGTTGAATCATTAGCTGGACTTCAAGTACTCAATCTGGCATCGAATAATTTATCTGGCTCTCTTTCAACTTCAATGGCAAACATGAGTTCACTGACTTCATTAGATATATCCCAGAATCATTTTACGGGTGCCATTCCTGGCAACTTGTCCAGTGGTCTTCAGAGCTTCAATGCCTCATACAATGATCTTTCTGGAGTGGTCCCAGAAAATCTGAGGAAGTTCCCGAGGTCTTCCTTTTTTCCTGGGAACACTGGTTTACAACTGCCAAACAGTTCTGGATCAGGCGGCTCGCCAGCTGGAAGTTCTAAGAAGAGAACGGTCAAAACTATTTACAAAGTGGCATTGGTTGTTGCTTGTGTACTGATCGTCTTTATTCTTCTTCTGCTTGTCATCTTCATCTGTTATGTCCGTAGATCGAAGAGCCACAAAACAGAACATGTTAGCCATAAAGAGGTTCGCAGACGAGCTACTCCAAATCCTTCTGCTATTAGTGGAGCAGGCAGTGGTGGTGCTTTGGTAGTTTCGGCAGAAGATCTCCTGGCATCACGCAAAGGATCATCCTCTGCTGATGTAATTAGTCCTGATGAGAAAGTAGCAGCAACTACTGGCTTCTCACCATCTAAGAACAGCCAATTGTCCTGGTCACCAGAATCTGGTGATTCATTCACTGCTGAACACCTTGCAAGGCTGGATGTGAGGTCACCTGATCGATTGGTTGGTGAATTACATTTTCTTGATGATACAATCACTCTTACACCTGAGGAGCTTTCAAGAGCTCCTGCGGAAGTTCTAGGAAGAAGCAGTCATGGGACGTCATACAGGGCGACATTGGATAATGGTGCTTTCTTGACTGTAAAGTGGCTGAGAGAAGGAGTGGCTAAACAGCGGAAGGAGTTTGCCAAGGAGGCAAAGAAATTTGCAAACATCCGTCATCCAAATGTCGTGTGTCTAAGAGGGTACTACTGGGGCCCAACACAACATGAGAAGCTCATTCTATCAGATTACATCTCACCTGGCAGCCTTGCAAGCTTTCTTTATGGTACTCTCTCTCTCTCTCTCTCTCTCTCACACACACACACACACACACACACACACACACACACACACACACACACACACACTCATGCGCGTGTACACACACGCACATATTATAATAAAACCTTCTCCATGTTGCATGTTGATGGGAATATGTCTGTGATCTATTGCTTTTTTGGCTATAATTTTATTTTTACTTTAGCTACTTTGATAAACCGCTTACCGCAGGGGATTATAATGTTTAACAAACAACATGATATTGGTAATGACTGAATGCCTGCATGATAGATTCTAGAGAATGCCTGCGTTCCTGCGATATGAAACATTTGTGGGTGAAACTGGTATATGAGAACTAGAGTAACTGCAAAATTACCATTGCATCCAGTCTTGGGCCAGATCAGAAGAATAACCATACCATTGAAGCATTCACACTAAGTCATTATGCATCAATCTTTGATGTGAGTATTTGTGGACTACAATTTATATTTAGCAATGATATCTTATGCTTCTTTTTAATGTTGCAACTGTTTGTGTCCTATCTGATCTGGGTAGTTGCCTTGATCAATTGACACTTTGGTATCTATTTCATATGATCACAGAACATTAATCTGTGCTTTGAATAAATCAAGTAATAAAATTGTGACAAGTACTCTGTCATGTTGAACTACAGTCAATAATTAAATCTGTTTTCAAGGAAATCCAGAGATGTGGTAGGACATTGACTATCAAATTTTACAGCTTTATGCCCAAGAGACATATAGTTTGAGACGCTAAAGAATGATTCACGGGATATGAAGCTAAGTGGGTTCATATTTGCTTCATAAGCAATTGTCCAGTTGGAGAATGTGCATTTGCTGTGACGATTTACACGTGGTCTTTTTCCTTTATAATGCATTGTTTACATTCAACAATGAATCTTTTCCTCCAATATGACTTTTGGAATCCTATTGGGTCACCGTGCGTCTTTCCTTTCTGTTTTAAAAACCCTCATGCTTAGTCCGCGCTATAAGACTAGCTATTCCGTAAAATATTGACCAACTCATTTACAATTATCCCAAAAACTAATGGTGCTTTCTATTTTTATTTTGGTACTTTAAGGTTGATGAAACACTTCGCCATATCATATATGGTGCATGGACTGCTCCTGTTGCTTAGACATGATGCTGTTGTATCCACTGTTCCAGTCCTTTTCCAATAGAATAGTTTTAAATTACTGTTTATGGTACTCATTCTGAATGCAACCCTCTCTCTCTTCTAATAACTTGTAGATATGTTGATGCATTGCTGTAAAGTGACTTCACATTTATATGATCTTTTTTTTGTCAGATCGGCCTGGAAGAAAGGGTCCACCTCTATTGTGGGCTCAGAGGCTCAAAATAGCAGTTGATATTGCACGTGGCCTGAACTATCTCCACTTTGATCGCGCTGTTCCACATGGAAATCTCAAAGCAACAAACGTTCTGCTAGATGGGCCTGACCTCAATGCTCGGGTTTCTGATTATTGCCTTCACCGTCTGATGACCCAGGCTGGTACCATCGAGCAGATTCTTGATGCAGGTGTCTTGGGATACCGTGCTCCGGAGCTGGCTGCTTCCAAAAAGCCTCTACCCTCCTTCAAGTCAGATGTCTATGCCTTCGGTGTGATCTTGCTTGAATTGTTGACCGGGCGATGTGCTGGAGATGTGATTTCTGGCGAAGGGGGTGGCGTTGACTTGACTGACTGGGTGCGGTTGAGAGTTGCCGAGGGTCGTGGCACAGAATGCTTTGATTCGACATTGCTCCCTGAAATGGGGAACCCCGCATTCGAGAAGGGAATGAAGGAGGTCCTTGGAATTGCGCTGAGATGTATACGGTCGGTCTCAGAGCGACCAGGTATCAAGACGATATATGAAGATCTTTCCTCTATATAGATTATCGGAGTCAGACTGTGAACATTTCTTCTTTCTCTCTTACCTTTTCTGGTGGGAATTAATATCTCATTCGATTCCCGTTCGGAAGTTCCATGATTTTTGGGATCCAGTGGCTTTCTTAGGTGGGTTAGTGGCTTTCTTAGGTGGTTGTAGTGACAAGAAAATGCAGTGAAATTTAGAAGCATGTCGAATGCATCTTTCAAGTGATTTGATCTCATCTCTCTTCATCATTGTCACTGGCTAGGTGTTTTCTTTCTGCATCTGAAGGGTTGTCTCCTATCTTTCTAAGCAAAGGTTCGAATCCCGTCGATGTTTTCATGCATGTCGACGCGAATTTATAGCAGGGTAAGCGCGTGTCCGTGGAACTGAGACGGCTACCGAGCTTCTCGGATGAAATGCAGGAAGTTGATTGTGCATTTGACTATACCTAATATGTAGAAATCCGTTCTGGACATTATCCAGGATGGATTAGAGCACGTGGTTACAAATTCCGATGTCGGGGATTCGAATCTTTCTAGGCCCTCAACCGTCCCATAATGGAAAGGGGCCTTTTCCTTATGAGAGCAGGAAAACTATGATCGCGATAGCAGCAGCAGCGACGCAAGGTCATGGGACTTTCGTTGTCGGCTCCGACGGGAATGGGAACGGTTGTTGCTAATCAGGTCGGACCAAATGATGTCGGCGGCGTTGCGAACATGTCAGAGTTATTATTCTAAGTATGCACCATGGGTTTTATCATATTTGAATGACAATTCCGATCTCGAATTTGCCAAATTTGCTTCATAAACTAATTTTGGGAATCGGTTATGCACTTAAGACTCTGTATTTTCTTTTTATTTCGAGGTGTTTGAGTCAATTTGCGTGCATTTCGACTATTTCTTGTGAGAGACTAGCACAAAAACCCACTACCATGGCTCTCTAATACTCTTAAAAAGAAAATTGGAAATATTTTCCTAAAAGCGATTGCTTTATCAATCAAAATGATTAATTTCGTCATCAATAATACTATATACTTAAATATTTGCATCGTTCATTTGTTTTTTTATAAGAGCTACAAATAATCACTTTTAACAATTTTTTTTTCAAATCTTTCATTTCTTGAAACAAATGAGGTCTTTGGGCGTGTTTGTTTTAAAGTTCCGTTTATAAAAACCTAGTATTTGAACTTGGTATTTGAAAAATATTTTATGGAATAATGATTTATTATATTGCTTAGAAAAACCGGAATTTTTTTTTACTATTAATCACAATTTATATTTAGTTATTTTCGCGGATGATAAAATTACTTATTTTTTGAAAAATTACATTTCTAATTTTGATTTTTTCATGAAACATGGCGTCATTCAATTGAACTCGCGGGAAAGGTGACGATTGCCGTACGTGGCAAAGGAGGATTACAAGCAGATAAAGAATATCCTACGTGGCCAAAAGAAGACAAAACTTTGACCACGCCGTTGACCGAACGAAAGAAAGTCATTCGTAGTGTCCTCCACTTCGGACTCAGACGAGCTCTCTCTCTCTCTCTCTCTCTCTCTCTCTCTCTCTCTCTCGGTAGGAAACTTGGCGAAGCTGAAGGAAGGCTATGGCTAGTCGTGGAGCGAGAGCTCTCCTCTCTCTTCCCAAGCGCAAGCTCGACGTGTCATCTCCTCTCCTTAGACCGTCGCTGACGGCGCGCGGTCTCTCTTCTTCGCCCGGTGATGCGCCGTCAAACATCGGAGTAAGCAAAGCGAACTCTTCTCCCTCTTCCTCGTCCTTCTGTTGTACGAACCGCTTTGATGGTGAGCAGAAGACACGTTATTATTGGACTTGTGAGGAAAAAGGATGGGTCTCGTACTTTTGGGTTCGAGAATATCAACAACATTTGCTTTTGTGAGCCAGAAGAATTCCCTTGGCCTCTTTTTCTCTGTCTTGGTTCATCTGTCAAGTAGTTTCCTCTTTCTGCATGGAGTTCTAATCCCCTGATTGGAGATATAATAGCCTATTTGAAGAATATCAAACCTTCACTAACTGTGAAGTAAGGTGGTAGCCACAGTGCGGGGTGATGTACAGAGGTAAAAACGAAAAAGGACCCTTGGGTTTAGTGATGGTCTGCGGTATACTTCCCTTTGTCCTTGCAAGAAGTCTGAGTTGGCAAGACGACTGGGTGCCCTGCTTGTTTGCTTCTTCTGTGGGAGATTTGGATCTTGATTTTGCTAATTCCCAGTTGAGTTTAGATAGTAATTGTTTTGTTTCTGGCAACATGACACTGGAGATGTTGATCCAGTTCATGCGTCAGTTCTTGTATGTGAGCTGAGCATTAAGTGATGCTTCATCATTCCACTTTTTTTATCCTTCTAGTACTCTCATTTGAGGTCTGTACTGTTAGGATGGACTGGATTCAGTGTCAATGAACAGATTTCAGCTTCTCACTCTCTTAGTTACTAACGATTATGTTTGGTGTTTAACCTTCTCAATTCCTTGTCCGATAATTAAGCATGTATGTAATTCAACTTTCATCAATTTCAGTCATCTATCCAAGACATTGTTCATATGTGGTGCCGTAGCATCTTTCTGATTTTTGAGTTTGCTCTGTAAACATTTGTAAGAATTTTGTTTTGTGCCGAGTCAAGAACCCTAATCCATCATCATCATGGTTTGCTTAGTTCAGCAATATCTCAAATATTGCCCTTTTAATTTACCATGTCCAGCTAATTTAAAGATGGGGTTTTCCATGGTTAATTTTATATGACAGGTACAATTACAGGTTTAGCTCTTGCTTTATCTCTGTTGAAATTGTTTTTACATCTACAGAATGTTGGCTTCATAGGCTTGGGAAATATGGGATCCAGAATGGCCAAGAATCTTGTTAAAGCTGGATACAACGTCACCGTGCATGATGTGTAATGTTTTGAATTCTGTGAACCTAATAATCTTACTTGCATTTCCTTGAAATGATAATACTCCAAATGATCTCATTATGTTGCTATTCTGAGCTTCCAATGCTTCGACATTAAATGATTGGCTAGAGTGACAAGGATATGAATGTGCTATGAGCAGATTAGGAGCAGCATCTTGGTTCATTCACATCCTTAGTAGATGGTCAGACAGAAGCCTATCTTTGTTAGTGGAGTCCAGACTATCGTTTGACTTTCCCTGTAACATCACATTTTTCAATTATGTGTTCACATATAAGGAAACATTCTTGCAATTCAACTATTTGTGGAGCATTTAGTTTTAACAGATGTACCATGACCATTTGTATAATTGAATAAAAATTATTCCTTTCAGAAATAGTGATGTCATGAAGATTTTTGCTGGGATTGGAGTCCCCACCAAGAAGACACCTTTTGAAGTTGCAGAAGAAAGTGATATAGTAATGACAATGTTGCCGTCATCTTCCCATGTATGTTCTAAATTTTGTCTTTTATTTTTGTCCTTTTCTTGCAGTAGTGTTTCTGTAATCACGGTTATATTGCAAATGAAGTTAATCTTTATGATTGTCCTATAGATTTTAAGTAGAATTTGTTTTTGTTATTTTAGTTCTAATATGAACCAGGAGTTGTGAATCGAACTGACCAGAAAGACATGTGACTGTTTCAACAGTAGGAAATAAAATGTCTTAATGCCCAGAGGTCCATTCTTTATGTGGGCTATATGTGGCCTTAAGTATGGTTGGAGATCATTGGCATTAACTTATGACATATGGTATTGATGAAGAGGTCCTGTTTTCCATTTTGAGGAGCACTTCGATTCTTTTGGACTCATTTTAGCCATTGACTTTTTATTTCATGCATCAATCATACATTTATGCTATGAGCATGCTGTACGATGCAGAAATGTATTCAATCAAGTTGCACAGCCTGTAAATTGTTAATCACTGTGTTTGTGGAGTCACTCTCCTAAAATTTGCTAGGTGAAAGACATGTATGGATAAAATTGAATAATCTATTTATGTGATTGATATAGGTATTTGACGTATACACTGGACCAAATGGATTGCTTCATGGTGGAGATCTTCTGAGACCGTGGTTATTGATAGATTCGTCTACTATTGATCCTCAAACATCGAGAAAGATTTCAGCACTTGTGTCTAACTGCACTTTAAAAGAAAAGAGTGGTAACAGGAACTAAACTCAACAGACTTATCCTTTAAATGAAGTCATTGCTTGCAAGTGTCATGCTTAATAACCCATCATTCCATCAAGATTACTTCCTGAATAGCGTGCAGTCCTTATGTCCTGCAAACTGCTTGATTGTCATCATCATCATAATGTCCTAGCGAATGTGATTTACCAGGATATATGATTATTGCTATGAAGGCATGATTACTTGCGCTGCATTACCATCTTGGTTTCTCCATGCCGATGTAGTAGAATGTATGTGATAGTTACTGGTGCTCTTACTATGACTAAATACTTTGGAATCGGATGGGACGCCACCATGAGAAATTTAAGGTTTTCTTTTTTCTTTTTGTCAAAATGAGATTTAGCTTGTAATGTTCCATCGGGATTATCTTTGGAGGATTGAAATCAATATAAGCCTTGTGCACTTAGACGCCCTTTTCAGTTGTTGTAGTAAGTAAATATGGCATCTCAGACTTGGAATACTTAAGATCGTTTGATGCAGGGCAAAGGCAAGACATATCTTGTATTAGGAAACAGAAGATGTACATAAGTCATACACATTTTTCTATTGCCTTTTGTGCATCATCCTTGGTCCCAGAAGTATTGGTAGTCGCCTGCTGTAGATTTGTTTCTCATCTTTGTTTCTTGTGTTAATGTATATGCCGAGCGGCCTTATATTTTGTAAATAAATAGATGGAAGTGGAGTTCCTATGATGCTGGATGCACCTGTTTCTGGAGGTGTTCTCGCTGCTGAAGCTGGCTCGCTCACGTTCATGGTATGCTCTGTATCTGCAATTGATAGATTCTGATATGACTACAATAGCTTAAGAGTATGGACTTGCTTTTGAAAGTACTCGCAATTGGTGTTTCTTCTGCTTCATGCATGTGACTATTTCGATAAACATGAGTTGATGGAAATATTTAACCGTGGCTACTCATTGTTTGATTTCCAGAAAATAGAAACTTCATTACCAAAATAATTGTTGGATCAGCTACTTTATTCTCATTCCTGTCAAGATTATCTTGTATGGAATCTTAGAGCAGAATTCCACTTGAAAAAGCTGAGAATCTCCACAAAGGAAACACATGATCTTATATCTACTGGTAATTATATTGTTTCTGTCAAATACATGGATTGGTTGATACAGAAGCCCCTAAGCAATCATTCTAGTTTAAAAAAGTGTCCTGGCCATGGTTTCTTTGTTGCTCTAATAACTGGTGAAGACATTCCTATTGATAGAGTCACTGTTGGCTAGCTGAGATTTTAATTAACATTCCAAAAGCAAAGTTTCATTTATGTGGCCATCTTAGATATTGCATTTTAGTGTACTGAGTGAAACTAATTGCAGCAATACAACTCAGAGAAATAGCAGGAAATGGGAAGATACTTAATGAATTTTCCGTGGATCTATGGATAGGCAATTGCCACAACACCCTAACTGATGTACTTCTCTTGAATGTTCTATCTGTTATTTAATATGGCATTTGGCAGGTTGGTGGATCAGAAGAAGCTTATCTTGCTGCAAGGCCGTTGCTCCTCTCCATGGGCAAAAGCGCGATTTATTGTGGTGGAGCAGGCAATGGCTCGGTGAGTTCCATCATTATTGGTGCAATGATAATTTGTGTCCATGTACTGCAAAGTGTTAATTCATGTACTGCTCATGGATGATATGAGCCTCAATTAGTACTCAGTGACTGCAAAAGTAGAGAAACATTGCGAACAATTTTGAAAGGTTATTGCTTTCTTTATGCCACTGCTAGAGCTAGAATTGGTTGTTTGACTTGCTGCATAAGAGGAGGTTGCCACTTATGGGCTGAATACTGATGCTTATACACCTAAAGCTTGTTGTCATCAACAAATAAGATTGAGATGGTGGTTCCCCTCTGTATCAATACATATTACTTGTCATACTCTGAAGGTAGGATTTCGCTTGGTTGCTGCTTTAGTCCTGCTTTCATTTATTATCGTTAGTGGCTAGTCCTACTTGATGTGCATTTACCAAGTTCAATCTTGTACTAGAGTAGAATATCCATTTTGTCTTCTGAATTAGTTAAAGATGTAGCTGAAACTCAAAGGTTGTTAAATGCTTAGTGTACGAAAGACAACTGAAATCTAATTGAACAAGACATAAGCAAAGCATCTTCTTGGGCTCGTAATGAGATGCAGTACATTTTTCTAATATTCAATACCAGAAAATTTTGACAATATTGTCCCATTGACTAAACTTATATTAATTTCCAGAATTCTTTAATGTTTTAGCACACATCCTCGATATGACAACATGTTTGAAACAATAATAGAAGTATAAAGTTTTTGATATGTAGTAATTGTGAAAAACGGTCACTCTCACCAGCCTGTGCCTGCTTGTAATACTTTCAATGTCCTTTAATCTTAGGCAGCAAAAATCTGCAACAACTTAGCAATGGCTGTGAGCATGCTCGGTGTATCTGAGGCACTTGCCCTTGGTCAGTCTTTGGGAATTGCTGCAAGTGTTTTGACAAGAGTATTCAACTCTTCAAGTGCTCGATGTTGGAGTAGGTACTAGTTGGTCTCTCTTTAGTGGCACAAGTAGGGTTTATTGTGGCTTCTCTCTCCCTGCATTGCATCTTCGATGGCTTGTAGTCATTTATGCTTCGCATTTAGGTTCAGACTGGGCAGCAGCTGTTGCCTCTGCTTGGCTGTCTGCTGGTCAATTTGTGCCCTCAAGTGAAAAGGAGGAGATGGAGATGTTGTCTCTGTGTGACCAAGAAGCAGACGATGGATATGTTGGTAAATGTAGGGTGGGATAGGCAGGGTTTTTTTTCTTTTTTTTTTTTTTGGGGGGGGGGGGGAGGGGGGTGGGGTGTGTGTGGGGGGGGAAGGGGGTGATATGCCGAGGACGGGGAAGAGAAAATTCGAGTGAAAAAGTGGACAACTGATCCTATCTTACATGGGTGACAGGTTGTCTCTATCAAGAAGCGCCATGTCTGTCGGATTTCCAGGATCCACTTCTGTGAAAACATTAACATTAGAATTGGGTGATTCAACAGGCTTGCTCAACATCTACCATCAATATTATGAGGTCCCTTACTGTTTACAGTATTTAAACCTGTTTTAATTCAGTAGAAATGTAATACTTAGAAGTCCATGGTTTATTTGAACTAAAGAAAAACAAAATGGTTCATTAGACCGCTTTCATGCAGCCAGCTAAATCTAACCATTGGTATCATAATCTGTAAGTCACTGTTTTATGAAATGCCTTTGTGGTGTTTCATTCCGTATCTATAAATTCTTGTCATGTATCTTACGAATTTTCTTTGTGACTGTCCTTTTGGTGACTACATTTCTATGCATGACAGTGATACTTATAATCCAGTCCCTGGAGTGATGGAAGGTGTTCCATCTTCAAGAAATTACGAAGGTGGATTTGCAACTAAGCTGATGGTAATAGCTTAAACTTGCTCTTGGAAAAGCAACTTAGTTTATTTTATTTTTCCTTTTGAATTCTTCAATGAAAATTCCTTGTCTTTGCCTCCCTTTTGGGGAAATTCCTCCAAGATTTCCCTATTATTTGGGGGAAGAATGTGGACAAATCAGATTGTGAAGAACATATTAAGAGACAATTGGAGTTCTCAACGAACTAATGCCTCTGATTTTAACTTTCGTGCCTCATTCATTGGATAGATGGTTAATCCATTTATGCAGCTTGGAATATGTGAGGAAGGTTACGTTTGGAGCCTGGCATTAGAATACAAGTTCAGCAAGTATTGCATGTATATTGTACAAAAGCATTCTATTATGACTTAACCATTCGTCTAAAATTGTTTCACTCCAGAATTTTTGTTTGGTCTGCGGGTGTTATTCTCTTGATATTCGATGTAATGACTGAATAGTAAGGAGCTATTCAACTTACAATGACATCAAACGAAATGGACATCCAGAAGAAAGGATTTGAGAATCTAGAACTTCACAGTGCAATGAATTCTCTACACCTTCCTTTCCCCCGTTGCACTGTCCCTCTCTTTCTCACTTAAGCCTATAAGCTGAGAATGTGTGACCAGGCATGCACATATCTCCACTATTGTGCTTAAGTTACTGAAAGTTACTTGAATAGGCTGTCTTTCATTGTCTGAAACTCAGAAGATGGTGGAGTTGCTAACAGAAACTCTAGTATTGTACTATTTGGAACATAATAATTGAGTGATTCGCTATAAAATTTATACAAGAAAATCACTTGATGGAAAGTTTTTTCGCACATTGACACTGTGATGAATGACAGTGACGTGTGTGCACTTCGAGATTCCTACTATGATTGTGCATGCATTTCATACTTAGAAGGGTGATTGCATAATGAAAACTTTCATCTAACAGCATCTGCTATAAAAATCTGTAAAAACTTTCAGTGCATGACAAAATCCTCTATCTACTTCTGCGGGCAGTAATTTGTCGTTCTCCGCATTCTCTGCATTTTAGGCTCTTTTGTTGGAGGTCTAACATGAAATCTCTTGATCTCTACATGATGCTTCCTTAAAACCAGCATGTTTAGGTCTTTGTTTCATCTTTAATAGGCAATATGAAAGCAATGTTTATGGTTTTCACCCCTTAGCTTGTTTTCTTCTCTCTTTATTAGAAATGTAGCATGAGCCTTCTGCTGAAAGAGGAAATGGACTATTAAGGTCCCAATCTTTGTATGGTTTATTATATCACTGAATTCTACCTGGCTTCTGCTATACCATGCTTGATTGCTCTGCATTTGTACTCTATTACATTATTCACGAAGTTGCATTAGCAATTGGGCCTAGGGGCATGACCCGGCTTCTGTAAATTGGAAAGTTGGTTACACTCTATACTAGCCAAATTTAAAGAGAAGAAACACTAGATTAATTAGAAGATGATCTTCTTCAATGAGGGAGTTCCTTTGTGATCTGTTTGTGGTGTGCAGTTTTTTAGAATATAATACAAATTGTCAAGTTCCTGTCTGAGATGCAGGCTAAAGATTTAAACCTTGCCGTATCATCAGCTGATGAAGTTGGTGTCAAGTGCCCATTGACATCCCAAGCGCAAGACATGTAAGTACTTTGCCCATTTGTGCTGATTGTGAAAACTTCAATTGTTCTTGACTTCATTTCGCCGTCCTTCTTTAAACAGATGTTAAACAGATGAGTATGTTTTTGGGCGTGGTTAGACTCGCTCCATTTATTTTATACCGTTAAAATTCTACTGCGGTGTTAAAGTAAGCAGCCAATGTAAGAATTAACAAGTTGACGAGTCTTTGAGATGACAAATTTCACCATTGCCAGAAACTGAATAAAAATGAAAGCATTCTCATGTTGTGTCACAAGGCAAATTTTGATTCTGGGGATTTTTTTTTTCGACAACTGCAAAATAGTGTAATTTTATATCTTATCACTGTCATTCATGACGATTATTGTCGGCTAAATTACTGTTTTTTCAATACGAGTTGTTTCTCTAGATACACAGGGCTATGCAAAGATGGAGACGAAAGAAAGGATTTCTCTTGTGTTTTCCGCTACTATTATTCCGGCATTGATGAGCATAAGGGTAATTAGCGAAGACTATTAATTGCAATATCGATGCTCGAAATGCTGAGAGTCAGAGACTTTTTAAGATGTCTTTTAGCATCTACAGGGTTATTCAGACTGTCAGCTCTCAGCTTAATGCTTCAAACATGTCTGCCTGAGAAGGCTTTCCTTTTTTCGCCGCTTTTTTCTGTTTGTTCCAGTATAAATCGGCAGTCATTGATGTATTAATATCTCCTTAAGCAGTTTCCCATTAGAGTCCAGTGCTTTTCACCTTTGTTCAAAAGCACCTGGCAGTTCAGTAGTTTTGGAGTCATCTTTGTGACCGATACTTGAAGGGACTTGAAAGCCGAAAATGTGCTCTTGGGTTATCAAACTTGTGGCTTTATTCTGATTGTTCTCTTTATTTTCTATTAAAGGTTAAATTTCTCTCCAGTTGATTTGCAGGTTCGCACATGATAAAAAATTATTTTGCTTAACAGTTCGATCACATTGCAGACATGCAGCTGCCTTCAGAGAAACGATGCTTCAATTGATTTCGATCCATTTCATCTATAGATGTCAATGCATTTCAGGGAAACATTACAATCTGGATGGAACTCCCACTACATTGATACTTTCTTATATCGAACAAGAAAAATTTCTGGAGGTATTCTCCTTTCTTTTCTTAGCTTTTTTCGTTTAGAAGATAGTGTAATCCTTCATGAACTTGGACCCCAGAACCGTGCGCGAATATTTTTTTTTTTTCAGCATGCATACACCCTAATTTGGAAAGCTTTAGCATTTGAAATCTTTAACCTGTCCTTGAATCTGAATATATCAGACATACGAACACTAACCTTCTCTCCTTTCCAGTGCATTGTGCTTCTCTTCAATTCTTTCCAACTGATTAAACGATCTCATTAGCATCGAATCAGACACGCAAAAAAAAAAAAAAAATCTGTTTTTTTGATCTATTCTAATATGTCATTATAAAGATGGGTATGGACAATTGTGGTTAAGCAATGTGGCACGACGATTGTGTCTAAGCTGTGGCATAGCAATGTCGACCAATGATGCACGCCTATTTGTGTTGCGATAACCCCATTTGTATAACAACCTAACCCTATGTATTTAATTATTGGGAAGAGTGTCAGAAAAGTTTAAATCTATTATATTGGTGCAAATTTAATCCTAAATGTTTTAAAGGTGCCAATTTAATCCCAAAACTTCTAACTTTGCACTAATTTAGTCATTCCAACTAATTTCGATTGGATATTAGTGATGTGGCACTGTTGAGACTAACATGGACAATTTTAAAAAATATTTTAATATTTTTTCAATTTATTAGTATTTTTATGATATATTTCTTCTTCTTTTTTTCTTTCTCCTCCCTTTTGCTAGTGATTGGCCTTTACTCATAGGAGATGGCCAACTACCGGCGATGCCCTGGCGAGCTGGCCTCGCTCGGGTGAGGGCTTTCGTCGCCCCTCCAGGAGTGAGGGTCGGCTGAGCAAGGGCAAGGTTGAGCCCTGGCAATAGCTTCACTTAACATGGGATTACCGAGGCAAGCCCTTCGAGCATTTCCTGGGAAAACGTCAAAGAACATTTGGGTACTGATAAGCAAGTGAATTGCCTATCCATGAAGAGCACGCATTTAGATGAAATGCAATATTCATGTTTATGGCCCCACAGATAGTCCTTTGGCCCCCAAAACATTACGTATGATGCCCAAATTTCAAAGCAAATCCCTCTCCCCTGCTCTAGTGATTTCTCTGAAAAACAGGGTGAGCCATTCAACTGAAACTTCATGCGTGCACA
This sequence comes from Melaleuca alternifolia, assembly GCA_019926035.1. Lineage (NCBI taxonomy): Eukaryota > Viridiplantae > Streptophyta > Magnoliopsida > Myrtales > Myrtaceae > Melaleuca > Melaleuca alternifolia. Next base: position 1,296,389 of record JAGKPW010002340.1, read on the forward strand.
ACAGATTTCACAAATTCGCGACAGCTTCCCCCACACTAATTGTTGGGTTTCTGGCACTCAACAGATGAATAAGGTGGGAAAGGGAATACATTCGACATTGTATGTCATGCTTCGTCTTCCTTTATTTGGTCTTTATTGGACAACTGCCCAATTAGCCACAGCTCCCTGTACAGAAAGATCTCTGTAAGTCTCTCAAAGCTCGAATTCCTCTCAGCAACATCAAAAACCGGCAAAAAGCCTGCCCTTTGAAATGTCTCCCTTAGCAATCCTTGTCAATCTTAAAACCTAAAGAGTCATGAAGTACAATTTGAGATGAAGAGGAGGGCTTCTATTGCAAATAATCACCTAGCTTAACCATTTATACAAAGTTTAGGCAATAATGGAGATCACCGAAGGGTAAATTTACATGATTTCTGACCCCAAGTGAAACTTATCGTATGTTCCATCCACTGATAAGACTGAAATTTAACGTTAACTATAAGATGATTTATGATACCTTGGAGAAGCTAAATAGTTGTCCTCTCCTGTCACACATATGGAAGCATTTCTGCACCAACTTTTGATGCCGCTACCCAAGTGAAATCCTGTCTTTCTTCAATTTATAACTTCTCCATAACATCTGCAAATCCTTCTAAGAACAACTTTCCTGGAAAATAAACCGAACATGAGCATATCAATGCAGAGCATCTGTCTTCTTTGCAGTTGCAACGATGAGAATCATTATTCTATGACCTTGTGACACCCGTTCAATCTAATTGTTAATGGTACAACAAAGTTCTCTCCGCTAAAGATGATACCTTCTTGTATAAATATTCATTTTTCGCCATATTTTTCAAAGTTTTTCGCTGTTCGTTTGTGTTGCGTCCTTCTCTGCTTTGAATCATGTACTCAACTGGTCTGATACCAGTTTACCGCTTCTGCACTTCAGCGCCCTGTATATTGGCCACTTTTCAGTTGCTTGGGTTAATAGAATGAGGTATGTTCACTGTAACGTCCTCCTCATCCCCACCACCAATAATATTGTCCGCTTTGGCTCTACCGCACTGGCGCGGACACACCGCCATCCTAGCTACGGCCTCGACCTCACGGCTTTGTTTTTTCTCGGGTCCACCATCCTAGCGGCCCTTGGCGGCAACTCACGAGCGTGTAACCTGGGAAAACGCGTTGTTGATGGTTAAGGGTGAACCTCTCACATATAAGCCATCCCAAGGCTTACTCCTTAGGCAATGTGGGACTAGGGAATGTTACATTGCTCGTGAGTTGCCGCCGAGGGCCGCGAGGACCGTGGACCTGAGGAAAAACAAAGCTGTGAGTTTGAGGCCATAGCTAGGATGGCGGTGTGTCCGCGCCAGTGCGGTGGGGCCAAAGCGGACAATATTGTTGGTGGTGGGGATGAGGAGGACGTTATATTCACTTTATTAGCAGCCCTCGTTTACCCAAGTTATTTATTTTATCATACTGTTCTTGTCTCATTTTGGGAAATAAACCTGCTAGATCCTTTTTTTATTTCTACGTGCTTATTTGAAGGTCGTGATACTTCAACTTCCTAACAGTCAATCGAGCCAATTTCTGTGAAAAGTTTTTAATTCAATTTAGAACTGCAAGTCTCTATTTTATCAGTGGCATTGTCCATTTCAGGTCGCAGACATAGTTGCAAAGGTAAATGTGATGCATGTGCAGGGCATGATGTCTGAAATGTGAAAAGAAACGTGAGCCCCAAAGTCTGATTCACGGCTGGCTGTTTAGAATCCAGAGACATTAGTCCTCCACTTGGTCGTCGGCAGGTTTTCTTCCATCTACTTCCGTTCCGTTGAATATGTTTGTGTGACACAACCGATGGACATGTCAATGCCATGCAGTGGGAAAGTGCTGCATGATTTACAGTATGAGCAGTGGAGTTTCTGGGGATCGTGATTATAACTGTCACTTTATAAGCAACACCTAACTCCTACATTTGCTTGGGAGAGTGCTGCATGATTTATAGTATGAGCAGTGGAGTTTCTGGGGATCGTGATTATAACTGTCACTTTATAAGCAACACCTAACTCCTACATTTGCACCCTAAAATCTCTCTCTCTCTCTCTCTCTCTCTCTCTCTCTCTCTCTCTCTCTCTCTCCTACATAATGTTCACGGAACAATATCTCAATTTAATGTACATAATTTATTGGCTTAGATGTAATTTGATATAATGGTCAATACGTGTAAACCTACCTGTTAAGAATCTTATCTTGTTTTCTATTTTCACATGTGGTTGATCTAATACTTAAGAAAGTAAAATAAAAAAAAATTGTAGGATCGTATCTACTCTTTTGTATGTTTATTGATTGATCTATATATTTATGTGCGTAGAAACATGATTTAATGACACATCAATTATACAATTGCATCTATCCGCATTTAATCTCAGCCTCTAAATATACTGCGACAGCGAATGGATCTTTTAGATTGTTGTTTCTATGCTGAATTTTCTGTACAACGGAATTTACAGCAGCAAAAAGACAGAGTATGTAGCAAGAATAGAACAATGGAAGGGAAACTACATTCATCTATTCAAAAAGACTGAAACTTCTTCTTAAATACAAACCTAAGACCTTGACCATAAACACACGTTGTCCACTAACAATTCTGAAACTTACTCCTATAAAGTAGGACTAAACAATCTCTCTAAAGATAGACTTGAAAACAGCCACTATCTCCTAAACAACCACTATCTCCTAAAATATCGGACATGACTTCAACAGAAAAATAAACTGGTGCAAGCCTTGATTCATCAACATTCTCCTCCTGGATCAAGTGCTGCACACTCCCAGCTTTGCCCTGAGAAGTTCAAACCTACCATGAAACGATTTAGTAAATATATCTGCAATTTGGTTCTTTGAACTGCAGTACAGCAGTTTCACTTGTCCAGCCTTCTGCACTTCTCTCAAGTAGTAATACTTGACCTTAAAATGCTTTGTTCTTCCATGAAATACTAGATTCACTGAAATAGCCAGAGTAGCTTGATTATCTAGAAATACTTCTATTTCTTCTTCTTGTCGCAAATGCAGATCATCCATCAACTTCTTCAACCATAATGCTTGATTCACAGCTGCAGTAGCTGCAATGGACTCAGCTTCTGTGGTTGATTGAGCCACAATTTCTTGCTTCTTTGATCACCAAGAAAAACATGCCGACCCAAAGGTAAAGCAATAACCTGAGGTGCTCTTCATATCATCCATTGATCCTGCTCAATCACTATCCGAATAGCCTTGCAACTTAAACTCCTGAACTTTGCAAAACTTTATCCCATATGAAAGAGTGCCTTTCAAGTACCTTAACACTCTTTTTGCAGCAACCATATGCAATTCACTTGCACAGTTTAAAAAATGAGATAAGACACTTACTGAAAATAAGATGTCTGGCCTAGTTGCAGTAAGATACATAAGACATCCAATCAGGCTTTTATAGGTTCTTTCCTCAACAGGTTTTCCTCCATCATTCTTTTGAAGCTTTTCTTTGTGAGTCATTGGAGTACTCACACTCTTGCATTCTTCCATGTTGAATCTCTTCAGAATCTCCTTCAAGTACTTCTTCTGATAGATGAAAACTTCATTCTAAGTTTGCCTAACTTCCATCCCCAGAAAAAATGACATTTCACCTAGATCAGTCATCTCAAACATCTTCATTATCTCATGTTTGAATGCATCAATTTGAGCTTCATTACTTGCTGTCACAAGCATATCATCCACATAAAGAGATACCACAACTATGTTAGATAATAGCTTCTTGACATATAAAGTGGATTCACTTAGGCTTTTCTCAAAGCCTAAACTAAGCAAGTGTTCATCCATCTTGCTGTACCACACTCGTGGAGCTTGCCTTAACCCATAAAGCGCCTTCTTCAGCAAATAAACTTTCTCCTCTTGGCCTGGTGTGACAAAACCTTGAGGTTGCTCAACATAAATCTCTTCCTGCAACACTCCATTCAAGAATGCAGACTTCACATCTAACTGATACACTTTCCATCCTTGTTGAGCTGCCAATGCAAGTAACATTCAAATTGTGTCTAGCCTTGCTACGGGAGCGAAGGTCTCTAAGAAATCCACTCCCCAAACTTGTGCATATCCTTTCACTACTAGCCTGGCCTTGTGCTTATTTATTGAGCCATCGGCATTGAGTTTGGTTCTGAAAACCCATTTTACTCCAATTACCTTTCTGTCTTCAGGCTTGTCAACTAGCTCCCACATATGGTTCTTTTCAATCATGGACAACTCTTCCTTCATTGCATTTAACCACCTCTGATCATCTTTAGTTTCATCATAACATGAAGGTTCCAAAACAACAACATTGCACATCTTCTCATATATATTAGTCAGAGATCGAGTACCTCTAACTGGAACATCATCCACCAGCTCGTCGGATTCTAATGAGATCTCCTTGTGCTTACCTTTTGGTTCATTTGTCAAATTTCATTCCTCATCTTCTAGGAACTGAACATCTCTGCTGATGATCACTTTCTTTGTTTGTGGTTGATAAATTCTATAGGCTTTTGTCACCGAGCTGTAGCCTACAAAAATTTCAGGTTCAGCTTTCTCTCCCAGCTTGTCTCTCTTGACATGTGGGATATGAGAAAAACACAAACAACCAAACTTTTTTAGATTTTTCAGGATTGACTTGACATCAAACCAAGCTTCAAAAAGTGTCTTCTTCTCCAATACCATTGTAGGTAGTCTATTCAGCAAGAAAACTGCTGTATTTGCTGCTTCTGCCCAAAATTCTTTTAACAGATTCTTCTCATGCAGTAGACACCTAGTCATCTCCATAATGGTTCTATTCTTCCTCTCACTTACTCCATTTTGCTGTGGAGAGTAAGGAACAGTAAGTTGATGCTCAATTCCAGCCTCTTCACATAAAGAGTTAAACCTCTGTGAAGTATATTCCATTCCATTGTCAAATCTGATGACCTGAATCTTGCAGCCACTTTGGTTCTCAACCCATCTTTTAGACTTCAGAAAAATCTCAGCAACTTCTGACTTTTGCTTCATGAAATAAATCCAGCACATTCTGGTATAATCATCAATGAAAATAATGAAATACCTACTGCCATTTAGTGAAGGTGTCACTTGTGGACCACATAGGTCTGTATGAATCAGCTGCAACTTCTTTGTAGCTCTCCAAGTTGAGTTCTTGAAAGGAAGTCTAGTTTGCTTGCCTAACAAACAAGCCTTACACCTTGCGATTTGCTCCTCTAGGATTGATAACTCAATTGCCATTTCATTCCTTTGCATGAACAACAAGCCTTTGTGATGAAAGTGCCCCATTCTTTTGTGCCATATTTCTGAGTCACTAGTTTGACACTTGAATACAACCCGCTCCTTTAGAGTTTGGCAGTCTTCAGATTTCGCATTCAGACTTTGTAACGTCTCATAAGTTGTAACATCTGGCAACGTCTCAAATCTTGTAACGTCTGACAACGTCTCAGATCTTGTAATGTCTGACAACGTCTCAGATCTTGTAATGTCTGGCAACGTCTCAGACCTTGGATAACGATCTCTAGCCTGACACTTAAATGCCACCTGCTCCTTCTTAAGAGGATTCAAAGAAAAACTCTTATGTTGCATCATTATCTTGAATAGCTCCTGACCATTAGAGTCAAAGATCAAATAATTCTCTCTTCAAATATCACCTTAAATCCCTTCTCTACCAACTACCCAACACTCAGCAAATTCTGATCAATTTTAGGCACATACATCACATCAGAAATCAACTTAGTTCCAGCACAACTCTCTATTGCTACAGACCCTTTACCTTTCACTTCTAAGTACTTCCCATTTCCAATCCTCACTCTTGACTTCAATGACTTGTCAAAATCTATAAAGAGATTTCTATCACTAGTCATGTGGTTTGTACAGCCACTATCAACTAGCCAACTATCACATGGAGTACTAGAGGAAAAACACGAGGCAACAAATAATTGATCTTCCTCTTGCTGGACAGCAACTCGTACCTCACCTTGTTGCTGATTTCTCCTCTCTTTGCAGAACTTTTCAATGTGTCCTTGTTTTTTACACTTTCTGCATCTTACATCCAGCCTCTTCCAACACCGAAAGTGTGGATGGTTTCTCTTTCCACAATACTTACATGGAGGATGCTTTCCCCAAGAGTTCCTAGAACTGCATGCACTGCTTTCTCCCACAACAGTTTCTGAACCACTGCTGCCATGTTCTTTCTTCCCTTTCCAGTTCTTGCCTTTCCATTCTTTGGCATGCAAAGTTCATTCTGTATTTTCCTCATGCCTCATCAATCTCCTCTGCTCTTGTGCTTGCAAAGCACTAAGCAATTCAGACAACTTGATTTGAGAAAGATCCTTGGTATTCTCCAAAGAAGCAATAGTTGCCTCAAATCTCTCTGGCAAAGTGACAAGAATCTTCTGCACCAATCTATTGTCAAAAAGATCAGTGCCTAAGATCTTTGCCTGATTCGCAATACTTACTAGCTTATCCGAATACTCCTTGATTGTCTCAGACTCCTTCATCTTCATCCTTTCGAACTCCGTAATTAGATTCAATGCTTTCATGCTTATGATCCTCTCATCTCCTTGATATTCAGCCTTGAGGAAATCCCAAATAGCTTTTGCTGATTCACAAGCCATAATTCTGCTGAAAATGGCGGGTGGGACAGCATCATATAAACAGGACTTTGCCTTTGCCTTTTTTGTTATCTTTTCCTTGTGAAACTTGATTTGGTTGATGGTTGGATTGTCAAGAAGGGGAATAATTTCATAATATTGTTCCATAGCTTCCCAATAATCACAACCCTCTAGATAAGCTTGCATTCTAATTGCCTAGGCTTGATAATTTTCTCCGTCAAAACTGTGGTGCAGCCATTGCTGAAAAATCACTCGAACCTGCCTCTATTTGGCCTTTAAGCTTTTATGAATGGAAGCACACCTCTCACTCAGTCTCACAAGTCACTCACAGCCCCTTAAGATCAAGAGAGCTCTCTGATACCAAATGTTGTTTCTATGCTGAATTTGCTGTACAGCGGAATTTACAGCAGCAAAAAGACAGAGTATGCAGCAAGAATAAAACAATGGAAGGGAAACTGCATTCATCTATTAAAAAAGACTGAAACTTCTTCTTAAATACAAACCTAAGACCTTGACCATAAACACATGTTGTCCACTAACAATTCTGAAACTAACTCCTATAAAGTAGGACTAAACAACCTCTCTAAAGATAGACTTGAAAACAGCCACTATCTCCTAAACAACCACTATCTCCTAAAATATATGACCTGACTTCAATAGAAAAATAAGCTGGTGCAAGCCTTGATTCATCAACATAGATTACCATGCTCCCTTTGTCACTCACTCTGTTACCAGGTCCTATCTCTCGCCAAGCGGGAAAGTTTTGGCCTCATGCATTTCAGTGACACCGTCTCCGAAGTCCATCCGTTCGCGATGCAGCCAATGAGACGACCCTGATCCGAAGGATCGTAGCCAAGAACGTGCTTATGATGCCTCTGTCTGTATGTCACCTCTGTCTGTACGTCGCTGTTGTCCAACAACTTGAATTTAGTTAGGGATCTATGAACATGATATTTAGCAAGGGATTATGACCTCCACAAGGCACGAGCCTATCTGGAACAGCCGTTCTGATGAAAGCACGGAGGTTGAATTTATCCATACGCATGCTCTCTGCGGATCTCTTTTCTGCGAATAATTCAAGCAAGAGATCCCATAGCTGGGGACATCGACTTTGGTTGATACTTACCATGTTATGCAATATACGTTATTGATGATTTGGACAATGGCGTGGAAAGCAAAATAACTCTCTGGGATCAGAATGTTCAGAGATCTGCAGAAAAAGGAGGACCAAGAATGATGCGTCATCTCTGTGCTCCATCAGCCTAACTTAGTGTGGCAAATGGTGGAGAATGAGGAATAGTTGCGACTGTCAGTCTTTTGGGTCTCGAAGTACTAGCGCTTTTAGTTGTCTTCTGCGAGGATGAGTGACAAACTTCATACGTGTATATCTTTGGTATCAAAATTAAATCTAAACCCCTATCGCATATCTTTTTCCATGAGAGAGAAATTAAAGAGGAGATAGAATAGAAAATATGCTATACAGCCACAATACGAATGGCATCCAATTGTTCAATCATCATCATCACTACTGTCATAGTTTTGACATAAAGACTGGAGTGCCGAGAGGCGCCTCCTACATCCCTCAACTTCATGAATCTCTTGATCGCCACTTGGATTGGCTTGATGATGAAGAGATATTGTCAACACCCTGAGAAAAACAACGAAGACATTCAGATAGTTGTCATGAATTAAGTACCGGCAAGATGAAAATGGAGAATTGCAACCAAAATCCAAACATATGCACTAGCAAGAAAAGAAAACAAATCAGTAATGAACTTGCAAGATCTACTTGGAATGCAAAAATCAACGGGATAAATTTTTTCCATCTTCTATTGGGATTTTGCTTCTTTCTTTTTATTTTTTTTCTCCAAACAACTCTTACGTCGCTTTCCTCCTTTGCGTGCATCTTTCTTCTTGAGACTCGTACATTTTGCAATTAGACCAATATCTTCACTTAAACCTGTCGAATTTCTCTGAGACTCACCTCCAAGTGGCATTCCATTGAGAGATTTGTTTATGGTCAAAATCATCTTCTTGATAAATTCATATCTCTGTATAGTTTGTGAGCCCTTAACTTCAATCTTCACAAACTTAGGACACATTTCTCTATATCTATAGATAGCATCCATGTCACCATTCCCCTGAACGAATATATAGAGTTTATTAAAAGTTATAAATAAATAATAACATTAAATTGAGTGAAAAAGAGTATAACAACAATTTATACCCGAGTATCTAAACCATGCTTCTCTAGAATTCCATATCTTGCTTCACGTGTCCATCTCTACAAAATATATGTAGTGAGAAGTAACTTTATGTCCAAGTTATCAAGCACCTTCAAGGCATGACAACATAGGATCCCAACGGTCTCAAAATTATTACAAGCACAATTTACCACTTCATTGCTTGGCCCACCCGTGACTTTATACTCTGAATCATTTATACCAAATGAACCAACAACATATTCCCGCAAGAGACCCATCTCATTACGTTTTTTGATAACTAAGCCTAAAGTTTTCATCCAATTGATCTGAAATTTTTCAAACATCGAAGGTGTATAGACCTTACTTGCTTGTTGCAACATAGGTGATGTCTGACACAAAATTGTTGGCAATTTCTCTCTAGCATTAAACTCAGCCTATAATTCTTTGTACCGCTTATCGTTCATCACCTCATCAAATCTTTTGAAAAATCTATTTAGATTTATATTACATGCAAGATAATCCTCTAAATCTCCATTTAAACTCTCACTCAACTGTGTACTACGTATCCCCAAGGTCACTGTAGATTTCATATAACATCTAGCCCATTTCTCTTTCAACTTATATAGATTATGGAGCCAAGAATTGTCAGTAGCTTCATATGATGAAAGCAATGAATCCCAAGCCTCTTCAAATTTTGTTACTTATACTCTTCAAATCAGTCAAGAAATTAGATCCACTCTTCATTAAATAACCAACATTTTTTATGGCATTTTGCATTAGATGCCATGTACATAACCCATGTCTTGTCTCAAGAAACGACTCTTCTAATGCCTTCGACATTGCTGCATCTTGATCAGTAAAAATTGTTGCGGGCCTCCTATTTTTGTGTGCCACCAAAAATGTTTCGAGAAGCCATTTAAAAGAACCGGTGATTTCATCATATAAAAGTGCAGCCCCAAAAATCACAAGCCTTCTATAGTGATTCAATCCGATATATACACTGAGTGGCCTATACTCTTTGTTGGTGGAAAATGTGGTGTCAAAAGTCACAACATCACCAAAGAGGGCATAATCAATAACCATCCTAGAATCTGCCCAAAAAATGTTTGTTATCTGCTCATTATTATCAAGCTGAATAGTATAGAAGAAAGACGTGTCTAAAATCTGTTGCTTTGCGAAGTACCTCAATAAATATCCCGCATCTCCAAACTCCATGTCTCTTCCTCGTTTAGTGCAAAGATAGTTTTTCACATCAACCCTTGTGTATCCAACATTTTCTCTTCCTCCAGACTATACACTAGACAAGTTGTGCTGCTGTCTTTGGGTGAGGCTTTCTTTGTCAGCCAACACAATTTCCTGAGCTTGGACATTGCTTATTTGTCTATGTGACCGAAACAAGTGAGTACACTCTACAAAGTAGAGTGAATGTGAATAATTTGGCTCAAAAAGATACAAAATATATTTACCGCTCCCTCGAACTAATTTGATTCCCATTCGTGCATGGCAGTCCATCCTCGTTTCAGGCCTAGGCTTTCTTACTGATTTCACCCATTTATCTTTTCCTCGATTTCCCTCTTTTGCACAACAAAAGTGTGCAGAAGTTATGGAACCATCATTCCCTTTATTAGTAGATCTCCTACATACACCAAAACCAATTTTCGATGCATATATCTTCCAAAACTCCCACGCCTCATCTATGTCATTAAATTCCATACCCATTTGTGGAGTCCAATTATTACTACTAATGAAATCACACAAAAAATAGTGGAAACACTAACGTCATTAGACAATAAACTTCAACGACAAACAATAAAACAGAAGAAATGCTAACATACTTTCATGAAACATTACTTTCTTTGTGCCATGGTATTCCATTTCAGAGGGATTCTCCATTTGAATTGGAAAATATAAAGGGTTGTCGTTTCACCGGGCAAATCAACCAAGAGAAGAACCCTCAGTACATCTCATCAATCAGAAATTACTCAGAAGAGACGCAGTGTGATATCTTAGGAAGTCCTTCAGGTGAAGGATGTCGAATATGGCGCTAAAGGCGAGGTCCAGACTCATATTACGATCCCAAGGGAGTGATTCCAAAGATAGTATTAGAATCCAGAACAAATTCTTCCGGGTTCACAGTCCACCTTGAGACACAATATTGCTGCCCAAAGAGTCAATAAACATATCTTAGAAACAATCTGTTATTGGACACATGAGGTGCAAAAACCAAAATCCACGATCTCCACAATCTGTTTTTGGTAGTTGTGCTTCAGCCATTAGGAATAGGATCTGCAAGCCCAAACTTAGATGAGTTTTCAAGTTTAGAAAGAAGCACGGCTAACGATCACCATAGGACAAGCAAACTAGCACAATGCCCAACATAACCACACAATATGGTCAATAGTGAGAGGGGTCTACCCCAAACCCACGATCACGACCAAATCATGGAAATCTACTCATGAAGTTCTTGGAGGTGGTCGACCAACATAGCCATCTGACATAGAGTTTAGCAAACAACCAAATTAGGAAGCAGACGAGTGGCATAGGCGGGGCATTGAAAACAGGGACATGCGACCCTAAGATCTGTCAAAACCCAAGACCCCAAGCTAAATCACATGGCCAGTCAGTCAAAAGCAACCACAATAAGCAGTGAGGCAAGATCTAAGAAGACAGCGGGGCTCAGTAGGTCATGATAGAATTGCATATCGAAAGGGGAAACGCACACGTCTGGGGGAAGCATGTATAAAGTTCTCGAGTCACACGATGTGGAGAAGAAGGAATCCCTAAAAGTCACCTGGTCAGCTGGCTATCAGAGCGAGTGAGTGATGGCCGGAGAATGCGTAACTGCTGTGGTGTCAAGGTTGAGAGATGCCCACTTCTCTCTGCAAAATGAAGTCGACGGATATGTGGAATCGGAATCCAAGTCAACTTTGCAAAAGGAAGACACAAACTCCTCCTCCTCTTGCCTGCTTCCCTCCGTCGTCTTCGTCTTCTTCTTCAGTTTCTGATTCCTCTTCCTTCTTTGTCCTCTTTCTTTCACTGGCGGGAGAGAGAAAAAGTAATATTCAAAATGAAAAATATTTTTTTTTTCTTTTTCAAGGTCTCTCCCGCTGGTCTAATCCCAACCGTCGGAACCTGACCTGGTGTCACCATGTCAGGGGGTCTGGGGATCAGATCGCTTACTCTATTAGTTTTTATATCGTCAACAAGATTTGGCTCGTCTTGTTCTGATGGTGCATTCAACTTTTTGGGGTTTATTGAATTGGATATAAAATTTCTTAGCTTCAAATATTAATGTGTGAAGTTCGTCATTTATGACCGACTTGTCCAGCTTTTTCTATTTTCATCCCCTTCAGGTTGAAGACAGTGAAACAGAGAATTCATCTTCGGAGTTGACACTTATCTACTTAGAGCGATGAAGATGACGACACTCAATTTCATGCTGATGTTCCCGTGGATGCTTATGAATATTTTGATGGCATATGAGCCTTCTGCAAATCAGAAGAGGTGAACCATCTATGCACTGATTATGTGTTCCAATTCTATCAGTTTACACTGAAATTGTGCTAAGTCAACGAGTTAGGTATTGTACTCGGTGCAGAAATCTATGCACATAAAACCCAATTGCATCACTAGACTGAAGTTCAACTTTGACGACTAAGTTGAGATCATGTATTGTCGAGTGGTTAATTGAGGTACTAAGGAGTTCCTCTTTTATTTCTTGGACTGTAAGTTTTGATTCACATTACTATTGACTGTTATTCAAACTAGGACTAAAATGCTCCATCGAGTTCAAGAGGACTTTCGAGACATTTCTGCTAAGAATTGCAGATCTTGCTACAATTCGAGGCCTATTTTGGGCAACTAGCACTATTTTGGGCTGTGAAATGTAATTTATCATGGCTAGAAAATCTTCAGTGGGTGACCGATCACATATCTGGGAAGAGCTTTCACCATAGCCTTGCATGATCATCTTTAGGGGCACTATGCCATATGATATGGAAGGTTAGAAATGACGCTCTATTCAGGCAACATCAAATATTTGTACCTGCAATGAAGAGACATCTCGAGAAGTTTGTCAAAGACAAAGCCATGACTTTCAAGCAAGTCACTAACACTCCTAGTAATAGGAGGATACAACGCAGCTGGTGCCTTGACTCTTCTATTTTCATGTAGTTGTGGTTCTGTTGCTATAGTTACGAAGTAGGTTTTTAGTGGCCCTATTTGGGCCTTTTGATGTACTTACAGCAAAACCACGGCACCCTTCCACTCTTCTGGCTATGATGTCATCATGAGTATAAGTTTTCTAGTGCCGGGTCATCTCTTCATGTATAGCTCCTTTGATAAAATCAATACAAATCACTTACCTTTACTTAAAAAAAAATTGCAATCACACAATTATTTATGTTTGCACTAAGATAATGGATGAAATGTTACAGTCTTCTATCCAATGCAACTTGACTGACTTTCTCTGAATGATTAGGCACATGAGGTGTTCGGGTTCCCAACCGAGGCTTTATATCTTGCCATCAATCTTTTCATGGAAAAGAAGAAAGTGAGTTTAATTGGAGTGATTGCCCTGCAATTGGTTGTTAAATATACTGGAATAAGAGTATCGATCCCTTGCATCGATTTGATTTCTGACTTGGCACTTACTTCGTGCCTTGTTGAGGATATATATTTCGTGCTATGTAAAGGAGATTCTAAAAAAGGTAGGCTTTAGAGAGAAGCAAAATACCCATTCCTTGTTTGCTTTTGTTTCTCCATCAACTCATCTTTTTTCACATAATTCTCTTTGTCCTTTGGCATTATGCACGAGGGTTCGATCTTGAACATCTTAGACTATGACTTGTCAGTTCTAACCTGTTGATGAATCAAGTTTTGTACCGATTTATTTTTCTGTTGAAGTCATGTCCTATATTTTACGAGATAGTGGTGTTCAGATTTTTTATGTTTCAAGTCTATCTTTAGAGTTTTAATAATTATTTTTCAGTTATTTGCTGATCATGAGATCATGCTAAAGTGTATGCAACATGTGTTGTTTTTAGTTGGTACTTAAGACAATTTCCAGAATTAATGAAGTAATGCAGTTTCCCTTCCATTGCTGTGTTCTTGCTGTGTACTCTGTTTTATGCTGCTGTAAATAGTTCTTCTATTCAGCAAAGAATCAACATTTGGTATCAGAGCTCTCTTGATCTTAAGGGGCTGTGAGTGACTTGTGAGACTGAGTGAGAGGTGTGCTTCCATTCATAAAAGCTTAAAGGCCAGATGGAAGCAGGTTCAAGTGGTTTTTCAGCAATGGCTGCATCGGTGTTTGATGGAAAAAATTATCAAGCCTGGGCAGTTAGAATGCAAGCTTATCTAGAGGGTTGTGATTTTTGGGAAGCTATGGAACAAGACTGAGAAGTTGATCCCCTTCCTGACAATCCAACCATCAACCGAATCAAGTTTCACAAGGAAAAGATAACAAGGAAGGCAAAGGCAAAGTCCTGTTTCTATGCTGCTGTCTCACCCGCTATTTTCAGCAGAGTTATGGCTTGTGAATCAGAAAAAGTTATCTGGGATTTCCTCAAGGCTGAGTATCAAGGAGATGAGAGGATCGGAAGCATGAAAGCACTGAATCTGATCACAGAGTTCAAAAGGCTGAAGATGAATGAGTCTGAGACAATCAAGGAGTATTCGGCTAAGTTGGTAAGCATTGCGAATTAGGCAAAGATCTTAGGCACTGATCTTTCTGACAATAGATTGGTGCAAAAGATTCTTGTCACATTGCCAGAGAGATTTGAGGCAACCATTGCGTCTTTGGAGAATACCAAGGATCTGTCTCAGATCAAGTTGTTTGAATTGCTTAGTGCTTTGCAAGCACAAGAGCAGAGGAGATTGATGAGGCATGAGGAAAATACAAAAGGAGCTTTGCAGGCCAAAGAAAAATAGAACACAAGATAGAAAGGCAAGAACTGGAAAGAGAAGAAAGAGCATGGCAATAGTGGTTCGGAAACTATTGTGGGAGAGAGCAGTGCAAGCAGTTCTAAGAACTCTTGGGGAAAGCTTCCTCCATATAAGCATTGTGGAAAGAGAAACCATCCACACTTTAGGTATTGGAAGAGGCCGGATGTAAGGTGCAGAAAGTGTAAAAAACAAGGACACATTGAGCAAGAAGTAGATCAATTATTTGTTGCCTCGTGTTTTTCCTCTAGTACTCCATGTGATAGTTGGCTAGTTGATAGTGGTTGCACAAATCACATGACTAGTGATAAAAAAACTCTTTATAGATCTTGACAAGTCATTGAAGTCACGAGTGATGATTGGAAATGAGGGGTACTTAGAAGTGAAAGGTAAAAGGTCTGTAGCAATAGAGAGTTGTTCTGGAACTAAGCTTATTTATGATGTGATGTATGTGCTTGAGATTGATTAGAATTTGCTGAGTGTTGGGCAGTTGGTAGAGAAGGGATTTAAGGTGATATTTGAAGATGAGAAGCGTTTGATCTTTGACTCTAATGGTCAAGAGATGTTCAAGATAAAGATGCAACATAAGAGTTTTTCTTTGAATCTTCTTAAGGAGTAGGTGGCATTTAAGTGTTAGGCTAGAGATCGTTATCCAAGGTCTGAGTCTGAGTCAGAAAATTGTTAGATGTTACAACTTCTGAATACAACGTTTGAGATGTTACAAAGTCTGAATGCAAAATCTGAAGACTACCAAACTCTGAAGGAGCAGGTTGTATTTAAATGTCAAGCTTGTGACTCAGAAATATGACACAAAAGGTTGGGGCACTTTCATCACAAAGGCTTGTTGTTCATGCAAATGAATGAATTGGTAATTGGGTTATCAAACCTGGAGGAGCAGATCGCAAGTTGTAAGACTTGTTTGCTAGGCAAGCAGACTAGACTTCCTTTCAAGAATTCAACTTGGAGAGCTATACAGAAGTTGTAGCTGATTCACACAGACCTATGTGGTCCACAAGTGACACCTTTGCTAAATGGCAGCAGGTATTTCATTATTTTCATTGATAACTATACCAGAATGTGCTGGATTTATTTCATGAAGCAAAAGTCGGAAGTTGCTAAAATATTTATGAAGTTTAAAAGATGGGTCGAGAACCAAAGTGGCTGCAAGATTTAGGTCATCAGATCTGATAATGGAACAGAATATACTTCACAGAGGTTTAACTCTTTCTTTCTGTGAAGAGGCTGGAATTGAGCATCAACTTACTATTCCTTACTCTCCACAGCAAAATGGAGTAAGTGAGAGGAAGAATAGAACAATTATGGAGATGACTAGGTGTCTACTGCATGAGAAGAATCTGCCAAAAGACTTTTGGGCAGAAGCAGTAAATACAACAGTTTTCTTGCTGAATAGACTACCTACAAGGGTATTGGAGAAGAAGACATATTTTGAAGCTTGGTTTGATGTCAAGCCAATCTTGAAAAATCTAAAAGTGTTTGGCTGTTTGTGTTTTTCTCATATCCCACATGTTAAGAGAGACAAGCTGGGAGAGAAAGCTGAACCTGGAATTTTTGTAGGCTATAGCTAGTATAAAAAAGCCTACAGAATTTATCAGCCACAAAAAAAAGAAAGTGATCATTAGCAGAGATGTTCAGTTCTTGGAAGATGAGGAATGGGATTGGACAAATGAACCAGAAGGCAAGCACAAGGAGGTCTCATTAGAACCTGACGAGCTGGTGGATGATGTTCCAGTTAGAGGTACTCGATCTCGAAGTGATATATATATATATATATATATATATCAGATATGCAATGTGGCTGTTTTGGAACCTTCAAGTTATGAGAAAGCTAAAGGTGATAAGAGGTGGTTAATTGCAATGAAGGAAGAGCTGTCCATGATTGAAAAGAACTTGACATGGGAGCTAGTTGACAAGCCTGAAGACAGGAAGATGATTGGAGTAAAATGGTTTTCAGGACCAAACTCAATGCCAATAGCTTAGTAAATAAGCACAAGGCCAGGCTGGTGGTGAAGGGATATGCATTAGTTTGGGGAGTGGATTTCTCAGAAACATTTGCTCCAGTGGCAAGACTAGACACAATCAGAATGTTACTTGCATTAGCAGCTCAACAAGGATGGAAAGTGTATCAGTTAAATGTGAAATTTGCATTTTTGAATGGAGTGTTGCAGGAGGAGATTTATGTTGAGTAACCTGAAGGCTTTATCACACCAGGCCAGGAGGAGAAAGTTTATTTGCTGAAGAATGCGCTTTATGGGTTAAGGCAAGCTCCCTGAGCGTGGTACAACAAGATGGGTGAACATTGCTGAGTTTAGACTTCAAGAAAAGTCTTAGTGAGTCCACTCTATATGTCAAGAAGCTATTATCTGACATAGTGGTGGTATCTCTTTATGTGGATGATATGCTTGTGACAGGAAGTAATGAAGCTCAGATTGATGCATTCAAACACGAGATGATGAAGATGTTTGAGATTACTGATCTAGGTGAAATGTCATATTTTCTAGTGATGGAAGTTAGACAGACTCAGAATAAAGTTTTTATCTGTCAGAAGAAGTACTTAAAGGAAATTCTGAAGATATTCAACATGAAAGAATGTAAGAGTGTGAGTACTCCAATGACTCACAAAGAAAAGCTTCGAAAGAATGATGGGGCAGAACCTGTTGAGGGAAGAACCTATAGAAGCCTATTTAGATGTCTTGTGTATCTTACTATAACTAAGCCAGACATCTTATTTTCAATAAGTGTCTTGTCTCGATTTTTAAATTGTGCAAGTAAGTTGCATATGATTGTTGCTAAAAGAGTGTTAAGATATTTGAAAGGAACTCCGTCATTTGGGATAAAGTTTAGCAAAGTTCAAGAATTCAAGTTGTTGGGGTATTCGGACAGTGATTTGGCAGGATCAGAGGATGATATGAAGAGCGCCACAAGATATTGTTTCATGTTTGGATCAGCCTGTTTCTCTTGGTGTTCAAAGAAGCAAGAAATAGTAGCCCAATCAATTGCAGAAACTGAATTCATTGCAGCTATAACAGCTGTGAATCATGCGTTATGGTTAAAAAAGCTGATGAATGATTTGCATTTAAAGCAAGAGGAAAGCATGGAGATTCTTGTAGACAATCAAGCTGCTCTGGCCATCTCGCAGAATCCAGTGTTTCATGGAAGAACAAAGCATTTTAAGGTCAAGTAATACTACTTGAGAGAAGTGCAGAAGGCTGGAGAAGTAAAACTGATGTACTGCAGTTCAGAGAACCAAAGTGCAGATATGTTCACTAAATCATTTCATTCAGGGCAAAGCTGGGAGTATGCAACACTTGATCCAGGAGGAGAACGTTGATGACTCAAGGCTTGCACTAGTTTATTTTTCTATTGAAGTCATGTCCTATATTTTAGGAGATAGTGGTGTTCAGTTTTTTAATGTTTCAAGTGTATTTTTAGAGATTTAGTAACTGTTTTTCAGTCATTTGCTGATCAGTGTATGCAACGTGTGTTGTTTTTAGTTGGTACTTAAGACAATTTCCAGAATTAATGAAGTAATGCAGTTTCCCTTCCATTGCTCTGTTCTTGCTGTGTACTCTGTTTTATGCTGCTGTAAATTGTTGTTCTGTTCAGCAAAGAATCAACACAACCCCATCCGCGCTCATGTGGAAGCTCCTCAAAGAAACTCAATATGATGGTAAGGTACTTGGTTTCTGTTAACGTTACTGATGAAGTTATGAGTTGATCTTATCACAGTAGTATAGAAAATGATTTTGGTTTCCGTTTCTGCCTCCAACCAGATCAAGCGGTTGTCCTTTTTCTTCATTGATCTCTGCCTAGTTCAGCATGAAATGCTCACATTTCGACCTTCATTATTGGCGGCCGCTGCAATTTATACTGCCCATGCCACTGTTAAAAGGTGTAAGCCATGCAGTAAAATCTATGAGCGGTTAATTGATTGCAGTAACCAACAAATCTTGTAAACAACGAGAGACTTCAATTTATTGTTTATTGCATCTTTCATCTCTTTGTTTATATCCTCTAGAGACTTAGAAATCTGATGGTCCCTTTCCTTTTGGCTACTATTTTCTTTGTACAGGGAATGCTCTAGACTGATGGTGACTTTCCATCAAAAGGCGAGGAGTGCCAAGAGCGTGTATATGAAGTATCACACAAGGAGATATCATTGCGTGGCTAACGCTGAACTGGCTCGTTTTCTCTCGAAGACCAAGTTTAGCACGGCCTGGGTCTTCCAGAATACCGTGTTTGTTCAAATTTTGTGTCCTGAGAGCTGACGGCATTTTGTTTTGATGTCTTACGCAATAGTTGTGTGAAGCGATTCTTAGCTTTTAGAATCTTTTAGGAATTGCCAACTCTTTGTACTCACAGATGATTCAAGCTTATCGGCTCATTCAAAGCCCTTGAATGGAAATCTGCTGATTCTCGGCTGTTAATATCTACACTTTGCTAGTGATGGTTTGATGTAAACAGAGTTTTAAGTTTTTGAAGGTCTACATGGTTATGCAGATAAGCTCTTCTAATGTGCTATTCATATAGTTCGCTTGCTATGAAAAAAGAAAAAAAAAATACACTGACAATGATACCTAAAGGCGAAGGCTAATGTCATGATCTACTGCCGTGCCACAAGTGACATAAAGCGAGATTCATAAACAAGTCTCTCAAAATGTGGAAGAAAGGAAGAAGCTGAATTTCTTACTGCTGACTTGCACCAAAGGAAGCTCCAATCTGTTTTTACAAGGTTGTATGACACCCTAAAAAAGATAGTCGCTGCACACTTTTAGCAATCACAGCCACAACACCGCTGCGACAGCTTATAACACTGTTGAATGAGCTAACCTATCTGAAGGTCCCACCCTAAACTTGTGATTCGCAGCATATGGAAAGGTAATAGCAATATAAACAATAGGGAGAATATAGACAGGTCTAAAATCAGTCATTGAGTATCTTTTGACCAGGACAGATAAAGCTTTGTATTCTATTACTCATCCAGATGGGAGATAAAATAGACAAAATGCTTCTGACATGTAATCCTCTATACATAGTCACTGCAAGTACTAAATAATCTGTTGTCCACTCACTGAAAAACGAACTATTGCACATATCTAGCAAATCATTATCAGAATCAATTTGATGCCAGAAACAATTAGTTCTTGGAGTTAACAATGACACTACTTACATGGGGACAGTTGACTGACACAAGCGTCTTAAACTCTGCCAACTCCAATGATGAGCCTCCTCAAACCCGATCCCAATGAGTCAATGACTAGAAAATCTCAATCTCCCACCATCTTTCTTCCAAAATTTCACAGTTCATTCAAAATCTTATTCCAAAATATTGACACAGGATTTGTCTGCAAGGGAGTTTTGCAAAGGCTCAGGATTTGCTTAATTACTCATGTCAATCTTTTGGATAGTTTCAAGCATGATAAGAGCCGGACTGCAGTCATTTCATATTTCATCGTTCAATTGGGAAGTCGCAATTTCAGCAGTCATATATTACTTCGGATGGACCGAACATGAGAAAGAACTTCCTGGCGAACTACATCCCTTCGTATTTTTCCTGTAGTAGTGGTTGGGAAAGGCTTCTTCCAAGGAATAAAAAATTTTGGTATCTTAAACCTGCAAAGAAAGTAATGACATGTTAATTTGGTTTAGAAGATCGAGAGTGATGGATAAAACATTAAACAAACGACATATGCCCAGAAGTTCACGTGGCTGTATGCGTGGTCTGTGCGTTGAGAGAGAGTTTTAGGATTGAAGTAGCTGGAGATTTGAAAGAGAAATACCCTGTTAAGTTCCTGTCCCTGCAGTATTGCTGAAGAATTTCATCAGACAACAAATGTTCTTCTTTCTCAGCTCCAAGTTCACAGCTTTTATCAGACCAAAGCCAGTTCTCTTTCACACAAATACACCCAACAACCATCTCAGTCAAGCGAGCTTCAGGGATTCCCACGATGACGATTCCAGCAACTCCAGGATGTTGGAACAGTATTGCCTCTACCTATGTTGTGAAACAAGAACATGTCCTGAGAAAATAAGCTGAGAGTACATCTTCTCATGTTAGCTAAGCATGATTTTGAGAAAATAAAACAGGTTCATTCATTGAAAACATGAATAATTATGTATCACTTTCAAACCTATCAACAAATCTATGCTTAATCAAAGAGAAAGATAATTGAACATTGAAGCCAATTCATACTTGACAATTTCTATTACCTCTTCTGGGTAAACATTTTCTCCCCCAGTCTTGATCCGACCACTTTCTCGACCAATGAGCCACACCTGACCATGCTTATCGATGAATCCAACATCACCCGTGTCAAACCATGAACGACTTTTCGAGACTGATGACCGAACTTCATCCCAGTATCCAATCATCAAGTGTGGACCTCTGGTTAGAATTTTCCCAATGCCAATTGAATCATCATTATCTGTCCTCAATTCAACATGTGGAGCAGGTTTGCCAACGCAAATGCCTTGTGGGTTTTCAACTGAACTGAAGTCTGTTCCAATATGAAAATGAAGGGGCTGGTAGGATAACAAGATAGGTGGGTTATAGAGGGTCATGAACGTTAGTGAGGAACAAGTCTCTGTCATTCCTGCATATTGGAAAAACAGAGGAGAAAAATAGTATGATGAGCCGAGTAGTTGAATGCACATTGATAGCAAGTTGTACTCCAACTAGCATTGAAGTAGTGAAGTTAACAGCATATATGTTTTAGAGGATGCACACCATAGGCCGAGTGAATCTTAGCTCTTGGGAAGAAGTTGCCAGCTTCTTTGATGAGATCAATCGACAAAGTTCCTCCGCCATTTAATATCTTTTTCACGCAGTCTTTTCCTTTCCACGGTCCTTTCTCCCTGAAATAACAAAAAAATAAGCAAAAGTACCACTAGAAGAGCATAACTTTGAACTTAGACCATGTAAGTGGGCGACGCTCTCTAAACACAATATCTAGTATTTACATTGCTCATTAAAGACCACTCTTTGTAGATAACCTGAGAAAGGATACTAGATCAGCAATCATGGCTGGAATAGTGATCAAAGCGGTGACATCCTGTTTCTCTATAACCTCAATGGCTGATTTAGCTTCGAACTTGGGTATTAAGACGTGGCAAGCTCCAGCCATTAACATTGCCATGGCTGATGAGAGACCACCAATGTGGCACAAAGGAGCAGTATGCAAATAAACCTGCAAAAAATTGAATAAAAAGAAATTCACTTGTCATATTACTCTGACTCTAATTGCCTCCAGACCTTCCACATACGGAAATAATAACCTGAGACTCATTTTGACAATGATTATAGAATTTCTGATTGCCAACCAAGCATGAAGACAGTTAAAGAGAAGAAACTAGGAAAGGGCATACATCATTCTCCCTGTAACCACATATGGCTATTTTTGCCATAGATTGAATGAACAAAGCTGAATGGCTTATGGCAACTCCTTTTGGCTTCCCAGTGGTCCCTGAAGCCAATAAGCCCAGTAAAACTAAACATCTAGAAATGAAAAACTCGGTAAGTCCATGCATAACTGCAAACTTCCAATTCCACATTTATCCAAACTTAGGTATTGAAGTGGCATATGATTGACATACTGAAACCACCTGTGAAAATTGCGGAGAGGAAAGTAAATCTATAGACAGAACCTATGCCCAAAGAAATCTATTAAGAATAGGGAAGCAAGACAACCTTTGAGCCCAGAAAGAAATATCACACAATGTAATCCTCAAATTTGAGAACCCTAAAAAAAATTGCCAAGAGAGATGGACAAAAGAGCTTTTCTAGGGAGTCTTGTTCAGCAGCAAGGTCAGCAAAGTATCTTAAGCAACAGGTGATCAACTTGAAAGAAAGATAAAGATATTTAGAATATGCGGTATGGTTTACTCTATGGCATAACTGATATTACTGGAACATTTTGAGCAGGTAATCAAACCAAAAAAGAGCCATTTAGGATCATTTCATATGACTGAGACTTTGAAGTAGGTAACGAGATGGACAAAAGCGCCAAATTTTATATCTCTGTGGATGCATGTGTGTGCTTGCACCTTCACACGTTTGTAAATAGGATCTATCACTTCATTAAAGAGTAAAAAACCCATATTTCACACAAAATCATCTATTGAGCACTACAAAAATACTTGTTATTGGCAAAAGAGGACTATACCAGAGGTGAAGCATATTATAACGGCACCATCATGAGCCCAGACGTAGTCAGTAGTCGAAAAGGAACTTGGATTTAGTGGATGCAGATCCAGCATGGCCATAGTTAATACTAGCACATGAAAAGAAAGGCTGGTTCAATGATACTAAGAATATCATCATTTTGTACATCAAATGATGGGCCATAGTTAATACTAGCACATGAAAAGAAAGGCTGGTTCAATGATACTAAGAATATCATGATTTTGTACATCAAATGATGGGTAATGTAAACTTCATTCATCCAACAACTACTTTGAACTTCAAGAAAGCAACTCACCATTCACATTGCTTGAAAATGGCGGAGGGAGGGTGCCCAACGAAACATGCCATTTTAGAGAAGGTATACCATCCCCGTGGAGCTCAGAATACCAACTGATACAACTCTCATCCGTCACCAACATCACAGGGCTTACAGCTAACATTGCTGATCTAGCTTCATTAGCACTCTACAATCAAGATTTTAGAATGAATTAACACCGTCAAGTAGATGTACATATCATAAAACAATCGCCATCATGACCTGTAGTGGTTTGCCCTACTTCCTCAATTTTCTGGCTGACAAAGGAGAGAACTAAGTCACTGAGATCTACCAATTTCGGCAACTAAGCTACTGAGATTGGCTAGTTGTCCTCCAGCATAATAAGATGCAGAGACTTGATCATCCTTTCTGTTTTTCCACTTCCACATAGTCATGACCCTTGTTTACACTTCACTTGCATAACTTGCAACAATTTTAGTATGTCTTGCTTTTTAGGTCCAACGCACAACATTGCATTCATGCGCTGGTCAAATTAAAAGGCAAAGTGTATAAAAGATGAGCTATTCATCAAACTAAAATTTTCATGAAGTCAGCTCACGATGGACTGATGTCTCGTCATGGGGAACCCTGCTTATGCACCTAAAACAATTGACAAGTTATTTTCCAATGTCGACCATAAATTTTCATTCTATCGAACTTATTCATTCAGATATATAATTGCCAATGCAGAGGATTGAAACCCTCAAGCCATTGCTTCTCAAAATTTCACTCACCCATCTGTAGTTTAGAGGAGCGACGATCCCTCCAATGAATGCAACAGCAAGTAACCACTCCAAGTAGCAATCACTAACATGAGAAAACCATAAAAAATTTGAGTGGAAAAAATGGAAAGAACAAATCATAGCTTACACTAGTAAGAGAAGAAACGGACGATCGATTCAGCACAGCAAGAAGCGAAGCTGATGGTCCGTTCGGCGACGATCATTCTAGTCACCTCATAACTGATCTCATCGACTCCTTATCCCACTTCAACTTTAACCCAACTCCATTGATTCATCGAAAACGATGTCGGTCACTCATCAGACGTTGTACTTGACAACTCTTTTCCTGGGACTTGGTAACGCGAAATGGCAGGACACTGACGTACTTTGGGAGCAGGATTCTCTCAATGCACAAAACTCAGAGGATAAGACAATCTGCCGAACCAGTCGGACCTCCTACAAACGAATGCTGAGCGAAAAGAATTACAATATCTACCCGAGTGAAGAAAAGGTGGACCTGTTATATGCAGAGACTGCGACGACGTCACCGGGCGTGAGGCCAAGCCGAAGCAGAGCATGGGCGAGCCTGGAGACGGCTTCCACGAACTGGGGTCCGGTCATTTGGCGGCCGCCGGAGACGGTGACGGGGGAATCCCGTCTCCCGGTGGCTATGCGGCTGAGGCACTGGCATATGTGTGGCTCCGAGAAATGGCCCATTTCTTGGCGCCCAGCGACGGGAGGCAAATTCCGGGAGCCGGGTCTTGCGTCGGCGTTGAAGAAGCAAAGACAGAGTCTTATCTACAATATCATCATCGCGTATCGTGGACGCCATGCAAAGGAATATTCACGCTCCGTTCATTTCACGAAAAATATAACTTCTTAAAAAATAATTTTTAAAAAATAATTTTTCTAAAAAATAATAATATTTTCGAGTATTTATTTAAAGCTTAAGAAAAATTATGAAATATAAATTTTTAAATCTTTTTCGTTTTTTATTATACATTGATATGTCGCCAGCCATAAGTGTTAGTATCTCACGTTACCACTAGAGGCCATGAACTTGTCAAACCAAGGCAAGCCTCGAACTCGCCTTTAGAGCCTACAAGCTCGCTGTTAAAGGCCGTCGATCCGAGACCGAGACACATTGTTAGAGACCGTAATATTTAAATATAAATAAAGAAGACAAAAGAAATTTCCCTTTAAAAAAAGCGGAAAAAATTTTCCCCGTTTTTAAAGGTATTTTTTCCATTAGTGAAAAATATTTTCATTGATTATTTTTTTCTGTGAAACGAATTGGAAAATATTTTCTGAAATTTATTTTTCGTGAAACAAACGGAGCCTCAATGTTAAATTAATTAATAAAAAGAGAAAAAGAAAGGCGGTCTGTCGGATCTGCTTCGCAAGGTTTTTTCTTTTTCAAAGTTTATTTTATCACAACTTACTGAAGTTAAGAGAAAAGTTATGGATACAAAAGTGATTAAAATTGTTGCAATAAGTGTGGAAAATGACTGGCACGGGTTACAGAACTGTACGAAATGTAAAGGAAAGTTACGTAGATATTATGCTAACAATGACATAAAAGAAGTTTACTACTAACTTACGTAGATTGCCATTTCTGTAGAATATTACAAACCATATTATGATGGCATAATTTACTAACAATAAGAAAGTTACGCAAGGATACTTTACGGGTAAATTACTAATGAGGACAATTATGTGTGCCGAAAGAAAGTTGTGATCCGGTAATTTACTAACAATAGGAAAAGAAACTTGTTGTCAAGTGGGATAGATTTTTTTTTTTTTTATTTTGTGATTGTGTGTGTGAAATTTTTACTTATTATAGGATTTATAGAATTGGTAACAACGAAGGGAATTTACAACTTGTGAAGAAAAGTTATGAAGTGATATGTACTAATTATAATTATTAACCTAATGATGGGTAGCTGTGCTGATTGAAAGCTTTTCCATCATCGCCTAGGTCGAGAGTTCGAAACCCGCAATTTCTAGCATTTTAAGTGGAGACCCATGGAGTTGGGGTCCTTGCTAGTCTCCCCCGAGGTATAAGAGGCGCGACCCTTTGGTGCCGTTCGGGCACGGCAGACCCTTAGTGGATTCCTTGATCATCTAAAAAAAGTAAAATTATTATTAGTGAGGAAAACTATGAATGTCAAAAGAAAATTACGAGAATTAGACAAGACACTGTTCGAGGCAAATTAACTGGAGAGGGATAAATAAAACGCCAGCATTTATAATTGGGACAAATCTAACAACCCATAAATTTCTGTGAAAAAAAATCTTTTATTGCCTTTTTGCCCTTCCAAGCTTCATATATTGACAAGACTGCCATTGGGACTACATTAATATTACCTTGAAAACACTTACTTTGAAATGGCGGTAGAAAGCCAGACATATCTTCTCCCTCGGTATATTACTCACTCACCGTCTTTCTTTTGCTAGAGATGAGAACAATGTTGGTTCACTAAAAGGGAGAAATGCTTTCGCAAAAGTGGTGACTAAAATTTGACCGGCTAGATAAAAAGGACCAAACCAAAGCTGAACAAATCGAAATTGTTCTTTACATCGAAGCAAATCTCTTGACACTTGTACTGCCACTTGCTTGAAAAGCTTCATTAGTAAGTGACATCTTAGGATTGTGTCAAAGCAATAGGTGAAACTAATGTATGAGCATCGACTCCTCTTGAAATTTAAGGAAGATTTCTTTGTCGAGAGGTTGTATTAGCAGTTGTTACATCTAACTTGAAAATTGCATGGGCATTATTAGTTGGTCGGGAGGGCACTGCACCCGATTCACGCAGATGCACTTTCAAAGCCGAACTGATTGAGGTAAGAAAATGGAGCTCTACACAATGTTTGAAGTGAGTTTAGTTTGCCAGCAGTAAATTTTTTTTTATCTTGATGGTCCAACTTGGCTATGGCATCCAAATTGGGATAATCTATCCCTGTTATGGTAGCAAATGCCATTTGAAGGAGTTCAATGATTGCACACCTGGAAATGAGAAGGACCTATTCAATCTATATCATTCACCTTTAAGAACTATTCTCAAAAGAACATTTGGAGTATTAAAGAAGAATATTGAATTCTCAACCTTTTTAGTCATTAGAAACACAAGTTGATGTTGTCCTAGCCCGTTGTACCAATCACAATTTAATCATGGGATTTGATCCTGATTACTATATCATGGAAGAGATGAATAGACAAATATAGTCTCGAAGTAAAAATCCTAAAAATTCAACTTAACCAAAGAGATGAAAAGGAGGAAAATAAAATATGGGCATAAAAAAGGATCGATGAGCATCTAATGTAAATTAGTCATCTAAAGATTAGAAAAGAAATAAATGGTTTTTTCTTTTATTTCTTTTGAGTGCTTCATTTAGAATACAAGGTTTCGATTCCTTCAATGTTAATCATCTTTAGATGTTTACTGTCCAATTTCTTTTTATCGTACTTTATTCTCATTTAGTCATTGAAAGTCATTACGTAATTATACATATGTGTAAAAGCAAGGATAATGATGAGAAGATCAAATGATTTAGGTGGTCTAAACCCTTGGAACATGCTCTACTTGAAACTCTTGCTGATGAAGCTACTAAGGGATATAAGCTTTCGAAAACATTCAAAACCTCTTCACTTACCAGAGTTGCAGGTACAATGAATGACATATTTGGCATCAATTGTGTGTTTGAGAATCATTTGAAGATGGTTAAAAGCAACCGATAGACCATTCAAATTGTACGTGGTAAGAATGAATTCAATTGGGACAACAATTCGAAGATGTTCATGGTAGGGTAAAGGCAAAATTTGATCAATGTGTAACGTTAGTTTTTTTCTTTTATCTCTTTTCATGGGCTATTAAGTGATATGTCCTTTTTTCCAACATAAACTACTCAAGTCCTCTTTCATGACTTTAATGGCCATTGGCCTCCATACGCCCTTGCAATTAATGGTATTAATAAATTCTGGGCTCATAAATTTAGCTGGAAGAAGACACTTTTCCTATGATTCGTTCTCCGTTTCGAACGT
The DNA here is from genome assembly GCA_019926035.1 of Melaleuca alternifolia. NCBI lineage: Eukaryota > Viridiplantae > Streptophyta > Magnoliopsida > Myrtales > Myrtaceae > Melaleuca > Melaleuca alternifolia. The sequence continues at coordinate 1,324,445 of JAGKPW010002340.1, forward strand.
GCACCGTCAATTTGATTAGTTTCTACTCCTAAGACGAGTCTTCTATTTCTATCGTTTTTTTCTTTTAACCTTCTAAGGTGATAGTTAAAATTGTTGCTCTCATATATTATTCCCAGAGTCTTCTGTTGATTATAATTCTTATGTTGTGCATCAGCAAATCTTTTAGCAGACGCCATTGTGCTAGTGCTAGGTTAAGAGAATGATCATCGAAATCCATCGGCCGAATAGTAACTGTGCATATCACAGACAATCTAAACTATCTGGTTTGACTTCTCAAAAGAGTATTTGGACAAGATAATTATGTGCATAATGATATTGGTCTAGTTGGTGAAGACGTACGGCCACCGGGGACTGGGTTAAGCAGCTTGCATGTATTGACGTGCAACGAGTCAACAAAGGTTGATTCCTCGCCTATTGATTCAGGCGACAGCTTTGATGAGCTCATGAAGGGATCAAAACCAGTGGTTTCTTGGTCACAACCAGCTAACCTTTTGTTTAAATCTTTATTTTGCAATATACATGTTTGATTGAATATATTTCTCCATTTGTGTGGTACTAATTGATACCATCGGATTGTAGATAAATTATATTGATAATGACCCCTTAACCTTAATCAGTTTTTCAAATAAATTAGACTATGATTATTTCATACTTTTTTATTCTTCTTTTTCTTTATAAAAAATCATTTGTATTCTCAAAACTCAAGTTGAGTAACTCTGAAATAGCTCAAAAGAAAACCCTTAGGTATTTGATTTTTATATCTTCATCTACCATTCTTTCTAAAAGAGGTCTCACGGAAGACGAAGACATATCAACGACGGTTATGTTTATGAAACACTTTCCAAACAACCTGGAGAAACGGCATCAACTATTCAATCGTTGGATAAAGACAGGATCGATTACAATAATCTCTACAACGAGATGATCAAAGTTGATGGATTTAATGAAGTTATCCTAATGTTAGTCTTCAACAATCCAGCGGAGAATGGAAAAAAAAAAAACGAGAAATGCATTCGTCATGAAAAAAGCAAAGATTTGAAATGTATGGATTGAGAAATTCCTGAGCAAACGAGAACATAATGATCATACGTATTATTTACTTCTGTAAGGGTTGCCAGATTTTTCATGAACCATATGGAGAATAGATGTATGTGCCGGGCGGGAAAAAAAAACGAAAATCAAGATCGGAGTACCAAGTCCAGGACATTGCAAAAGCAGTTCATTCCGAATAGGCATGACGCAATTACAGCACGGTATGAGATACCACTAGCTTCAAGTGTGAGTTGTGGTTATCGCAAGAAGACACTGTTACAAAGGGCCAGAGACAGTGGGAGTGAAACTTGATCTTCTGGGAAGCGGGCTGATGTTCACAAGACACCACCTTAGACTTTTCTCTTCAGGAAGTTTGTCCAATATAAAAAGTGATGATCGAGCAGGAAAACTTTTGAAGACGAACTTACCAACATAGAGGAACCACAATGTTCAGGAAGGGGTGAAGTGAACCTCAATTCCAGATCAGATTCATGTTGGCTTGAATAGCCTAATGACAGTTCAAGCCTCATGACAGTTAGTTGTTCCTGACTGGGTGCCTGTTTAAATTCATCCAATCAGTTTGGCAAGAGAGTACACAGGGTCGTTGATCATAATTGCACAAAGAAACGACTTGCCAAAATAATAGAAACATTATAGGTGTAGTACACAGCAGTGACAGCGTGGTACAAAGCCATGTGGTACTGTTACATGACATGAAGCTTTAGCACACCTTTGACCCATCATCCAAACAACAGAAAAATTAAACCGTCTTTGCCAGTATTGAAAATAAAAAAGTAATGTTGCAAGAGTTGCAGAGAAGTCTCGAGAAAATTTAAGCTCAGCGACTCCATGATAAATTTAAGCCCACCTGAAACTTCTTTACACATTTGACCTCTCAACAGATTGATTACACCAACATACCCCATCTCTTAGATGGAATTTTCTCAAAAACCATATAAATTTGAACTTACTACATTAATCTAAATGTAAAAGGGACATAACAGCATTAAGCACCAAATCAATAGACACTTCAAACTTGACAAAAGTCTGGAACTCCTAGCTTTCCATATATGGTAGGAAGAAGCACTCCAAGGAAGCTTGATATAGAAAACAGCAAAAAGCTACGACTTTCACATATTTAGAAGACTGGCCAAACTCTTCAAACCAGATAACAGTAGATCTGGACATGCAGCATAGCCAAGAACTCGAGTCCAAACAGCTTTCGAGAAGTTGCAAGCAAACATCAGATGATCACTAGTTTCTAGTTATACTTCACAAAGGCAGAATTTCAGAAGTCTCTGCTATGCCATGAAAGTATTTATCAACCCCTTATGCCCACAAAGCCAGGAAATAAGAGTAAATTCGGCATGTTCCACCATAACCATATTAGTTCGAGCCAATCTAATTTTGGAGCTCTATTTCATAGTTTATCTAAAGTGCTTCCAACAGAAAACTAGTCATCAGCAGAAGCAAACCATACAGCTTATCTTCAATCAAGCAATGCAAACTAGAAACTTCACATATAGATGCTTTACAACTGAGTGGCTTATTAGATCTGGCTAGTGGATAAAATCAGTCATCAACCCTTACGACATGATATACTTTTGCCTGGAGTTGAATGGCAACAGCATAGACCATTCTCCTAGATCTTCCAGGAAAGGAAAATCCATGATCAAATTAGGGAAAAAGAAATCACAATTTTGAGTGGAGAATTTGATAGCAAAAGAGGCGTGATGCAAAAGGCACATGTAGATTGTTCCATATATTATTCCAGCCTTAGACTCTCAAAGAAGGAACATGTCACCAAACAATCTATGCTTGGGTGATTATCTGTTACTGCTGGAGCAACTCTTTGCCATCACACTCAACTTTTCTCTCTGCCTCATTCTTTCTTATGAATTCTCTCTCAGCACATCCCTCATGTTTTCAAACTCTCTCTCTCTCTCTCTCTCTCTCTCTCTCTCTCTCTCTCTCTCTCTCTCTCTCTCAGATTATTACAGCTATAAATGCACGTGACCAAAAGTTCAAAGAAGCTACATCACATAAATTAAAGTCCATAAATTTCAAAGGCAATGACTAAAATATTTCACATAAATTTCATAAGAAGCTCCATCACATCTTTGAAGTTCAAAACCCTAGCTAATGCACTTGGTGCACCTCACATTCAGACTATGATTTACACAACTTCAAAAATTGGTCCACAAAAAGTATATGACTAAACTTTTCATGAATCAATATGATATGTCTTTTCCTCAGGAAAAATTAATATGGTGACTAAAAAACTGAAGAAAACCATACGACCAAGAAAGTTACTATTGAAGTGCCGTAGACCCTTCTCAATTGAAGTATAATCTTGTGATGGTTTGCTTTGGAACTAGAAGAGACAAACAAGAAGACAAAGAGGTATAAGAATAAAATAACATAGAGAAACTAGAGTCCAGCAGCTTCAAAGGGTTGAAATTTTAGGAGTCAACGAATGAAACTGAAAATGGAAAAGAATGTAAAGTCCACCATCAATCTAGTGTAAATATTATTAAATATGAGATTTTTTTTTTTAATTTTGAGGGAGGAATACAGATAAAGGAAAAAAACTTTACCAACTTAAAAACTTGAGAGCATTTTTGCATATTAGTTATCTCAGCCAAAAGAAGGTATGGTATTAGCACAAGCCCTAGTGTTGATGAACCTATGTAAACAATCTCAGGCATGAACTGATGCATCCTCGACTAACAAGCTAACATGTCCCCCATGTGCGCTAATCAGATGAACAGCTGATAGAGCTCATGTAGCTCTTGTCAATCTTTAGGCTTCCAATAGAGTAGATGCCTGATTGATAGGCTGATAGATGCCAATTTACCTTTTGAGGCAGCATATAATGTGCAAAAGCTCGGAATGCTTGTTGAGATTGCTGATGATAAAGTACCATTTTCCTGAAATATGCAGCATGAATGTTTCTGAATCAAGTAACTACTGAAGGAAAAACAATTTGTCCATTCTATGAAGACATAACCCTTCATAGTTTTTGAATAAACAAGACAACAAATGTGTATCTGTATCAAGGTAAAAACAAAAGTGGATATGGGTAAACAGAATGATTTGTAACAGATGCACCAAGAGAAGATACGACTTTTCAGGAAGGAGTGGGGAAAAAGAAACCCAATTACATGATAGATGCTGAGTTCACTTTTTGATAAGAGTTGGAGCTAGTTTTCACTAATCTCCTCAAACAATGCAAGTTTATCAAACACTCCTCCTCACAAGGTTTTCTATAACTGAAAAAAGGAAACAGGCAGGGAAGGTATGCACCTAGGCATGCTTTATTCTGTGTTTAAATGGCTCTCCAAGTAATTTTTTAATATAAAAACTACAAGCAGCAGCGACTATTGAATTAGCAACTCAAGGGGAAGCAGCAATACTGATAACGAGAAATCCTTGCTTGAGGTAGACAATCACGAAGAAACGAAATAATGGCATCTGGACCATACCAACATGTTTGTGCAGTAAAGATACCTCGAAAAAATTCAAAGACTAGAAGCTCCAAACACTGATTTGCTGATTCCTCTTTGCCAATGCACTCAAATCACTGGATTCAAGCATGACTACATAATCTAGCACCTTTTGCATTCAGTGTCAAGATGAATTTGAAACCTCTGAACTATTCAGAGTTCTCCAAGAAACACTTCATAGAAAAGTGCTACCTTCAAGAATTCTTCAAGCTCACAAAATTGACCTACGTGAGAAAGGTTATATTGTAGACATCATCACTGCCAAAGTCAAAAAGTGCTATTGCTTTGGCTGCATCTGCTTAATGGCATGAAACAACACAATGGAAGTGAGACAAAGTATATGGACCAGTAAAAAGCCTTCACATTATTAGCCATCGGTATCTACATGATGGATCAGCTAAAAGTCCAGAAACGTGTTCACAAGTGAAGATATAGGATTCAAAACATTGAGCATGGCCTAACCTGATAAATTTTCTATAAACCTCATGATCAGAATTCCAAAATTTGTCCAAATTTTAGGAATTGCTACGAATCAATCTGCAAAACATGGATTACCACAAGTTGGTCAAGCATGGACATAGACAGGGCTTAGAGCCATCATCAAGAGTATGAAGATCAAATTCATTAAAAAGGATAAGAAGTTATCGAGTTCAAGAAACATAGAATTAAAGCCAATAGTTTGTTAATTTTGGTCATACATTGTAGGATCGGTAACAGCTAGGTCTTTGCATTAACATCAAATGGTTCAGTAAACATGGCACGAGCAGGACAAGGCTTCAAAACATAATGGTTTTCAGACTCCAATTCAATTTTACTCGCTGCTTCGATATCAATTACTATTAGCTCTTCCACAGAAAATCATAGACCAGATGTGTCTACCCTATATATCTTATGAACTTGGTTGCTCTGTATACTTCTTTATAGGACTATCTTCATTGACTACATTGGGTGCTGCTCAAACAGATTTCAGCCTATTATCCTACAGAGCTCTATAAATTGATCCACTATCCATCAAAATCTCAACCTTTGGAAGCATATAATTTATTTACTCCATATTTAAAATTAGACCAAATGAGTCCAGTCCTTGAAGAGCCCTAGACACCTCACTCATTGTTAGCAAAAGAACATGATAGAAAAGGGAGAATTGGGGAAGATTCCGTCAATGAGAAGAAAGCTGTGGCTAATACAGAGTTTTGCTTTCCTATGAAAGATCCTAACAATGCAATCTTAAATGTAAGACAATCCTATCCGGAGGAAACAGGGCATAGACCTACTACTTTCTATACTGCCATTTAAAAAACTAAAAATCCTATAAGTTCTCACATATGTCCACTAGAGTCATCACCAACAAGTCATTGCATCAATCATTCAATTCATTTCTAAGGGGAAACAGAGACATAACATCACCAGAATCCCAAATCTGAAATGCACACTTTCCATATATACCAGTAATTAAGCTTCGTAGGCATACCTGACTTATACAATTGCTGACCAAAATTTGCCAAGTACAATGATTGGGCAACAATCCACTCTCTATTCCACTTTGTAAGAGTAAATATGCATCCTCAAACAACCCCTCCTTGCACTGCCAACTGATCAAAGTGTTATATGTAATAACATCTGGGCAAATTCCTTCAAGTTTTAGCCTGTCAAACAGATTAAAAGCCTCGCACATGCGGCCTTCCCTGCATAGGCCATTCAGGAGGCTGTTATATGTTACAATGTCAGGTGTCAAACCTCGGTGTATCATATCCCTTAAGAACTCAAGTGCTTCTTGTACTCTTCCAGTTCGACCAAGGCCATTAATTAAAATATTGCAAGAGATGTTATTGGGACGAAGTCCTTTTCTAGTCATTTCTTCAAATAATGCTAATGCTCTATCTACTGCACCACCTTGACAGAGTGCCTTGATCAGGCCATTGTAAGTGATATTATCAAGAGGACACCCTCTAAATATCATTTCATTTACAAGCTTAAGAGCTTCTTGAATTTCGTTCCTCTTTAAGAACGCATGCGTCAATATATTATAGGTAACCGTATTAGCAGCTACTCCTCCTAATAACATGTCATGGTACAATCCCAAGGCCTGCTCCAACTTATCATCCTTGGTCAGTCCATGGATTAGAGAATTGAATGTATATATGTCAGGCTTACATCCTTTGTCTGTCATTTCGTTGTACATTGTCAGGGCTTCAGCAATTCTCCTTTCCTTACATAAAGCACATATGAGGCAATTGTATCCCACTACATTCAGGTCGATTCCCTTCCCTGTCATCTCAGTCAGAAGACAATTGACTTCACTTAGGTAACCCAGTTTGCAGAGTGCATCAATCAAAATTGTGTATGTGATCACATTTGGCTTGCAACCATTATCTTCCATCTCATTTGCCAAATCCTGTGCAGAGTGCAAATGCCCCTCCTTACAAAGTCCATAGATTAGTATGTTGTATGAAAAGACATCAGGCTTGTAAGGACTATCCAAAAGGCAATGGAACAGAGACTTCGCTTCACCAAATCGTCCATTCATCACATATCCACTCAACATGGTATTAAAAAGCACAACATCTGAACTGGGCATTTTGTCCCACAAAGCCCTCGCTTCATCAACTTTTCCCACCTTACATAAAGCATGAATCAGGACCCCATAAGTAAAACCATCAGGGGTGAACCCACGAACAAGTATGCGGTCAAACAATTTAGCTGCCTCATGAATCCGGTTGAACTTACACAAACCACCTAAAATGTCATTAAAGGTCTGAACATCAGGTCTGCAACCCATAAGGAACATCTCATCCAGTAATTTCAATGCATCATCAACTCGATTTCTCTTGGAAAGTGCATGAATAAGAATTTGATACACTGCCGAGTTAGGCACGCAGCCATGTCTTGTCATGTCTCTCAATAGAGAACATGCAGAATCCACCTCATTAATAATGCAAAGGGCCCTCATCACTACAAAAAAAGTATAAACAGTAGGAGAAACACCTTTACTCAACATGTCATAATATACATTGGGTGCGACATTTGGACAGTTCTCAGCTACTAGTATGTCCAAAACAACATTATATGACCTAAATGTTGGTTCACAAGAATAAATACTTCTCATATCCAAGAGCAACCTGGTGGCTTGTCCAGGCAAACTAGCTCTTCCATAGTGTTTCATAATCATCAGAAAAAGGGATTCCCTAAAAGTAATCAGTTCTTCTTTCATTTGCAACAACAGTCTATCAATAATCTTAAACTCTTTTGCTGCACCCAACTTGTCAATCAAGATACAGTATACATCAAATGTGTGGGAATAATTCTTCTGGGCACCAGCCCGCTCAAATAACTCCATCGACACTGTCACATCAATCGGAAGCACAAGCAATTTACAAAGCTGATATGGTGAAATCCCCGTAAGGGACTTTCGTAGTTCTTCCAAATCGAAAGGTCTAAGTAACCTCTCCCACTCTGTCTCCTTCTCTGAATCTGACTCATGTACGCCAGGAATAGTCCCAAACGTATGTACTTTCGTGGCTTCCGCCATACAAAGTGAACAAGAAGTAGGCTCAAATAAAGACCAAAAAAGTTTTCCCCCGGATGGAGTGGGTCTAAACCTCCTTAACATTACGTTTGGATATCAGAGCAGAGGATTTATGGGTCCAATTGAACCAAATGCCCATGATTCATACTTTTCCTCACAAAATTTCATTCAAGCAAATGTTGTATGAATTATTCCAACAAGATGCTGCCCCCTCTGCCAGCCCATTGATCATCTGGAAGGAAAATCAAACAAACGAATAATGAGTAATCACTAAAGAGTGTGGATATCAGACCGTCACACCTAGTATACTAGAATGAATATCTGCAATAAAATGGCTTTAGCACATTTTTGTTAAGAGTCCATATCCATCAAAATTGTACATTAAGCAAGTCAAGTCGCCCACAAAACCCATACAAATCTGACAGATGAATTGAAGCTATGACGAAAGTAAACACATATAAAGATTATATCACGTTAGGAACGAAATTTTTTCCAGAGCCAACAGTTGAGTCGTTTCCAGACCACAATATCCCAGAAAAATTATACGCGACATTCAATCTCAGCATTCTTATCAGTCGATTAAGCAGAAGAATTGCGATATCTGAAAGATTAGGGAGTTCCACTGACGGAGACAAGAGGCCGAAAAGAGAGGAGATTGCTTCTGGGCCAACGAGACTCCGACGAGTACCCGAAGCTGGCATCATCACTACGAGACGATAAATGTAGCGTTCGCACCGGAGCAGAAGACGCGTCAATAATGAAACTCAACCGCCCGAGCAGTCGTCGGCGGGACGACGACGACGACTTTAAGAGGCTCGATGAATCGGCCGCGCTGCCTCGACGAGGAAGCGAAGAAGGTTGTCACTCGCTAAGATGGCGGCGGTCATGAGCGCCACTAGGCGGGCGAATAGCGACCGCCGTGGGCGGCGGCGAGGATCGGGCGAGGAGGAAGAGAGTGCGAGACTAGAGTCGGCGCCCCACTCGGTGCGATTAGTGACCGACGGAGAAGAGAGGACCGCAATCAAATTCTAATTCGAAATAATGTACAAAAAGAAAATTATTCCACCAAACATCAGATAATCCAATTATAAAGGGTTAAAATGCACAATCAAAAATTTTAAATATATTGACTTCTAATTAATTATTTACTTTCGACGACCACAAAATCAACTTTCCCAATCGGATATATTGAAATCCAATGTGGCGTTTTTATAAATGTTTTCAATATAAGTAGATGATGTCTCATGCTATCTTCAAAAGAGTGAACTTTCATAGTAAAAAAAAAGTCATTTTTCAATTGAGTACCTGAATTAATGTTTTTCAATTGAATATGTCTATTCTATTTATGGGTTAGAATGCCATGCCATGCGATTTCTATAAGTCGCATTAATTAATTAATTAAGTGAAAATGATGAAATCGGCAGCTATGTTATCTAATTTTTTCACCTTATTGGGTGAACTTTTTTCCCCTCTCTCTTTAGTTTGATAATCTACTGACACCGAAAATTTTGGCATTTCATTTATTAAATAAAAATTAGGGACTAATCTTTGGCCCTTTTAACAAAAATGTTATCATTGAATTGAACATAGTTTTAGGAGCATTTTGCATATAGATGTTAATTTCACAGTAAGTAGGCCCTTAAAGTTGAATGCATGCACATAACTCCGACTAGGTTCACTATCTCTTTAATTAGCGAAATTAGGAATGTTACAATTTTAAGAAGATTTTTGGCCGCATAAAATAACCGCAATTTAAAAACATGTGTGGAGTAACCTATAAAAGGGGGCACACCATTGAGAAAAAGGGCTCTTGCCTGGACGAGAAAAAAGAAGAAACACACCACAATTGAGGGGGAGAAAGTCAACAGAAGCAACACAAAGAGAGAGACGAAATTTTAAGGGGATCGTGAAGGGCCAACCGTGGCTTTTGTCCTTTCTTTTATGGTCAGAGTTTGACAAAGAGGAAAACTCGTTTGAGCATCGTCAAGAATACAAGCCATCCTTGGATGCACAACCGAAAGGGAACCCAAGCATCCCGAGGCCATCATTGACGTTTTTATTGGCATCAAAGGCCGCTTGGTCTCAAGTTTTGGCTTTGCACATCTTGACGCTCGTTTGCTTATCTTTGTTGTTGCTCGACTTGTTCCAACAAGTCCAAGTCATTCTTGCCGCACTTGCTGAAGCAAAGCCAAACGATCACTACTTTTGCTGACCTTGCAACACACCAAATGTGCATCACTGCTAGCCATCATCGTGGTTTATCATCCGTCATCAATTCAGGTATGAAAGGATTATCCCAGAGATTAGGAAAAAATTCCTATCTCAATTTTACCTGAATATTCTATTACTTAAAATTGATAAGATTTTTTTTTATGTCTAACAAAATTCTTCTCAGCAATAGGCATTACCTGTTAGGATTTATATCCTAATTCGCAACAACACATCGATTTTTTTTATTCTATCTATAAGTATTTAGATGGAATAATTAATTGTGCGAAATCTTTAAAACTAATATTTTGATCTTTAAAACTTAAGATCAATTTATCGATTTTATTCACGAAATCTTCTGGTGGACTTAGATTTTGTTTCCATATTAGAATTGATTCGATAGATTTCAATGATTTGATGTGATTTCTTTTCTTATTCAAAAAAATATAAAAAATAATGCATATAAACAAATTAAGACTCCTGAAAGTAGACGACAAGTTTTAAATCTTAATGCAGGCATGATGTATTGTTGAATCAGTCTTGTCTAAGTAACATTGCTGCTTAAATTATGATATATAATTTATTTCAAGTTTTACAAAAATACAAAAAAAGCCATATGCATGTCGATAGCATAAGTCATTTTAAACACATTGTGCATGTATATAGTTTGCACGTTACGAATTGCATGTCATATGAAAATTAGGCGCATAAATCTCATGCCACGTCATTACCATGACATCTAGAAATTGCATGTTTAGGTTATAAAAACATCATATTTGTCGCGACCTTTTCGAAAGTGTACCACCTAGGGTTTGGCTCATGGGTTACTAAATTTGACTTAGCTCGAGCTTTCCTAAGCTCATACTAATTCGAAACTTAGGTTAAAGTTCTTATCATGCAAGCCGTTACAACTAGAGGGGAAAATCTAGGCATGTGTTCATCACTGAGTCTGATGATTGATCGCCAAAAGTTTACATTGGTAAATTTATTCTTAAGGAATAAGAGTGTGTTAGCTGCAGACTATGTATTGTTATTTGTATTTTTTCTTTTAGATTTGCTAGACTTGAAAGATTTATTTGTACCCGTGCTTCCGTGTCATGTCCGACACGTGTCGAACAGGTCGACACGTTGGACACATGGTCAATGCTTGTCAGATTTTCCGACAAGTGGTCAACTTTTGCCCGACACATTTGGACATGCTTGTGCGGAAGACAATGGAGGGTGGAAGAGACAGCGAGGGAGCAGAGACAGGCCGCAAGCGACGGTGAGCTCGCGACAGCAAGAGACGGCCAGAGAAAGAGCATAGACTGAGGTGAGGGCGCCACTGTGATACTGCAATAAATCAGACGAGGCTACAGCTGTGAGGGAGAAAGGGCCAAAGGTGAGAGGAAGAGGAGAGGAAGGCGGTCGTGCGGCGTGCGGCGAGGAAGGAGAAGGATTGAGTGGAGGAGAAGAGGAAGGGTCGTGCGGCGAGCGGCGAGGAGGAGGAGGTAAAGCTAGGGTTTTGATAGGAAACATCAAAAATAATTTTAGGGGGAGAGAAAGTGACAGGGACAGCCTATCTGTCAGTGGTGAGGAGGGAAAGAAAAATAAATTTGGGGTGGGCAGAAATGGACGATGGTGGGGAGGGCAAGAAAAATATATTTGGGGGGGAGGGGGGGAAGAGAGTGCGGTGCGGTGGACCCTAGTGGGGATTTTTTTAATCGGAAAAATAAATAAATAAGATTGAAAAATAATTTCGAAAAAAATACTGAATTTGAATTAAATTATTCATTTAATATACAATGTGTCCCAACGTGTTGGAATTCTCTATTTTTAAGAAATGACGTTTCGACATGTCGTGTCGTGTTGCGTATCCGTGTTGCTTGTCGGTGCTACTTAGATTTGTACCTCTTATATATTATTCTAAGAGATTAATGAAATCTTCCTTTTCATCTTAAAAAAGTGATAAAGCAAGATAAACTAAATAAATTGATATTTGAATTGATCTTAAAAATTTGGGCTTCATTGCTGCCAAACAGCTAAATAAGCTTATTTTAAAAGAAGTTTCAAATTAGTTTACTTATTAAAAATGGTTCATTCACAATATACTCCTTGAACTTTCTCTAAGGAATAGTAAAGGATATGAACTTAGAGGAGAAATTATCGAATCAATTATAAACTTATCGTATGTATGCTAATTCAATATTAATATTTTTTCAAATTTGTCAATTTAGTCCTATACATTTACATGAAATTTCAATGTTTTGTTCAAATTGTTGATGTAGCAAAGTGCCACATAGGAGAGCCGGTGATAATCGGATAGCTATGTTAGCACTTTTCGACAAAAATTGATCAAAAAGGCTACATTGGAAATTTGCACAAAGTTTATGCCTAAATTGACATTTGTACAATAAATTTAGCACCGTTTGCGTAATTTTCCTCTAAGATAGCTTATTCTCACTTGGTCCGCACAAGCATTCCAACTTCTGCCTCAGCAATCTAGCAAAGTAATTCGACGAAAAAGACTTAACGATGAGTCTTTTTAAATAGGACAAGGACTATAGTGCAACAAAAAGAAAAGGAGGGGACAATTTTGAATTTTGGTCGAAAATACAGGGACTACCGGTGAGCCTAGCTTTTGCGAATGTGATAATAATATTATTTATCTCTTTGCAGGTTGTCGCTGATGCGTGATCTTCATGTCATTTCCAATTTTCATGTCCTCTAATCGAAACTCATGCAATGTTTCCATCAATGGAATCCAGATTCATGCGTTGAGCATCGCCTTTGCTTTGCTTTGCTTATGTGCATGTTAAAATGACATTAGTGGTATGCACTGCCAACACATAATTGAGATCATCGGTAATATACCGAATTAACAAAAAATTAAAATCATGGACCGATCGATATCTTATAATGGCACTTTATTTCTCCATATACTTTCTTCTCAAACAACAAAGTGCCCATGACTCTTTGAGTATTCGATTGATCTTCGTTATGTATCTAATAAGCTTTGTATTCCTTAGACATAAGGTAATTAGCCAAAGGCACGAAATCCATCGTCCAAGATTTTATAGTAGTAATTCAAACTCATAACTAGAGCGGGGAAAATTGTCTAAAAAGTCATAAACCTATTGCACTTTTGCCAATTTAATCCTAAACATTTATAATTTTGCTAATTCAGTTATAAACCTTTCAAGACATTGCCAATTCAGTCTTTTTCGGCAAATTTGTCTCAGACAAGTAAGCATTTTCCGGACATCCATGTAAGTACTTTCCGAGACAAAATTGTCGGAATGACTGAATTGACAGTATTTTTAAAAAGGTTTAGGACTAAATTGGCAAAACTTGGTCTGATACCAATTGTGCCAGAATGCAGTAGAAACTCAAGAATCTCGGGATGAAGATTGAGATTCTTGAGTTTCATGATGAAAGCCAAATCTCTTATGAATCCGATGTCGAAGAAGATAATGCAGATCCAGAACATGAAGAGATTATTTATGTTAGTTTTGGTGAGTCTTTAGTTGTTAAAAGAATTTTAAATGTTGCAGTGATGGACGATGAAGCAACAATGAAGGAAACTGAAACTGAAGAGCAGAACTCTCCCCAACAGATGGTGAAATAGTGAGGGCTCTCTAGTCTAGAAGACAATCATCCGTACGGATCAACTAGTTGCTCATATCATGACCAATTCAGATCGATTGGTCCCTCACTATGATGATGGGAGTAGTGATTCTGATGATGAAATTTCCATGTCTAGCTGATTGGAAATTCGAGACAATGCTCATGCTGAGCAAAAAGAAAACATCAAGCTTGAAATGTTTATAGCTCTTGTTAGTCCAATAATTAGACAGAGAAGCATGAGGGTGAGCAATTTATTGAAGTCGACATGGTTGAATTAGAAGAGTTTGCCATCGAAGTCTTGATAGAGCAAAATTCTGACACTAGCTTCAAAATTCCTGCTCAAGTTCATTCCTTGCTTGAGGAGTTTGCTAATGTCGAGCCAGAGGAGTTGCCACCTGAGTTGCCGCTTGGGTTGCCACCTGAAGAGATTAATATCAATAACAATGAAGTGGATTTGCAGGCGAATCTTTTTCTAGCAAGGGAGGATGATGCACTTAAAGTTTACGATATCGTATTTTCGCATTTAGGAATCGTTTACGTGTGTTTTAGTCTAATTCTTGTTATCTTAATGGTGTTTTCATAACAATTTCTATTATAATTAGGTATCCTATTGTAACTAGGATTTTTATTCTAACTAGATTTCCTATTGTAACTAGGTTTATTACTATAACACTATATAAAATGTGTTTTAGGGTTTCGATGGATATTATTATTTAAATTTTTGATATATTAATTTTATAATCACATTTAAGAGAACGATTTGTTTCTCTATCAATTCAAATTCATGTTTAGCCAATTTTCTAGTGCGTTCCGACATCGCAACACAGGAGATCTTTTCATGATTGAAAATATAGGGCTCGAAGGGTTAGTGGCAGTTTGTGTTTTTGGCAAGAACGCCTTCATTTTGAAGTTATTACAGCAACTATTGAGGTCTTCAGGCCTAAGTTTCTAAATCCTTCGTGTGCAACATACCATCTTCTCTGCCACAAAGGAGAAGGCAAAAATACCACGACATACCTCACTTTTGACCCCATAACCACTCACGTAGCTTTACTTTTGCAAATGCCATTCATATTTTTCTAAGCAGAACTCCATATTGAAAAGACCAAATTGCCCCTCTTTGCAAGCTCGATTTTAGCATCTTGCCTAAGGTCTGGCCGATATGATTTTCAGATGGTTGGGTGTGGTTCCAATATAGCCGTGAAATTTAGGATAATGGGCATTTCAGAAAGAAACGACGTTTTCTGATATACAGTAAAGATCATTAATGTGAATACACAAAGTAGTAGAACTCGTGCATGCATTTTGCATTTTGCAAAAGTAGAGGTATGTAAGTTGTCTTAAGGTATATATGATTTTGGTTCTTTCTCGATAGCGCCCACCATCCCACCATCACAATTAACCAACCGGAAGCCCGAGCCCAACCATGACAATAACCAGACCATCCCTTTCTCTCAATCCACACATTGTTTATCCTCGCCGACCGTTGCCAGGTCGATCTCAACGAGACCTGGAGCAGACTTATATCTGATGAGGTCTCGAGGTCATGGTCGAAGTATTGGGTGGACAAGCCTGTGGAGCTCGAAGAATCAGTGGTTGAGTCTAATACATTCCAGCACCCCAATAGGCATGAAAAAGCTAATGGCAAGTGTAATGGAAACACACACGAACAAACACGAGAGATATCGGACCTAGTAGGAGGGAAAGGAACTCGGATTTAGGGCGACTGGCCGGAAAATCTCAATGACGGGACCGATCCAGTATGAAACAGTACACAAGAGTTCACTTATCCTCTTGCCGGTTCAACCAGAACGTAGCAGTCGACTTCTACAACACCATAGAAAGATCTTTTGTGTCCACAATTGCCTGTACTTGAAGTGAGTATAACCTAATTAAAATCATTCGTGGTCGTGTAAGCTCCTCGTACTCTTTGGCTTACAGATAATACCCCAAGCCTCGACATGTAGATGTTTCTTAAAATGAACGCCACGGTTTAAAAAAAAAAAAAACCTTCTGAATTTTCATATTGTATACCTAATTAGTCTCTTCAATTGCTGGAAAAATAGTTGCCTTGATCAAAGAAAACGTGGTATTGAGTTTTCCTTTTGTTTGCTTTTTGTCCTTGACCAGGTTCCAAAGGAGGAAATGCATTCATCTACTACTGAAACAATGTCATCTGATGCTGCAAAAGATGTTTCTTTTTTAATATCAACAAATAACAGAGAGCATATCTCAGAACATCTCTGACAAATTACAATCTCCTTTCACTCATCAACTTCGACCTCCCTTGCAAGGAACGATTGATTTTCATGAAGACCTCTCAATTTTGAATGCATTTGCTATAGTCAATTTTTGTGCACATGTTACCAGCTTCATATCTTATTTGCTTGAAACTGTGCAATATCAAAATAAGCGGAGACTAAACTCAGATGCTTCAACTTAAGTTGAAAGTTGCATGGAATTGGCAGACCAAACAGTTCATATGTTACATCAAGAAGACACATATAAGTGGAAGAATGGTCTACAAACCTTAAATTTTCTTACTTAGAATCCTCTTAATCCAAACTTCTGTTTCAAAAGAAAATTAGTCAGGCATCCCCCTCTTGACCAACCTAAAAGCGGAACAGGAAAAGCCAAACTCAATTTACGAAGGAGGACTTCGGAATTTAAATGAAGGAATTAAGTAAAAATGTAACACAAGCATGTAGAAGCAACAATCATTACAATAAATTAGTACTGGCAGAGTTTAGTTCGAATGATAAGGACAAATAATCATGCAAGTATACCTATTGGTCAAGGGGCATCCATTCTAATTCTAGCTCTATCTCTCCAGATTCAACATTCTGAAGCTTAAGTGAGACCTCCTGCTTCACTTTACCATCGGCTATGTTGACCGTGCTGTCCTTTATGAGGGCATTGTCATGAGATTTGAGCCACTTTCCAATCTGCATGTCCCCAAACATTCCAGCATCTCCAAATGCCATTGCAGATGTTATCATAGGTTGGAGATCTACCTCTGCCTCTCCCATTATGTCATCAGCTGAAAATGTGTCATGATCAAATACCCGCTGCAGAAGTATGAAGACAATTCTTAGTATGGCAGAGTAGATGAGAATTTTCTGCAGGAATTCTAGCCAAAATGGTTGTGGAATAACAAAAATTGAAGTGATTCATGTGATTCTTGTAAAATCATTGTGCGAAATGTATCCAGTGTTGCAATTCCAAGAAATTTATAGCAAAATGTATTGTCTTCAAAAATAGGATATGGGCCCTCAGTGATCCAGAGATTTACAGAAATGTATCAGATCACAAACAAGGTAAGTAGGATGCATTCCTTTAAAACTAAAGCTTAAACTGTGGGAATCATATTAAGAACCACAATAGATGTAACTGTCATGACAAGCAGAAGAACCAAATAGAAGGATAATTCTGAAGGAATTCAATCTAGCCATATCATCAGTAAATGTCATTCAGACACCAAATTAAAATGACATAAAGATGACGAACCAAAGGAGGTGATTGACCCAAGAAGTTACAAGGAGTCAGGTTTATAATGGAAGCAAAACGTGATATTCTTAAGGTATTGGGATAACCACCTAGACTCCTCGGGGATTTGCTTGATGATTGTTCTATTACCAAAAGGGAATAAGGTTGAAAGAAATTTACCAAC